>OX401993.1:17498318-18698318 GCA_947859395.1 Eupithecia insigniata
TATATTATTCTTGACCAATAAATATATTCTTGTTTTAAAATAACTTTTCTTTCCGTGTGGAGCTAACAGCATAGAGGCTTTTAAGAGAGTTAAATCTAAAACATTATGATGTGACACTAGCGCCACTCTTTATTTTTCCTTGTATTATCGTTATGGAAAAAAATTACTAAAAGTTCTCGCCGCCAATTGATAATACCCAGTATAAACTATTTTTCGATATCTCTGTAATAGTTTTGTGTCATTTAGAATTATCAGAAAATGTGTTTTAAGTTTGGTGGTCACCAAACGCAATAAACTTTTGGCAATTCTTTTCCCTTAAGATAATACAAGAAAAAATAAAGAGTGGCGCTAGTGTCACACCATATTGCGCCTTAAACGTCTAGTGAAGTGCTAATAGACACAACAAAAAATGGGATGGAATGAAATCTGTCAAAGTATAAGCAGAGAGTATGATAGTTTGTTTTTGTTTCATGTGTTGTGATTTTAATTGTTTGAAATTCTATATACACAGCACTGAATAAAATTGTGATGATAAAAATAAATCTTATTTACTGGGTACTCGTTCGTTCGTTTGCAGCTTCATAAATATCGTAATAAGATTTTCCTGTTAATATTTTTCTCCGGAATCCAGCTTTCCTTCGTCAAGGCACTGTCTCGCCGAACGGATGCCCGCTAGACTGCTGGTAAAAATATAAACCTAAAATATCCTTTTTGGTGCTGAACTATTACATCCGTAAGGATCTTAGACTTTTATTCTAGGGTTAGATTAACCCGGGTAGGAATGAAAATAAAAGTACTTATCCGTGTTCTGATGCGTAGACTAGTAACCTAGTACATCTACACCGTTGATTGGATTTCTTGTATTTTTCGACTTCGGTAATTAATTTCAAAAAGGTTTTTCTTAGTTGGGTCACAAAGATAATATTTTACTATACTGTACACAGAAAATTTTATACTATACGTACTAGGTTGGGTATTATTTTATACTAAATATAGAACATGGTGGCATATGGTTTAAATATATATGTATATATTAGGGTTAAGTATAAACAAATTTATGTACATATGTACAATTTTAATACAATTTAACCTATACCTATGTATATTGGGTGAAGTTAGGCTATATACTAAATAATGATGCTGATATAATATAATACCCAACCTAGTACATATGGTATTAAATTATATGTGTACAGTATAGTATAATATTATCTGTGACCCAACTAAGAAAAACCTTTTTGAAATTAATTACCGAAGTCGAAAAATGCAAGAAACCCAATCAAAGGTGTGGATATTTCGTTTAAATAGCTATATTGATTTTTATTTGTGAACAGCAGTTACGAGCTTCGCAATTTTATATTGGTTTAGTTAGATTCTTTGGTTTCGTCCGGTACTTTTATAAGTACCTACAAATTTTATGATGGTTTTATAAAAGTAGGAAGTGGGGCCGTGGCGTAGGAATATCGGCCCTTCCAAATCAACCCGTGGATGTCGTAAGAGCCGACTAAGGGAACCTAACAGAGGAAGGCTGCAGCTTCCTTCTGAGTATTTTTCAACACCAACACTGCGATCACCAATCCGCCTGCCAATCGTGGTGATTATGGCAAATCCCCCCTACATGGGAGGTCTCTCATGTAGGGGGGGCGTACCCATCTACGATGTCGGTTTTATATAAAACTAAAGTAAATAAAATAACACGGATTATTTACTCTAAGCCTTGACTTTGTTGTTATTTGGTTGGTAGGTATGTCATCAGTACCAGAACCTTAGTAGGGTGACAGTCCTCCGTACTAGTAAAAATTGTTTTACGGCAGGATGTCATGCTCTTCCTTCGGATCATTTTTATAACTTAATTTGTAGGATGGTGTTGTATACATGCAAGTAGTCGCTTTTTATTCTACCTATTAGGTTCTTATCTGTTTCTTATATTATATGCATGTAAGGTAGCCTAAAACCAGAGAAACTAAGAAAAATAACTAACTTTAATGTTAATTAGGTTATATAAAGATACTAGCATGTAAGCTCATCCACTTATATCTAGATGGTATATGTCTGTATTAAAATAAGACAGTAGGTAGACAATGCAGGTCGATGTAACAATATAAGAAAGAAAATACCTACATAAATATGCATAGGTCCAGCAACAGTTTAACCTCCCACTGGCCAGCATGAGTAGGTATTTAGTAACCTAGGTCCTATCTATATTAATACGATTTACTCGAATTATATTACCTATCTATATTAATATATAATATATATATATTAATATAGATAGGACCTAGGTTACTAAATACCTACTCATGCTGGCCAGACATTAAAGCGGGTAATATAATTATAATGTATCTATTTGATGAGAATGGTATACAATATAAATAAACTAATTGTACCCGCTTTAATGTAATATAGATTTATCATATCATCATCATCATCAGCCCATAAACGTCCACTGCTGGACATAGGCCTCCCGTACGACGCCACAAATAGCGGTCCTGAGCCGCCTCCATCCATCGACTCCCTGCGACCGCTTCGATGTCGTCGGTCCATCGAGTGGATGGTCTCCCATGTAGGGGGGGATTTGCCATAATCACCACGCTTGGCAGGCGGATTGGTGATCGCAGTGTTGGTGTTTAAAAATACTCAGAAGGAAGCTGCCGATTTATCATATAATATAAACAAATTAAACTAGTATTTACAATTGAAACAATTGAGCTAACTGCAGACTATTGCAAAAAATCTACAGGTATTTCAACTGGTCCATATCGGACCAATTGAGCTACCTATCAACTAGTCAATACCAGTCGGAAGCGTCCCCAATACGCTGGCTGCATTGCCCCGATGTATGGCCATGCTAATGCGCTGCGCCAGATACTCACCAGCTCTCGGGTCACGCGTCGCTTCCACCAGGCGCTCAGATAATTTATTGAAATCCTGGAGAGCCTCGGTACCACACGAACCTAGGATCTCGACTCCAAGGGCAGCAAATGCGTAGGCTCTGTCGAGGCCTGCATATTTGTGCCTCTTGAGATCCTCTGCTAAATCTGCCGCCGAACCAGCCCTTACAGATGTCTTCGTAAGATGGGAAGACGCAAGTGTGTTCACACATGTAGCGTTCCACACAATGGGCCTCCCCAGCTCCTAAGAGACTAATGTCATGTCATGCGGTCGGGCCTCTTACCATCGTCACGCAACAGACCATTCGATTCGAAGTAAATTAACAATTAATTATAATTAAGTATAGGTATTTGAACTTCAAAAAACTTACTACTCTGTGGCAATGCTCAAACTTGATTTTGGCACACCACAAACACAAAAGCAGGTAATATAAAAACATCTGTTTGGAAATCACTTATGATTTTACAAAAACAGTAGTTATCATTAATTAATTGTTATAAAACCGTGTCATGTACATATATTCGATTATTTCTTTTTATAGTTAAGATGGATTAACTAATAATTTTGTTTGCGGAGGAGAGCGCTGACTCCGCTACACAGTTTATAACTTTTGCTGTAGTCAGCCCCATATTGTACCCTACACATTATGTTAAGTTCCTAATAAAGATTTTTGTATTTTGTATATATTTTTGTAGTTATTTGTTCAACAAGTAAAGGAAAGTAGTTTTTTGTTGAAAATGCGGATAAAATCCCGATCTAGCTAAGCTGTTTATTATAGGGTCATGAGTGTAGTGAGTAGCTTTAAAATTGATTGCTGATCCAGAGCGATTGACAATGCACGAAACCAAAACAATAATATATTTTCGTGTTAAACATAAACTTCTCACCTCAAGCGAGCAGCATGAAAATATTTTATACTAGCTGCCACCCGCGCCCTCGCCCGCGTTTTATTGTGATAAATAGCCTATAATATGTTATTCCAGGTCCCAAACTATACCCATACTAAATTTCAGCCTTATCGGTTCAGTAGTTTTTGCATGAAAGAGTAACAAATATCCATCCGTACATCCATCCTTACAAACTTTAATATTAGTAGGACGTATGAATTTCGAATGTTAGGAAGCTCACTCAATTGAGATTGACCCTTTCGACGCGTAGTACAAAATTAGGAAAGTACCATTTGGCGTTTCGCGAAATGTATGTTTTTACACGCAAAGCACCAGATTCTCATATTACCAAAAACGCTTAGTGTCAGTAGGCATAATGCCAAAGTGTTTCGCGAAACTTGACCATGCAGGTTGTTGGCGGCGCTAGTCTCGCTTTCCATGATTTTATCCTACAACGTTGAATGTCCGCTTGTTTTGAAAAAAGACGGGAATTCTGTCTGGCCTTGCTACTTTTGTTTTATGTAGAATGCTAACGCAGATTCTAACGTATTTTTTAGCGAGAACATAAGGATAAGTTATTTGCGTCCTGTAAAGTTATTATCGAAACAACTATATTTAAGTTTTTCCATAGAGGGGTTCTATTAAAATGATTGTTCCTTGACAATTTCTTAGTTGTTACAACCGTGCAAAATTCATCTTTATTAGAGGGCAAGTACCATTTTTTACCAATCGAATTGTTCTTTATGTTTTCTCATGGGTTCTGAGGGCCCCTTACTTAATATTAGAATGAAAAAATATTTAGTAACGATTCTCTTCTCTGATAGCATTCATCAAAGTAAGTTGTCTACTAGTTTCGTCTCTCCACGAGACATCTTCAGGACACGACAATACTCGACCTTGACATTGAGATTGCTAAGCAACACCGACAAAGTCCAACCAGTAACTCCGAGCTTCTCGCGCCGCGCCGGCCAGTTCAGCCAGTGATGTTGCCTTCGAGCTCCTCGCACCAAGTCTTACTGATTTTTTTTTTACTATAAACAATTAGTTATGTTGTGTGTTTATCTCCTGACTTTTCTAACAAACGACTCTTACTGACCCATTCGTTCAAATTGAAAGAAATTTATAAGTGAAAGGGCAAACATTATGACCAAATATAATGTACCTATCAAAATCAATTAAAAGTCACCGAATTGATTTCACGACTGAATTGACTTTGATCATGCATTCAATAAACAGTAGGTATATGTATATTTATTTATATTCATGATTATAGTTGTTTTTCTTGTAGGTCATATCATTTTACTGAAAGTATCGTGATTTGGACAGCCGAAATGATTATAGTAAGCATACTTGTCGAGTTTCGTCCCTTAGTAACAATTTGAGTTTGATATACATGGCTTGTTTGATATACTCTCTATGTTTCCTGCAGTGGTCTTCCCTATTGCCTCACTAATAGATATCACTTTTTCACAAGTCATAATAAAAAATAAAAAAAATGATTTCATGTATGAAATTACGTTTTAGGTACACGTGTTACTGTTATTTTGCATAATTTCTATGGTAAAGTCTCTTAGTGTTCTTGAAGAGAAAGAACTAACTAACGTACAAGACCTAGCTTTACGCAGACTGATGAATACCCTGATTGCAATGGCGAGCGGTCGAAGGAGTAACCATGAGACGATCAAGGATGCGAGAGGACTCTACAAAAGCATAACAAAGGACATGAGTAAGGCACAAATAAAGAAATGGTTGCGTAAACAAACACTGCGGTCTGAAGTAAATGTCAGAGCTGAGGCAGATTTGCGGACTGACCAAGCCTCCGTGGTGGAAAGGGAGCTACAGAGTGCGTTGCACGATCAGCATTCCGCACTCCAGGACAAGCCCTTCGTTGAGCAACAGGGCAAAAGCGACTTCCTAGTCATGAAGAAAACGAAAAATGATCCCTTCGTCACTGTAGTTCCGAACGCTATCTACTATAATATTGAGAAAAAATGTGTGAACTGGCTCGACGATTGCAGCCTGCGAGGTATAAGAGCTCGACTGCTTCACGGTGCAAGTAGAACGTAGGCGAACCTAATAGGTTATTTATTAATATTAGTTAAATCTTTTATATATCTTTATATATACAAGCGGCCCCCGGCCTCCCGGCTTTAAATAAATAAATAATTATAAAATAAATAAATAATGCTGGACAATTCACACAGCATTACACGCCACGTGTATTTAAAAAAATATAATACGGCCAATGTCACCCGGGTGTGCCAATGCAGCTTTCCAACAGTGAAATGATTTTTAAAATCGGTTCAGTAGTTTCGGAGCCTAGTCAATGCAAACAAACAATCAAATCTTTCCTCACTATAATATTATATCTTTATACTACATAGTATAAAGATATATCATAATCATCATCAGCGCGTATACGTATACGCGCTGATGATGATGATGATACTATGTATATAAAAATCACGAGTCACTTGTGTTTGTAACCAAACTCTTCCGAAACGGCTAGACCGATGATTTTTTTTGTGTATAAGAATAAGAAGAATATGAATATTTATTTGTACTTATGAAACACTAGCTTTGCCCGCGACTTCGTCCGCGTGGAATAGTGACAGTGAGTAGCATTTTTAACTTTCATCCCCTATTCCCTTTGTTATGTTACCGAAAAATATCGTTTTAAATTTTTAGAAACTTTTAAGGACATTCTCACCCTTTTACATTATATCTAATCTACAGCCTAAAAATTAATTTCAAGCTTTTTGGCATTAAAAATTACGATACTTCTATACAACCTTTCAATCCCTCTTTTAGCCCCTTACAACCCTTTTTCGCATTAAAAAGCAGCCTATGTCCTTTCTCAGACTCTAGAGTATCTGTGTACCAAATTTCATTTAAATCGGTTCAGTAGTTTTGGCGAGAAAACGTGACAGACAGACAGACAGAGTTACTTTCGCATATTTTATAATATTAGTAAGGATTGTTTAAGTACCTACTGACTAAATACAGAGTTCTTTAACCAATTGCCCAATTATGTAAATAAAATCGGTTAAAGTAAAAAAAAAATACAGTACGTAATCAGAAAAAGCATTAACTTAGCGTGCTTGTTTATAATAAATTATGTAACTGTGTTATAGTAATGATTCTCGGTATATTCGGAGACCATCCACTCGATGGACCGACGACATCGTAGCGGTCGCAAGGAGTCTATGGATGGTGGCGGCTCAGGACCGCTATTCGTGGCGTCGTACGGGGGAGGCCTATGTCCAGCTGTGGACGTGTATGGGCTGATGATGATGATGATGATGATGATATTCGGTAGGTCTGAGAATACGTTATTAACTATTTTTATACACCTAAGTTATGAGAATGGCTCACCCAAAATTTGTTATATTTCTTATTGGACAATTTTTTAAATTTCTTTATGATATAACATTAAAAATACATACATATGACCTTTCTAACACCATTTTTTGTAGAGATACTTGTGTACTGTGATAATCTTCAACCCTCAGTGGTCGATGGCAAAACAACGTTTGCCGGGTCAGCTAGTTGTTGATATTATAATTAAATTGTTATCATCATCATCATCATCATCAGCGATAAGGCCGCCCATTGTACTTCTCCGTCCATGTATTTATCTCTCTGTAATGTTGTTTTTCCGGTGTACAATAAATAATTTTTGTATTGTATTGTATCATCATATCAGCCCATACACGTCCACAGCTGGACATAGGCCTCCCCCATACGACTCCACAAATAGCGGTCCTGAGCCGCCTCCATCCATCGACTCCCTGCGACCGCTACGATGTCGTCGGTCCATCGAGTGGATGGTCTCCCATGTAGGGGGGTTTTGCCATAATCACCAAGCTTGGTAGGCGGATTAGTGATCGAATTGAAAAATTTATTGTTGAATAATTATATATAAGTTTTATTTTATTGTTGTATAGTGTATTTACAACACCATTTCAGCAAATTTGCAGCCATGCATTGTTGTATAAATTCCTTATTAATAAATTATTATGAAAGAGATTTGTTTTACCTATCATAGAATCCTTTGAATCAGGAATAAATAAACTATTTGACCGACATCGACAGTGCGGGGAAGTGCCAACGCGGCGCGGGAAACAGAAAACTGCAAACTTGTTAATTGAATTTTCAATTTTCTGATTGTTGGAGAGTGCTAGCACAGCCTACCTATATGCATACAGTCGTTCGACGAAGGCGTTTTGGCAGGGCAATCGTGCGGGGGGCAAGGGACAAGACGGGGGAGGGACGCTCCCGAGTATCATACATCACGGTCTTAGAAGCTCGGGAGCTATTTTTCAGGGCTAACCATTGGGCTAACGCATTTATTTGATTTTGTTATTTACTTTGCAAAATGGTGCATATGACATGCGCCTTGAAAGATAGCAAGATGGCGGATATTTTATTATTTCAAATTTCAGTCATGGGTATCGTTTTCGAATAATTCGGGGGCGTAGATTACGAAAATGCGGTGTATTTTCAAATCCAAGATGACGGATATTTTAATATTTCAAATTTGACTCATGGGTATCGTTTTCGACTAATTATAGGAGGACGATTACCCACATGAAGTGATTTTTCAAATCCAAGATGGCCGATAATTTTATTCTCTTTTTCAACTTATTGGACGGCGAAAAGTAGTAGGCATGCTTAATGTTCTATAGAAAAATGTTTGCCATGTTATTTCGTACAAATAAAGTTACTTACAGCATAAATAGTTTAAATTTCATGAAAAGCTGAGTCTTCGGGGTTAAAAAAGACACCAAGCTATTGCACTGGGTTTCTCCTACCCCCAGTTTCCAGTTTCCAGTCCGAACAACCATTATAACAAATAATAGAGTAAAATCGTAAAGTTCAAAATGTTTATTGATACTAAAATTAAAAATTATTCGCCATCTTGGATTTGAAAAAACACCACATATTGATCATATACGCCCTCAAGTTAGTTAGGTTGCCTGGAAGAAATCGCTTCTAAGCGATAAGGCCGCCAATTGTACTTATTTATGTTAATGTCTGTGTTTTATTTATCTTTGTGGCGTACATTAAAGAGATTTGAAATTGTAATTGTTAGTCGAAAACGTCACAAATAATTTAAAATGAAAATAAAAAATCTCCGCCATCATGAATTAAAAAAAAACAACACATATCTGTAATGTTGATGCGGATTTTCACCTAAAATCAATAAGTTTTACTTTTACACTAAGATGCGACAACCCTGGCTATTTTACGCTGTCGCGTCACTTCGGCTCGTCGGCATTTACCGCGAGATCAAGGGCGTCAGCCTACTGTATGTTTTTATACTGTGGTGCTCGCATCTCCCTATGGTCGTTTTTGAAATCGTTGGTGGAAATACCTTATATATGCTTATGTATTGGTTAGTGCATACGTTGAAGTTCTCTTGAAGCTTTCCCTAAGGAGTATGGGAAACAGAATAAACTTCGGTATATTGTAGGTACAATGTATGTATAGTGAAAAAATCCTAAGTCTATGGTCTGTATATGTTATAATAGGAGACATAACATAAGATTTAAAAAAAAATCTTCGGTTACTTCATAATATTGATTACGGAGAGTATTTCCAAAAATAATTTTAACTGATTTGATTTCATGCTCTTTAGGGTAAAGTTTGTGAATAAAAAACGCCGCGAAACACGCTACGTGTTTCGCGGCATTCGTTTTTTATTCAGCCTTTTGAACAGAGATAAGTTCGAATGTCGAAGTTCACATTGTACCGATCTCATTGGTAAATAAATGCACACATAAAGTAAAAAGTAAATGAGTTAAAATAATATAAAAAGAAAATTTAATTCCCATACAAACTATTACCACCATTTTTACCTTGATCAGTTTAGTTGAATGGTTTCCCCTGCGTCGACCTGGCTCTGCGTCGAAAATAAAATTCTATTGTTATGCAAATTAAGTATTATGCTAATTAGTGCCTCTGCGTCGATGTACAGGCAGTTGCAAAAACTAATGTACGTAGGTGGGCATCATCTTCATCATTCCGTATATGTCCACTGTTGAACATAGGCCTCCCCAAAACGACGTCATGGATAGCAGTTCTGAGCCGCCTTTATCCAACGTCTCCCTGAGACCGCTACGATGTCGTCGGTCCATCGAGTGGGAGGTCTTCCCACACTCCGTTTCGCATTGCATTGCACCACGTTTCGAGTGATCGAAACTGTTAAAGATATATTCATGTCAGTACCCATTCGTGTGGATCACGAAAACGCTCTACTATAACGCGAATCCATACCAATTATTAGTATACATTCGAAAGTAGCTCTATCTGTCTGTCTGTTACCTTTTGACGACTAAACGATTGAACGGATGGATCTTAATGAAATTTGGTATACCTAGAGGTAAATGGGTAGAGACGCGGGCTCCTTGAAAAGTGCGTACAAAGCCACGGGCAGCAGTATACTATAATATTCATTTATGATCAGAGCCCTGAGTTTGATTCCTCGACCGAAACGTCTTCCGGACTACAGGTGTCGTATACGAGCAAAGTAATATGATTTTTATATGGAATGCATCCATATAAAAATCATATTACTTTCCTGTTTCACAATATATGTATTTTTAAACGACAGCTAAATACCTGCACTTTCTTAAAATCGATCATCTTAGTAATATTATAAAGGCGAAATAAATAAATAAATATAAATAATGCTGGACAATTCACACAGCATTATCTAGCCCCAAGCTAAGCAGAGCTTGTGTTATGAGTACTAGATAACTGATATACTTAATATAATACACTACATAGATAAATATTTTTTATTATACATAGAAAATATCCAGAACACCCTGAACAAATATTTGCAGATCGTCAAACATTTGTCCCGAGGCGGGAATCGAACCCGCAACCTCCTGCGTCGCAGGCGGACCTTCGCCCACCGCGCCACAGAGGTCGTCTAATTAGAAAGATTGTGAATAGTATGTGACCATATTTTGTTAACTAAGATCGCCAAACCTGCATCAAAATGAACTTTGGAATACATGTGGGTCATATCTAATTAATAGGCTACTTTTATCCCGGATGCAGGCGAAACCGCGGGGAGTATACCTATAAAATAAAACTAGGCAAGACAAAGGGCATGGAATTACCATCGCCCTCCCTCAGGGCTCATAGGTACACACATTATGCGTTTTATAGGATTCGTTTTACTGAAAAACGGTCCGGTAACAATCGCTTACTGAATACCGTTTACTGGATACAGTATACCGGTACTGTCAGGTGTGTGAACTCGCTCCTACAGCTGCATGCGCCATCACGGATCCAGTAAAACGGATGCTGTGTGTATGAATGAGCCGTCACCCGTTTTTGCTCTCCTTTGCCCAAATGAGAAGTATGTAGAAAGCTTTGTCGATGTAGGTTCATCATCCTCATCATCATCATATCAGCCCACCGCTGGACAAAGGCCTCCTTCATACGACGCCACAAATAGCGGTCCCGAGCCGCCTCCATCCATCGACTCCCTGCGACCGCTACGATGTCGTACATAGATATAGATTATTAAAATAAAAATTTAAGTATAGATTGCTGAAAAATTATAGTAATAAAATTTCAATTTTACGAGCATACTTCATTCTTACGTGTAAATGTGTGAGCGTAGGTATAAAGAGATTGATAAGAATAATGAACTTACCTACTTGTTATTTACCCTGATTAAATTAGGTACGAGTAGGTATTCAGAACGTGTTACTAAAGTTTATTATAGGAAAGTTTAATATTCAATGGCCGCAAAGCGCGTGACGATATCAAAACCCCCTTCATTTAAGAGGTACTTGTTCAGCAGTGTCCGTATTTGTGCTGATGAGGAAGACGTAAGTTTAATAGCACAGACAAATTTGGGCTAAGCACTGTATTTTTGAATAATTAAAGAAATGTTTAAATAATCAATTGGTCACGAATTTGCTTTTCCTACAGTGCAATTTTTTTTATTCTGGATTTCAGAAGGTACTTTAGACTTCATGGCACGGGAGCACAGCGGCATTATTAACTTAATGAATATCATATTATTATTCAGTATACTGGTTCCACTCACTGTGAGCCCAGCGTCGGAAAATCAGGATTTTGTGTACTTCCTTGTCACGGCCTTATTTATGGCAGACGCTGAAGGAAAATATGTTCTCTTAGACAAGGCTTTGCCTATCTCTGTTGAAGACGTTATCAAAGAGCATGTTCTCTCCCATCTGAATTCGACAATCCGTAATAAAGCGATCATCAAAGTGGTGCCGAAGCCAGCTCACCTGCAGCCGTTCCAATTTCATCGGAATACAATGAGATTGAATTTAGAAAAAATGGCGTCGCGGAAAAATTTTATGGACACTATTGTGGATGGCTTAAGAAATTTCTGGGATTATGACATAATGCATAAAGGTGGAGGAAAATCGAAGAAGAAGATAAATTTATCTAAGGACACAAAGCCTTACCTTGACGCTAAAATTTTGAACAAAACTGAGAAAGTGGAAAACTTTGTCAAAATTGAGAAAGTGGAAAAGTTCAACAAAACTGAGAAAACAAAACAGCTTGACAAAGCTGAGGGTTCTGATTTAAATTTAGCTTCAGAATTAATAGATAAGAGCGTGTTGGCAAAAAAATCTAACGTAACGAAAGGCCAGCCGACTAGTCCCAATGATTATGTTCCTAATGACATTTATTACAGCATTGAAAAGAAGTGCGTAAACTGGTCTGCGGGTTGCCAATTGAAATCGCCGCCGATCTTTGACCATCCATCGAGCGTTTTCAAGTTTTCTCTGGGAGTTCTAGTGCCACCGAAGTTTGAGCTTTGGGATCCCTAGTCCTCCTTCATACCTAAGACTCCTACTAACCATTACTTACTACCGTACTATCTAATACGAATATCCCATTCATCACACGTATCAACAAATCTCAGAAACAATTGTTATACTTTAAAATGAATAATTCTGTAAGTTTGAAAAAACAAATAGCTCTATCATAATCACCAAAAGAATTAATTCCGATTATATGTTTGATTGCTAACAGATAATCAAAATAAATTAGTTATTTTGTTCTACATTTTATGTTTTGTTTAATTTTTTTTTTACATAAAATGCTTCAAAGGCGTACCAGTAATCCTTCTGGGTAAAAATACCAAAGGATTATTTATTCTCTCAAAAACGACTTCATTTTTGGTCTAGCAGATTCTAGGAAAAATGCTTCTTATGAGATTTTGTATTGTGTATGTATATGTATACTGTGATAGATTTAGGCAAGCCACCCTGGATAGTTTTTTTTGCAGACTTAGGTAAAAACAGTATTTATTTCTAGTTTTGTTTCCGGACCAAGATTGTAAATTGTCATTTATTACCTATTTTACTTTGAAAAAGTCGTTTGCTTTATATTTTATTTATTAAAATTTAGTATGTGCCAGTAATGTCCCAAGGTGATGTGCAGAAAGTTTAATGTTCGTATGATGTAATGGCATAATGACTCGAAGTGGATCTTGGCCTCTGACAACAGACATCACCAGTTGTGCCGGTCCCGTACCGTAAGCACACAGAATTTAAATTTAGTTAAGTCTGTCTTAGATTGGAGTAACGACGTATAATTAAATTATTTTACCCAATTAAAAGATACGATAACGAACCGCGAAAAATACCTACTCATTATAAACTTTATGATGTACCTTATTTATCGCAATGAGAATATAATAGAAACGATAACAAAGAAATAACATAGAATGTGGTGGATAAATGATGTTTATATGAATGTCATATTATGTGTACTGGTCCTACCTGCAACCAAATCATTGGATAATGAAGAGACCGTGTACCTCCTTGCCACGGCCCTGTACATGGCTGACGATCAAGGCAAATATGTTCTCTTGGATAAGGCGTTGCCTCCCTCAATAGAAGCCATTATTAAAGAGCACGCTTTATCCCTTTTGGACCCAGCCATAGGAAGTAAAGCTATCATTAAAGTAGTACCAAGACCAGCTCACTTGCAGCCGTTTAATCACAGTCCCAATATATTGAGAGTGGATTTAACTGAAACCATATCAAGGAAAAATTTTATGAATAATATGTGGGATAGTATGAAAAATTTCTGGGATCATAAAATATTGCGTAAAGGTACAAATACTAACAAAAAGACTAAAGTGTCTGAGAATCAGAGACTTAAAGTACCTAGTTTAAAAACGAATATCTTAGACAATGTTACGGATTCTACTAATGGGTCCCAAATGAGCGTTAAGGTTACACGTGATGAGAACACTGCGGGGGTTATTAACGCTGGTGATGGGGTCGTCGCTACAGATAAACCTTGTGCTCCAGCAATAAAACGGGTGCAATGGATTAATACAATAAAGGAATCTAAAGATAACGATGAGACCTGGCTGGAGAATCCTGAACCTACAACAGGTGGAGAAGAATTGGTAGAAAACCAGCCGACTGCAAATATCAGGCAAAATGATTATGTTCCCAAAGCCATTTACTACAGTATTGAAAAAAAGTGCGTGAATTGGTCTGACAATTGTCAATTAAAATTGCCGAAAATCTTAGAGCAACCCTCAAGTGCTTTCAAATATTATCCGGGATTACTAATGCAGCCTAAAAAGAATCTTTGGAATCCTTAACACTTTCAATCATATTGTTCCATCAAGTATCTTAGGATTGTCCTAACCTTGCTTCAAATAAAACAATAAGTCCTTGTCACAAAATATAACTAGTAGGTAACTGAATATTTATATGATGATATAATTTAAAAAATAAACTGATTGAGCATATAATATTTTATTAATTTGATATTATTATGTATTTGCTGATTTATAATAATACAAATAGAAATGGGCTCATAAGCGCTACCGGTATATATATAATATAGACGACCTTTGCGGCGCGGCGGGCGAAGGTCCGCCTGCGACACAGGAGGTTGCGGGTTCGATTCCCGCCTCGGGACAAATGTTTGTACGATCTGCAAGTATTTGTTCAGGGTGTTCTGGATGTAAAGAAATTTTCTATGTATAATAAAAATATCTATCTATGTATCGTATTATATTAAGTATATCAGTTATCTAGTACTCATAACACAAGCTCTGCTTAGCTTGGGGCTAGATAATGCTGTGTGAATTGTCCAGCATTATTTATTTATTTATTTATATTAAATTACATTCCAGTTATGTGCTGAGTCACGTCACGACCTGTCTAAATTCTCGTACTCCTAATATTAGGTGCGTGGTATATTAATTACATAAAATGCACGCAAATATTTTAAATTCTTAGATCAAAGCCTCGAATGCGAAACTGCACATAGTACAGTTGAGTGCATAATCATTACCGTAAAAGAATAAATTTGTTATAGGAACTCTATACCCACCTAGGCAGGCAGTGGGTAGGATTGTTTGTTCTTCAAAGTGTCTACCTACGTATGCAAGATATCAAAGAAATCAGCTAGGTATAAACCTAATAAACAATAAAAGGCGTTATAATAAAACAAATGCATTTATTTATTTTTATAATGAAGTTACATTTCCTTAAGCATTTCTTCCCGACTAAATGATGGAACACCTTCATTAGAAAAAAAAAGATATTTAAATTTCATCAGTATCGAGCTCTTCACCCTGCGTCTCTTAATCGCTCAATTTGTTATCACTGATTTGATTCGTCAAACACTATTTTACGTGTTTGGTGATGTAGCACATTACAGCGTCCGGGAGGCACGATTAAAGAGTAAATAACAACAATAGCGAAAACAAATAACTATAACATAATAGCAAAATAATAACAATGTGATATGACACTCGACTCGACTGTACCTACTTCTAAACGGCAATGCACATGTGTTTCGTATAAGAACGTTTATGTTGATGCCTGCGGCCTGGCCCTTTCCAATCTAGAACCATAAACATAAACACGTCCTCCAGCGCAGCGGTGAACTGTTTCGGAGAGATGATGTCTCCCTGTCTCAGTCCTCGCTGTAGTAGAATGGGTTTTGAGGTCTGGTCCTATAAATAATCGGACTGACATAGTGGCGTTTTCGTACACCTCAACACTTCGATGTATCGATAGTCAACTTGGCACCTCTGGAGGGACTGTAATACAGACCAAGTCTCGACCGAATCGAAGGCTTTTCACAGTCCACAAACGCTAGACAGCATGTTATACTCTTCAGTCTTTTGTATCACCTGCCTTAGCGAATGTATGTACTCCAACGTCCATTAATAGTACTAAGCAGTACTTCTAGTACTTTTATCTATGTATGATAATTTATAACACTCTGTCAGATTAAACCGCCATGAATGACGAAAAAAAAACCTGAGGCCAAAATGCGGGTAGAACTATATTTATTTCAACGACATTAGTATTCGTCAGTGTTGAATTTATCCACTTATAAATTGTTTTGTGAGCACGTATGCGATACTTTTACTGGTGATAAATAGTGTTGAAAGTTATGTGATTTTTATCATAAGTTTCCCAAGGTATGTAGGTACTGATTTGTTTTTCAAAGTGATGGACAATTTTTTGACTAGGATCAAAAATTATACTTGCTGTTTTGGTGTACTAGGTAGAACAAAAATTGTGTTCTGCGACTATTTTGGTCAGATACAATGATTTTTATTGCGATTTGATGGCGGTATATGACCTACAAGCTCCTGCCCGTGCCTTCACCCGCGTTTTATCGGGATAAAAAATAGCCTATATGTTATTCCAGGTCCCAATCTATACCCATACCAAATTTTAGCCCTATCAGTTCAGTTTTTGCGTGAAAGAGGAACAAACATCCATACATCTATCCTTGCATTCTCACAAACTTTGATATTTTTAATATTAGTAGGACTATCATGATGGTATATTTTATTTACAGAAATAATTTGAACAACTTCTCTTGCACTCTCTTGTTTCAATTGTAAATTCTAATTTGTTTCTTTTATTTGATTGCAATTTGATTTTTTTCTAAATAAAGTTATTAAAATACCTCCCTTTGAACGAGATTATTGGTGAATTGAAAAATGCTGATAATGTATTTGAAATACTATATCAGACTCACATTTTATCAGATGAAAATTGCAATATTTGCAATGCAGCATTCACATATGAAGATTCAGGAGATGGAAATTATATGACATTGAGCAACCTTCTCGGCTGGCAGTTAAGATCTGAAGCTGAAATGCATTACAATCGTCTTACATCGTCTTCTGAATATGATAGTGATGATGAAAGTATATCATTATCCCAAGTAGCTAAACGACGATTCTATTCGCGAGAATAGATTATCAAAATGCCCTCCAAAATCTAATAAAGATCTGCAAAAGACTGACCGTGGCTCTTTCTATAGAGGTCATGTAGACAGGAACAGATAATCGCTTATAAATAGCATGACAATAGTGATGTTACTGTCGCTTCAATTGCATTGAAAGTATGGCCTACTAATAAGGTAATTCTCAGCAGCAGAAAAAGTATATACTGGTTGAGCAGCCTAATAGCATAAAAGCTTATAACAAGAATATGGGCGACATAGATCATACTGATCAAAATTTTGGGCTCTAAATAACCTCCATTCGCGGAAAATGCAATGTTTCTATGATAAGCCATTGTCTTGATATGACTACACTCAATGCTTGGCAGTAATATAAACTAAATGGAGTAGAAAATGCTCACGTGAAGTTTCGCCGATCTATGACAAGTTTTGTTGGAACCCTTCAAATGTCAGAATCAGGAGACTTGGCCGCATTTATAAGAGTTTTCAGGAAAGTTCTCGGTATATTAACATGGGACATATAGTAAACTATATGAAAATATAACTAGGTACGCTGTGCTCATTGCCATAAGAGTGCAAACTTCACTTGTGTCAAATATAATGTGGTCCTGCATCCTAAACAGTCTTTTCAGTCACATCATATACCTGAGTAGGTAACTATGTAAAATTTTAATAAATGAAAATTCCATATATATTATGTTTTACATATTTTGGGTTTTCATGCAATAATCCATAAAAAAATACGATTTAGGCACACATTTATATCATAGTAGACTAAATTACTACTGTTAGTTATATTATAAACGACAACATTTTCAAGCTTTTCCATTAGAGGGGGATTTTTTTCACATAAATATCATCATCATCATCATCAGCCCATACACGTCCACTGCCGGACATAGGCCTCCCCCGTACGACGCCACCAATAGCGGTCCTGAGCCGCCTCCATCCATCGACTCCCTGCGACCGCTACGATGTCGTCGGTCCATCCCATGTAGGGGGGATTTGCCATAATCACCACGCTTGGCAGGCGGATTAGTCATAATGGCAAATTTCACATAATAATATAATTATTTTATTTTTATTCCAAAACTAAATCGTTCTATGAATTTCATAAATGTATATTTAAATTAGGCATTTCAGTAACAAGTGGGTTGCGCTGCCAACAATAAATAGGTAACAAAAATTTTAAAATTTTACAACCATCAAATTCATCATTCTGTGAAATTACCAAAGTTTTAGGTATAGTTATGAAGAGGATTTTCACCTGTTAAATAAGGTTTCGTTGGTTTAACATAGGTAGGTACTCTGGTAATAATTAACAGTTAAACGGATACTCGACTTGATGACGAGCTAATAAGAATAATAAAATGTATAATAATAATTATTTTAAAATAGCGATATTATGTGTACTGATTCTACCTTCTACTAAGTCATCGGATAATGAGGAGTTCGTGTTCCTTCTCGCCACGGCACTGTACGCGTCAGACTCTCAAGGAAGTTGTGTCGTCTTAAACGACCCCCTACCTCCGACCATAGAAGACATATTCAGAGACCACGTTCTGGCCCATTTAAATCCATCGAAGCGCAATAAAACTATCGTCAAAGTTCGACCGATGCCAGCGCAGCTGCTACCGTTTCAGGCTAACACAGTAAGAGTGGATTTAAGAAAGATGGAGTCCATGAATAATTATTTACACGAATTTTGGTTTAGCATTATTCGAAAACTTAATGCGGTACGTTTTTCGCTTACAAAGGTAGAAGGAAGGTTTTCCATGATATTGCCCTACGATTACCTACCAAGCTTTATTTGCTACATTATTGAAAAAAAGTGTGAAAACTGGTCGGACAGTTG
Organism: Eupithecia insigniata; assembly: GCA_947859395.1. NCBI lineage: Eukaryota > Metazoa > Arthropoda > Insecta > Lepidoptera > Geometridae > Eupithecia > Eupithecia insigniata. The sequence continues at coordinate 17,517,201 of OX401993.1, forward strand.
CATTGGAAGATCGTCGAATATTTTCGAGATCTTTTCGGGGCTTTCAATTCCGCCATAGAAAGAATGAAGATAAAAACAGCATAGAAAGAGCCATGAAATATGTCATAAAAATCACACCTAATCAAAATAAATTAAAATAACTGGTAACTCTTATCAGAATATGGATAAGAACTACGTACCTACCTACCCATTTACTTAATTAATACACCAGGTACTTGTCAAACTATACTTTAATGCTCATTTTTAAAGATTATAGTTGTTAAAAATTCGCAATTTATACAGAATTAATAATAGACCGGTTTTTAAAAGAAGCACATAAAGGGTGAGATAGTGTCCACGCTATTATATACTATAAATACAATAAAAATATACGCCTATGCCTAGCTCTAACCAGATGTTGTATTAAACTTTTCATGAATATCTAATTCAACAAGGGCTGATGATGACGAAATATCTAACTTAAACCCCATACATAAAACTGAAATTCTATAAACAGGATTACAAGAGCAACGGATTTGAAGGAAAGAAAAGGTAAAAATGGGTACGAAACATGCTATTATCAATGTCATATTATGTGTACTGGTTCTTCCCTGTGGGAAAACATCGGGTAAGTCCGTGTACCTCCTTGCGACAGCCTTGTATATGACAGACATAGAAGGAAATTCATTTGTCTTTGAGGAAGCGTTGACTCCCATGTTAGTGAATATTATCAAGGACGATGTTCTCTCCCATCTGAATTCGACGATGCGTTATAATGCGATCATCAAAGTGGTGCCAAAACCAGCTGAGCTGCAGCCGTTCGAGTATCATCCAAATACAATGAGAGTGAATATGAAAAAAATAAGGACTAGGAAAGGCAATTTGGAAGAGTTAAAAAGTCACTTGCTGGCAATTACAAAAAATAAAAATGTACCTGTGAAGAAGGAGAAGAATAAACGCATAAATCACAAAGAAAATGCAAGTAATTCTAAATCGAAATCTGTTAAAAAACCATCAAAGGCTGGTATTCATAATGTGAAACTACCTAGAGATATATTCTATAACATTGAAAAGAAGTGTGCAAACTGGTCAGACGTGTGCAATTTACATTCGCCAATATATTTTCATCAACCGTCCAACATCACCAAGTATAAAATTTCATTTTGATCTTTAGACAACTAGTTCAATTGTTATTTCATAAAAATATATTGGAATTATAAATAAAAATAATAATTTGTGTCATTAATTACATCTACTCGCTTATAGTTATACCTAAGCTGAAAATAACTCTCGAGGCCGGGTGCTGAAACCTGTAATGTATGTGACCTACGCGTAGGGTTTCACCGTTTAGTCGAGCGTAACTAAAGTACTCTTATAGAGTTGAGCTATTTCTACGTGAGAACTCCTTATAATGTATGGACGTTGAACGGATGTACCCTCGCTTGTAGTAAGCTCCTACTCGCTCGCATTACTCGCTCACTTTCGTATCTAAGCGATTATTTCCTGTGTTCGACTCATTAAACTGTTAGAAAAGTAAAGCATTTTAAAACACTATTTTTTGTCGTTGATTGTATGTGCAAAACATTGTTGTAAAACCGAGGTATATAACACTCGCTGCTGCCCGCGATATCGCCCGCATTTTATCGTGATAAAAAAATAGCCTGTATTTTATTACTGGTCCCAAGCTATACCCATACCAAATTTCAGCGTTGTAGCGTGAAAGAGTAACAAACATCCATACTCACAAACTTTGACATTTATAATATTAGTACGATGTTACTTAATCTGCACGCACCTTAATAATGTCCGTTCTGTGGTTGGTAACTTGGTACCATAGGTTGGTACTTAACAACTAGACATGGGCGTTGTCATTAACTTTCCACGTCGATGTGCATCGTTGTTTTTGATGTGGTCAACATCGATGGGTTGCTAGCATTTGTTCCGCCACCGCACCGGTGTGGTGTGGACATTCGTCGACGACGACGATGCCGAATTGGGGATTTGGTGAGGATCGACATTACTCGGCTAAACTCTATGTCCTTGGCATCCGATGTTCCCCTGTTCACTATCCGTTGGCAACGACGGACACTGACATCGTTAATCATCAACGGTATTAGTAAAAACGACCACCTCTATTAAGGCCGTTCCCAGACCCGAATTAGCGTCGCCGCCTATTTTATGGTATTATTACGTTAAACAAAGGAATATTCAAAAATCCCTTGGCCCGTTTGTGATACAAAATACAAAATCGTTTATTTGAACAAGTACAAAGTATAACAGGTTACAGGTTGAATGAAGAGACGACAAAAGTTAATACTGCGGTGTAGTCTCTTCGCCCGCTTCCTGACACGACATTAAAGTAGAGCTTATGGTAAAAAGTTATTATTATTAGCTTAGTTACTAACATATTTGTTGGTAATTTTAACTACTACTAAATTAAATCTAGGTATTATTCTGTAAGTATTAGGTATTTTTTATACAAGACAAATTTTGCATTCAGTCTTTCCAAGAGAATGTGATATGTTTGAGTGGGTATGTGTATGAGTGTGTGTGTGTGAGGCTGGGTGCACTGGAGGACACTAGTCTCTTGAGAGTCCAGGCAACAGGGGCTACCAGGTTGTGATTGTTTGTGTAGGTGAGTGTATGTGAGAGAGCTGCGAATGTAGGGCCCCTTGAAGACACCAGTCTCTAAAGAGTCTGGGTAATAAGAGGTCCCCAGCATTGATTGTAATGTATGACTGACATGGTATTTAGCTTAGACATTTTAGAATGTTTTCGGTATCTTCATAAGAGAGGGTCAATAACCATTGCAGGCACTTTTGCTTGAATTTGTACCGAGGTAAGGGGTAGATGTGATAGAATATTGACCCCTCCAACTCCACCCGTGGATGTCGTAAGAGCCGACTGAGGGAACCTACCAGAGGAAGGGCAGCAGCTTCCTTCTGAGTATTTTTCAACACCAACACTGCGATCACCAATCCGCCTGCCAAGCGTGGTGATTATGGCAAATCCCCCCCTACATGGGAGACCATCCACTCGATGGACCGACGACATCGTCGCGGTCGCAGGGAGTCGATGGATGGAGGCCGCTCAGGACCGCTATTTGTGGCGTCGTACGGGGGAGGCCTATGTCCGGCAGTGGACGTGTATGGGCTGATGATGATGATGATGAAGGGGTAGATATTAAGTATTTTATTGACTCTATTATAGAGTGATGGGCTTGCATAGAAATATTGTCGCCTAGCAACTGCTGTGTGGTGAGGCTCTGCTTTACATACTATGTCTGATCGACGTTTTTTTTGGACAAAAAATGGATCATAGGTAAGTTCTGACTGTTTTCGTTGTAGAGATGCAAGATTGTATAGTTGTCTAACTGTCAGAACCTTACATTGTGCGTACAGTGATACCTATCATAAAAAATTTGAATGCCTCTGTAATACTTTTATGTTGAATAGTTTAGGAAAAGATGCGAAGTTGCTCTTTTTGGCCACCAAACTTGGTTTTCATATCTCCTCATATGCTATACAACATAAACCAATATAAAACCGGGAACGCTTCCAACTGGTATTGATACGGACCAATTGAGCTATCTTTAGATTGTTTGCAACAGTCTGCAGTTAGCTCAACTGTTTCAATTGTAAATACTAGTTTAATTTGTTTATATTATTTGATTGTTATTTTCATTGTCAATAAAGATATAAAACCTAACTATTACAGAAGCATTAAAGAAAGCTTATGATAGGTATCACAAACGGGCCAAGGGATTTTTGTAAATTCCTTTGTATATCGTAATAATACGATAAAATAGGCGGCGGCTCGTATTGGGTCCGGGTAGCGCCTTAACAACATAATAAAACTTGTTTTCTGTGTTTTTCACTTTACGCCAGAATACTACAAATATTGGTAAAATAATAAACAGAGCGGCTGTTAAGCATCCATTGTATTGTGTAGGTGGAGGATCAGTATCAGCCATGAGGCGGGTTCCGCAGCAACTTCAGAATTATGATACCTTATTCTAAAATATCTCACGGTTGTATGTGAGATGAGATATGACTAACATATGTAACTTCATTCTTCAGAAATAGGATACTACTTAACTGAATATAAGAATAAGCTTACGCTCATAAAGATCTTATTGAGGACCGGACATGACGGAATAATGTGATAATGATATTAAACTAAATTCATGTCTGTTCGTTTTATAACATATGACAAAAACGTCAAATAATATAACATATTTTGTTCGGCTAACTATAGATTGTTTGAAATAGTCTCAATTATTACAATTGTAAATATGTACTAGTACTAATTTGTATCTATTCTTTGATTGTAATTTTCTCTAATTAGTAATCTGCATGCTAAAGGAAGGCATGGATGGTATTTATCCTGCTGTCATTGAATGCATACCTGTTTCCCTATGTATGTATATAAGTAAACCCAAGTCCAAGGTTGTCTGGTAGAGATCGCTCGTGACGTGAGCGATAAGACCGCCAATTGTCACATTTCTTTTTTGTATGTAATTGTTTGTAAACTGTTTTGTTATGTGTGCAATAAAGTATTTTCTATCTAAACATATGTATAATTTTATGTTTGTAGTATATTTTTAGGCAGTAATTTTTATTCATTAAACCTACATTAGGATACAGATCCCCTAGTACTATCCAATGATCCTATCCATACACGGTTGTCTGGTAGAGATCGCTCTTGAGCGATAAGACCACCACTTGTTACATAGTTTTAAAGACGGTTTAGTAAAAAAAATCTACCGTCTATTTAAGTGTGCAATATAGATATTTCTATCTATCTATCATGCCGTGAGCTCGCAGCTAGCGTCTAGCGAATGTAAATAATAAAGAAAAGACGGAATGCGGATGCCATTCAATAGAATGGCACCCGCATTCCGTCTTTTAATTGCTACATTTTAAAAAAGCTTGATATTTCACATAAATTACACCCGTACATTGGCATCTAAGCGAAATGCAAGCGAAGTACTCCGCAGACAGCACTGAGATTTTTGCAGCCACCACCGTTGCAAGCATACAAAGCGAGTACAATGTTAACTTCTCGAGTACCTCATTTGTGTGTTTCTAAGTACTATTGTAAGATTTTCAGATATAAAATAGGCGTCTAGTCCTATTGTATAGGTACTTAACTTTATTTGGCGCAACAACCGAGGGCCTTGGCCTTTTCTTTGACTGCCACTAGCATTTCTTTTGCATATCTATCGAGACTTGCGATAGAGCCTTAGCCAAGTACGGTAAATTTTTACAAAAAATTCCTTAGGGTACAGAGATAATTCAGAGGTCGCGTTTAGTAATGGGCTACCGTGATTTGATTCCCACACTAACATACATATGTAAATTTATTCTTCAGAAATAGGATACTTAACTGAATATAAGAATAAGCTTACGCGCATAAAAATCTGATTGAGGACCGGACATGACGGAATAAATTGGCGTAATAAAGAAGCCTAGAAACTTGGGCTTGTCGGACTGATATGATTAAATCTCAGATATAGCGCTGAAAAGGCCAATTAAATTTTTACCTAGCAACACAACAAATCGTAAGGTATTTGAGAATTCAGCTGGAAATAAACGAATAATAATTCGATTCAAACAACGTCAATTGCAACAGGATTCTTCCTGTTTAAAGGAAAAGGGACGCGCGTTGGTTTGGTTCACCTTTGGACATCAGCCCTTTTATTCAGAATTTAGTCCGAGCTTTTTAGAGACTTGCAACGCTTTAAGGTCTCTATCCTGTTTAAAGTAGTGTAGCTTTAAAATATTGATTCTAGGGACGAGGGAAAAATATCGGACGTAGTAACAAATAAAATGAAGCACGAAGTAAAAAATTAAAAATGACTTCTTGTGTCGACAAGAAGGGTTCGGCATCATTTGAGTCGTATTTCTATTTGTTTGTTTGAGCTAATCTCCATAACGGCTGGACCCATTTTGATAAAACTTTCTCTGATGCTGATGCTACGCAGGTAGCTGATGTTAGAGCAAGAATAATACGCCACGGTGGTCGTGTTAGTAAACGACGAGTGACGAGTTTTATTAGAAACGTTTTATAGATCTTCCCAGTAAGAATGTTAACGTAAGTTATTATTTCAAATTGCATTCATAAATAATTTTTAGGACAGGATCTTAAAAACATGAAAATAGTCGGTATTTTTTTCTTCTGTTGCCAACTCTATAAAACACTCACACTAAGTGACAGTCCGCCATTGCTGTGCATCATTTTTGATTCGATAGGATTACCTGCGATATTTTTCCTCGTCACTGATTCACTCACTAAAATCACATTTTCATAGAGCCTAAAAATAGGTTTACTTGTCCAACATAGTACAAGAGAATACTACAAGAACCTACGGCGCTGTTTTTGATTTTGTTTTATGTTTTCGCAAACGTTTTAACAAATCTATACCTATATATAAAAATGGACCCCTATCTTGAGAACTACAATCGTAAAAAGGCTTTAACGACTCCATTCATCTTTTTTTTAATATTTTCTAATACTTCTAATAAGCTTGTTGCAATAAAAAAAATTGCACAGAAACTCAGAAATTTTAAGAAAACTTAACGACTACCTTTATTATAAACTTTTTTAATGTAACCTTAGCCCCAGCGTTATATACTTTTTGCTAAGCACGTTTAAAATAACTATCAGTTGTTTGACAGTAGGTAAGTTGAATGACAGGATAACGTCTGTCGGGTCAGCTAGTAATAAATATACATATAATTCTGGAATATTTGCACAGCATTAATGAGGATATAACCACTCCGTTATACACAGCATCATCAAGCCCCAAGCTAAGTAGTGCTTGGCGTGTTATGGGTACTAGATAACTGCTATAATTACGATAGTTTGTAGATTTGTTAAAATAAAAAAAATAAAGCTTGAAGGTAAATGGGAATTTATTTATCAGATTTGATCGAAGACAGAGTACAATAGGTATTATTAGAATAACATTTTATACCTAATACAATTTAATATTGAGTCATGTCCATATGAGACTGGACCTTGGATATCCTTGTGGCATCTTTCCGAAGCAGAAATGATTCCTTAGCCGACAAGTGCGGTTTTAGAACACTCACAATACCTTTGGAGCCCAGAACGCAGGGCAAGGAGAGAAAAACATCTTCTGCTATGTTGTGTTTGCCCTGAAAGTTCAAATAAAGCCGGGTATTCCAGAAAATTCTCGCTTGTTCGAAAGTTACGCTCGAAGAAATACAAACAATACATTATAAACTTACAAAGTCACAGGCCTAAGTGGCCATTGATTGACACTTTCAGTAAGCTCGATCGAAATTGTAATATGTACCTACACTCTACAGTACACAATCATCATCATCATCCTCATCATACGTCCACTGCTGAACATAGGCCTCTCTCAAACGACGCCACGACAGCGGCCCTGAGCCGCCTCCATCCAACGACTCTCTGCGACCGCTACGATGTCGTCGGTCCATCGAGTGGGAGGTCTTCCCACACTCCGTTTTCATTACAGTACACAATAGTAGCGGCTTTTATGAGTACTACACAGTATAGTGCAATTTTTTAAATCATCGTTTGTTTAAATTTTGTTTCTATCTATCTATTTGTGTTACCTGGGCAAACGTTGACACGGGCCGTATATCCTGCAAGTTATTTAGTATCGTTTGACAGATGTCGACGACGGAGAGCGCAGCGGCCCAGTTGTACCCGCCTTTCAGTTTGCGCATCACCTGCTCATTTTTGATCATACCGTCGTAGTGCTCCTGCCACTTTGATGAGTCAGTCTCGGTACCAATCTCTGGGCATAAATCCGCGAGACGTATGCCTTGAACCATAGCTGCCGACCACACTGGTACTGAAATGATAATTGTTTTTGACTTAACAAATACCTCAGTTCACACTAACATTATAAAGGCGAAAGCTTGTGTGTGTGTTTGTTACTCCTCCATGGTGAAACGGCTGAATTAATTTGGATGATTTTGGTACCAGAATAGCTTATAGGTATTTTACATCAAAATATGAGGTACTTTTGATCCCAGAAAAGTACAGTATTTCCGTGGGATGCTCAAATAGTTCATATGTACGATATTTCTCCAACTAAAATGTCGTTTAACGCGGTTAGCACTGCGAGGCGCAGATAGCGAGACATGATTTCAGAACCAATCAGATTATAACGGCTCAGGACCGCTATTTGTGGCGTCGTTGGGGGGAGGCCTATGTCCAGCAGTGGACGCGTATGGGCTGATATGATGATGATGATGAAGATTATAACATTATCATCAACTAGAATGTAGAGAGTTGCCTAACTGAATACAAATCGGCTCAACTGCTAGGAACTACGTTGCTCAGACAGCACAAATATAATAAAACTAGCTGCTGCCCTCGCCTTCGCCCGTGTATTATCGGGATAAAAATAGCTATATGTTATTTCAGGTCCTAAACTATACCCATACCAAATTTCAGTTCAGTCATTTTTGCGTGAAAGAGGAACGAACATCTATAAATCCGTCCCTGCATTCTCACAAACTGTGTCATTTATTATATCTGGTAAATAACACGTCAAACTTTTACATTTTCTCTATTTTGCCAGGAGTTGAAAATACGATCACGCGGTAGTATGCTGTGCCTTTATAAGCTACCATGACAGATAAATGCTACGACCATACGGTTACAATTTACTAATCTCACCCCCTCCTGGGCTCGTACAAGGGTTGCTGCAAGGGTTATTCTGTCCCAACACCATGCCGTGGCAGGAAGCGGCTTGGACTCCTAGCTGTTTTGATAGCAACGAGCGTAACATTGCCGAGTAGAGATTGGTGCCGGTGCCGAGGATGCGGCTATGGTGCATGCCTCCTGCGATCCAAGCCTCGCGCGTCAGAACATCGACGGGGTCGCTTGCGATCAGGTATACTGCCCCTGGGCTGTGTTTCATTAGCTTAGAGAAGAAAAAATAATACAAAAGCATTATTAAAAATTATCTCAATTGACAACAAATCTTTTTGGGTCGGTGACGACCCATGTGCTTCCGCGGGCGATGGTCCGCCTGCGACGCGGGAGGTTGCGAATTCAATTCTCGCCTTGGGACTGTTGTTTGTACGATCTGCAAATATTTGTCTCGGTAGTTCTGGGTATTTTATACCTATGTATAATAAAAAAATATCGATTTATTTGATAATGCCGTGTGAATTGTCCAGCATTTTTGGTGGATAATCGATTTGCTCCATTCTACATTTTATGTATATCAGTGCAAGAAAGTATATATGTACATAAGTATGTATATTGTGTTAGTTTCTCCACATCTTTGCACGCATTTTCACGAAAGAAACAAGGCCTTTAGATTATACCTAAATGCAAACCATGCGACCTTAAGATAAAAGATAAAAGAAATTTATTGCGAAAATAATCATTTCAAATAACTAACATAACAATTTTTTTCTGACCATAGTTAAGTTGGTACTTGGAGAATTGCCACCTAAATGCGACCATGCGACCTAAATACAGCCCTTAGCAGAATACCAGCGCTGGAGCATGGCGAGAAGCTGTAGCATCAAGCTGAGCTATGGGCCATTTCTCTGCGACAATAATGTATATCTGTATCTCAGTTTGTATTTAAGCTACAGAAATTTCGGTTCGGTTTCCTCTTTAAGTAAGTATTCTTTAGTTTTAAGTAGTTTAATTTTCACTTTCTTTTTTTATGTTTATTGTGGTTTATGAGAAATAAATAATTTCCTTTTCATTTTATTTTTTTCATTATTATTTTTATTTATTTAAGAAGGTTAATCAACAGTTACTTTGTTTGTTACGATGATCTGCAGATGTAAAAATTTGAGCCCGATCTCTGCTGCTGCTTACTGCCTTTGATGAAACAAACTACCTACGAACTTTTGTCCATAAAATAAACGACAGTGTATAGTTACATGTGGTATAACAGCCCTTATTGTGCCTATGTTGCGGGCAGTGTATTCATAATTATCCTCGTTTTCCCCTTGTTCAGTTCCGGTGGCGATGACACAGATCTCGGAGCCACTAGAAGCAGCAGGATCTATAAGCAGGAATTATTTGCCTTATATTATATTACATACTCCATGCTCCATATATTACATACTTATACTCCAGCCAATCTCAATATATGTGTTTCTAAATATGGCCCCATACATTACCTAATCTCTGGCCCATACCTTTTAATGTCTCCTAACATAAAAATGACCGTCTTGTTGATTATTTGACAGAATTTGCACTGCTTATCGAATTGAGCACTTTCCTTAAATGCTTAATGCTGGCTGGCAATAATAATTTATAATAATAATATACTTAAAAATCCTATTCGACTAATATTATAATAAAAAAAAAAGTATGGATATTTGTTACTCTTTCACGTCAAAACTACTGAACCGATTAGGCTGAAATTTGGTATGGGTATAGTTTGCGACCTGGAATAACATATAGTCTATTTTTTATCCCGATAAAACACGAGCGAGGCAGCAGCTAGTAAATATATGTATGTATAGTCTATTATAACTTTCCGTATAGAAACATGTCTTCGGTTGGGTGCAAGATGTTGCGCACTTGATGAGGATCAATGCCAGTGCGGTACTGCTCTCAAACAGCTTGGTCATCATGGATTTATCGGTTGGATATCTCACTATACACAGCCTTAACGACATCATCCGGCGGGCCTCGGTCACCGCTAACGTACCAACTATTCTCGAACTGAAGGGTCAGCTGCGTGACGATGATAAGAGGCCCGACGGTATGAGACTAGTCCCATGGGAGTTGTGAGGCCAATTGTGTGGGATGCTTCATGCGTCGACACACTTGCGCCCTCCCACCTTCCGAGGACATCCGTTAGGGCTGGTGCGGTGGCAGATTTGGCCGCTGATTTCAAGAGGCGCATATTTGCCCCACAAATATGCAGGTCTCGATAGAGCCTAAGCATTTGCTCCTCTTGAACTCGAAACCCGTAGGTCAGTGGGGTACCGAGAGGTACTCCGGGTTTTAAAAAATATCTGAGCGTCTGGTCGAAGTGACGCGTGGCACGAGAGCTGGTGAATATATAGCGCATCGCATCAGCATTGCCATATAGCGGGGTAATACAGCCAGCGTCATGGGGACGCTTCCCACTGCTATTGATATCTGTAGATTTTTTAACAGTCTGCCCTTAGCTCAACTGTTTCAATTGTTAATACTAGTTTTATTTTGTTTCTATTATTTGATTCCAATTTTGTATATATTATATGTATACATTTTATTTCAGACTCGTGTTACATGACACAAAATATGACTTAGCTATAAATGCTATATTTTCATCCAACGTAATAATTTAAAACTGATGCCAAAAAACGATAATTTTGGATTTTCATGTTGCGAATTGTTTACAAACATTATTTCTTGAGAGTGGCTTGCGTATAGAGGGTATTTCAATGCAAAAATAGCCTCTCGGTATTATGAATGTGAATATGCTAGCATAATCATCATAATCTAATAGAACCTGACTTCGCCAACTGCTGGGTTTTGTGTCACTCCAGAACAATTTGCTGAAAATTAGATCATAATCGATTTTAGTTTTTAGATTGATTGCCTTACATATTCTACTAGATTATGAATTAAACCTCCGTTTACAATTTTAATTCATTATACCTAATATTATAAATGTCAAAGTTTGGGAGTATGGATAGATGGATGTATGGATGTTTGTTCCTCTTTCACGCAAAAACTACAGAAATGGTTGGGCTGAAATTTGGTCTGGGTGTAGTTGACCTGGAATAACATATAGGCTATTATTTATCCCGATAAAAAGCGGGCGAAGGCGCGGACAGTAGCTAGTTTTGAATAATTGTAAATATTATTAGCTTGTTTTTAACCTTTAGTGGCGAAAATCTTCGGATTGTTGAGATAAACAGAGGCCTGCTTTATGTCCATTTCTTCGCCTCGAAGCTTACATATATTATCTAGGCCTAGCATGCACACTTCGCTGGTGGTGCCCTGTTGAATAAAATCTTTATTAAATACTCCTAGTTAACGGCGAATGTTTCTAAAGATATTCTGCTTAAGCCAACATCAAAACAACGGTTAAATATATACTTGTTATCCAAAAAAGCGCGTGCGAGGCCACGGGTTACGATATCAATGAAATAGGAAGAAATATTAGTTGGAATTTTGGTAATGCTTCTTAAAATCCTTTTTGGGATACTTGTTGTTCAGAGATTTTTGTCGTTGTCAAGATAATTTCAGAACCACAGGTCCGAACACCAAAAAAGACTGAAGAGTGGCAGGTTCATACTCAAAATCCTTACCGTAGCAAGTAAGGCCACGGTTGTCGATATTGCGGCCCGTCCACTGCCCACTACGGTCACTTTTCTTGTGTCTACGATTTTGCCAGCGGGAAATGGATATGCAGCCTTTAACATTCCTGCGGTGGTTATGTTTTGTGTCGACCATGATTGCGAGTTTTGCCGACTGAAGGTAGTGTGCGCTATAGCGGCTGTAAACGTTGGAAGAAGAAAGTGAATTTTGTCTACTTTTGACATCATTTTTAGGTCTACGCCATGAAACATAGGGGAACTAACACACACTGAACCGTAGATTAGCTTAATAACTGTCACAAGTCTGAACTTGTGACAGTTATTAGGCGAATCTTAGCGTAAATATATAAAAAAAATTAAAATAATCCAAGTAGTATATCTTCGAGGTGGACAGGTAGGCCTTAATTAGGATCATACTGTTTAATAATCTGTGCCAATAAACGTCATTGAAGTGTCTGTTTGTAATGTGTATATAAATAAATAATACTGAACATTCCACACAGCATCATCTAGCCCCAAGCTAAGCAGAGCTGGTATTATGGGTACTAGATGATTGGTCTTCTTTGAACAATATATTACCTATGTAGAATATAAATACTTTTTATTGCACAATTCAAGATAGAGAAAAACAAAACAGGAAAAGTAAAAAACAGAAACAGTTGCATAATGGGCGGTGCTTATCCTGGAGCTTATCGCTTATAGCGATTCAACCTTTAAATGGACACGTAACTAATCAATTACCAAATCCTCCAATTATAATAGACATTACTATAAAAAAATATTATAAAGGCATGAGCTGTAACAATAGTTTATAAATTTGATAGTCTATAATGAAAGATCCGACATACATAGATAGATATTTTTTTAATATACATAGGAAATACACAGAAAACCCGAGATTTGCAGATAATACAAATATTTGTCCCAAGGCGGGAATCGAAGCCGCAAACGTCGTCGTTGCGGCTTCAATTCCCGCCTGCGCAGGTGGACTCTATTCCATCACTCTCATAATCCCATGCCACGGACGAACCGACACCATCGATTGTTAGCGATTTATATGTACAATATTTTATGACTAGCACTACCTTCTTAAATTATGAATGTTTAATAAGGCTGTGTCATCTGTCTTTAATCAATTACCAACAAATATTTGTAATTACTAGTAGTAGGGTATGTGTTTTACGTGCACAAATAAAACTGTGGGCAAAATAGATACCTGAGACATTTATTCCGTGTCTAAAGGTTGCATTCTTTATGAGTAAAATCTGCTTATGTAAAATCCTTAAGGACATTCTGATTAAAGAAACACCCTTAAGGTGTTTTTTTTAATTCCATATTTACAGTAATTTTGATCAAAATACAGTGAAAATTATGTACTTTTCTTAGAATAACTTTGTTTTTCATGCGTACATGGTCTAAACACAGTATTGTATTCTCTTTGCTAAAGACTTTCAACTTCTTTTTTTAAATTTATGATAGTCTTGACTTGACTTCTTTGTTATTGGCAATATGTGTCTGGGTTGCCAGTTTTCTGCCAGTGTCCAGTTCACAGTACAACAGTAACAAAGTATTTTTTTATGTGACAAGTACGAAGTCTGATTATAACATTCCCTGGACATTCCTATATGTATGTATATTGCCACATATAAGTGCTTTCTGGCCACTCTTTACGGTAGGTAGTTATTGTATAGTCATTGACCATTCTTAGGTGACATAGTGAAGTAGGTACCTTCTAGATTTTCCTCCTACATATTTTTTACAAAATTTTCGTATTCGAGCATAAAGATAAACAAAATAGGCATGACGACTGATTTTGAGAATATACTCGTACAACGTGATATTTTTAGACATGTACTGAAAGCAAAATAAATAATAATTCTACAAAAAAATGGACTTCAAAGATAAAAACAACTTTTAAAAATGCATTTTCAATTTCGCTCAAAAACGCTACTATACTCGTGGCGGCTATCTATGACGTCATAGATGCACGAACATCTGATGATACAGAATTATCACAATATTTTCAATAGAAGCCTTAGTAGCTATTCTGTGCCTTTAAATTACTTATTGTGACGGCATGACGTCACAGTTATGTATTCTCTGATTGGTGTCCAACGTGTCATGGCGGATTGCAGTGTTTTATAATTTTAATTTATTAAAAAAAAAAAACGATAAAAACACAAAATATAATACGTGTTTTGAAATCTATGGTTCAGGTATAATTCGGTAATTACATAATTTTTGTGATTTTTAGTTACTGTCGTCATCCCTATTACCCCAGGAAGAAAACCAAAGTGAAAAAAAACACTATATTCTGAGGAGGGGCTTTAGATGTCAGGGGGCAGGGCATCATAGAAATTATGGTATCTCAATGTCAAATAAAAAAGAGTTTTTCTTCTTTTTTTCTGTCAATGAAGTCATAAAAGCTGCAAAGAGATTATTGCCCACTTCAACAGAATAAAAAAAAATATGTTAACGTTTCCTGTATCTGGAGATGTCAAAAGTCATTTTGGAAAGTCGAAAAGAGAAAAGTCGAAACTTTATATACTATACAGGCAACCCAGACACATAATGCCAATAACAAAGTCGTCAGTATTGTATTCACTTTGTAACAAAGAAGTCAAGTCAAGTTATATACTACTAAACAGCAACTAAAATAAAGATATCAAAAATCGTCAAATGTGTTTCTTTTGAAATGATTCCAATGTGGTTCAAGGAAACATTACTAATAAATTGCCTAAATTGACTAAACTTGATCTTAATCCATATAAACAACTAAAATTTTAAACAAGCATAAATCATTAGTTCGTCTCGTGGTTTCTCTAGAAAGCACCGACCCGGGAGGGTAAGAAAACTGTAGGTATGTAACTCAAAATCGAGCGCGAGTGACGGAGCACTGACTGTGGTTCTGAACTAGCAAAAAGCCTACGCGCTCTTTGCTAGTTCACTTCCTTTATTTCTTTATTCAGAGGTTTTATCCAAAGAGATAAAAAACGATTTTTTGTTGAGTGTGCTGATATAAAATCCCGAGCTAGCGAAGCAGTCTAGAATAGAGTTACGAGCGTAGCGAGCGGCTCTAAAGTAGACTGCTGAGGTAGGGGGATTTGAAGGCACGAAACTAAAAACATTTGCTCCGAGCATACGACGTTTCACCTCGACTAGCGAGAGAATATTTTGTAATATCAATGAGGTCGAATGTCAGAAATGGTCAGAAACTCGTTTTGGTCAAAAACCATGGAGGCGTAGACAGAGGATTTATGCTTACCCGATGGAGGGTACGATTGCTATAAACCTCGAATGAACGAAATTATTCTTTTCTATGAAGGTTGAACGTTGTCTTGTAAAAAAAAATCTAGGTCTATGGTCTTAACCATAGACTTAAGGAAACATTTTTTTCTTTAGCGCCTACCACAAAGTGTCAAACTATAACACCATTGAAATTGAGTAAGCACAGCATTCTAAATTCAAATTATTTTTTCAACGACATGATTAATATCTTTTAATTCACTTTTGAGCAAAAACAGGCGGAGCTAGTATCATGTCTGTGGCAAAAACCGATTTAACTCACTATTTTTGTGCAGCAAAGTCACCGTTTTCGAGCTACAGTAGTGAAAAATATTTTAACATAGAGCTAGATATATATTAGATGGTTTTTAGACTGCAAAGATAATTAAAACCACTCCTTTTTTCGTGACAAAATCCCAAGTCTATGGATTATTCGGAGTATTATATTCTCTTTGGACTGTACGTGATTGTAGCGTTACATTCTCAGTAACGTGATTTGTAGCAAAGAGAATACAATACTACCATTTATAGTTTGTGATTTTCTCTTTAGTCTGTCCATGGTGTGTATTGTATTCTATTTGACCTGTATCACGTCAGTATTGTGTATTGTATTCTCTTTGAGTATTGCAAAGAGAATACAATACGAGTATTGTTTTGAGTATTGTATTCTCTTTGGTATCATTTTAAAAATTTTCAGCAAATACCGTGGCCAAAGAGAAAAGTGAGAATAAATAAGTACAATACACCGGCAATTTTGAATTTCCTTCTCACCTACCTTGGTAAATGAATGCAAATAAAATAAACCTTTTTGTGGAAGAATAAATACATAACTACATCATCATGAGCACTTGGCGTATGGTTGGCTTGAAGTAAGTAACAACTTACAACATTTATCACATTCACTGCTCAGCCTCGGCCGTGCGACTCGCAGGCGCGTGCCGCACTGCCTCACGTCGTCACTGGAGGAGGACATTGCGTCGTGGGCCATGAAAGTGGTAAACAGTTACAGCCAGCACAGTAATCAAGCAAGTACGCCGCGACTGCGCTGCGGCCCGGCACGCTATGAACACTACTGGCGTCAACGTTGTTAACTTGCCGCGTACCCGCGGGTTCGTCTCGGCGTGGGGGCGTACTCGCTGCGCAATCGCATCGATTTGAAATCTCTCGCAGCAAGTACGCCGCGACTGCGCCGCGGCCGGGCAGGCTATGAACACTACTGGCGTCGCGTCAACATTGTTAACTTACCCCGTACCCGCGGGTTCGTCTCGGCGTGGGGGCATACTCGCTGCGCAATCGCATCGATTTGAAATCTCTCGCAAATCGCCATGTGAAAATGCTCTTAGAACTGGTTGAAGACATGACTTCCTTCACCAATCAGCCTGCCAAGGGTGATAGAAGCATATGTTATGGTTCTACTTGTCTAGGTAGATGTCCACCGGTGAGACAAATGCCCTAAGTGGTAAAGTAGTACTCCTCCATCAAAGTTGTAATAGAGACACAACTCTCCTTTCTCGAGTTACAGCCGCTGCCACTGCACCTGTGTTGTTACACCATCCTCCGTTTGATAATTTGTCTTGCAAGTACGCTAGCTTATTACTTCTTTGGAAACTGTGCTTCATAAAAAATACATTTTTATCAACTTTAGTTTCACTGATTGTTAGTAGAATAAAATTTATTTGTACGTAGTGTAGGTGTCTTTATATATATTTTATTTCGTTAAATTCAAACGCCACCGTCTAAATTTTTCTTTTGTGCATCCCAAGGTTACCTGGAGGAGATCGCTTAAAGCGATAAGGCCACCCTTTGTACTTCATTGTTTGTTAGCATTTCCTTCTGTAGGTATTGTATTTTGTGTATGTGTGTACAATGAAGAGTTATCTATCTATCTACCCTCGTCTGTTGGTGTTCGGGTAAAAACTAAGGGTAAAAAGAATACCTACAACATATTCCATGAATAAATAAAATAAATAATTAAAAAAAAGTTATTTAGATATAATGCGAAGTCAATTAATTAAACGTTTACATTAATTCCAAATAATAAAAAGAAAATTGACTTTTATAAGTTTATTTTTAAAAGCTTTCCTTCATTTCTCCTAATTTAATTATAGCTACGTCAATTACTCGAATATTGCTGCGAAGGTGCTACGCAAGTCTCTGAAGGCAGAACTGAAAGCTGATGCGAGTAGACGAGACGAATCCCTTATTACTGTCTCTTACTGGACAGATGGGATTCAATTGGGTAAGTGAATACCATCTGTGCCGCCAACGCCGCGCCGTAGTAAGTACGCCGCGCCTAAGAATCGAAGCCTCAACCCGTGGTTGTCGTAAGAGAACCTACCGGAAGAAGTGCAGCAGCTTCCTTCTATGTATTTTTTGACGGCTCATCTGCGAATCCCAATCCGCATGTTATGGCAAACCACCCTTGCTTGGTGACACGCGTTCCGCAGTGGAGGTTTATGGGCTGAGGAGTTTATGCCATAAATAGGTAAAACATTAAACATTTCTAGAGACTTCTATCTGAATATGCTTAATCTAATTACACCACACTAATTGAAAAATGCAAAAGGCTGGATGGGTATTTGTTACTTTACGACCAAAAACTGATTTTGACAGTTTTCAATGAAAATCTGTCAAAAGTAGTCACTTAAGTCGTGCTTAAATCTGAGCTTCGTTTGAGTATTCGGGAGTTAAAAAATCTAACCCGCTGACAAGTAGCAGGTATTGATTTGGATCAATTGAGCTTCCTCTGATTCCAGATTTTTTGCAACGTCAGATTGCTCAACAGTTTCCCGTTTATTTAGCGAATACTAGTTATTTGTAAAAAGAGATTAGTTTTAAAACGCTAGAAGCGTTTTAAACTTAGAACTTAGTTACCAATATTTTATCTTAGTTCTGACATCAAGTGAATAAGTTAATGTACCTATTTTCAGCTGTAGGTGAGAAACCGAAGGGAGGCGGTCAGAAGTCATCGAAATCCTAGAAAATGTCTCTCTAGAGTTTATATGTTAGGTTTGTTTCCTATGTATTTACACATTAAAATTATTAATATAATCTCCTTTTGCTTTTGTTCTTTTGCAATCAACCGAAAAATGGATTTTGCCAGCAGATAAAGTGCATTGAGCTGCATATTAGTGGTTGGCCAAAATGATTAAATTGGTCAGCTAGTAATGTGACACTGAGCATCCTTTGAAATATTTCTGAAGCAATATATTAGTAAAGCAGCAGCAAATCGTGATTAAGATTTTATAAAAGGTTCCTACTTGCCTAGGCATACTATAATCTTCTGTAGCTGTTCGTGTGGCACTGAAACCCTTCCTAACGGTTGAATCAAACTTATTCACATTTTATTTTTATTTATGTGCGTGTTTCAGTGGTTCTCTGTGTGGTTTAATTTTACAACCGGGACCCTTGATTAATGATAAATAATTAAAGTAAATTATTGTTTTAGTTTACCTATTTCGTGATAAATTTCATATGTGCATAAACTAAATTGTTTTTGAGGAAAGTAAACAAACAACTTTAATTTTAATCGTTTATTTAATATTCATTCTTAAGAATACTCACATTAGAAGGTGCAAATGCACACGAATATACAATTAGGATAAAATTACCTAGCTAAGAAATTATCGAAAGAAATTGTTGTTCGTACGAAAAAAGATGAAAGAAGAGTTTGAACTTAAAAAAATAAATGAAAAAGTTTATTTCATTAAGAAAAGTCTTATTACATATGAAAGTATTTGAAAAAGATAAAATCAAAAAAATTCTTAGCTAAGCTTATTCCATAGCACATTTATAATGTAAACATTTATAATTACCTAACTATCTATATAAGTGATAATGATAAATAATAAAAATAATATAAATGCCTCCGATATCGATGTGAAATTAATTAAAAATTAAGCTCCTCATTATCGGCGAAATAAAAACAATAAAAAACATAGAGCAACTTAAAATGGCAGTGTACCTATTTTACGTTTGGCACTATTGATAATTATATAATTAGATATGTGCCTGAACGCGGGCTGGTGATGAATCTTACAGATAAGCTTAGCGAACAAGCCGAAACACAACAATAATAAAATTAAAACTAAGTTTTTTACATTTATGGCACTTTATGGACTCTATTCAAAACATTAATCTCTAGTAGTATTGTCAGAACATTAATAATTATGGATATTGAATAGTAGTTATAATTAAACACTTAGCAGCTTGTCATATTCTTCATTATTAATATCTGAAAAGAAATTAAATACGTTAATTTGCATTGTCATCATCATGTCATCATCAGCCCGTACACGTCCACTGCTGAACATAGGCCTCCTCCAAACGACGCCACAATTAATTTGCATTACAGGGCAATAAATTTTACACACAACATCAAAGTACAAAATATTGTTAAGGACTTACTATCACGGAAAGTAAGTACTAATCTACTGAATGGATTTCATTCAATAGCACTTTAGTAGCGCTCAGAGATAATGTTGTACAGTGGTAGGTACAAAATTATCTCAAAAAAGGTCCTTTCGTTCCATCGAACCAGGGCTTAGTACCGGTACCAAAAGTTCCGATACCATAGCGGTAAGTGTCGGTATTTTCCATTAAGGTACATGAGTATCGATATTTTTTAAAACGGTATTTGAGCTCTAAGTGTCAATACTAATAGCGGTCCTTGCGACGTTGCCAGCTCGCATGAAGGTACACCGCCGGCTCCGCTCTGCGGTGCGGGTGATACCAATACTTTACGTAGATAGTATCGGTATTTTAGAGTTAAGGAACCGTTAAAAGTACCGGTACTCATGAAAAATATCGATACTTTGGTACCGATACTGATGTTAGTATCGATATAAATTATATCGGTACTAAAAAAGTATAGATACTCCGTCGAGGTCAGTGGAACAGGTACTTGAAAATACCGGTATTCAAAGCCCTACATCGAACCATGAAAGCAACCTAATAATAATAATCTCCGGCGGACCGTTCGCCACACGATGGAATATGGTCCGGAGGCGAACCAAGGTCTCAGTTTGACCGTCTGTTAGCACTTTAATAGCGCTGAGAGATAATTTAGCACCTACAGTGGTACAAAATTATCTTAAAAAGCTTTCAATAATAGTGATTATTGAAAGGTTTTAAAGGTAGCGTAGTGTCAGATAGTAACCGTTCCAAACAAATTAAAAACGTAACCTCACAAGAATATGAGTATAGACAACTTACCGTATATATTGAAATGTATGCATCTAGAATGCGAGTCGATTATAATTGAACTTGGATTTAGAAACATGCGTTAGTCTGGATAAGATAGAGGATAATCGGAATCAGTGGGAGAAGTTCCAAAGTCGTGGGATTCAGGTCGAATTGGTTGTTCAGGAAGTTGGGTGGGGGAGACTTGAAAGCGTCGATGTCATCCATAAAGGGATACATCTCATGGTACATATTGCTGCATCCATCCAGGCAGCGTGAAAAGTGTTATTAAAGGTTAGTTAGGTGGTCAGTAAGGTTAGCAATGAAAACTAAGGGGCCATAAGATATAGCTGAAATTAGTCGACAGCGTTGATTTTAATGCAATTTGTGAAAAATTATGAGAAATTATTTATTTAGTTTACAAATTGCACATTGTAATTTGTAATTTTCGTTTATTGATAAAAATATTACATGGTTTCGGTACATAGTGTCTTAAATCCTAATATATTTTTACAACATGAACAATTGTACATGAACAATTGTACAAGGCATCTTAATGTTCTCTCAATACATGCGTTCAAACATAACTGTTATTATATTCTTAGATAAATGATGAACAATATATGCCTATTGGTACTCCTGCTCCCCATAAAGGTTGTTGCTCAAACATCCAACCCCACTGCCGCACAACACAAAAATGAGCTTTAAGTATGGGTTTTAACTCGTAATATTTATACTACAATTCAAAATCCTAGATATTTTTTGTATACAAAGGGACTAAAAAAACTCAACGAATATTGGTGGAAAATATTTAACGACATTGAATCGACAAATCACAGAAGCTCGAAACAACGGTAGCACTTTGCTAATGAAAATCGCGCTAGGCTTATCAGCACAGGATTCATTCATTGGACAGTTTCGGTCATATTATGATGGATTTTGTCAATTTGTTAGGTTTATTTGTATGAGTTACACTACATAGTATAAAACAAAGTCGCTTCCCGTTGTCTGTCTGTTACCCTATGTATGCTTAGATCTTTAAAACTTCGTAACGGATTTTGATGCTGTTTTTTTTATTATATGTATAATTTTGTATCCGCATTGCACCCTTGCGAAGCCGGGGCGAGTCGCTAGTTCGTGATAATTATATAAAGATTGTAAAACACATAAGGGTGCGGCTTCATCGCATCTTTTGCCTTGAACTTTAGAAGACTCATAAGAATTTTTAGGTATTAAACATGAAGTAAGAGCGTTCTCTGTAATCTGTTAGATATATATATATATATATATATATATATATATATATATATGTAATATATATATAAACAAAAATATTAGATACCTATTTGGAATCAGAAACAAAAAATAAGTCTTAATTATTACTGGGATTTTAAGAGGATAAGGGAATCTATATAATATGTAGACGCAAAATTTTTATTGAGACTTATACAATTTCATCTAAACAGTATTCAGTTTGTTATTATTATGAGACGATTTGCCGAATATCTTGATGGATGATTTTAGGTGTACAAAGTAACTTTTTAAAGGAACACCGAGGCTATGTCTGAATCTGTTTGATACTCGTATGTGTAAAAAAGTAAAATCCAAGGAACAGTGTGAATAAATCTTTATGAATGGATAATTTTTTATCTTCGACTAGTTTAAGACCCTAAAAATTCAATACTAACAGACTGTAGCTTTTTTAAAATAAATGATGTGCAAGTTTAATGAAAATTTGCGTTATTATTACAGCTTTTCACAAATGAAAATGTTATTTTGATCTAAAAGTGAAAAACGATGTGAGGGGATTATGTTCAAAAAAAAATCCAGGTACACAGTGAAATCGGTGATATTGTTATGATGAAAGGTGATATTATACATATATTTAGAGATCCTTTAGACTGGTTGGAGCAACTTAGCTATCGTTATCGGTACAAACCTGCAGGGTAGAGTGTTGCGTCCAGTCACAGCGGTGTGCCCGAGGTCTACACCACGACCGGTGTCCATAAATTCAACTTGGTCGATGCATCCGGAGAATCCTGGGTAACGGTACACGTTCAGACGTTCCGGGATGCCACCTATAGAAGAATAAACCTTATATATCGGGTAGTGAATACCTTTCTGAATGGCTGCTGAAATCATTCGGCGGTGGTAGCTTTTGAATCATGAGAGTATCGTGTAAAATAAATATTTTACCGCAACAAAAAAGAAGGGTGTTCTATGTTTAAAGAATCTGTCAATGGCATCGAAGCTAGTACACGTCTCGGCACGGTTTAATAGCGCTCGACGAAAGTGTCGGGGGGGTTCTACGCAGGTGTAAAACGGTGTAAAAATCTACTTCTGCGCATCAAGGTCAGCGCAAAGTCAGCACTATTAAACCGTGACGAGACCTGCAGCAGCCTATGATAGGTATGTGTGATAGATCGTTGGATACCTAATATAATATAAAATCTATACCGATATCTAGATAGTATTATATAAAGGCTATGTAGTTGGTACTACATAGCACTTATATTTGATAGATCGGTGTATCAGAGTTGAACGAAAGTTACTAAAACGTCTGGTTCCAGTCTGTACTGAGTTATGATTTATTATTTTAATACAAACTCACACACAGACAATAAAAAAAAAAAATGGTGAGCATTCTGCCGATTGCATTTTCTGCCAGTCAAACAAACATGGCCAGCAACAAAAATAGGGTTGTTTGTTTACTAACTAACAAAAAATTTTTTTATTACAAATAAACCTCTAAGGATTATATCGTTCATAGCGTTTTATTCTCTCTCTAGTCTGTAGTTTTGCAGCTATATAATTTCGTTATGATGTATCACACTCAAAAATATTACGTAAGGTTATCATGTATATTTGCATGTATATTTGTATTTAATAGTTTCAAGCTGTACTATAAAGTGAACCAATAGACAAATTTTCTTCTTCTATTGGAGGTAGTTACCGAAACTGGCATTAACATTTCGGTCGAAACCTAGTTTTATTCATGAAATGGATACAAAAAGAGGTAATTTTATTTACATAAGTTATCACATTAGATCCCAATTTATCCAACTAAAATTCCAAAAGCAGATAAATTTTTATACATATTTTAAACTTTGATATACAATTTATGAGTACGTTTCTGCATTTTAAGGTGAAGTGAGTCCCAAAATCCACATTTGGACTGTACGAAAAATCTATTTTAAGGCAAGAAATCATTGAACTTTTTGGGTTGGTTTTATTTTATTGCAAAAGAGTATTATTTATAAGCGAAATCAAATTTAAACATAAAAATCGGTGATTTTGCGCGCGGGCCGGCTTTTCCGCGGCCTCAAGGCCAAAGTCAGCGATCACGAAAGCAAAGAATTTTAACTTGATTGTTTTTTTTAAAAAAAAACTAGAAATCGACTTCGAATTTATTTACACGTAAACTATTGTTTTTATGTTTTTCGAGACGGGTATTAATCCCTCTGAAATCAAATTTATATGGGACCATTCTCTATACTATACAATAGCACTAAAATCATCCAAATCAGTCGAATAAACGACAAACATACATAAAAAAACATACATACAGCTGAAAATAGAACTTCCTCCTTTTTGAAGTCGATTAAAAATGGGAAATAGGAAACAAGTGGTACGTTACCAATGTAGATGTTGGAGTCTGCGTTCATACGGTTCGTGAACCCGTTGGAGTAGGCGCGTTCCACTACGCCATCGACGGCCAGTTCCACGCGCCCGTCCGACAGCAGGCGGACTACGATCTGTTAACAATATTTAGTATATTCATTTATTCTACCCTAGGTATAACCTGCGTATAGAATAGGATTGAAATGACGTTATCTCTCAAGCTCTCGTGCTCAGTTCGTATTAGAGCAAGGCAGGCACCATGAGAGATAAAGTTTTATACACGTGACGTTATTTTTTAAATAGGATATAGGTTTATATAAATTAATTTATAAAGAAAAACTTAGCTCAATCGGTCTAGGATTACTGTTCTAAAATTGAGCTGCAAGATTCCACCCGAACAAACATAGTTGCATTGCAAGTAAAAAGCTTGTAAAAAATAAGCGCTCTATGGGATTTTATGCCGAAAAAAATAGACAATGATGCCTATATAATCATAGACATGAAGAAAGGATTGGATTTTAAGTGTCTAGAAATTACATAATAATTTTTCAAATAATGTCAGAATAAAAAAATAAAGAATGTAGATAGAAAAATAGAAAATCAAATTTAATAAAAATAAATACTGCCAAATAAAATAAAAATAATACATACTGAGGATTCTGTGATTAATGTGATGGGTGTGATGACTGTAATTCGTACCTACACGGTGAAGTACGAGGAGGAAAAACGGTGATAAGCATTGCAAAAAAAGGTGTGCTTACGCTGTGCATCTCCCCATCGCCGATAAATGCTGAGTTGACAGTGATCGCGGTCGGGCCGGAACCCATGTCGAACTCCAGTACAACGAGGCCACGTTCAACTGCAATATAACACAATGAATTAATATATGAACACATCTCTCTCTTGTAGCCTTTAACGTCCCACTGTTGGACAACGGCGGCCTCCTGATTCCTTCAATCATAATTTTTTTATAGTCAATTGACCTGCGTTTACAATTAAGCGAGTTAGATCCACGAATTTCAATGAAGTTTCCAGTTCATCGCGCCGTTTTACGACCTACATTAGTGGTGTTCATAGCCCCGCAGGGGTGTTCGAGCAAGCGGTAGATATGGCCAGCTCAGCTCCATTTAACTTTCGTAAACATTTTGGCTAAGTCTACAATATGAGTTTGGGATCGCAGTGTCGTGTTACTTTCTCTTCTAATTCGTCTTATTACTTATTTTGAAAATTAAAAATATAACTCTTTTTAAACCAGCTTTTATATCATCGACGACCAAAGTGCTTGGGAAGATAAATCCAACGAACCCAAACTCGACGTGGTTAAGTCGTCTCATTTAGCAGTTCCTACGGCCACCTTCGGTATCCATCATCAGACCAGCTCGATGGTACCATGACATTGCATTCTCATCGAATTCCATAAGTATGCATAATAGCTAAATCGCTTCAGGATAACAGGCAAGTAGAATAAAAGTGTGTAAAAAAGAAGAGTCCTAGCTTTGGTTTAGAGTTGGGAGAAGTTTGAGAGAGAGAAGGATAGAGAATAATAAGAATAATATTTTACATTATAATAAAAAAGTGACATCATGACTAATACAGCTACTGCAGTTTCTTTTTCAATAACCTTTGGAGAAAATGACAGTGTTGGTAGGTACAAATTCCTATCGAAATTATAAACCTACCAAATTATGGAAGATTATCGTTTACAAAAATATGTATATCCTGGATTCTAGTCCCGAGTACCTTTACCATGGCTCAGCGACCAAAAGTGGTACTTGAGCTCACAGAAGACCTTTATTGTGTCGGTTTTGTAACATTTCTCTGCTGCCAAACGCCAAAAATTTAAACTGGGTGAGCGTCGCCTCACTCATAACAACATTTTAATTGAGGTGCAATATTGAAACGAGCATACTCTGCCCCGCTTTCATAGAAAGTCGCGCCAGTGAACAATCTAGCATGGGAAGTTAGTTTATAGTTTAGTTAGTAAACTAGCATGAGTATAATAACTGTTTGCCCGTGTAACATAGAGAAATATCAAGTATCACATTCACAATATAAATTAGTTTTCTAATTATATTATATAACAGCCTGCTATTATTATTTCACTGAATGTTCTAGGTTTTAAACACCACTAAGTGATGCGGCTGTAAAATTATTTAGGTTAGTTTTAGATATAATTTAGTTTTAACTAGTTTGTTGAAATACGGGGCTGACTAAGTCATTCCAATAACTCAAAGCCACCTATTAATTATGAATAAAAAAAATCATTTCTGTTTTAATAGGAATTGGCTTGAAATATTGTCTAGCCTCTGCGGTGCGACTGTATTCAAATAAATTAATAATGATATAATCATATCAAAATCGGTCAAGCCGTTTTGAAGGACATTGGTTACAAGCACTGTGACACGAGATTTTTATAATGTATATAAAGATTTTATTAGTTTCTGCCAGTGACTTCGCGCGCTTTGTTTCTATACAAATGTATACGAAAAGGTTATTTATATCCCATGGGAACTGATTTATAAAATAAAAAGTAGGCTATGTTTTATTCGAAGCCTAGAACTACTTTTATGCAAAATTTGGACTCGATGCGTTTAGTAGTTTTGGCGTAAAGAGATCCATCCAAACATCCAAACTTTCGCATTTATAATAATGGTGTGATGATATATGTGATTTTAAGTGTGATTTCTATCAGTTATCATAACATAACAGAAGCTCTGCTTAGCTTGGGGCTATAATATATGCAGGACAATCTAGTCCAGCATTATATTATATCATTATATTATATAGCATACTGTATCACACTAATATGCAATCATATAACATCACACTGAAACGCATATCCTAATCCTAACTAATACATATGAAAAATCACAATACGAAAGTGTGTTTGTCTTTCCTTCATGCCCTAACTAAGCAACCAATCGACTTGATTTTTGGGATAGAATTAGTTGAAAGGATGGAGAGTATAACATAGGCACTGGTTTTGTCCTGGTGAAACATCGAACTCCTGGATAAATTGATTAAAACCTTTTTATCCCCCTAGAAATGTGAAATTGGAATTTAACGCGAATGAAACCGCGGGAACAACTAGTAATAAATATAAAAGAATGATTAATTCTCATAAAGGGCCTCTGTGCTGTTGGCTTCGACTCCACTCATGCCTCCCAAAGGACTGGGTCACTATATGGCCCGTGATCATGGAAATGGAAATACAAAGAATGAGTATTAAATAATGGACTTACTTCTGATCATCAAGAAATCACCAGTGTTGGGCTGTGCGTTCGCCTCCCGCTGGTACACCAGCACTCCGTCCTTCGTGGTGATAACGCGGACCATGATCGCGGCCGGCCGGCGCTCCAGATTCTCGTAATCGACCAGGTCGTGGGGCAGTTCCAAATATCCATTTCCGTTAAATCCGACGCTGTTCAGCAGTTCCAAGCCTGTAAGAAGGTTTTTATATTGTATAGGGTTTTATATATGACGACCGATGTGGCGCAGCGGGCGAAGGTCCGCCTGCAATGCAGGAGGTTGCGGGTTTCGATTCCCTCCTTGGGACAAATGTTTGTACAATCTGAAAATATTTGTCTCGGGTGTTCTGGGTATCTTCTATGTATAATAAAAAGTATCTATCTATGTTTATATTGTATTATGTATATCAGTTATCTAGTACCCATAACACATGCTATGCTTAGCTTGGGGCTAGATGAATTGTGTGGATTGTCCAACATTATTTATTTATTGATATTAAACTATCATGGCTCATAACGGGGCCATCATCGTCATAACCCCGTATACCACCAGTTTGGGGGAGGCCTAAGTCTGCTGAACATAGGCTTCCATCAAACGACGCCTCTAATTGTCGCGTTTGGGGGGTGGTCGTAAGTCTTTATAACGGTGTATTCTTAACTTGGGGCTAGATGATGCTGTGTGGATGGTCTAGCATTATTTATTTATTTGTTCTGTATTTCTTGCAGCCAATACAATGATAAAAGCTAATTTGACGACCGACGTAGCAGGCAAAGGTCCGCCTCCAACGCAGGAGGTAACGGGTTCGTTTCCCGCCTTGGGATAAATATTTGTACGATCTGTAAATATTTGTTTAGGGTGTTCTAGGTATTTTCTATGTATATAAAAAATATCAATCTATGTAATGTATTAATATATTTATTATTCACTCTATGGATTTTAACGCCGCAACGTGTCGCAAGGACGCGGAGAGCAACATATCTATACTAATATTATAAAGAGGAAAGATTTGTTTGTTTGCATTGGATAGGCACCGAAACTACTGAACTGATTTAATAATAAAAATGAATGAATAATACAAATATGAATACATTACATAGATTGATATTTTTTAGTATACATAGAAAATACCCAGAACACCCGAAACAAATATTTGCAGATCATACAAATATTTATCCCAACGCAGGAATAGAACCCACAAACTTTTGCATCGGAGGTGGACCTATGTAATGAAGACTTACGCATGTATGTAAGACTTACGCATCTGGCAGGAGGCTCCGGAGTATCCAAGGGGGCAGTCGCATGTATGGTTCATCAGAGTCGAGGCGGTGTAGTCAGGTCGGCAGTAGCCGCCGTTTCGGCAGGGTCGCACGGCGCAGGGGTCTGTCGGGGGTGGTCGTGGGTGACGAAGAGAGGAGGCCTGGCGGGTCTCGCAGTAGTAGCCGGTGAAGCCCGGGGGACAAACGCAGGAGCCGTCCGCAGCGCAGGTGCCGCCGTTGTTGCAACGGCAGGTGTTGTCGGCCTGGTGATCGAAACTTGGTTAAGAACATTCCATTCCATTCGTACCTTATGGAGTTTACACACGAAAGTAACATTAATATATATGTACATATATTATTTATAGTTATATAATATTTATTTTATATATATTTTTTCTTGTAGTTTATGATAGCTTTTTATTTATTATTTATTTATTTTAAAACTTATTGCACTAAGGTACAAAGGGTGGGTTTAATGCCGAGGCATTTTCTACCTAACAGCTTTGTATGTAGATTCGTTTTTTATTTAATATTATTCTCTGTATTTTTCCTTTTCCCACAAAATGTTCAGTGGCTCATATTTTAATCCAAAGTTATGAAAACCTATTTTAAACGATTCGGATTCTAGGATAGGCGAAAAAGAAATTTTCACGTGTTACTATATTCCGTCGCGTCGTCGTCGTTCACTGCCGAGATTGATAGTAGCAGTTCGCTTCACAGCTAATTGGAACGTGTTAATAAAGAGAAACTTTTCTGAGTAACAGAGTTCGCAAGCAAGTTTGAAGCCATTAATTTTAAGAAATACAAGTAACTTTTTTAATTTAACTGGATGTTTTCTGTAGATTTTTTTTTAGAGTACGAACGGTGAAAATAAAATTATGTAATAAAGAGTTTCTGTTGTTTTAGTAATGAGAATTCGAAATGGTTTTCATTTTGCCTGCCACGCTGGTGCAGTGCGTCGGGCATGTTTGCTGACGCGGGCGTGGACAGCTTCCCAGCTGTGATACGAGCCCGCTGCGCCGCCGCACTGCGTCGCCTGCGTCGTCGGTTGCTTAATAATTTATGTTTAATTGTATGTTTTGAACGTTTATTATGTAAGTTTTCGATTGTATTTACTGTGTCTCTTCATATGGACCACTATTACGGGTCTGAAATAAATGATTTTTATTTTATTATATTTATTTATTTTGTAGTGGCACAGTTTAACAGTACGCGGCGCGAACGCATTTGGTAATTCAGCATTTTCATTAGTTATGTCGTGTCCCCTCAGTCACCTTCTAAAGCCTCCAAATAGAAGACACGTACCCTATATTTGGTTATAGAATATTGTAATGTCATTTTAAAGTTCTCGTTTCTCTTATTGCTGAATAGACTCAGTTCAGTGAACAAACTCTTTAATTCCATAGCCATTACCATAGCCATGTTTGCTCTGTTTTGAGATATGGCGTCATATTATGGGGCAACTCCACGGATGCTCAGAGAGCTTTCGTTGCGCAGAAACAGTGTATTCGGGTCATATTTGGCATAAAGCGAAGAGACTCCTGCAGATCTTTATTTGGGAAGCATAAATTGTTAATTTTCCCATTACTCTATAACTTCGAGATGCTAAAGTTTGTCAGAAATAACACAATACTGTTTGAGAGGGATGAAAAGTCCATATACAGAAGAAAATTCGTGCAAAAACCACTTAGAGTGCCTTAGTTTAGACTAGAACTGTGTAAGAAAACTGTTGCGCAATGGCCATACAGCAGTTATAACAAACTTCTACCAGAAATGAGAGAACTGTAAGACGATGAATTTAAACGTAATTTTTTAATTGGCTATGTGAAAATTGTTTTTATAGTATAATTGATTATTTGAAATTTAAATTTATATTATTGTATTTCTCACATAGGCTACATGTAGATTGTTTGCAACAGTCTGCAGTTAGCTCAGTTGTTTGAATTATAAATACTAGTTTTAATTTGTTTCTATTATTTGATTGTACGAGTAACTTACTTTGTCAATAAAAAGAGTTTTCTTTCATAAAAAAGTAACTACTTTTCACGTGCCAATTAAATTATATAGAATGTTGCAATCAAATAATGGAAACCAATTAAAACTAGTATTTACAATTCAAACAATTGAGCTAACTGCAAACTGTTGCAATCAATCTACAGATAGCTCAATTGGTCCATATAAATACCAGTTGGAAGCGTCCCCAAGACGCTGGCTGCATTGCCCCGCTGTATGGCAATGTTAATGCGCTGCGCCAGATACTTACCAGCTCTCGGGTCACGCGTCGCTTCGACCAGGCGCTCAGATAATTTTTAGAAAACCCAGAGAGTTTCGGCACCCCACGGACCTAGGGTCTCGACTCCAAGGGGAGCAAATGCGTAGGCTCTGTCGAGACCTGCATATTTGTGCCTCTTGAGATACTAATATTTCACTCACCTCTGCCGGGATATCGCCGCGGGGTGAGAAGTTGGAGCATTCCTTCAGGTTAGCTGATTCTACGCTAGGATCCTTCACGATGTCGATTGGTGATCCTTGGGTCTTCAACTAGACATATAAATTTTAATTTAATTGAATCGTCGTCATAGGTAACGTGAACTAAAATGTTATACGATATTTCAAAAAAACTTTTAAATACAAGATTTTATATCATCTAGGACCAAAGTGCTTGGGAAGACAAAACCAACAAACCCAAAATCGACGTGGTTAAGCCGTTTCGTTTAGGAGTTCCTATGGCTACCTTCAGTTTTCATCATTAGACCAGCTCGATGGTACCATGACATTGCAT
Organism: Eupithecia insigniata; assembly: GCA_947859395.1. Lineage (NCBI taxonomy): Eukaryota > Metazoa > Arthropoda > Insecta > Lepidoptera > Geometridae > Eupithecia > Eupithecia insigniata. The sequence continues at coordinate 17,548,853 of OX401993.1, forward strand.
TGTCACCGTACTAACATAAGTATGCCCAATCTCAGCTCAATCGAATGAGGATAACTGGTTTAAAATTGAGTTGCAAAATTCCACCCGAACAAACATACATCATCATCATATCAGCCCATACACGTCCACTGATGGGGGAGGCCTATGTCCAACAAACATACATTGCAAGTTAAATAAAAACTTAAAAAAATATACTTGAACTCAAGGTGTAAGCTGAAAAACTACTGCACATAAAGTCGATAAAATTTGGCGTAGTTACATACATATACATAATTATGACATTACCCAATTTAATTTTGCAAAAGCGGGTCCAGAAACTAGTCCTAACTTAATTTATACTTGCGAAAGTATGTTTGTTTGATTGTCCTTCCTTTACGCCATAACTAAGCAACCAATCGACTTTATTTTTGGCATAAAGTTAGTTAAAAGGATGGAAAGTAACATAGGCTACTTTTTGTCCTGGTAAAACATCAAATTCCTATAAGAGATTTACGGGAAAAAACTAGCTACCTTTTTACCCCCAGAAATTTCCCCCTAGAAATATGAAATTTGAATTTAACGCAGGTGAAACAGCTAGTAAATAAAAAATATTTATTCAGGTAACAAACAACATTAAGTTTTTGTTAGAAGTGCCTTAAAGCTTAAATAATAAACCCGAAGCCCGGAATATTCCGAAAACATAAATTAAAATGAAAATGTATTAGAAGTAATACTTACGTCCTTGATGCAACCCATAAATCCGCTGGTGATACCGACGTTGCTGTTCAGTACAATAGACTCATCGACACCACCGACAAACATGGGGGTCTCGAGTTTCAGGCTCTGTGAACAAAAACATACAACATACATACAAACATACATTAATCTAGATAATCCTACTAATACTATAAACGACAAAGTTTGTAAGGATGGAAAAAGAAATTGAACCGTAATTACGGAAAAACAATATAGTTCAATATAGATCGACAAAAAAGTCCTTGATGGTATATACATACATATCTATCTTTTAACAATAGCTTACTATACCAGCAAGAAGCTGCAATTGCAATTGCATGAAATTGGACCTTAGAGTTCCACTACAACCTTTTTCCTCACCTTGCTTGAATCCAGGCGTTGTTCGTAGTTGTGGACGAGGTTGATGATCAGAGAAACTGTGCCTCCAGAGCGGGTCACTTGCACATCGGTCCATTCGTCAGCTGGCAGGGTCTCGTTGCTCACCAGGATTGCAGGATTGCCTGTTATGTAACACTCATTAGTTTCTGAGAGTGTGGGAATAATTGAATTCTTGATATTACCGCAATATTCTTATTAATTTTCTGTTTTGTTTGTATAAAATTACTAGGTCTAACTTACAGCATTTTAGTAAAAATTTGTTTTTTACATACGTATGTACGTATCGTATATATGTAAGTATCTATCCCAAATTCTCCTGCGGAGGAAAGTCCTGGTGACCTGTACCACAGGTTTTAGAAACCTCTCACGGGCACTAGTCTCTTGTGACAAGATAACTAGATATAATCTTTTGCAAGAGAAAATAAATGAAGTTTTCAAATCAATTTTAAAAAAAGATTCTACCAGGTACTGGGCCTTTATGACCACATCTCTAGACCTTACATATTAAGGTATGTTATAAATATTACCTTCTCCGAGTTCAAAACGGAACTCCAGTCGCTCGTACTTGACAGCCAAGGATGTGAATCCTCCAATGCCGCGGGGAGATTCAGCACAGTACATGATAATTCCATCGGAGACGGGGGCGGTCGCCTTGATCTTCATTGCCATCTTGAAGAAGCGAGCGGTGTTGGGAGGCTTGAGGGCGACGTAGGCTTGGCCGGTAAATGCGGGGTATTCGATCTGCTGGCGGTTCTCGCAGCTACGGAAGAAAGTTCCAATATAGCTTTTGTTTTATTTAACGTACAGAGCAGTGTATACGTTACGGGATACGTTACTTTATATGGTACGTTATACGTTACGGTATATGTTACGTTATATGTACGTTGCTTCATACGTAACGTTAGAGTAGCAGTGTATACGTAACGTTATATTTTAAATGTGTATTTCAGGTATAGTGTAATGCAACTATAATATAATAAGTTCCAAGTCACAGGTTATATTTTTTTATGGAATTATATGAAAATTTTGAGACTCTAGTTGTATAATGTTTCTGAGTATATAGAAATTGGTTTTAAATATAGAAAAAAACCTATTTATAGAGCTGTCGATAATTACAGTAAGTTATATATAAGTTAACTCTTAGCAGCTTTAGATATTCTTTTCCAGCTGTTTCGTTGAACTGTGTCTATAATATATTGAGTCTATGGTGTTACCAGCAAACGTTTAGGTACCAGCGGTTAGCACGGTTATCTCCAGCTTTCAATATTTTGCTGCGCCGCGCCGCCCAGCTATTGGGACTATGTTTTCTAGTACTGCGGCAGTACTGAACAGAACAGAACTATACACACTCCGAACTATAATTTGCCTATTAAGGCAGCATTTAAGACTGTTCCTAAAGGTAGGACATATATTTTCAACCGACTTCAAATAGGAGGTCCTCAATTCAACGTGTATTTTTTTTTGTTTGTTACTCGATTCTTTCGCCAATTATGGACCGATTTTGAAAATTGAAAAGTGTTACTATTGTACTTATAGAAAATTATCCCGAGGATGTTTCATAAATCCATAAACCCATTTTGTCCTCAGGGGCTTGGTATTAATCCCGCAAAACTTAAAAACAGTGTAAAAGTAAGGGAATATTAAATCGGTTTATCGTTTTTTAAAACACGCCAAATTATACGTACAATATATATCGTATTGTTCGTAGTTTATTCCAGTGCTAGTAAATTCTGCAGCTGTTAAGGGTACTCACTTGCGTCCAGTATGGGTAGCGGGGCAGGCGCACTTGTACCCGTCCACGGTGTTGGAGCAGCGTCCAGGACCGCAGATCCCGGGGCGGCAGCCCTCGCCGCGGCGCTCACAGTTCGTGCCGGCGAAATCGGGGGCGCAGAGGCAGGTGTAGCCGCGTTCGGTGCGGGATTCCTGTCGAAAAAAAATATTTATTTTAATCACGTGGAACTCTATTTTTACAGGATATACCTAATACAATAGAGCACCTATTCCTTATAAGCTAGTTAATTTCAAACACTTTATTTATTTTGACATTAGTCAGTGTACAAATACATAAAATTATAAACAATAAAAACGTACAAACAATAAAATATTAGTGTTTTAGTCGAACTGAGGTCAAAGTAATGGTGTGCCGAATGAGAGTGTAATATTTTAAAGTCTTTGATGTCCTGTTCGTCCCACTACTGCTTGTAATGGGGGACGAACGGGACATCATTTTAATTCAGACTATTATCGTCCCATTCGTCCCACTGGTGGGTCACACGAGATATCACGACAAAAACGCATGTCCAACTGTTGTGTCCCTAATAGTGTACTGATACTCAATAGTCACATGGAGGTTTTTTTATTCTTATAATTTTAAGAACTTGGTATATCTAAAACTAAGCTATCTATCTACCTCACTAGCCGGTATTACCCACTGCTGAGTATAGCCCTCTTTCTTATCACGTCATGACGTGATCCTGTGCGAACGTGTCCTTCCTCAAAATTCCTTACCTGGCAGACTCCATCGTTTTCGCATAGGTTGCCAGCACAAGTATCGCAGGTCTCCACGCGGTACTCATCCTTTCGGTCCATCATGATATTCTTTTCTTCGTGGCCAAGGATCAGCAAGCTAACGCATCCAGTGAAACTGCACATAAAATAATAAATTATTTATTAAAAAACAAACAATTTCATAGTGTATATGAACCTCATTAGGAATTTAAGCGGTGTATAGGTAAATTACATAAACCTGGCGCGATCCTCTTTTGTTTTTCGTATACTGGGTCCAATTTCACTATGAAATGTCGATTTATTTCGTCGAATCGGTATTCTTATCAAACTAAAAGAAGTGAAGCATGTAATAAAACGAAATATGTATGTTGTATTTCAAACTAGCTTTACAAACTACGGAAGGCCTATGACCCTTGAAAACGGCTTCAATGTTTAACTCAATCCAAAACAAATTGTAGAATGCATTCTATAGTTGAAAGAATCGCTTCAAATTTGATCGTAACCAATGAGTCGTTTGTATTTAACACCGCCAGACCTGGCATCAGGCGACTTAATGCCGCTATTTATGGCGTCGTATGGGAGAGGCCTATGTTCAGTTGTGGACGTGTTTGGACTGATATGATGATGACATCTATGCACTTGGAAAGTTTGAAATTGGTATTGAGATTAGAACTGTTTTCAAGAGCCATCCAGCAGTAGGTCAACCTGATAGTTGATAATTATCTACAATCACTATCATGATGATGATGATATTATGACATTTTACTTATAGAAGTAAAATGTACCATATGTATGGTTCTTTCATGTCGTCGGTCCATCGATTCACCTGTCGTTTTATAAAATGTTGGCACTTTTCACACCGCAACATGCAAATGTGCTCCTTAATTGAACACAATTTTGTATCGTAAAGGGAATGAATAAGAATCTACTTAAATATTTATATCTGTTTGCTCATATCCCCTCAACCAGCATTTTTTTTTCATTTACCTGACCTATTTTATTACACTTATTAAGTAGCAAAAAAAAGTATAGACACTATCTTGTTGTATGAGAGATGTCAAGATAAACCGATCTGAACTTTTCGCCGCGAGCAATCGTTCGAATCCGCGGAATTCGCGCGGATGAAAAACCGCGAAGTAGTAAAACGGGGTGAAAAGAAACTCCAGAGTGAATAGAAATAGACGAAATACTGGAGCAAAACATCCTTTTGCAGAGGTGACTGACACAGGAGTTGAACAGTCACGGACTAATGCTACTTCCACTGCTACCAGCCTGGTAATGTCTTACTCCAGTATTTGGTCCATTTCTATTTACCCTGAAGTCTCTATTCACACCGTTTTACCCGGTATTGTAGTAAATAAGATATAAAAGTATCATTTGTGGTTTCACTCTTAGGCTATCACATTCGTTTTCTTGGTTTCAGTGGAAGTAGAAGTAAAATTTTTTTGTAAAATCTTTCAAAAGAAATTTGGCGACAAATCCATAAATAGAAATAAATTTAGCATTTCTTGCTTTTCAACTCACTCAATTATATAAATATTGCCTGGCTGCCTGTAAGATAAGTATGTACAAATTACTATTTCATACCATTCAAGCGTTACATAGTTATCAAATTGGTCCATAATTACAAGTCACTTCTTTTTAAAATCTAAGAAAGAATCATGTACCGTAAACAACGTTAAGTGTTCGTTGCTGTTTTCGTAACATGGAAGCTATCATAGCTGGTTCGTGGAAAAAGTCGGGACGACAAAACCCACTTTTGTATTGGTGATCATAATGACGGTATCGATGTTCATAAATGACATGAGAATCGTGAGATGCGGTGAAGTGAGCATATCACTTACTAGGTTGTACACTTTCAAGGCAAGACATAGGTGGGATGATAGTGAATGGTGTCCAACGTCAACATACTAAAGATAATACAGTATGTTGACGTTGGATAAAATACATAAGACAGTTTTCAAGGATATTAGCATGGCTAGATGAGACTATGCTGCACGCTGGACTGTATGCAGCAGCTAATTTAAATGAGCGTACCTACTGCTATGCAACTCCCCAAAAAATTATGTCAGTCCCACCCAATACCAAACATCCTGTATATATACAAGACTAGGATAGGTTAAGTCAGGCTGTAACAACACTGCTGTCTCCAAACCTAACAAAATAGTAGGTAAAATAAGGCTGTAGCTGGTGCCCGACAATACAGTTAGTAAAGCGTGACTTTACTCACTGCTTTGGGGTTGCCAACAAGACAGTTAAAGTAAATTGAGGCGGTATTGGTCACTCACCCTTCAGTGCCAGCTATTTGAGATGGTAGTTGATCGTAGTCCGGCACTCCACCGATGTAAAGATACTCATTCAGCTCCAAAACCCAGTTCTCAGGTGTGTCCACTACGAAAGGTCCGTCGTTGTCCACGTCCATTGTCACTGCGAAGTATTAAGTCATTAAAGTCTTACTGTTATAGCTTGCGACTCACGGTAACTGGATAATTGTAGCTTAAGAGAACGCACCAATAAGAGATAACGTGGTTATTTCATCATCATATCAGCCGATCGACGTCCACTAATGGACATAGGCCTCCCCTAAGGATCTCCGTGTCCTACGTATATATGTATGTGGTTATTTACTAGTTAGTAAAAAACGGCAATTTATTTCCGGAGATTTGCAACGTGTCTATAATAATCATCATCAGATTATAAGTCCATAGCTGGACATTGGCCTCCCCTAACGAGTACCATAGCGCCCTGTCTTCAGCTTGCCGCATCCAGAATCTGCAGTCTTTATAATAATACACGGGGACAAAATATTGATCACACCCAATCCCATTCTTTTCGAGCGGCGGTCAACTGTTATTTTGCTTTTCGCATATGACTTTATGCTGTTAGTTTATGGAATTTAGGTATTTCCTAACTTTATGTACAAAATAATGAGCTCAGTCCCCGTAAAAAAATATCTCATCATCCCCAAAATCAGCCCGTATACTTCCACTGCTGAAAATAGGCTTCCCCCAAACGACGCCACAAATAGCGGTCCTGAGCCGCCTCCATCCATCGACTCCCTGCACCCGCTACAATGTCATCGGTCCATCGAGTGTGAGGTCTTTTTTTAGTTTAGCATTGCATCGTGGTCGTTACTACCTTTACTCCCCAACGGGTATTGGTTCTAAATACTATATGACTTGCCCATCACCACTTCAGCCTGCTGATTCTGAGAGCTAAGTCAATATATAAAAAAATATCTTTCAATACTCAACAGTCTACAGAATGTAGGATATTAGGATCTTTGTCAACATTAGTCAAATTATTCAAAAATAATTCAGCTGATTAGCCATGTTTTTAATAATTAGTTATTAAAAACCTGGCTAATCCGGCTGCAAAAGGGCTGAAAGGGGGATCATTGATAGTTAGCAATGAAACAATAAAAAATAAATAAGCACTCAAATAATAGAAACAAATTAGAACTAGTTTTTACAATTGAAACAATTGAGCTAACTGCAGACTGTTGCAAGCAAACTACAGGTACCTCAACTGGTCCATATTAATACCAGTTGGAAGCGAAGACGCTGGCTGCATTAATGAAATGAAATAAAAAAATTACCAATGTGAACCGTGAAAAATACGCGCGCACATAAACCGAAAGCGCATAACTTTGTCTATTCTAGTTACCTCTAGATCCAAGTTTGTTTAGTCGGATAGTGTGCCACCTGTTGACGGCGAGAGGTCGGTCGCCGGTCACCGTGACGGGACCGCTGCCAGTCTCCAGGGTGAACTCAGGGATACCTTCGAGCAGTTGTAGCGCAAGGAAATCGGTCGAACGGCCTGGATTCTGACTGTTGTACAGGAGGAGCCCGGAGTTGTCTGAAAGGATTTGGAGGTTTAAATCGTTGCCGGAAATTAAGATATACCAATTTTACCTTTAGTAAAACTATTGTGGAATGGTCGTGGTCGAGTTCCACTCTATCCGCTGTATGATAATTGGGGGATAATTGATCCATACGAAGAAAAAGTTATGGTGAAAAGTACAAGATATAGGACTGCAAGCCTCATCGAATTTGGAGTGGCCTGTCCTCTTTGACCAATCTAAGGTATGCAAGACTACTTTCACGACTTTTCTCTAACTCTCATGGCTTCGGATTTGGCCATTCACTCCCATCTCAAAAAGCCATCCTGTATAAATACGTCCAAGGCTTGTCATCGGTACCGACCGGTAGTCAGACCTATTTAATTAGTGACGTGATTCAATTTTCAAAGAAACTTGGTTTTTATTAAGGTTGTTCGTTCATATACTGGCCAATTAAACACAAGATAACCCTAAACTGACCAAAAGAAAAAACATACCCCGAGGTTTGAAAGAGATTTCGATATCGAACTGCCTGTATGCTTCCTTCAAAGCAGGTAGTGCGATCCAGCTTTCTCCGTCGAAGCTTGGCACGATGCCAATCACGCGCAATATGGCTTTTGTCTCCAGGGATTGACGACCATTGCTGATGCGGCAGACGTACGTGCCCGCGTGTCCTTCGTTCACGCTATCTATGTGTAGAATCGGCTGTGGGAAACAATAGAGTTAATTCTCTTGTTTTTTGTCGAATAGCCTACTGTCCCCCTAGCATCAACATCCTTTAGTTTGGTCTTGGGAAGAACAACTAATAAAGTCAGAGAATGCAAAAAAAAATATTAAATTCTACTGAATTGTTAATATTTTACGCATTCAATGCGTTAAAGCTCAAGTAGTCTTTCAGCTTCGATAATTTACGCATTGTATCTATGACATTTTTCTCTGCTCTTGCCGACACAAAGCTTTGTTTGGGGTGTTGTAATTTTCCCTCATTGAGTTTATTCTCTAAAAATGCCCAGTACTATGTTATAAATACCTATATAAACGTTATAGACTCTGATTCTGAACCTTGCTAGGGGGGCAGAGATTGGTAGTTTCGAGTGACATTGAGCTAAAATAGATTAGGGCAGACATACATTCACGAAACAACGCTGCACAATACTGCTATCGCTGAAAGTTAAGCCTTAAATATCGGCAAACAAAACCACTGTGGAGATTCCATTATAACAACAACATTGATGGATAGCCTTATAGTGGATGCAACGTTATTTGTGTCGCATTCGTTGCGTAGGTATAGACTTTTTGTCGGGGATAATAATGAAAACTCTACTACCTATGTTCTATTTGTTTCTGTATAAAAAAATATTTACTTTACAGTATACTTATAGCCTTTGTACAAGAGCTGGTCTTCTGCGGTAGGTATGCAAACGGGGAGAGAGGGTAATTGAAAAACATAATGGGAGCTTTGGTAGCGACCGAAAGAAATAATAATATAAACCATTTATGAATACAAGCTCCCGAAGACATACATGAGACATCTTATGTGGGTTACATGTCAAGATTTAGGATAGGTATGTACTTTGAATTAAATAAATTGTGACTATTTGACTATTTCTATTTTACCCACTATATTAATGTTTCACAAGATGTCAAACGTTAGCCTGGTAGGTGACTCGCTTACGTGCGAGGGCTATTAACTGTCCAATGGTTTTTTATGTATACCTAACAGCATAACTGTATGCCCGCCCTAAAAACATAAAGCAAACAATCATATCTTGGTTAGGTAGTTGACGCAATTCTACCAGGATAAAGTTCCACTTTGAAAATAATTCTCTATTTGTAATATATATACATAATAACGTATATTATTTATTTTACATACAAAACAAGCTCTGCGTAGCTTGGGGCTCGATGATGCTGTGTGGATTGTGTCCAGCATTATTTATTTAAATATTATGAATGCTGAAGATTACATAAACTATCATGTAGCCACAAAGTAAGCATAGCTGGTTTGTATCATAACATTTTTTTTTGTAAATAAAAACGCATATGTAAATAGAAAATACCCAGACTCGCTCTGCAATTACTCTAAATTCTCCCAATCAATAGGTAGATTGAATACGTACACATTAACGATTTCTGGTTCTATTGCAGTGTGCAAATAAAAATATATGTATATACGTACATATATGTATATACCCAGTCTCCCGAACCATCCAACCATCGATTTAAAAGAGAATTTAGCCTAATCGCACAGCCAAACAAATATATCCCGTCACAAAATCCCAGACGGACTTTCGTCCACAGTGCAACAGAGATCTACAAGAAATGTGCCGGAAGATTACCAGAACTTGCGAATTTTAGTGAAAAGTTACCTAAATGGTCAACTACCCTTAAATTTCATGTTCATACTATAAAATAACACATTGCTATCATATTTAAGTTTACTAATATAGCATCTACTATAATATACATCTTAAAAGCAAAATTACTAGGTATGCATAATTTATAATTTTTTTTGTTTCATTCAATTTCATACAAGGAAGGTGGGTGCTATGAAAATGCATGCAGAAAACATTCATAAATCATTACTAGTAGATAAATCAACTAGCTTTTTCCTGTGGGTTTCACGCGCTTTGACGCTCTTTAAAATTGCATGTGATCGAATAGCATACAAACATTATTAACTGGCGATCACTGAAACATGTGCATAGGCGTAATAAATAAAAATTTATTAAATCCACGATAAAACTGAAATATTCATTTAGTTCCGAGCAGGAAAAACATAGTTAGGTATACTACGCATAATGAGAATAAAAAGACAGAGTTGTATTGTACTAAGAACGCAAGTTACTAGATAGATGAGAGGATGAAATGATTACACAGGGAGTACGGGGCAGAGAAGAAGACATAAAGACAATCAAGAACATAAAAATTTACAATAGTCCATTCACATACCATCACCAAGTATTACTTGTCAATAAAACCAAGCAGTTAACAAACTTGTAGCCTAAGAATATTGCCACTTAATTGAAAATTCAATAGTTGGCAAAGTTTGTGCTACCGTGGTCATATCAGCAACCCGTACTTGGTCACATTTAAGAATGGACTTAGCTGGTTGCCACAAGATTAAAGTTATAAATAATTATAAAAAAAAACATTTATCAAGCGTATTGTATTGAATTTTAGTTTATTATAATTACCGATATGACTTGGCAACATGACAGAGTGATTCGGGTTACGATACGATCCGTTTTGCCTTTAGCCTATTGACCAAATAAATGTTAGATAGTTAATAATTTATGATTAATTTCAGCATTTTATAGGATCAGTCAAAGAAAGCAGCGTTGATACCGGCTTCCTGGCCTGGTCACAAGATGTTTGTTACATATGGATATAATACAGTTTTAAGAATAAATAATTGGATAAGTGAAAATAGGTAAAATAGGGGAACACTTAATATGCTCTTCTTGGATTTTTTGCTAAGACGTTTATCAGATGATAAATGAACACATAGAAACAACTGGTCTTAAGACAGGAAAAGTAAGTGTTTTAGATGAAATCCATGATAGCGACGACTTGTCGTCATTGTTATTAATGTAAGCCGAAAAGTTACCTGATTATAATTATTGTACACTCAGAGCTGATTTCACCATCGTAGTCTGAACATCCCAAAAAGGCAACTATTTATTTCTATACAATAAGCATATAGTAGACGGAACGAGCTCAAAGTCCAATTAATGTTAAGTGGTAGAGCATAGCTTTTAACAGAGAAATGCCTCGCAGGGCGCACACGAATGCGCTCTATAATGAAAGAAGAAAGAACATTATTTATTAGACACAAAACAACACAATAACAAACAAAGAGATAAAAGCAAAGCAACATACGCAGCCCTCGTCCGTCAATTTGAGGCATTTCAATTGATTTGGACTACTAAAAGATGGTGAAATCGGCTCTCATATCAAAACTATACCTACATCATAGCTAGTGATTGTTGCCTAAAGTGGGGCTAATTTGGTGCTTGTGTTAAATGGCAAAGTGTCCTAAAACATGAATAGCGTGTCATGTGCTGGCACTCTTGTGGTTACTGTTAAGATTAGTAAAGTTTTAGCGTTAGTCACTATCACAAATTTAAATATACTAGGTATATTTTAGTTGTTAAGCTCACTAAGGGGATCCTTAATACACACAAACTTCACCACGTTTATCCTCAGTCTAAGAAGTTCATACTTCTACGATGATAGTAGGTAATAAAGCCAATGTAAAGTGAGCAGAGACCAGAAAAACAAAGTATATGTTCTTGGTTATGCTGAAATGATTTGGCTGTAAGCAACTTATACATTTTTTTTATTGAAATTAACGTATTTTTTTGTGGATGGGGGAAATGTACCTCTCTCCCAGATAATACTGTCGTACTGCCGTGGTCAGCCATGAGATGGTCACAGGTTACGAGATTCGCGGAAGAGGAAACGATCCCGTGTTCCCACCACAAGCGGCAGAAGCGGAACACCCTGAGGGTTTTAGTGGGTTTTTCTCTCAGAATAATAAAAGGTTACGAGATTAGTATCAATTTGTTTATAAAAATAAATAAACGGAATATATAAGGAAATACTCCACATCTTTAGAGCTTTTTTGTATAAATATGCTGACTTTACATTGACTTCGAACCGCATTCTAGAACGGAGTTTAGTGCCCGTTACTAGGTATACAAAAATACTTGTTTGTTTGCCCCACCCCCCACCCCTGTGGCCCTCACTTAATAGCTCTTGATAGGCTTCCGTCGATTGGGACCACTAGGACCGCGGTCCCTTTCGCCGGATTGTTTTTTTTTTACGTTTCTTCCGGCTAAAGGGACAGAAAGTCTCACATTTCTGTCAAGGCACTACATATAATAATACTGAGGTTTTTTTTAGTACCAGAAACCCATGTACTTTTTCCATTGTTCAAAATTGTGGAGATTAACATTATTTTGAAGCACCAATTAATAAAGGATATATAAATACTTGTTTATAGTTTACGAGCCTTGAAAACTGTTTAGACTATCCATACATGGATGTAAAAAATAGTAACTTTTACACAATAACTAGGTAATTCGTACATCAAAGTTCCTCATCAGCGGAACCCTGGGTCATACACAGGGTTCATTTAAAACTAAATTGCTAGCTTGCTAGCCTTCATGTTACTGTAATTGGGTTTGCATATAATATTGCCTTGTGTATTATATAATTGTGTCTATTATTTTAATAATTATGTATCTACATAAGTCTTGTTTACAAATAAACATATTTAATTCTATATTATGCATTCTTTATCTTTAAATTATCCAAAGGTTAAGAAAATCAAGCACTTTACATTTTGAATTTTGACTCCGTTTTAGAATACAAACGAACGAACGTAGCTTTACTATCGTTTTTTTTTTCATTTAGTGCGATTTAACTTCCTGAGTAAAAATACCTGGTTGTTCCTGATCTCAGGAGGCAATGGCACGTACTCCCTCTTCCAGTGCACGGTCACCTCTCCGTCCATATCGTGGTAGCATGGCATATCAACGGCCTGTCGGAGGCGGGCGGTGTACTCCCGGACAGGGACATTCGGCTCGGGGGCGAGCGTTACCGCGGAGCCTGAAATTTCGTTTTTGTTATAAGGCTGTGCTCGATGTATAGAGCACTAGTTTTAAGTATTTTGTTTCCTAATATGTATTCCTTTAATTATTTTTAGTTGGTTGCCCACAATAAATAAATTTTATTGGTTATTCTTCCGACTTCGTTCTAGTACCAATCTCATTGAAAATGGCAAGCACACAAAAATTACAAAAAAAATATGAAAGCTCCAGTAGACATTGACATACCATAATATTGTGTGGTGCCAAAAACATATTTGCAGTACTAATCTACATGATAATTAGATACCTACTACAAATATATTTCCTAATGTATTTCCATTCGGTAAATATTGTCATAGACTAGTTTATTTCGTACTAGCTGCCGCCCGCGCCTTCACCCGTGTTTTATCGAAATAAAAAATAGCCTTGTTATTTCAGGTCCCAAACTATGCACATACCAAATTAGCCTGATCATTTACTTCTTCATCAACACAGTATCCGTGCTACTCACCCCGCACAATGTCGAGATTGAAGTTATCGGTGTAGTTGAGACCAAAGCGGTTCAGGCCGATGCATTGGTAGACTCCAGAATCATGCTCGCCCACGCTGGAGATGCGAAGCATGGAACCGTCACCATACGTCTACAGAGATGAAAAAATAATTAAAAAGATTTCGTAGAACAGAGGCGGATTTATTTAAATACATACCTACCAAAAGCAAAAGGATTTGATCTCGAATGGGATGATACATTATTCAGGGATCATGGTATATGCAATGTACATTCATGCTCAAAAATCAATTTATTTATTTATTTACTCATAAAAAGTACAACTAATATATAAATAATCATTATTTGTTGTAAAATTTTCAAATCCTTTTATGTCCATCCCAAGGTTGCCTGGAAGAGATCGCTCAAAGCGATAAGGCCGCCCTTTGTACTGCATTGCTGTCAACTTTTCCTTCTGTATGTATTTTGTGTTGTGTGGTACAATAAAGAGTTTTCTATCTATCTATCTATGCTTTATGTTTGAAAATTTGACAACGATGTGTGATTCAAATAAAACATCATAGGAATTTACGATAATTATAGACAGTAGGTACTCACGAATGAATCCACGTATTGCCGTTGGCCTTGATCGTCCCTCTTAATCCATTCAACAACCACGTATGGAGCAGTAGACTTGCACAGAATATTCACGTTCTCGCCAACGCGAAACGCGCGGCGAGGCTGCTCTATTTGCACCAATTTTTCCGCGGGGGCACCTAAAATTAACCACAAAAATTATCACAAAGACAAACAAAACGATTCAAGACCACTAACAGCACATTTACCCTCTTTGCTCCTTGTCCCGGTTACCACAAAACAAAATAGAGAGTAGAATAGGAGTAAATATGTACAATTATAAGGTAAATAACATAAGTAGGTACGTATAACATGCACTACATACAGCTCAACGAAACCAAACTAACTACAACAGAAAAACAATAGAAGAGCACAAGCGAGAACAGGGTTCCCAAAACAATAGAAACGCATTGCGATAGATCTAAATAAACAAATAAATAAATTATTAATACCCATCTGCAACTAAAACTACTGAACAGGATAAGGAAATAAACTCCAACACGCCGGAGCAAACTGGCTCTTAGCGACGACACATCCAGAGCCATCACACAACCGCCACCAAATTACCGGGCGAATTCGAGTATCTTTTATCCCTCAAGAGGCAGTTTTCCTCGTCGATTCTGTCGCTGCAATCCTCGAAGCCGTCACAGACTAGATCATCGTCTATGCAACTGCCGTCACCACAACGGAACTGGGTGTCCAGGCATTCAATACCTTTGAGAACAGTTGCCACTTTACTAAAGGAAATCGCCGGCTATATTGTGAGTGCTTTTGTTCCGATACTATCTGGTTTTCTATCAGTCAGCCTCAAAAATGTGCGTCTTACCTCTTTTATTGTGCAGCCTACAAAGTACCAAATTGAGTTTCCGAAACTGACTGAACGCAAACCGTGAACATCAAATGTTAGATCTGAACAACACAAAAAGCGGACCTTAGAAGTTAGCAATACTAAGTTGAGGTGGTCGAGCTTTTGTTTATAAAGCAATTTGATCGTTACCTATCTCAGGCATAGACCACCCATCCAGCCCAAAATCGACTACCTTACTTCTGTACACAGTCTGATAGTTCCTTTTTAACAAGCAAGTATAAAAATTTATGGAACCGAGCACTCTCAAAGTCGGCAGAACCGTCTACATCAATGTTATTAAGGAAATGCTAACGCCTAAGCATGCCTGGGTTAAGGACGAATCACGCTACCCTCTACCGATAACTGACCCTCAATATGGAGGTTGATGTAATTGCTGGTTTGCCTGCCATGCGTGTCTTGGATAAGGCAGACGTATCGTCCGGAATGAGAGGGCTGTGCGAGTTTGATGTAGAGAGATCCGTCTCGTTTGGCTATCACGGAGACTGGAGGTGAGTTGCCGTCTTTGGTCCAGTGTACGGTGACCCCTGGCGAGCTGATGTTGCAACTGAGCACGACGCCCGATCCTGCTTGCACCCACTGTTCGTGCTCGTGCGATACGCGGCCCAGATCGCTCTCTTCTATGAACGGTTTATTTGTTAGGGATAGTCCTTGCATTACGTCGATTCAATGAAATAATGATTCTATTAGATTTGTCTGAGCGACATTTTATGGTTGAAAATAAAGTGTCTGCCTGATTTTACTCCATTTAACTCCCAACAACAATTTACTTTTGTAGTCAACAACCTTTTTGGTCATATCAAGTGAGTCGTTGCTTTTTATTTTCCATATCTCTATAAATTTTATGGAAAAAGAAAGTATAAAAGGAATTGAGACCATTTCACCCTCTTCTTTTGGTCTATTTTTATGAACGGTAGGAAGATTTGAGATTGTATGTTGCATTCATGTTGTACATACTCGTAGATACTACGGTAATGGTAACCACATTACAGTATTCTTCCTTGAAACTTTGGCCTTGACTAGAGTTATTTTTACCCCTCCGTGCTAGACGTAATGCAAGGATAACCCCTCATGCACCCAAGCGGGCTTAAAATAAAATGATATAAGCATAGTCAGTGAAGTGGCGTACGATAACTGCAAATAAAGAGGTGCCTACACATTTAGTGTGATTTATTGTACTTTCCTCAAAAGTAAATAATTCATATTTACTTGGCAATTCCACTCCTGAAGAGGAAACCTTTATGAGGTTATCTGAGTTTATCGATATACTTATTCAAAACTTTTGAGGAAAACATCGCTTATTTCATTCAAGTGTCTTTGAACTATGTTTTAAAGTATACAAGTTGTTACGAAGATTTCTTTTAAAACAATCAGTTAATGATCAGTGTGCGTTTGAATGTTAAAATGATAACAGAGAAAAAAAACGTTTAGAGGAAACCATGCTTATTCAGTGACAAAAGGGTTAAATCAATGATTAAACCTTCACCGAAAATGTGAAGCATATGAAAAGAAACCTTCGTCAGCATTAAATCAATAAAATTATTCTTTTTTCGTTGTGTAAAATCTGTTTGTTATATAAAAAAACAAACCAGATTCCAAAAGAGAATACTACGATTTCCAGGAAAAAGGTAGTCCTAATCCAATGTTGTGAAAAAAGAGGCCTTATGCGATGATGTGTACAAGAGGTTTATATTGATGTGTACAAGAGGCCTTTATACAGTGATGTGTAAGAGACCTTTATCCAGTGATGTGTAAATAAGGCCTTTATCCAGTGATGTTTAATAGAGGCTTTATCTACTAATGAGTAGAAGACATACTTCCAGCTTTAAATGTTAGTTTGATGCACAAATAGACGGAATTTTTTAGAGAATACTGTCGGCAAAATTGCTACCCGACGACTTGTGGCGACTCATATGAATACTATGCTGAGTGTTTTTGCCAGCTTTCAAGCCGCCGGCAAATCCGTCGAACTGTGTCTGTGGGCCGGCGACTTTGGTTGAAGACTCTTTAATAGGCAGCTACTGTTTGTACATACCTACAACCTTGACCTCTGCGGTGGCACTGGCAGAGGCGAAGCGGCTCCGCACGATACATTCGTAGAGCCCGGCATCCTCATTCTCGATTTGTTGGAAGATAAGAGTAGCGTTCTTTACACGGACACGGCTGAAAAAAAGGAAATTGATAAGAATTTTGGAGGTATTTAGAATTAGATAAAGCTTATTTAGGCCGTGGGGCCGCGGCGTACGAATATCGACCCCTCCAACTCGACCCGTGGATGTCGTAAGAGCCGACTAAGGGAACCTATCAGAGGAAGGGCAGCAGCTTCCTTATGAGTATTTCTAAACACCAACACTGCGATCACCAATCCGCCTGCCAAGCGTGGTGATTATGGCAAATCGCCCCCTACATAGGAGACCATCCACTCACTGGACCGATGACATCGTAGCGGTCGCAGGTAGTTGATGGATGGAGGCGGCTCAGGACCGCTATTTGTGGCGTCGTACGGGAGAGGCCTATGTCCAGCAGTGGACGTGTATGGGCTGATGATGATGAAAGCTTATCTAAAGTCAAAGTTAAAATGCACTATATTCATCATCAGCATAGGCCTCCTCCTACCATGCCACAAATAGCGGTGCTGAGCGCCCTCCATCCATAGAAGTCTTGCTACATCATCATTATCATCACTTGCTCGTACCTATACGTTTACTGTTGAACATAGGCCTCCCACAAACGACGCCACAAATAGCCGCTACAATTTAGTTTTTTAGACAATTATTCTTATTAAGTTCGACAATTTATTTTGTATGTAGCGCAATGCAATAAACTTTACCGATTACAAATAAACAACATACAGACAAATTGAGAACATCCTTCTTTTGAAGTCGGTTAAAAATAATAAAGATGGCCCCGAATTTAAATATTAGTGGCTACAAACGACGACGTAATAAAATATTTTTTGTAAATTTTCTGAATGGCCACCAAATATATAATACATTATATGTATGTTGTGGCGTCGTATGGGGGAGGCCTATGTCCAGCAGTGGACGTGTATGGGCTGTTATGATGATGATGATGGGTATGAGTGTTATCCACGTTCTAAGATAATTTAATTTTACATACGTTAATTAGATTCGGAAATAATCGACAGCGACTGTCGGCGGCCCGCCCAGTGACATGCGACTTAAAACTGCAGCGTAGTCTGAGGCTTACTCACGATTCTGTTCGTTGATAACTTACCGGGAGAAAGGTTTATTTGTCGGCCTCCACAGGATCTCGACGACATCATCTCCTTCGACGACGCACTCGACCGTCGGCGAGTTGCCCGGCTGGACGACTTGCGACTTCGGGTACAGCGTGATCTTAGGCTTGCTGACGACTCGAATGTTAGTGTAGAGGGCAGTTGAAGAACTTCCGGTTTTGTAGTTATAACCAACGCACACGTAGACACCGGCGGCAGCCTTTGTTACCTATAGGAGGAACATACAGAACATCATTAAAATCCTGTAAAATCTACCCAGCAAACTACAAAATATACCCCAGCAGTAATGTATTTTAAGTTAAGCTTCGTTTATTTTAATTTTATTTTAGATGTAACTTTGTATTTGCTGCAAATAAATATTTGAATTTATTTAAATATCACTAAGCCAGCCTACCTTAACCCTTTGACCGCCATAGTCACCTATACATGCCTATCATTTAAAGACCCTCGGCGCCTACGACGATTATAATATTTATTTATTTAATAGGAAAATCATAGGCTTAAACTAACTTAAAAACAATTTACGTAATAACACCAGAGAGCCAATTGAAGATTTTCCCGAATAGTGACAATATAACTAACAACATGCGAACCTAAGTAAACAACAGCTCAAACGACAATGATGTGAATTAAAAGAGATTAACAATAAACTATGTTCTTATAATATATTTTGTTCACTTTGTGCTTTGGCGTAGAGAACACGGGAATGCATTTTTGGCGTGATGGTCAAAGGGTAGAGCATAAATAATTCAAACATGGCCAATAAATAATTGTAAATTATGCGCAGCGCATTAGCATTGCTATACAGCGGGGCAATGTAGCCAGCGTCTTGGGGACGCTTCCGACTGGTATTGATATGGACCACTTGAGCTACCTGTAGATTGTTTGCAACAGTTTGCAGTTAGCTCAATAGTTTCAATTGTAAATACTAGTTTAATTTGTTTATATTATTTGATTGTTATTTCCTTTGAAAATAAAGAATATTAACTATAAATAAAATTTTGCTATTTTGGAACCTAGGGGCCCCCCTAATATTTAGGTACTGGACTACTGGATTACCCAATCTGTGCTACTGGTGTGGGGGCCACTCGGAAAAGGAAACTCGAAGTTTCTTTTTCGTTTTCGCGCAAAACCAACTCTTATGTCGCTCGCATAAGATTAGCGTTTGCACGAAAAATAATCAGAAACTTCGATTTCGTTTTTAGGAGTACGGGCCCAGATTAGTAAAATTCTTTCGCTAATAGAAAGCTACATTATTTTTGAGTGACTTTAATTATGTTTTATCCAGGTACCTTATAATTCTTAGTAGATACTTTTTTAAAGTAAATAAGTAATGTTCAACAAAGGGGCCATTGTTTCCTAATTGGATTTATATAATATATTTTTATTTGTTATATATTACACTAAATATTATATTTGCTACTTACGTTGCGAATAATAAGCCTGTTATCGATTTGTTGCACATTAGGTTCCATCGGCCTGCTATCGCCACGGCTCCATTGTGGGGTAAGGCCAGCGGGGACAACTTTGCACCTGTTCATAAAATATAGATATAATAAATGTCAAAGTTTGTGAGGATGGATGTTTGTTACTCTTTCACGCAAAAACTACTGTACTGTTATTGGGCTGTAATTTGGTATAGGTATAGTTTGGGATCGGAAATAATATAGATAGGTAGAAAATGATTTGTTGCACACATAACAAAACAATTTGTAACAAAAAAATGTGACAATTGGCTGTCTTATCGCTCACGAGCGATCTGTACCAGACAACCTTGGATTGACAGGATCGTTGAATTGAACACGGGGATCTGTGTGCATTATTATAAGAATATATACCTACATAGGTTTCTTTTATTTCGATAAAACGCGGGCGTAGGCGTAAGCATCAGCGAGTAAAATATAAAGTTATACCGAACGAGAAAAGAAGGGCGAGTTAACGTTGTAGGTTTGTAAACGCAGATTTATATGCGGATTGCCAGTCTCATGTGGAAATATGCAGAATATTTAGCTATATTTGATTCTAGAATTTATATTTACTGACGATAAAAAAATTGCGTATCAGCATTGCCATACAGCGGGGCAATGCAGCCATCGTCTGGGGGACAATTCCGACTGGTATTGATATGAACCAGTTGAGGTACCTGTAGATTGATTGCAACAGTCTGCAGTTAGCTCAATCGTTTCAACTGTAAATACTAGTTCTTATTTGGTTCTATTATTTGACTAACTTTCTTCTTCAAAGATATGTTAAATAAAAACTTAGTTCCGGCGAGAATCGAGCCCGCAACCTTTTGAGACTCATGCGAGCCCTCGCTCACTGTAGTACAAATGTTATACCCATAATTTTTCTTGCAAATTTGTGTATTATTATTATACATACAAAAAACATACAAATTCGGTACAATTTTTACTGTACATACATACATATATACAGATATCTAATAAGTAAAACTTTTGAAACATCACTCTCATCTTATTAACACAAATCATGATAAATAATGAACTTAATTTCTACAGTGAAAACATTTATCGTGGAATTCAAACCCGAAAGCTTGCGTCAGGCAACTTACTCAATATCCGCGTCGGTTCCTTCGATGAAGGTTTTTTCCAGCGGGATGTGGGGGTCGTCAGGCCTCGGCCTCGGCGCGGGGTTCGGGTAGTAGGGGTTCTCATCCGGGTTCGGGTAAGGATTCTGGTTGTTCTGGCTGTCTGGGTCGATGCCAAAGTCACCGCTCCCTGCAAGGATAGCTAGTAAATGCTTTGCAGAATAGACCCAGCTTAAAGAACTTGATTGATAGAGAGAAAATGCTCGGTTACATTCGTTACGCTAAAAATCAATTCAATCGATGGCTATAAAACAAGACATACGTATATAGCTATCTCTTGTTTTATAGCTATACATTCTGAGCTAATAATATAAAGGTTTATTTGTCAGGTTTAATAACTATCGATTGAATTGAATACAATTATAGTAAGATAAATCAGATAACAAGGCTCCTATTACTTTAAATTTCGAAGATTTTTTTACTTCAAAATTCTGGCACGTGTGGCCTGAATAAATAAATAACTCTAAAGTTGTCTTACTTTTTGTACCTGCCAGTTTCTGATGCGATATTTACTATCGTCCCTGCCGCTCACTGATGCGATGCGAAGTTAGTGCCTCCATCGCCCCTGTCCTCGACGCGCACTGAGAAGGCTACTGTGTTGGTGCCAGCCGGGTTTGAAGCCACATAGGAGTATATGCCTTCGTTCCTGGTGTTCGCTGATGCGATATCTTAGAATATTACCTCCAAAGTCAGCACCCCCGTCGCCCCTATCATCCTCGACGCGCACCAAGAATGCTTCCGTGTTGGTGCCAGCCAGGTTTGTAGCCACACAGGAGTATTCGCCTTCGTCCCTGGTGCTCGCTGATGTGACGCGGAGAGAAGCGATGCGGGATCCTGTCACAATGTCGCTCTGGTCTGGTCCTGGGAAGAGTAGAGTAGGTTAGAAACTAAACTTTATTGTCTTATGGACTTTAGTTTAGATTTGAGTGGTTTGGTTTCCGAAATATCAACGTGATACACCATCGGACACATCCTCACTTTACATCAGGTGAGATTGTGGCAAACGAAGATCTATAAAATATAAAAAATGTCTATACTTCGTTTTATTTGATAATATTGAAAAGATGGTTCTATAACATTAACAAATTTCATTCCATTTCTATTCTATTCCTAGACAAAGCGCTGTAGCGTTCATTAGTCTGACATGCTTTAAAAACAAGCTAAAGCGCTGGCTCACTGACAACAGCTTTTACAGCTATGAGGAATTCTTAGCCTGTAAAAGTGACTGAATGTAATTATCTAGCTGTAGATACTCCGTATATTTTTGTTTTTATTGATCTTTTTTATTTTTATTGACTTTTATATTCTTATTGATATTTAATTTCATTTAGTAATTGAATTATTAGAATTTTTTATTATTGAATTATGCGACTGTACGTAAAAAACAAATGTGACGTGTTATTCCTGAAATCGACGAAATAAATTATTATTTGTTTATTTAGAGGAGGTCGCTATCCTATTTTGATGATATTTATTTTGATTGAAATGATATATGTGAAAGGTGATCTTTTATAAGTTTCAATCTAGAGCGATAGCTACCCGTAAAAGTAAGTAAAAATTCAGAATATTCAGATATCTGAGAGCAGTCTGTCAGTCGGCCAAGTTTTATTAAAAAGACATCAAATTATTTTAAGATATACCTCTGATGATGACGGTGGGTTCAGGATAGCCGTCTGCTCGGCAGTCTACTGTAAAGGGCTCTCCAGGGCCGATTACCAAGTAGTCCCTTGGTGTGATGGTGATCTCCGGTGGTGAGCGGACCTGTATCATTGCATTCGTTTAGAAATCCTACGTCCTACTAATATTATAAATCTCAAAGTTTATATGGATGGATGTATGCATATTTGTTACTCTTTCACGCAAAAACTACGAACCGATTAGGCTGATATTTGGTATGGGTATTGTTTGGGATCTGGCATAACATATAAGCTATCTTTTATCCCGAAAAACCGCGGGCGCGAGACGAAATCAACAAGACAAGGAAAATGTGGAGTACTTACCTTTATCATGGCGCTTGCGCTGTTACTGCCGACGGAGTTGTCACCAGTGCAGATGTACTCGCCTTCATCGTTCACTTCTATCTGACTAAACCTGTGGTGAAATAAAAATAATATATACGTATTCGGTGACTCATGACTCATTACTTTGTTTTACCTTACTTACATTTCGATAAGTATTTATTTATTTTGCTCACATATGCTATGTACAACATAGGTATATCTCAGGTTAATGGTCTACATGTACCCTGAAGGATACTGCAAAAAATTTATATAAAATGTAAAAAAAAAACAAATCTAAATTTCGTTCAAATTAAAATGCAATAGAATGTATCCAATAGTTATTTCAAGGTGAGTCGAGTACTATGCGCTGGCTGATGCGTTATCTATATTGTGTTTTGACCCAATATTCTACCATAACTCATGGACAATTAATACGACTCATGGATAAATATGACTCATGGATAATACGAAGAAAATTAAATAATGCTGAACAATTCACAGATATACGTCTAGCCCCAAGCTAAGCAGAACATACGTTCTGGCATATAAGTTATCACCCAGGTATTACCCATAACATACGTTGGGTAGTATAACTGATATACATAGTTAAAACATTACCATTGCCATTGCCATACAGCGGGGTAATGCCAGCGTCTTGGGAACGCTTCCGACTGGTATTGATAGAAACCAGCTACTACTACTGTAGATTGTTTGTAACAGTCTGCAGTTACCTCAATTATTTCAATTGTAAACACTAGTTCTAACTTAAAAAAACAAACAAAGGTAAGTGTTTCTATACATAGAAAACACCCAGAAGACTTCCGCGTATTACAAGGAACCACAGATTGTACAAACATTCGTCCCGAGGCAGGAATGAAACCGACAACCTCCTCCGCTGCTGGCGGAGTTCAATATGAGTCACCTGAGAATATTGTTCGGTATGATCTGCGCATGCGACGACAGCGCGCGGCCGGAAGCGCGGCTCCACGTCACAGCCGGAGCCGGGATGCCTTTTAGTACTCGGCAGTGGAACTCGAATGACGTTTGCCCAAGAGCGACGGGCTGCTCGCCTGGTGGCCAGATTTCGACTAATGGTTCTTCGCGTTCTGCGGATAAATAAAATAAATGAATACATATCTTCAACCCATCGATTTGAAAGAGGTTAAGGGTTTCTCCATAAGTGCAAACAGAATGGGTCATTCCAGCGCACTTAATAACAGTGACGAAATGACTTTTGAATTTGGAACATTACTTAATTTAAAAGTGTGAACGAAAATGTTTGAAGTTTTAAAGTTTGAAAAATGATTCGCTTCAATATAGTCCTGGTTGGTAATAAAAAAAGCGCGTGCCGGCACAGCATTGGCTATCCAAATTCAAAACAGAATACGCGGGAACTTTCGATTCGTTTTGTTATTAACTTTTATCAAAATATTATAGACAATTTTAATTAGATTCACACAAATTGAATGAATGATAATTTCTACCAATGAAAGTGAAATATTAACTCTAGATAATATAAAATTAAACGCGGTAACTGTGATAAACAATTTACTTCCAAACAAATCGAGAGAAAAATAAGTCTTGAACATTTTACTACACAGAAAAAATAAAAGGAAGTAAAGTCATGTTCAAAAACAGTATTTGTAATTTGTAATATTTAGTAAAAAATATGTATTCGTCACAACTAAAAGCATCTCTTATTTATTTTTCTCGTATGATGATTTTTTCTCATAGTTTAGGATGAAAACTAGAGTGTGCCACACAATACCAAAATTATTTAACCTAGAGCGACGTACTTTGAATCCGTCGCTACGCTTAGGATTCTGTTCTAGAATCCTTCGCATCGCTCTGGATTAAAAAATCGCTCTCGCCCTGAATACATATACATTGTGGCCGTGACACAATCTACTATTTCACACCAAATCACTTATCCACAAAGTGAGCAGAGCGTACGTTATCGGTATCGGAGATAAACTCAGTCCTGGAACCAATTCCAGCAGATTATAAAAGAAAATTAAGAACGGTACTTACTTTCAATCTCTAGGTAGACATACACCTCATTGACCACTCGGTTATCACTGGGATCTACACCCTGGCATTGGTAGTAGCCGGCGTCCTCCTCGTTGACCTCGTTCAAGATCAGAGAATTATCGCGTTGGCTCACGCCGGGACCAAATTGGCCTTCGTACTGGGGGTGAAAGATATTTGTTTAGTCAAAATTGTCTAACTACGAAGTTACTACAATTTTTATTTAATATTTGAACTATAGCTAAGCCACCATTTTAAAGAACAAAAATTTCAAAATATATAATTATTTCTACGTTTAAACCATGTTTGAGCTAAACGAGGGAAGGCCTTAAGAGACTTCCGGCTTTATGCATAATAAATCGCTATCGTAGGTTTAGTATTGACTTACTTAAACTGTTCGCTAAGATAAGCCAATGATTGCTTACATCGCGAACCCCTAAAGGCTCACTTGTGCTTTTTTAACCAAAAACATTATTCATAATAGTTTTATAACGTTTGCGGCTATTTAGCAGCTCGATAACTTTAGCAAACCCAGACCCCTACTTTACGTGTTCTAGAGTGTGAAAAAATGGCCGAAATTAATCAGCTGTTCGTTATTATTTCCATTCCAATTTACCGCCAAGTTATTCCACTCCAAATAGTAAACAATTCAACTTCTTTTTTAATGATGCCGCTTGCTTTTCTTTCGCTAGGACTCTGCCAGTGTCAGAATGAAGTTTCATAAACTTCAAAATAATATCATCGGTTCTGCCAAAGAGTAGTATAGTATGTATAAGTAGGCTGCTTGATCTTAGGCGTAGATGGAGGATTTATGCTTACTACTATGTCTCTCTCTCAGTCTACGATCTTAGGGCCCGTTTAGATACGCGGGAATTGCGCGAATTCAAATCGCGTGGTTTGTATCCCGGCTTGACTAACCGCGCGGTTACGTCTGAACGATTACAAAAAACTAGTATAAATAAGACCCACGCGGTTCCGCCTCGGGTAACAAGCTCCGAGGGGTGCTATGCTGGCACTTCTTGGGGTGCCCTGGCACCCCAAACCGAAGGAGTGACAACGAAAGCTCACAATCACAGCCAGATCATAAAAAGTGGCTAGAAATCCGCCCTATTTATTAACCCACGCTACGCCGCCACTGGCTCCGAACCGAATCAGCACACCGTTCGAGAAATTACGTCGTGGTAACTTGAAACGAATGCTTGTGGCATGATTAAATACCATAGCTGAACCATATAAAATCATTTACAATGGGTAAAATACGTAAGTCCAAAACAGACCAAAAAGATCCGCACCGGCAACGCTGCTAGTTAATTTTGACAGACAAATATCGCGAGGCGCTTACATTTTCAATATTATCGCGTATCATATCGCGTATCGCAAGATTTCTAGATAATATCACGATATTGCGATACGGCTTATTCTACTATCAATATTATCGTGGCACGCCGATATTATTGAACGTGTAATATAACAATGAGGTTTGCCTGTCTATGGTTTGCATTTGGAGCATAGACTTCCTATATTTCTTTGGTCTATGCTTACCTATTTTAGTAGTTAGTAAGCGACAGTTTAGCAGACTATTATGAATAGAAAAAGATAGCAATCGTTGGCTTACCTTAGCGAACATTTTAACTAACTCACTGCTACACCTGTGATAGTGATTCAGACACAGTGATTCAGTCGGACAGACAGACAGCGGAGGCTTAGTAATAGAGTACCGTTTCACCCGTCGGGTTAGAAACCCGAAAATAACACGTAAAATATAAAAAAAAAAATTAAAGTCCTACGCATATTATGTAGGCGAAAGTTTGTGTCGTTGTGCCGTGTCTTTGTGAAAATGTTTGGCCGAAGACAACGCCAAAACTAGTGAATAGATCGGGTGGAATTTCGCATATGTAAAGATCGTGGCGCTCGCGAAGTCGCGGGCAGAAGTTACTAAACTTTTGTAAATGCAATAATATTTATTATTTTAGTAGGTAAATTTATATTCAGTTATACTTAAGGGTAAAAAACAACACAACAAAACATACAAGTGTTTGAATTCGGCAATATGAACGGTCGCTAAGCTCGCTCTAGCTCACTTAAAGAAGGGATCTGGGTTTGCTAACCAGCTGCTAACTCGCCGCAAACGATTGCAGTATGAATAAAGTTTTTTGATAACAATGCTCTAATCTGCCTCTAGTGGGCCGCTAAATCATTATGCATAAGGCCGTTCTAGTCTACGCCACTCCACTTTTATCATTATTTAAATGACACTGCTTGCAATATTCTCTATAAATAATATTTTTTTCTCTAATCGTAATTGTATGCATTGAATATGGATTGTACAAGATTTTATTTAACTTCACGTGTAAGAACATACAATGTTTATGTTTTGGTTATATATTAAAAGCTTAATTTTAACGAATTCTTCTCAACTTACGACATTGAAATTTTGCATGGTCGCTTATTATTTCATATCTTTTAGAACTCACCTTTGACCATCTGATAAGTGGCAATGGATTTCCCCTCGGGTAGCAGTCCACCTTCTCACTGGATCCGCTTGGGATCTTCAAATTCTTCACCGGTACATCGACCGACGGAGCTTGATCAGGCGACTGTGTAGCCGTAGAGACGACGGTAAGTAAGATTGGTTCGGGAGCGACGTTAGTGCTGTCCGTCTGACAGACGTAGACTCCGGCGTTTTCTGGGCGAGCCTCCTCGATGTATAGGACGCCGTTATCGGAGCGAACGTTGTCTTGGAAGCGGTCTTGGTCTTGGCTGTTGAATTTTAGTTAATATTGAGTAACTGACAAATCGTGGTGATCATGGGAAATCCCCTTTTATGATGGCAACTCTTTGTTGAGTTTTTAGGGGATACCTTAGCAAATGACCCGAAAGTTACTAAAATAAATACTTTTTCTCTGAAAACAATTTCATTTCGGCTCCCAAATTCAATCCTACATCATGATATTGAATTATTAAAAAAGTATGGTTCTTTAAACATGTTGGCTTTTTGAGACTGGGGCGGATGGCCAGGGTGGATGGTTTCTGACCATCCACCGTGGCCATCCATACTATGACAGTAAGAAAAAAGTCATAAAAGGTCATGGTTTTAATTTGTGAAGAAATAAAAACTGTATGCTGCTAATAATTTGAAAATAAACCAATGCCAAATTTCATTTTACGAGTTTACGTATAAAATCGATAAGTAGGTATTGTAACTATTCGTGATCCATAGAATTGTTGAAAATATTCAGATTGTTCATTATCTTGCTTTCAAAAGCGAATTCCTCGTGCAAAAGACATTAACGCGCTTCTCTTGCCATGGTTTGGAGCACGATCACGACCATTCCACTTCGCATCTACTTATGTGGAAACTTTTGTTAAAATGGATTGTTACTATGAATGAGTTGTTCGTTATAAATTCAGGACCAGAATTTTTCAAGTTCTTAATCCTCAAACTTTTTCTAATTATGAAGTTTGAAATAAACGTTTATCAACCGAACGACGTTTTTAATTCGAATTTTTTTGAATATATTTAAAGGTACTTTATAGGGTTCCCTTTATTGGCTGGCTGGCTTTATTCCTCTAGCCTAGGGCGGAATATTAATATTTTGCTTTCAGGTATAACCAAAGAATTACAGTAAACTGAACTTTATGTCGGTACGGCCTACGGGCATAAAGTTCAGTTTAGTACGAACGTACCGTAGTACGTTCGTACAAATTTTTTTTTTCGGTATACTATATCTCAATAAAACAATTTTTACTTTACTTTATACCAAAGCCTTACAGGTGTAACTGAAGTTATTAAATGTGCGAATTTGTACAAATATATGGTGTGAACGATCGAATGGAAATGAAGTAATGATTTTAAGTTTAAGTTAACTTACCGGACCCAGTCCAGGGATCCAGCCCTGACATTGGTAGATCCGGTGCAAACGAGCCGGATGGTCTGCCCCTCGTTGACGGAGGGAGACTCAGGCGAGACCACCAAACGGTCGACCTTCGGCCGGGACGGTCGCGCGCGGACGTTGATCAGAGCGAATCCATCGGATATGCCAAGGGTGTTCGATGCGATGCATCTGTACGGAGACAAGGTCAAATATTGCAATTAAAATATGTATATAATATATTTATAAATGAATAGATTAAAATAGATATATACTTAATCTTTTATATTCTTCAATTATTGTAGTATTCTTTGTCAATAAATTTTAGGTTAGTTCATTTGTGTTACCTACTTATAAAATATTATCATAGAAATTTTATAAATACAAAAATTAGAAAGGCGGTCGTCTGTTTCTCTGTCTATAACGGTATATAACTTTTTTGTAAAAAACTTTTTGTATATTTTTCTGTAAGGATATAACTTTTTGTAAATAAACAGCTTATTAAAACCTATTGAAATAGAACATGGACAAGTAGAAAGTGCTGTGTTCGCGGTCGTTTCAACAGGTTTACACTCTGTTGTGGTCACGGTATGACTCGTTGAGTAATGTGAAATGTCGGGAAAAATAGGTAAATAAATGCGATAAATTCCCGTGAATATTTAATAATAATCGGTGTAAAATTTCAATCAGTTGCAGTAGTTTTGACCTAGATACGTAATAAACATACTAACTTAGATAATTTTTTTATAAATGTCTGATTACCTGCTTTTTCAAGCTGCATAAGTATAGCGCCAAGTAACTCATAAGATTTTACAACTGTTTCTTTCCCAATAAATAATGCTGGACAATTTACACAGCATTATCTGGCCCAAAGCTAAGCAGAGCTTGTATTATGGGTACTAGATGACTGATATACATAATACAATATAATACATAGATAGATATTTATTATACTTAGAAAATACCCAGAACACCTGTGACAAATATTTGCAGATTATACAAACATTTATCACAAGGCGGGAATCGAACCCGCAACATCCTGCGTCGCAGGCAAACCTTCGCCCGCTGCGCCACATCAGTCGTCAATTCGTCATGTATTTAAGTACAAATGTAAGTCTATTGTAGTTTCGAAGTATAGATTTGTGTATAATACTAAAAAAATGTGTTCTTCCAACATAAACTTCCAACTTAGTCCAACATAGTTTCGTAGTTAACCCGCTTACATTATATATATAGCTTTGTGCTTTGCTTACCTATACTCTCCCTCATCTTCCTCCCTAGCGCTTTCAATAACGAAGACATTGCCGTAGCTCTGAGCAGTCAAAGGCAGGGGTCGCCTCGCGGCGCGCTGCCAAGACACGGTGGGCTTAGGGCTGCCGGTGGTAATGCAATGAAGCTCGATGCGGTCGCCGACGTAGATCTCAGATACTGGTGCTGGGCGGATCTCCACGGTTGGTAAGGTCATTTGGTTCGCTGTTGGAGAAGTTTGGAAATACACAAGTGAATTTTCCCGTCTGTGCCCTAGCAAGGCACATTTTTCTTTCCAGACAAGAATAGAGAAAATGGTGTATATTGCGTAAATTATTCAAGTTGAAAGAATTTATTTCAGATGTTTTACGTATTTTTTCTATATTACACTCTAGATGAAAAACGCTTTTCTTGGCCTACTGCCTAGATGACACAAAAACTAAATTTACTAGTGTACCTTATTTGTGCGTAGTAACAATTATGCCATCCTTTTCATTTCGATGTATAAGGGACGACAATATTTTTATGTGATGTGATATATTAAGATGAAAAAAGCCAATCGCAGGTATTGCAATTGATGTGTAGATCCTATGCATCCACGGTTGTCTGGTAGAAATCGTTATTGAGCGATAAGATGAACAATTGTCACATATTTTGTATTTTTCATTTTGTTTTTTTTTTTTCGTACTTTAAAGAATTTTTTATCTTGTTGTACCTTTTATTTGTAGATATTTAATGAATTATTAGACAAAAACTGAAAAGAACGTATTAAAATGTTACCTTTTGCGTAGAGTACGTTCAGCGGGACAACTGTTCCAGGTAGCAAGAATAAGTGACGGAGTTAAAAACTACAAGTTTCATAGTATTTCATCAAAACTAACACAGTCCATAAATCAATATTAAAAGCAAATAATTTTGAACATTTCCTCACAATCAGCATTATCTGGTCCTAAAATAAGCAGGATTTCCGCGGTGGGAATCGAACTCACAATCTTCTACGACTCGACCTTCTTCCACTGTGCCACAGGGGCCGTTATTGACTAACCGATTATCCAAGCTCAACATCAAATCACTATGAGCATCAACTTTGAATCCAAATCAAAAACGTTTATTTTCGAACGACTAATATTACTTTATTGAACTTTTAAAGTGAAAAATAAAACATCTAGCTTCTTACAACTTACCAGGCACTTTTAGTGTAGCATACTCTTGCTGGGTCGAACGTCCATCGGTGGACTGACAGACGTACTGTCCACTGTCCGAAAGCTGAAGGTTTGTGATGGTCAAGAGTCCTGAGTAGGGGTCAACGAATGACCTGCCTTGGGGTAGATCACCGTCCACCTTCGTCCAGTTCATTACTAGCCGGCGGGTAAAGGTGCTGCGAGCCTGTTAGAGATATAGAGTTTTTCATATCATTACAAGTTTTTGCGAATTTATTGAGAACCAGCTGTGCCCGCGACTTCGTCTGCGTGGAATAGTGACAGTGTGATTTTCATTCAAACTTTCATCCCTTATTTCCTTTGATATTTTACCACCATGAGGGTAAAATTTGTAGAAACTTTAAATGCCGTCTTTAATTGTATCTAATCAAGACCCTAAATAATAAATTCCAATCTGTTAGCTTTAAAAAATGGCAAATCCCCCCCTACATGGGAGACCATCCACTCGATGGACCGACGACATCGTAGCGGTCGCAGGGAGTTGATGGATGGAGGCGGCTCAGGACCGCTATTTGTGGCGTCGTACGGGGGAGGCCTATGTCCAGCAGTGGACGTGTATGGGCTGATGATGATGATGATGATAGCTTTAAAATGACGATACTTCTATACAACTTTTCAACCCCTCTTTCAACCCCTTACAACCCTTTTTTCGCTTTAGTAGTTTTGGTGCGAAAACGTGACAGACAGACAGACAGACACAGAGTTACTTAAGCATTTATAATATTAGTAAGGATAAACCCAGGAACGAATATTCAGACGTAACCTGAATGTTTTTGTTGGATGCACAACTTTATCTATTACTATATTATGTGGACTACCCATACCAAATTTCAGCCTAATCAGTTCAGTAGTTTTTGAGTGAAAGAGTAACAAATATCCATACATCCATCCATTCCTACAATCTTTGACATTTATAAAATTAGTAGGAAGTATGTTAAATGATATACTTTTGGAATATGATAAAGTCTTCAATTTCATTCCTAATATTTTAATAACTGATGATTTTCACATTTGAATATTGAACAGTGATAAAGTGAAAACTATAAAACAGTTGAACCAGATGCCACAATTTTTACTGATTTAATAGCCTCATTGCATTTGCGACTCGTGTTCTTGTCACTAAGAACGATGTAAGGCTTCTAACGATTCATACAAATTATTATGTTCAGATATCTGAGTTATGGTGGTATAAGAGTTATACAGAATCTCCATTATCCTAGATGAATCGGTGACGTCATAGACAGTCGCCATAAAGCGTTTTAGAGAGATATTGTAATTGTATTTTTAAAAGCTCAGTTTTTCCTTCAGTATCTTCAGTGTCCAGTTTTGTGCCATCATACAGTGAAAAGTCATACGGAGGAAAGTCACTTGAGCTTTTCAGGCCTTGTAATTTTACAACTTACCTACCCTAATGAACATAATTATGACCTTACTGATCACTAAGTCAGTTTTAAATATAGTTAGTTAAGTTACTAGTTACGTCTGTAAAGTTCATTTAATTTTAAATGAATATTTCTTTTCATTTTGTTTTGTAGAAATATGATTTATTTTGTATTCAGATGTCTAAAAACATCACGGGGTAGTCCTACTAATATTATAAATGTCAAAGTTTGTATGGATGGATGTATGGATATTTGTAACACTTTCACGCAAAAACTACTGAACCGATTAAGCTGAAATTTGGTATGGGTATAGTTTGTGACTAGGAATAAGATATAGGCTATTTTTTATCCCGATAAAACGCAGACAAAGGGCGGGCAGGAGCTAGTTTCTCATAATCAGTCATAACATAATGCCTATAGTAAGTACATTGAAGTAACTAAACTTTGTCAATACTAGAAATAAGAATAAACTCGCTTTGCCCAAAACTGGGCTGCACAAGATTAGTGTATCTTTTAAAGGGCAATGTATATGCTTCTACAACAATACTCCGAGTGAGTTGCAAAAATTATCAATAAATAAATTCAAACAAACTATCAAACATATCCTTTGTAAAAAGGCTTATTACAAAATATCAGATTATCTAGAGGTTAAAAAAGCATGGAACGACTTTTGCTCCAACTCGAAAACTATCAACCTAACAAGGTAAAGGTTTCTTGTTCGCTTCTTTACTTTACCTTAAAAAGATTAAAGTGAACAAAAAATCAAAGTGATCACTTTATTTCCCTGTTTT
This sequence comes from Eupithecia insigniata, assembly GCA_947859395.1. Lineage (NCBI taxonomy): Eukaryota > Metazoa > Arthropoda > Insecta > Lepidoptera > Geometridae > Eupithecia > Eupithecia insigniata. Next base: position 17,582,308 of record OX401993.1, read on the forward strand.
ACTTATGTCATTTTAATTTTGTGACATGTCCAAGAGTCCTGTAAGGTCTAAAGGAAATAAAGCACTTTGATATTTGATACTTGATGCATGTATAAATATTCACCTCACAAGTGAAGTTCACACTGCTGCCAACCTCCCTGATGGCAATCTTTTCACTGGTGATCTTGACGGTGATGGTGGATGGCTCCAGCGGAGGCCGGTGGGTGGTCACTTGATTCGTTTGACTGTCGCCTCCTGCAAGGTATGTCCGGTTAACTTCTGAACTAAGTAGCATCCGCTAATATGAACGAGACGTATTAATTCTAGAACGGAGTTTAGAGCTGACACAATCTAATGGAGTTCACACACCAAAGTTGGCAACACAGCCTGGCGGATTCGTTTGACATTTTTGACGATGAATATGGTGGCAGTCCGCTATGTTTTGTCGACTTGTCGGCGGACCTACGACTTTGATGCGTGGACTACGCCGAGGCCAAGAGAGCAGAAAGATTATATGGAAACAAATTAATTCATAATTATATGCATCGACCAAAGAATCTAAACAGGGGGTATACTCGGAAAAGGAAAATCAAAGTTTCTTTTTCGTTTTCGTGCAAAACCAACTCATATGTCAACTCGCTTGCATAAGATTAGCGTTTGCACGAAAAATAATCAAAAACTTCTATTTCGTTTTTACGAGTACTAGCCCTGAAATTGTCGAAGGCATCAACCGTCGTGTATGGTTAAATGTAGCTTAGTCTTGATTGTTAGCTTAAACTCCGGTTTAGAATGCGACCTTACGACGTATCGTATAGTAGCATCGTAGGTACGAATATTATTTCTACGAACAAAGTATTCTACTTTTTCTTAGGAAACGTAATTTTTCACTTCTATAATAACTTATTTTTAAAGAACCTACATTATTTTACTCTATGTGAGTACAAACTACCGACATCTGGGGATATAACATTGATAATCTTCTAGTTAGTGTTAGTTTTGTACGACTTATCCAGACGCTGATACAAATTAGGCTTTCACCTTTTGAGACGGGTTAATACATGATCAAGTAGCGTCATTATGAAAAGAACATAACAATATAAGGAAACATATAGCAGACTATATACATACATACATACAAACATATTTACACAGCAGACATTTTGTATAACAACAATACAACCTATTAAAGTGCGGGAGATGCTTGATGGAAGGTTATCCACATCTACATTTACAACAGAACGAGGGATACGGCTGAGGGTTTCAACTTTATTTTAATTGTAATAAAGTACAAACTAGAGTCGATTCTTGTGAGTTATACTTGACTAATTGGCACTAAAAATTTGGTCGTACCTTATGATCGAAATAAAAAGGACTACGACAATTTCCTTGCTGTCGAATTAGGTAGATAGTTTATGTACCAAGAAAATGGACACAAATATCACTCTATACATACGTTATGATTAACGTTACGTTAGAGAGCATATAATGGAACCCAAGATATGTACACCATTCCATACTTCATTCCAATCAAAATAAAGGACAAAATCCTCCGCCTACAGCCGAAACACTGGCTTAACAGACACATATAACACCTTTCACTGCGGACCGCATATCAGCAAACAAAACTCCGATAATCGACCCTCGCTGCGTGATCGTCTCACACTCGTATATCTTCCCGTCTTCTCTAGTATCCCATAGGGTTTCTACCGTATGCTCTCCGTGCCAACCGTCAGGGTTTAGCGTAGATTCGTTGTACCATTTCACAGTACCAAGGTCTTTGCCTTCGACCACGAATTTGATAGTAAGCTGTTCTGGCGCGCGGTATTTGCAGGTTAGAGTTACTTGCTTGAACGAGGGGTCGTTGACTTCTTGTAAGGTTGGGTGCAGTTCCATTAATAACCCTAGTTTAAACAGTTTGGTTAGGTACTAGGGTTTGTACAGTTCTGTGTACTTTGTTATAGTGGGAAAAGGGTAAGTAGGTAATTCCTTTACGAAGTCTCATAGACTTCAAAGCTTCTTAATTACAAATAAGATGTTGTTGGGCAAACCAAGATTATTAAGATGGTCCATTATTATCAACTACGTATGATTAAAGACAAGTAGAAATATACATACCTGAATAGAATTAAAAACTCAATAGAATGATCCTAAGCACAAGATTTAGTCAGTTTCTGAAGAACCAACTTTAAGCTTTTTCAAAGGTAGAGATTTTCCTATTTGCATTGTGCAGTGTATGGAAAACTGATATCAGTAAGATAGATCGTATACTAAAACTTACCAATAGCAGAGCAGTCACGTCCAGTATAAGGTGCCCGGCAATTACACACCACTTGTCCATACGTATCGAGCTGACAGTCATGTCCGTTACAAGGGCATTGTGTGCAGTAGTCCTGGCGATCCTTGTAGTAGCCAGCGACGCAACTCTCACAACTCGTACCCAAGTGGCCGGGGGGGCACATGCACATCTGGAAAATGGTTTTTGTTGTAGGGAGCGTAGGTTGAAAGTTGATTGTGGAGGTTGAAGCTCTTTTAGACAAATGAGGACCGAAATTAAACTCGGGATGGGCATGTTGAGGTGTTTGGGTATTGTCTATTATTTCAGAGTTTTGGAGGTTGAAAATTGTTTCTCTAGTCAATTTTAGACTTCAAATTAAAATGGTGTGGAAAGCTCTACATTTGAAAATTGTGCTTTACTTAAGATCATAGTCACTCAGCTTTTCACTGTCCTCATGATCAGATGTAATAAAGTTTTGAGACTGATCGCAGATATTGGAACGGGCATACTGAAGACAGGGCGCTTTGGCGTTTATTAGGGAAGGCCTATGTAGCATGGGCTGCTGATACATTTTACAAACCTCAACAGTAGCTGTGTCCATAGACATAGTTGGGTGCTAGAGTGCCCTTCATCAGGTTCACTAGGACTCTGGTGTGTTAGTGCATACCAACCTCAATGTTCTTAGCTAGCTGTGCATTCGGCTGATAGATCTCAGTAGCTGTGTCCATAGACACGTCAGCGATGGAGGTCGACACGATGTTGGGCGCCAGAGTGGCCTTCACGAGGACTCGTCTTAGGTTCTTGAGCACTCGCATGAAGTTGGAGCGAGTGACGGGTTCAGCTGTGTTCAGAATGGTCCAGCCTTTCTCGCTGAGAGGGACTTGGTAGCTCTGTAATAGATAAATAGTTAATAGCGTGATACATCGTTACTTTTCATCAGGTGAGATAGTGGTCAAACGAAGGTCTATTGATAATAAAAATATTCGAACAAAACTTCAGTCACGTGGTTTCTTTTTCATGTACCTAGTTCGTTTGACCACAATCGCGTGATTTGTAGAATCAGCGTTTGAGAGTTATGGAACAATGGCTGTGTAATCCCGTGGCATCTGGCTAGTGCGACTTAACTTGAACCTCGGGGCCTTATATACCCTCGGAGTCCAGAATCACCCCCTTTTTACTTACACACGTACACCTAGTACACATATCACCCTGTTTTCTTTACTTACAGTGAACTAAAAATCATACACCCTAATTGTACTTACGAGAGCCACGCCCGACTGCAGTGTGTTAGGGTTGTACCAAGTGATGGAAATATCATCACCGATAAGGATGACGTCATTTCCTGGTGTCGACTCGTAGTTGTAGTCATTGCTCTTGAACTCTTGGCGTAAAGAGAGGCTTCCACCGTAGGAAAGGATGCGGTTTCCTGGGAAAAATATTTAATTAATATTTAACTTAATTTAAAAAACGCCTTTTTGCCTATTCGATATTCTTGTTTGGCAGTTAGAAAATGCCTATGACATTTTGCCCATCATTATATACTTATATCATGTATACTTTGTGGTTTTTCTTTATACCACCAAATTGACACCAACACCAAAGTGATTTGTGTGCAATATTATTAATATTAATAGTGAAATATTTAATGAATAAAATAAATGAACTCCGTCTCCGCGCAAATAACTAAGACACTACTGGATTTGTGCTACTCACAATATGGAGGGCAATTCTGGCAATATACATATCTACGCGATAAATACGGCAAGAACTGTAAAAATTTCCAGTGATAAACAAGCGTATTGTCAAAATTTGCAATTCGATATTTATCGAGGGTTTTTCCAGAAACGGAAAAACCCTTGATTTTATTAATGAGTTGTTCGATAAATCGCACGAGAATGCATTTTTTGCCGGTACTCGATATTTATCACATTATATTTTTATCCCATGATAATGAGTATCACTTGATACGCAGAATTGGCCCCCTGATGCGAGTTTGAATTTTTTACGTGAGCACAGCTATATCTACATCATCAGAAGCAATTCGTAATATTCCCAAATTCCCTCTCATCATTCATCATCATACTCACCAGGGAATACCGGCAGTGACCAGTACAAGTCCAGCCCAGTATCAGCAGGGAATGGGAAGACATACATCAGCTCACTCTTGTCAGGCACCGGTACGAAATGATCGTTGACAACGGTTTTTCCGTTGAAGTCCATAACGGTGTAACCACCGTAGTTGTCGCCGAGGATTGGTGCTGGGATGGCGGTACGGTAATAGATATTCGCCTGGAGATAAGGTCGGAATTAGCATGATTAGTGTGATATTGACCGCAGCTATAAGAGTTCTAGACTTTTGTAACCAAGAGAATATAAAATTAAAATAAAATAAAACAAACACTAAAGGAAAATTCTACGATTTAAATACGATAATATCCTAAACATTTAAGACCTAGGAATCGAACCTGTTACTTTCCAGTCAGTCAGGAAGAAAGAGGGTCTAGTTTGGTACAAAACGGATTGCTCTCTTCCTCGTACTCCTTAGGAAATAATCTTTCTCTTACCTCCTGGCATTCAGAAGTGGCTCCAGAGCAGTAGCAAGGCGAGCATCCATCAGGGTTGTCGATATCAAGACCAAAGGTTCCGGCGCGGCAACGGTCGCAGTTCTCTCCGTCCACGTTCCGTTTGCAGTTGCATTGGCCGTAGGCGTCGCAAGGCTCGGCCTCGCCTCGGGGGTCGCAGCTGGAATGGGGCTTATTGTTAAAGGGGTAAAGATTAAGTTACCATGACAACCCTCTACCCTGCTGCCCCACAGCACAAAAATGAGCTTTCAGGCGCCCTATTTTCAGCTTTCTACACTGTAATTGCAGATCGCAGGTCGTTATCCCCCCCTGGCTACACAGGATATTGGAAATGTCAAGCCTTGTTTAATTATTTCTTACCGACAAGGTTGCGTGGTGCTGCTGCTAGGGTTGTCGATGGCCCGGCAGTTTTCGTAACCGTCACGTTCGTAACCTGGCTTGCAAAGCTCGCACCGCGGACCCATGGTGTTGTCCAAGCATTCCTGTAAAAACACAGTGTTTTATAAAATAAAATAAATAATGCTGGACAATTCCCCTTACCTAGGGCTTGTGTTATGTGTACTTAAGGGCGGCCAACCCGTCTTACTTTTCATACAAACGCTCGTACGTGATTATGGCGCTATAACAGATCTTTCTTTGAAACTTTTAACTAATAGGTAATCTTGTGCACTATATCTAGGTTTCTATTGTAACAAAAAATCGAAATTTGGAGAAACAAATTCAGTATAAGCCACCAAAATCTCCGTTTTAGCACAAATTTTACGTGAACTTTGAGCGTCTATAATGTACTCATAAATTGTAAAAGTAAAGAAAATATTAAGATAGAAACCTTGCAAATATAATGGAGATTCTAAACGACAAAGTTTTATTTGACAAACTTGTAAGGTTTACTGAAAAACACGTATTTCCTGGAACAAGTTTTATGAAATTTTCGCACACTATTCGGTTACTTTCGCACTATTCGCGAAAGTAACCGAATGCCAACCGAGCGCTCAGGCGCTTTCTCTCTCTTTTCGCTTTGCCTCTTTTTCTAACATTGCGGTGGATGAAACAACAAGCTTTTAAATCACGCTCGCGTTGACGATGGTAGGACCGGGAAGGGGGGCCCTTCCCGGTCCTACCATCGTCAACGCTTAATGACTGATATATATGTACATAATACGATACATACATATAGATTTTTTTTATATCCAAGGTAAAATAAAAATGAAAACCGGAACTACGGTTACGAGGAACGCTTAGATTTTTATAGATAGATACAGGAAAATGTAAAAACTGACTCTACCCATGCATTTATATACCGACGACATTAAAAGAATGCCCAAATATGTTACCTAATTTTAATAGTTATTTAGAGAAACCTTTAGAGGTTCTCAAGGATAAGACTGTTGAGTTAATACCATTTACTAGACCTTTAGAGATCCTGAAGGATAAGACTGTTGAGTTCATACCATTTACTAGACCTTTAGAGATCCTCAAGGATAAGACTGTTGAGTTCATACCTTTTACTAGACCTTTAGAGATCCTCAAGGATAAGACTGTTGAGTTAATACCATTTACTAGACCTTTAGAGATCCTGAAGGATAAGACTGTTGAGTTCATACCATTTACTAGACCTTTAGAGATCCTCAAGGATAAGACTGTTGAGTTAATACCATTTACTAGACCTTTAGAGATCCTGAAGGATAAGACTGTTGAGTTCATACCATTTACTAGACCTTTAGAGATCCTCAAGGATAAGACTGTTGAGTTCATACCTTTTACTAGACCTTTAGAGATCCTCAAGGATGAGACTGTTGAGTTAATACCATTTACTAGACCTTTAGAGATCCTGAAGGATAAGACTGTTGAGTTCATACCATTTACTAGACCTTTAGAGATCCTCAAGGATAAGACTGTTGAGTTCATACCTTTTACTAGACCTTTAGAGATCCTCAAGTATAAGACTATTGAGTTCATACCTTTTACTATGTAGTTATAAGACCTATTTAGCACTTATTACAATAAGCTCCTTTATATTATCTTTATCTGTTCTTTGAAAAAAATAGGTAACCAAACATATTACTAGACAATAATGAGGAGAACTTACATAGCATTCGCCATTTTCAGGATGGCAGTTCCTCGAGTGTCCGTTGCACTGGCACTCTTCGCAGTGAGCCAAGTAGAAACCGCCGGTGCCTCTGCGAATCACAACTTTGTTATAGAGCAATAAAGTTAATGTTACAATACACTTACCTATGACGGAACGATAGGGGGAGACGTGGACACAGTTTTTAATGATCTAAAAATCATCACAGATGAATTTCGGCAAATAGGTTTAGACCTAAATTTTTCAAAGTGCGAGCTTTTTATTTCGGACTTTTGTGTAGACAAAAACAATATCATAATAAAATTCAATAGTTTGGCTCCCAACATTACAGTTGTAGATAAATGTTCACTTCGCCTCCTTGGTTCACCAATTTATGATGAGTCTTTTCAGTCATTTGTAGATGAGAAAATTCAAAATTTCAACAAAACCTCGGACAGACTTCTCAAAATTAATAGCCGGCTTTTACAATTATTCGGTTTTGCTTGTTTGTACCTAAATTTACGTATTCTTTGAGATGTTGTCAACTGTGGAAACACAGCGAGCTCTTAGAAGGCTTAGACAACATAATAAAGAATACATTATCATCGGTTTTCAATATCTGTTTCGATGACAAGGCATGGTCGCAGGCCTCCCTGCCTGTCAAATTGGGAGGCTTAGCCATCTTTGGTCTCACCTGGAAATTCATTCAAAATTTCGTTGTTAGACGAGGCTCGAATGGCTTGGCATAGTGCTTGCCCTGATGCTGCTCCCCCAAAATCTCTTTTGTCCCAATGGCAATGGGACGGGCCTCTGTGTGAGTTGACACGGAATTGTTTGTTACAAACGTGCTCCAGCTCTGCAGATCGTGCCCGTCTCCTGGCCGTTTATAAATGGGAGTCAGGGCATTGGTTGCAAGCACTTCCTTCATATAATACTGGCACTCTATTGGATCCCGTAACTTTCCGTATAGCAACATGTCTTCGGTTGGGTGCAAGGTGTTGCGCGCCTCATCAATGCCAGTGCGGTACTGTTGTCGAACAGCTTGGCCATCACGGATTATCGTGTACTAGGGCTGCCGGTCGGATATCTCGCCATGCCAGCCTTAACGACATCATCCGACGGGTCTTTGTCACCGCTAACTTACCAGCTATTCTCGAACCGAATGGCTTGTTGCGTGACGATGGTAAGAGGCCCGACGGCATGACTTTAGTCCCTTGGGAGCTGGGGAGGCCTATTGTGTGGGACGCTACATGTGTCGACACACTTGCGCCTTCCCATCTTTCAAGGACATCCGTGAGGGCTGGTTCGGCGGCAGATTTGGCCGAGGATCTCAAGAGGCGCAAATATGCAGGTCTCGACAGAGCCTACGCATTTTCTCCCCTTAGAGTCGAGACCCTAGGTCCGTGGGGTACCGAGGCTCTCCGGGTTTTCAAAAAATTATCTGAGCGCCTGGTCGAAGCGTGACCCGAGAGCTGGTGAGTATCTGGCGCAGCGCATTAGCATTGCCATACAGCGGGGCAATGCAGCCAGCGTCTTGGGGACGCTTCCGACTGGTATTGATATGGACCAGTTGAGCTATGTATCTGTAGATTGTTTGTAACAGTCTGCAGTTAGCTCATTTGTTTCAATTGTAAATACTAGTTTAATTTCTTTATATCATTTTAATTGTTATTTTCTTTGTCAATAAAGACCTTACCTACTAGTTAGAATAACTGACGATTCTGGAATTTACGAAGAATGGAATATGATTTATTTCGACACACACATTAAGTAAAATTGAAACATTCGTTTCTAGTTTTAATGTGTCTATTGTAAGCATGATGTGTAAAAGTTCTTAAATGGTACAAAAGAAAAATCAGAGAAAAATTTAGTAAAAACAAATCTTAGAACGCTTTGCAGTAACCACGTTTTGTAAGTATGTAGAAACCTTGGTTACTGGAAAGCGTTCTAAGGTTTGTTTTAATTGTTAGTTTGTTTGTTTTTGTCTGACATTTCTTTTGTATCTTTTAAGAACTTTTGCACGACATGTTTACTATAGATTTGTATGTGTACATTCATACTAGAAACGATTGTAGTTATACATTTGTCAGATCACAAAGGCTATCTGAATCCAATTATCAAAGTAAAACCGCCGAGGTTTTTTATATAAAATTGTTTTAGTTCTTGGTATGTGCGTCTCTATGTCATAATTTATAGTGAGAATAAAGTTCGTTTGGATGTTAGGGTTACTTTTTCGAAAATGCTGGTTGGAATCTGAGAATTCTATGTAGCTACGCTATTCCTGAGTCATCTTACACTTACTAATATTATAAATATCAAAGTTTGTGTGAATGGATATTTGTGCCTCTTTCACGCAAAAACTAATGAAATGATTTTGCTGAAGTTAGGTATGAGTATAGTTTGGGACCTGAAATAACATTTATGTTACTTTTTATCCCGATAAAACGCGGGCGAAGGCACAGGTAGCAAGCAATACATAAAAGGCAACGTTATTACAAACGTACTTATACTCGGTGCCTAGTGAAATTGTTTTAAATTTCTTTTTTTAACCATTTATTTTTGTATTTGTATTTATTTATTTATAAAAAAAATATTCTAGGTTTTACATTTTAACATTCTCTAAACCCGACAAAGGGTTTTTTCGCTAAAGCGAATAAGAAACCCTGCAGCAAGTTCTTACCTTGCACATGGTGACCTCTTAACCAAGATCGGGGGCCGTAGCTAGTATATAAAAATGTTATCTATTCTTTCTTATAAGTTACCAACGTACTAACATACTCGGTGCCTAGTGAAAAAGTGATCAATTTCGACTTCTTTACCAATAACGGGGGGGGGGGGGTCGTATCTAGTATGTAAAAAATCTATTAATTCTTACCGAGTAAAACCAGGCGCGCAGTCTTCGCAAGAGGTGCCCACATAACCAGGAGGACAGACGCATTGTTCAACGTGCAGTGCTGCAGGACCGTTCCCATCGGCTGCCGCGGTGTCTATGCTTGCGTATAGAGGCGTGGCAATCGCATCCATAGAGTAGGTAGCTTTAATCAAGATGGCCTTGATGTCGGCTAGACCCAGAAGGAAAACCTCGCGGGGAATTTCTTTGCCGTCAGATCTGTAGAGAAAATTAGGGTATTAGATAATACAGTAAGTTCAATAGGCTGTGGCAGTCGTGGCGTTATAATCGAAAAAGTGAGCCCGTGGATGTCGATAGAGCCGATCGGCGCAGCCGATTAAGTTAACAAAAAAAGGGCAGCAGCTACTCCTATATTTAAAATCTTCATTTCGATCCAATCCGCTGGCCCAGCGCCAAGCGCCTCCCCGAGGGGCGCCATAACCACCAGGCGTCCCGAGGCTATGGCGCCCCTCGGTGAGGTATGACTAGAATAGGTGGTAAGGACGCAGTTGATGTATGTCTAAAGCACAGACATGATACTAGCTGCGCCTCTAAAGTCATAGAACCTTGTAAAAACCATCAATGTATTGTGTACAATGGAGTTTGTTACGTTTCCCTCGTCAATCATGGCGAAAAATTAGGACATAGATAAAACGATAAACTTAGGCATTCATCTGTGATCTTGACGTAGTTGCGTCAAGTATTAATTTATTTTTTAGCCATAAATAAACTTTTATTATGTAGGTACTATTCTAAAGATGCTTTAAATGAAGATTCGTCAGTACCATATAGAGCCTAACTTCATCCTCTGCTGATAGATAATCTTAACTAAAAATGTGTTGCTTATTAAAAACACCATGAAGGTTTTTACCTCTGCCATCCCTTTTCAAGCAGTTGTACACTGACGTTCAGAACGTCGTTTGTAGGCTTGAAATCACCGTAGTACTGGAATGTTAGGTGGTTGTCCTGCAAGGAAAACAGTTTAAATAAATAATGCTGCTCATTTTGACACCAGGAGTTTTTTTATTATTGTTTTAATAATTTTTACCATTTTTCATGTCCAGCAGTGGACGTGTATGGCCTGATGTGATGATAATGATTATGATGATTTTTACACCGCATCACTTAATCTCAAAGTAAACAAAGCATGTGTTAGGTACATAACACTGATCAAAGAAAGCACCCCTACTGAAGACAAATATTTCCCCAGAGTTCAACTCCGTGCGTAAAAATTGAGGCTAAATATTAATTTTTTTTTTCCTGATCTTCCTTTTTCGTTTGTTGGACAAAAGCCTTGATGATTTTCGATTTGCTTTACTATTTAATGCACTTACGCTGATTAGCTGGATATCAGCAGCCTTGTTCTTATAGTTCGAGCCGATAAAACTGGGTACGTTGTCCAGGGTGTAGCGCAGGTAACCACCGTATGCTGTCACCTTGTCACCGGCAAAGCTGTGAAAATTCAAATAAATATTGGACTCTTTAGCAAGTCGAAATAAAATCACTTGTTACTATGATTCAAAATTAAATAGTACAGTGAAGATCTCGTAGTCTCTTTTCTACGCGTTTCCACTGAAGCTAGAGTCAGTCTCAGTATCCGTTACAAGAGGTAAGGTAGTAAAAAAAAAGACTTCCAACGTCTGGAAGTAATTTTTTTTCAGATATCAGTTTTATTTCTTTAGGCTTACAAAATAATAATTACTTGGACAAGTCAAACTTTATACTACAAACAGCTATATATATTGAAATTATTATCAAATAAGAAATAATTTGTTATTGTCAACCTACACTGCCTCACAGCTGGGCATAAGGTTTCCCAAAACCTTTGAAAACTTAATTATGCTAAATAAGTTGGATCAAAATTTACTCTTTAATCTGTTTTGTTGGATAGAGCGCAGAAAAAAGCATATCTAGCTACTCGGACCAAACACATCATATGAACAATTAAGTGAAAAAGCCTCTCAACACTCGCGCGCGGATTACTCGCGAAGCTGCGAACCATGAGTATGGATCCCATTCGGATATTCGTCGCGGCTGTGCGACGCGTTCGCACCTCGTTCCCGTATTGCCCGTGGATGTATCGGTAACGCGATGACCTCAGCGATTTCACACCGTTATTCGCGCGCGAGTGTGGAGAGGCTTAAAAAAGTATAATAAATCTCACCTGGTAGGCATACTCCAATAATAAACCCTGGAACTATCCAATCCAGACAAGCCCAGTCCTCTCCTAGTCAGCTGCGGCTTAAGGGTCGTCTCCACCGGCGCGGTATATCTGAAGTTTCCGCTTTCTTGCGGCAGTATGTTGTACACCTTAACTTCGTTAATGATAGAGGGGACATTGAAGCTTATCTCTGTGGTTTTGCGGCGAAGGTTGCTGCTCATGCAGAGTTGGGATTCACCGGAGCAGAAGCAGAGGGCGCAACCGTGTCTGAAATAATATCATATACATATTAATATCTACCACAAAACTTAGGACATTAGCTTCTTTATGATGAGGTCATAAGTCATGAGTCTTTCGTGGAGCCGAATCCAAAAACACTTTATAAAAGATAATCTAAAGGAGATCTACACGTTTTTATTATAATGCCTGTACTGTCCACTGCAGAGCAAAACCTTCTTTGCCAAGTCCACTTCATTCAAAAGGTCGATGAAGAGAAATTAGTGGAATAAAACACAAATTCTTTGCGAAGCAAACTGGAGAGAGAATCATTTAAGATTGTGCAAGTGTAATAAGACAGATGACTTACCTGAAGTCATTAGACAGATAGAAGCACGTTTTTATTATAATGCCTGTACTGTCCACTGCAGAGCAAAACCTTCTTTGCCAAGTCCACTTCATTCAAAAGGTCGATGAAGAGAAATTAGTGGAATAAAACACAAATTCTTTGCGAAGCAAACTGGAGAGAGAATCATTTAAGATTGTGCAAGTGTAATAAGACAGGTGACTTACCTGAAGTCATTAGACAGATAGAAGGATCCATTTCTGCATTGGTCGCAGAAGCGTCCTTGCACGTTATCCTTGCACACACACTCGTCCAATAACTGCACACGTCTATCTGTTCCCAACTCGTTGCAGTTATGGGTGGGTCTGACGATACATTTGTTACCGTAGACCAGAGGATTGCCTTCGAAACCACGGCTACATTTTTCGCAATTCTTGCCTTCATATCTGTAAAAGGTTTAGAGATTAGACCCTAATTGTCGTCTTTTTTTATTGAGGGAATGTAAAGTGGAACTAATATAACATTTTATTAGCTTTCGTTAAATGTCTCTATCGTTAAAGATTAAGCTTTTCCACCACTGGGTTAGAAAACTAACTTAAGAAAGGAGGAAGGAGCTAGAAGGAAATTCAAATTCATCAGGAATGCACATAGTACTATATGTACATTATCTAGCCGAAAGAAAGGAGAGCTTCTGTTATGGGTACCAAAATACTATTTTTTCAAGGTATCACTTAAACATTACTTACCCAGGGAAACAATCGCAGTTAACAGAGCCATCAGATCCAAGAGAACAGGTGGTAGCGAACTGGTTCTCCTTGTTGGTTAACGGACAGGGACATGGCTTGCAGGCATCTCCAATGGATGGGTCGCCGTACGTTCCGGCGGGGCAGGACATGCGAATGCATTGGCCTAGCCAGGGACCGCTATTCTCACGGATGTATCCAGGCTTGCATTTCTAGAGGAAGATAAGATAAAGGATTTATTGTTGTTAAACTAGGTAATAACGGATATTGAATACCTGCAGGTTATCTAAAGGATAAAAAAGCTTGGAACGAATTTTGCTGCAACTCGAAAACTAACAAGCAAACTGACAAGGTAAAGGTTTCTTGTTCGTATCTCTCTTACTTTACCTTAAAAAGATTGAAGTGAACAAGAAATTAAAGTGATCACTTTATTTTCCGGTTTTACTTATGTGATTTTAATTTTGTGACGTATCCAAGAGTCCTGTAAGGTATAAAGGAAATAAAGCACTGTCTTTTGAGTTTAGATTAGAAGTTAGAAAGGCTAAGCCTAAAGTGTGGAATTACGAAATCAAATATTGTTTTAATCGACAGTAGACAAAATTGTCTTGATGTTTATTACAAAACTAAAACCCGTCTCCGAATTCCTTAATATTTATACAGTTTTTTAAGTTTTACGGGACATACAGTGATCACAAAAATTATGGGAGTACCTTGGGATGGAGACTCACCTCGCAAGACAATCCGCTGTAACCCTCAGGGCAGCTGCACTCCTCGACGAGGCTGGCCGCACCCAGGCCGCTGTTGATGCTCTGAGCGGATTCCATCACGAAGTCGGTTATGTTCACACCAGCGTTGTTGTTGTCGCCGCGGATGAGGATCATTGTTACGTTGTCGAGACTGCGAAGATTGTAAAAATTCTAATTACTTTGTACACCTAGGTGAAATAGTAGCTGATTTCTATCCAATGTGTCAATATTGAGTGCAGCTATGGGCCTCGAGTAGGAATCACACTTTCCCCGAGGGAATTTTTTATACTACACAAGAGGAAAGTTATCGTTTTATAATCTTTTCACTTGGCAATATTTTCGGTAGATTCACATTGTAAGCTCAAATTCAAAATTGGAATCAATACCGTTCATCAATTTGTGACAAAGGTTCGCAAGCGCGTTCTTCTTTTAAAATTTTGTTTCGAAAATAGAAGAGGCCGATATCATTTGGCGGACTTGGAGTCAAAACTTATTGTATCTCGTCTTATGTGAAGATGTTTGGCCGAAGACGAAGCCAAACCTACTGAATAGATCGAGCTAAAATTTTTCACACGTAAAGATCGGGATCTGGAATTATTCCTATATGTTTATATGCTACTTTTTATTCTAAAAAACGCACGCGAAGCCGCGAGCTTCGCGGAGTTAGTTTTCTATATTTTCTCAAAAACATAAAACAAAGTTTATTCCATTCATTCCGTGTTCGTCCCACTGGGTCAGTTACCCCAGCCCACCAGCTTCATCCCACCAGTGGGACGAATAGGACAAAAATAGTCTGAATTAAAAGTATTCTCCCATTCCTCCCTCCATTGTGTTTAGGCACCATACGGAAAAAGTGACAGCAAATTGGACAAGCCATTAGCAAATACCCTACCAAATGTGTCATGGCACAGGTAGAGCAATATACTTACGCCATCATAATATCCTCTCTCCGCACAGGAACAAGGTTTCCATTGGAATCAGACTTCTGCCAGTATTCGGGCAGGAATCGAGCCTCGACCACTGTCTCGTTTCTATTGATACCACCACGCGGTACGTGGTACAGTGTAGCGTATTGACCCTGAAAGACATTTGCTATTTTAGTAATACACACGCGTACACAGTACAGAAGAGAATAAATAAATAAATAAATAATGCTGGACAGTTCACAGAACGTCATCTAAATTCATACCTACAGCATCATCTAGTCCCAAACTAAGCTGAGCTTTGTTATGGGTTATTCCTTCCATGAGACGTTGGGAACAGTAATAATGTCCTGTTCCCAACGTCTCACGAAAATTATTCCGGACATCTCACGTAAAGTATTCCCAACGTTTCACGTGAGACGTTGCCTAGTCTCAGCGTCTCACGAAAAGTCAGAGAGCGTCTTATTGCAATCTATAACATCTATTGATCATGTTTTTCAATAATTGTTTGTCATTAACAATAGATCAGTTGAGCTACCTCTAGATTGTTTACAACAGTTTACAGTTAGCTCAACTGTTTCAATTCTAAATTCTAGTTCCGGGTACTAGTTTATTAGGTCGCTGATTGGAGTCTAGTATCAGATATAATTGGCAGCAATACTTCTCAAATCGATAAGTTATGTTATGTGCGTATAAAAAGACGCGGCAACAAAGTTAATTTTTGATTAACTATGGGCGGTTTGTTTACAAATATTCCACATCAAGTTTAGCGAGTGTATAAGTCTGGTATAATTACATGGTAGGAACTGACCTTTATTATCATTGCAGGTAATTCCACTTCAGGAATCACATAAATATCGACTTTCTATCCATGCAGCGAGATTTAAAGGAAAAACGATCGTATTATTAGGACAGAAGATATCAAGTCGGTTTCTGATGAGCTTCTAGTCAGTATAGGACAATAATTCCTTGGACACATCATTATCATCAACATGTGAAGGCCTCCTCCAACCAATTCTGTGTTCAGTTGATTGCACACAGTTTTGGGGTCAAATTTTGTTTGACATTAGGAACAAGACGGGATCGTGACGTTTCCTATAGGATTTGGTACAGCGCCTCTATCGTGAGGACTTAGAACTACGCAAATCTCATACGAAAAATAGGACGTCAGAATCTGGTCACAATCACGTCTCGTTACCAACGTCAAATAGAATTACTCCCAGGTTTGCCTACCTACTAATTACTCTCAATAATGAATGCTTTATTGTACTTAAATTAAAATTAATACAAAATCTTATATATAAATGAAAATAATTAGTACAAAAGGCGGCCTTATCGCTGAGAGCGATTTCTTCCAGGCAACCTAGACACAAGATTCAATTCAACTGTCTTTTAAAGCATATAAAACCACTGTTGAACATGGCTAGCTAAAACCTCTTCCACTAGCGAACAAAATTTTGTAGAGAATCAATCAACACTCCTTAGGCTTTGTCCTATTCAACCTCTGTCTACTAATAATTTATAGTTTAAAATTAATTTGACCTGTCTATACACTTATTTAGTATGTAAGCCCAAAAGAAAATTTATTGATTTGATTTTGAAACTAGGGAGGCTTTGCCATAATTACATAAAAGGAGGCTGCTGCCCTTCCTCTGGAGGTTCCCTTAGTTCCTTTAGTTGGCTCTTATGACATCTACGAGTACTAGTATTACAGCAGTTTCACTATGTTACGATACTATGTTATATTATACGAGTTTCACTATGTATATTATATTAAACTAAATAAAGTTACGAGCTAAGTTGGAGGGACGATTCTTTCAGATTCAGCTCAAAGCTTCCCCTTTCTGAGCAACGGTCTTCCCCAAATTATTTTACTCCTCACGATCATGTTCGATTTTCCACTAACCTTCTAGGGAAGCGCTGTTAGATAAGAGCCAATTCGGCTTACATCCAGCAGTAGATGATGTAAATAATGCTGGACAATCCGCACAACATCGTCTAGCCCCAAGCTAAGTAGAGCTTGTGTTAAGGGTAGGGATGGGTTTATGCCGGGTTTATGACGGGCAATATTATGTCCTTTTTTAAGCCTGATAAATGGGCATTTATCTGGCATAAATTGGCCATTTACAGAATACGCCCTGTAAATGCCAGGCATAACCCATCTCTAGTTATGCCTGATATAATAGAATACATACATAGAGACTCGTAGATATGTGATGTGATAATGTAAATATGGCGCTTACCTTCACAATGATAGAAGGAATCTCGTCATATACAGGGTTCGTGTGTGGGTGTAGCTTGTACTTGATGTATCCACCATATGAAGTCAGCTGGTTACCATTGTAACTCTCAGGGAGAGTGAGGAACGGATGGTAGTTGCCGAACCAGTTGGGGTCACGTGTTTCCAATTTTGTTATCTGTGTACGGAGAAAGTACATATTGTTTAATGACGAAGGAACTAAATCAGGCAGAATCCTGTTGTATTAAAAAAGTGACAATAATCGGCGCAATTAGAATAAAGTTACGATGGATGGTTCAAATCCTAATAGCATATTGGTTTAAATTGTTATATAATTGGTTTATGTAACTATATATCAATCAACATGACCGATGTACAATAAATTACACTTTACTGTAAACCAAGACAATAAAGTATAAGAATACAGGAGAATAGATTTAGCAAAGTTACGAAATAAGCGTTATTATAATTTTCAGCATAGTTCCAGTAGTAGTAACATGCCCACTCTAATAATCACCATGTGTCTGTCTCCATTTTTACGACATAACTGTCGGTCAGTTACGGACCATCAAGCTTTGGGTCTCCCTGACGTTATTATCTGTTCTTTTATCTGATAAATACGCGAAAGTCTGCGGCTGATTCTCAACCAAACTGATACCATCTTTTGTAGATGTCAACAGGACAATGATAATCTAATAATAATATTAAGGTTTCTTGTTCGCTTCTTTACTTTACCTTAAAAAGATTGAAGTGAACAAAAAATCAAAGTGATCACTTTATTTCCCTGTTTTACTTATGTGATTTTAATTTTGTGACGTGTCCAAGAGTACTTTAAAGTCTCAAGGAAATAAAGCACTTTGATATTTGATTGCATTTTACACTTACAGTAGCTCCATTCCTTATCGCAGAGAAGAAGTAATGGTTTATAATAGAGTTGTCGGTCCTAACCGCTCCGTCCCCGGACAAGGCTACGCCTAACAGGCGAGTGCCGCCCTCTCCCAGCGGAGTCGGCATGTTGTAAGTGAAGAGATCCGCGGAGTGGCACCGATTTGAGCGGCCGAAACAGAAGCAACTAATGCATTCGCTACTGGAACGGGCCTCGCTGGAAAACAATGTAAACTTTGTAAAGCTGTAAATAGAAATTTGCTATGTGGATCCGGTTTTGAATTTGCACCACTACTTTGCGCTTATGAGGGGGAGGCGTGCGTCCAACAGTAGACATTTTATAGGCTGTAGTATGTATGTATGTGGATGTCGATAATTTACTAAAAGGAATAGTAATATGTCATTGGACATGGTTTGATAACTTCAATGTTTCTCCTGTAGGTGGGGCAAATAGCGCTTGAGTTAGTAGATAGTCCCAAAGTCTTGCGTCTAGGCTTGTACTATACCTTGTAGCGCAATTGGTAGCGTATTCCCGTTCTGAGTGGAAGGTTGCTGGTTCAAATCCCTGTACATTTTTGGGATATTATATACATTTTATAACTTTTCCCGTAATGTGGGTAATCACCATAAAAATAAAATACTTACATAAGGAATCTACTAAGTCGATAGTTAAGATTTAGGAACCTACTGACTTGTTGAAAGAATCAAGAAAGTACAGATTCAGATGAAAATGAAACTAGATTATGTGAAGATCAAACGGACGGATTGAAGAATAAGTCAGAATCAAAGATAAGTAGCCTGCGTTATTTTGTCAGAATCTTCTTATTTTTCCTCCGGATGACCTTGTCCACTTCATAACTTGACCACTTCCAAATTTGACCACTTCCTAAATCGTTATATACTTTTCCTGCATTTTCACTCCTTAAATCAAACTTTTGTCTACTTCCTAAACAGCTAATTCTCCAACTCATCATTTCCTATAAACTCTCTTTCAGTCAAGGCCTTAGACACTCACTTGTTAAAAGCTCCTTCGGGACAAGGACTAGTCTGGGTGACAAAAACAATTGCGTCTGGATTAGCGAAGGTGGTTCCTACGCGATTAATGGCCTCGCACGAGTAGGCCCCGCTGTCTTCAGGCTGTGTGAAAATTACGTTATGTAAACAAACTTAGTAATATCAGTTATATTGTCTGTTAATATATGTTAATGTCTTTCTAGCCAAATTTTGGCCACAGCGATCAGTTACGTGGCCAAAATACGGCTAGAAATATATGTATCTTTCGTTTAATATAAATTTCAAACTACCAGATTCTCAAGACTTCCTTTTACCACACAAACTTACCAGTATATTGGGACAGGTCAGGGTTCCAATACCATTGTTATTGGTGGAGTAACACTTTTCAGGCACATGTCCCCAGTTCAAACGCCATGAGATGATGGGCATGGGAACTCCTACTGCCTCGCAGGTCAGTGATAGGGTGTCTCCCGGGTTCAGATGAACGTTCGCAGGCTTAGGCGGCTTACTGATATATATCCCACCTGAAGAGTCAAATTACAACGTTTTTACGTTGGTCGAGTAAATGTTAAATGATGAGCATTACTCTTTTTCTCCAACTCGAAAACTAACAAGGTAAAATTCTTCCATTGTTAGGTTTCGAGTCAGAGTGAAAAAAACTTACATCACTTTACCTTAAAAAAAAACTGAACAAAAAATCAAAGCGATCACTATATTTCATAGTTTTACCAAGTTTTACATTAGTAATGTGTATTACTAATGTAAAACTATCCTGAGGTGTTCAAGAGCCCTGTAAGGTTTAAAGGAAATAAAGCAGTTTGATTGTGTTATTTATGGCAAACCCCCTTTACAATCTTTGGGGGAGGCATTACATCCTGATGTGTTCTTGGCGACGACTTAAGAATTTCAGAACAAAAAGGAAGATAATAGGTATGTCTCTATTCTGGGAAACAATCACCCTATGAAAACAATTAATAGAATTTATTTTCTAAAATAGAATTCATTGAGCATCCTTTTATCCTTTTGGCAGCATTAGAGCTGGACGGGTTTTATTTTATCTGTAAGTATATTTTGTGTCTTGAAATTTATTGAACCTGTTTATTTCACTAAGTGTTCCATGTGAATCTATAGTATGGATAAATAAATTACAATTATGGCTAGTTTGCTTTCCTTAGCATAAGATCTTAGCATAGCTGGGTTGTTATGTATATGAAACAATGATTTAAGTCAAGTGTACTTACTGCAGCCGATTTCATCGGACCCATCGATACAATCATTATTTCCATCGCAATGGAAGCTCTTAGGAATACACTGAGAGTTATCGGAGCAAGCAAACTCCATGGGGAGGCAGTTTGCGCGAGGGTCTGGAGCAGGGCAGCTTTTCTCGTCTGAACCGTCGCCGCAGTCGTCATCAGAATCACAAATCCATGACTTGAGCACGCATTTGCGGTTCTCGCATTGGAACTGGTTGGGCTCGCACTTTCCATTATAGTCTGCGAAAGATCGATACATTGGAGAAAGAACAGGAGACAAAAAAGATCCAATTAACATGAAAATGTTCTCATAAGAGGAGTTTTTCACACAATATCATTTGACTCCAAAGTGAGTAGAGTTTAAATTAAGTATCATCGTAGAACATCGGTAGCGGTCGCAGGGAGTCGATGGAGGCGGCCCAGGACCGCTATTTGTGGCGTCGTATGGAGGAGGCCTATGTACAGCAGTAGACATATATGGGCTGATATATGATATTAAGTATCTACAATAGGTTCATCATTGCACGAAAAATCCGGAAACAAATATTTTCAGATCACTCAAAAATTTGTCCAAGAATCGAGCCTGCCCTTTTCGGCGCGATATATTTGAACAAAGCGTCTTTCTATTTGAATACGGAACGCCTGTCAGAGTGAGGTTGGAAACTCGGACACTCAAGAGAACTCAATTGGAAAAAGTATAAATACTTACTGCAGGTATCCTCATCAGATCGGTCGGAGCAGTCTACCTTGCCGTCGCACACAGCAGATTTGGGTATGCACTCGCCATTGCTGCAGGTAGCCTCGAATGGTTTGCAAACCACGAAAGGAGGCGTGGTTGAGACACCTGTAAGTCATTGTTATAGCAGATTATTCATCAGCATCATCAAAGTTAAGTGTGCAATGAAGTATTTTCTATATAAACATGTATATTTATCACTACATAGTACAAAACAAAGTCGCTTCCCGCTGTGTGTCCGTATTTATGCTTAGGTGTT
Organism: Eupithecia insigniata; assembly: GCA_947859395.1. Taxonomy (NCBI): domain Eukaryota; kingdom Metazoa; phylum Arthropoda; class Insecta; order Lepidoptera; family Geometridae; genus Eupithecia; species Eupithecia insigniata. The sequence continues at coordinate 17,603,623 of OX401993.1, forward strand.
TAAAACTATGCAACGATTTTTTTAATAGACATGTAGAGTGATTCAAGATGAATGTTTATTATGTTTAATTTAGTTTTAACATTACAACAGCTTATCTGTGGTTGAGATCTTAATTTTCTGATAGAAAAGCAGTTGATGAAATTCGATCTCCCAGAGTTGGGTTAGAGGGGTGGTTTCTACCCCCAAAAAGTAGATTCCGGAAAAATAAAAAACACGAGTTCAATATTTCTTAGTGTTTCATCGATGTGCAAAGTTTCATTCTGATCGGTTGGTAACGGTTGCCTAGGGTTACTTGTAAGATGTTGTTTTCGAAGGATTTTTTTGTCGATGAAATTAGAGGAACATAACACTTGCTTCTGATTCAATAAGCGGAGAGCACGTTGCTAGCATGCATAGCCTAAAAGCTGATAGGTACTCTATTACAGGCAGTATTGCCATCGTCGTAAATTGCACCGATAATCAGATGGGCCTTATTCAAGGAAGGGCGCTCCAAGACTAGCCTCTTATATATTCTACATACATCTACATATATCTCTTTTGGTTATTGACCTAACCCAACATCCAGAGATGATGAATATGATATGAAACACCTAAAAATGGGATTCTATAAAGTTCAGATAACTTACGTTGTTGGCGGTCCACAGATAGGGTCACTCTGATTTCAGCTCCTGGGCTGCCCAAGTAAATCGGCGCTTGACAGATGTAAACTCCGCCGTCAGCAGGCTGCAAAATATGAATTTGCATTAGATTGATGATTAGAGTGTTTGATAGCAAAAGTTCAGGCTTACACGTGACCAAGATGATGAGACGAATGAGGAGTTAGACATTAGTCCTCCGTGAGTGCTTTTCATCTGCAGTATACTAAATAGAGCAGATGACAAACATTCACGTCTCACTTTAGAAAGCGTGTCGAAAGAGCGTGAAAGAATAATAGCAGCTTATGAAAAACTAAATGTACAACTAAGTTTCCATATACTATACGTTTGTTGCATTCACGTCTTACTTCCCCTCTGTAGTCACTTTCATAATACCTTTTACATACATGTATGTATATAGGTAATTTTTACTTCTCCTTGGGCTAATTCTAATAGCGTGGATGAAGTTAACCTGAATAATAATAGTCTGACCAAAATAGATCCTGATGTTAAAGAAAAACTAGATAAAGTCACAGGTAAGGTACTCACCGAGACTGTAAACATCTCGAGCCTTCCTCCCTTGTCCGACGATCCAGGTTTCAAAGGTCTGCCTCCTTCCCTGATCCATCTCACAGGGGCGCGCAGGGGACCCTCATCACGGCAGATGAAAACCACATCCCCACCTATTGGATATAACTTTTATCTTATTTGAACATGGTACAAAGACTACCCTTTTGATTCAGAATGCAGCATTCCTTAGTGAGAACTACCATTAATCCAACCACGATGATTATATAATCACGATGATATAAATTCAAAGATAATCATAAATATAGTATAGGTACCTTCCTACTTGAACTAATATAAAAATACTCATGCTTAGGTACCAATACACAAAAGATCTCCTATTAAATACAAATAACTATCACTTCTAGTTAATAATAATTATATTCCCATAAACAATTTTGTAAATGTAGATTATTATATAATGTAATTAAATTATACAAGGTAATAATAGTATCCCATTATGGTATATAGTACTATGTACCTTCTATTTTTTGTATGAAAAACCCAACTAGTTTATTTTATAGTTGTATAATAATTATCTGTTAATAGTAAAACAATGTTCCATAATCAATGATAATGTTGGTGGATAGTTGGGGATGCCAACTTATATTCAGCATTTTATATTTGTATTTAGGTAACTTTGTATAATGTTGTACCGAATAAAATTTGCTAGTGTATGTAATAATTGAATGAAATACTAGTGTTATTGAAACTGTTTTTATTTGTTATGGTGTTATTATTTAATTTTAAGTTCATAAAAATTCAAACCAAATTTATTAATTAGCTGAGCATGTGACTTATTATAAATAAATAAATAATACTGTATTAGGTACATGCATACCTATTATATACCCACAGGGTAATACTTAATTTATTAAATGCTATTTACTTATTAATGAGAGAACTTTAAACAAAATTTAAAACAATTTAATTTCATATTATGTATGTATAAAATAATGTAATGTCATATTATATTTTAATAAATACTGTTTGCAAAATTGTGAATTTAGTGAAATATTATAAATATAAATTTGATTATGTTTCGTGTTTTATGAATGCCAACCCAAATGTGATATTATAATAACATTCGTATGTTAAATTATTATGAAACCCGTTATTTTGCCCAGGACAAGAATTCAGGCAAAACCGACTCACCAAAGTTGACTGTTCCACCACCATGAAATAAACAAGAATAAGTTAAAATGTTTTAAAAACTCATATCAAACCTACAACTATCAGTAAAGCCTGTATATTTTTACTATAATTTACTAGCATGACTAGCATAAACCTGGTAGAAAAAAAGAGGACGTGTTCATATTGAATTTTGAATTCTATAGTGTGGCAAATTATAGCATTGTGTAGTTGCCGATTGGAGCCGAGTATACCCGACTCAGCGTAACCGGCCCGAGCGTGACGATTAAGCTTCGTCCACTGTTCCGAAAAGTGTGCACTCAGATTTTTTTATTTTGAAAGCTTACGTCAATGATTAACTATACTATACATTCGACCACACGGTATAATCCTACTAATATTTTATCTAAAATGTTTGTGTAACTTTAAACTACCTTAAGCTATGCCCTTAATTTATTTTACATAATTAAAACTACATACCTATTGGTATCGTTTTAATACTACTGTTGAGTAGTTTAAATAAAAATGTCACTTACCTCTAAAACTTGTATATAATATAATAATGTTTTACTTCTACATCCAAGCAAATTCAAACTAATATTTAATTTGCTTTAAATTATACTAAGGATTATACTTTGAACGGAAACTAAAAAAAACCTACGCACTTTAATTATCTATTTATAGCTATATGAAGCTTTACCCCCTTATTCATAATAGTCTGCTTACTTAGAGCATTGCTAATTCTCAGTCTGTCTTCTTCTATTCACATAAGTCAGAGTGAGAAATAATACTGCTTAGCAGCTGTTTTAAGTTAGCAGACCATTATGAATAAGGGGCTTAGTCTGTAATTCTACTCTAGTACTCTACCTCACCTGCTTTTCCGTAGCTATGTACATATGTATATCCAAATTTACGATTAAATTAACATTTTTTATGAGTGTATCTCTAGAACTGCACGAGAAAGGGAGGAATGGAAGCAGTTAGAAGAGGCCTTTGCCAAAACAGGGCAAACAGATGCAATAGAGGTTGCCGATGTCTATCATTAAGCATAAATTGTTAACTTTGTTTAAGTGTCTGAATAAAGGCTTTTATTATTTTTTAATTTTATGAGTGTATCTACAAATTGGTATACAATCACCTAATCTGTAATACTATGATTCTTAGCCTGTTTTTTGTATTGTTCACTTATACGTAAAATATTCTGCATGGATACAATGTATTAAAGTTTATGTTATCCCTGACATTCCTCAAATAGGACTAAAATTTGTAGGAAATATTCCTTTGGGATATCTATAAAATACTCTGCAGTAGATAGGTAGTAAATCCATTAGTCAAGACGAAAGTAGCATTTATTCTCATTGCTATAGGCTTTTTATCTAGGTACCTACAATGTGATAGAAACCGCGGATAAAAGCTAGTTTTGTATAATATTAAACTCACCGTATCTGATGTTCTGATCCTTCGGGTAGGATTTCAGGTCCAGCGTAATGGGGCCTGAAAAGATTAATATTATTCATTCGCTGTCAAAGCTTTGCGACAGGAAGTGCATGCACCGAAATCCAGAAAAAGCTTTGTTTTCTTAACTTCTTCACAAGTTCTAGAAACCTATAGTTAATATTTTATATTGATTTAAGTGGGTAAATAAAGTTAATGTTTAAGCCGATCAGTTATGTACATTATTTTTGTTTAATTTTATAAGACCAATAAATAGTGATAAGTCATTAATGGTGTTATTTACAGGTTTTCCATAATTTTGTTAGAATCTGTCCCTCTTAGTTAAAATGTATTATTGGGGAAATTTTATGTACAAGGATTTTTGTATTATTTATTATCTATTAATTGTACGTTATTGTAAGATTATGGCAAACTTTAATTTTTGATATATTTTGCTAAAATCATTATTATTTTATAAATTGAAAAAATGTAGAGCACCAATTACATGTTTCAATGACAGATTTTTCCATCAGAGAAGATAGGTATACTTCGACCGTCAATCATTTTCTTTCCATATGATGTCAAGTCCTCTTACTAGAACAATATTTTTGAAAAAATAAATTTTTATGCTATATTAAAAAACTTTGCCAAAATCCCTTGTTAATCCACGACATATGTTTATTCAATCTACTTTTCATCCTTACTGCCTTTGGGACAATCAAACTCATCACTGAAGTCTAAAGGACAGTCGATATGGCCGTCACATCTCCGACGGGCGTCAATGCAAGGGCCGTTCTCGCAACGCCACTGAGAACGGTTGCAGGCTACCGATGAACCTATTGTATTGCAAGGTTATAATGTTGCAAAATTTCTGTATTCATACTATAGTAAAGCGAAAGTTAGCGCTTAAACGGCTCCTAATGAAAGGTAGGGAGGTAAACGGTATCTTAGGGACTGATATAGGATACTTTTTAGCCCGTTAAAATGCGTGCTGATAGCCGCGGTAGGAAGGTAGTAACGAGTGATAATATAAAATATTATATAGCCTTAAGTTATACAAAACTATGAGACCCAGATGACTAAATATGTATATACTAACTATAATAGCTGTGCCCGCGAATCCGCGTGGAATAGTGACAGTGTGATTTTCATACAAACTTTAATCCCCTATTCCCTTTGATATTTTACCCCTTTGCGGGTAATATTTGTAGAAAATTTAAATGACATTTTTATTTATATATATAATTAACAGCCTAAAAAAATTATTCCATGCTTTTAGCTTTAAAAATGGCGATACTTCTATACAACCTTCCAATCCTTCTTCCAACCCCTCACGACCCTTTTTTGCATTAAAAAGTACCCTATGTACTTTCTCAGGGTCTAAAGTATCTATCTCTGTACCAAATTTCATTTAAATCGGTACAGTTGTTTTGGCGTGAAAACGTGACAGATAGACAGAGTTACTTTCGCATTTATAATATTAAGTAAGGATTATTTACTTTTAAATAGGTACTGCATCAATTATCATTTAACTAATAATATAAATATAATCACGAAATAACTTGACTGAATTATCTTTTCAATGGACAAGAAGGTGAAAGGTAAATATTAAATTGAATCAAATAATTTAAGACGACAAGAAACATCATTAAAAGTAAAAAGATAGTGTATGACGGCTGATAGAGAAGATTCTAAGAGAAAATCATCAAATAATGATATTCAGAGTTAAAAAGTCAGTGATCCTTGTAGGTCTATATAGATGCTATTTATAAATTATATAAAAAAAAAAGAATAATTATTACCTCGAACCGGATAATTGCTACCACTACCAGTGTTTGAATCTATAAATAATAAAAGGAAAATAATAAAACAATAATGCAGAAAAAATAAATACATATCTTAATAGCAAAAATAATAAATTAACATACCAGGATATCTAGGGTAGTTTGGTGACGATGTAGAGGGACTGTTAGAAGGATATCCCGAAATTTCATTATCTAAACAAAAAAAAACAATTATAAATAATAAACAAACATACATAGTATGGAATAGGTACGAGTAGAATTCCTATTTCGTAGGGCATATTTTTATGGTATGTATGGCTCTTTATGTTAATTCTCCAAAAAAAACCTATTAACAGAGATTCCTAGACCTAGATTAACAGAGCAAAAAATAATATATATGTATATACCATCAGGGTTTTCAGCTTGACCTCCTTGGCCTGATGTATCGTATGGGTAACGGCTGCCAGATTGATCTAAACAAAAATAAAAAAATGAGAAAAGCAAATCATAAACAAGGAAATTTATAAATAATTATAATTAAACCTACCATAACGGTCACCAGGTCGACCTCCCTGGCTTGTAGAAGAGTCGTAAGGGTAACGGCCACCAGATTGATCTAAATAAAAATAAATATTTAATCAGAAAAGCAAATTAATAAAAAAAAGATCTCTAAAAAACTATGATGAAATTTACCATTACGGTCACCAGGTTGACCTCCCTGGCCTGAAGAGGAGTCGTAAGGGTAGCGGCTGCCAGATTGGTCTAAATAAAAATAAATAAATAAATAATAAAAACAACTCAAAAACAAAGAGTTTAACTATGATGATGATTAAACGTACCATTACGGTCACCAGGTTGACCTCCCTGGCCTGAAGAGGAATCGTAAGGGTAACGGCTGCCAGATTGGTCTAAATAAAAATAAATAAATAAATAATAATAACAAATCAAAAACAAAGAGTTTAACTATGATGATGATTAAACGTACCATTACGGTCACCAGGTTGACCTCCCTGGCCTGAAGAGGAGTCGTAAGGGTAGCGGCTGCCAGATTGGTCTAAATAAAAATAAATAAATAAATAATAAAAACAAATCAAAAACAAAGAGTTTAACTATGATGATGATTAAACGTACCATTACGGTCACCAGGTTGACCTCCCTGGCCTGAAGAGGAGTCGTAAGGGTAACGGCTGCCAGATTGGTCTAAATAAAATAAATAAATAATAAAAACAAATCAAAAACAAAGAGTTTAACTATAATGATGATAAAACGTACCATTACGGTCACTAGGTTGACCTCCCTGGCCTGAAGAGGAGTCGTAAGGGTAACGGCTGCCAGATTGGTCTACATAAAATAAATAAATAATAAATAAATAACATAAACAAATCAAAAACAAAGAGTTTAACTATAATGATGATAAAACGTACCATTACGGTCACTAGGTTGACCTCCCTGGCCTGAAGAGGAGTCGTAAGGGTAACGGCTGCCAAATTGGTCTAAATAAAAATAAATAAATAAATAATAAATGCAAATCAAAAACAAGCTTTAACTATAATGATGATTAAACGTACCATTACGGTCGGTAGGTCGGTTTCCCTGGCCTGAAGAGGAATCGTAAGGGTATCGGCTGCCAGATTGATCTAAAATAAAAATATATACGTAGTTATAATTATATATAAAAATGTTTAACATATTATTATCATTATATCGAAAACTACATACCATTACGATCAGCAGGTTGACCTCGAACTCCCTGACCTGAAGATGAGTCGTAAGGGTAGCGACCGCCTGATTGATCTAAATAAAAATAAATAATTAAAAAGAGCAAATCAAACAAAAATCAATTAAAATAATGAGTATGCAACCTACCACCACGGTTATCAGGCTGACCTTGACCACCCTGACCTGACGATGAGTCATAGGGGTAGCGACCGCCTGATTGATCTAAATAATAAACAAATAGTAAAAAAATCATATAAAATAAAAAAGTTAAATAATAAAATAAACATTACTGTCTGATCCTGGGTATTGATTCGTGTCGGAGCCCGAAGGGTATGGATTGTAGGCAGACTCCGTGCTAGGGTTTTGATTGTACGGTGGGTTTCCTAAAAATGGACGGGTTATGTTATTTGACCAAAAAAATACAAATAAAAGAACATAGGTAATAAATAAAATAATATATAATGTAATAGTATATTACTGTCTGATCCTGGGTTTTGATTTGGGTTGTAGTATGGGTTGTATGGAGGCTCCGTGCTAGGGTTGCGATCGTACGGTGGGTACCCTAAAATTATTAAAAAATATTGCACACAACTCACAATAAACTTAGGAAAACGAAAATAAAGCACAAAGCCCCAGAGACTGAAACAATTAACTTTATGCAGATCAATCCAATGAACATTATTAACACCGATGATTTGCCTAAAAATGGTATGACGATGAGAGACATAATAAAGGCAGATAATTCTAAATTTCCATTATTGTGTAAAATTTCACGTATATAAAATACACATAAATGTTTATCAATAAAATGTATCCTACGTTGGTGGTTATTACTATAAATAATTAAATAAGAGTGAGAGTGAAACAAAACCATGAATATATAATGCCGAGAAAATTTCAAATTTAAAGACATCGTCTACATTATAGCGGTCACTCACAGGGAGTCGATAGATGGAGATGGCTCAGAACCGCTATTCGTGACATTGACGTATGAGGGAGGCCTATTTCTAGCAGTGAACGTTTGTGGGCTGATATGATAATGAAAGATATCTGAGAAAGACGAATGACAAAAGCACGAAAAAAACATGGATGCCTCTCCCGCGATATCAACCCATCCAAGCCTTTACCGTTGGGTGTATGAGTCGTCTCCGAATAATCTACATTATTCCTGTCACTGTTTGGATCGTTGAAATCGTCACCGTTCGGCGAAAAGTTCGAGTCGTCATCTATTTCGTAACCAAATAAAAGAATTAGAAGCTGGTTATCGTAAGCTGGAAATATATCTTAGCTCTTCTGTCTAAGATCTTTTTCAGGCTGCAACAGCAGTGGTATTTTATTAAGTTGGAGTTAACGTTTGAATTTGTTTATTTCCGTAACATAACCTAATGTTTTGCTGTAGTAACTTTATGATCGGTAATCTCTAATTCGGTACTAAATGTCGGTCTATTCCTTTTAGTCTAAACTTTTCAGCGATAATGTAGAGTCATAATCACTTACTATACATTAAATAAAACGGAACTTACTGGTTCTGGGTCGGTCAGTGCGAGGTGCATATGGACTGTAACCTGAGGAAAAAACAGTATTTGAAGACATTTAATTGTTAAACCTAGTCAATGATATAATCATATACACGTGCCTGCGGAGTTTTTATTTCAAAATCCCTAAATTTTGAAATAAAAACTCCTAAAAGGACAAATACATACTAATTTATTTTTGGTACATTCTTTTACCGAGTAAAATAATGGATGTTGGTCGAACTAATAGTTAAACTAACGTCGTTTGTTTTGTTTACTTTTTACATGGAAACTTGGCCAACATAATTACATGGAAAATTGAGTCCATATAAAAAAAATTAACAAAATTTAATGAAAAAAATATATTTTCGAAACATATTGTTTATTAGAAATAAGTGAGTAACATACCGGTACTTGCTCCTCCAGAATTGTATGCCTCTGAAAATGTTATACAACTTTAGACTTTATTTCAGTAGAGTCAGTTATAATTGACATGAGCTAGTTTTAGAAACAGCTTTTTACAAAACAATTTGAAACTTAGATTTTATGAAAATAAGACATTTTTTTCTAATTTACTCTAGCCTCATCAGAATCACACAACATTTATACAAAAAATAAAAGTAATATCAAAATATATTTCACCTCTATTTGTCGTTGTAAAGACAGGAGCAGGAGTTGTGGGAGTAAAATTGTTATTTGGTGCTAAAAAGAAAAAATAACATAAGTAATAAAGCATCAAAACTAGTTCAAAACATTCTCTTACTACGTTAGCACGACTTGCGTAACGATCAGATTTAATTAATTCTGCCAAACTGCATAGTGGCTTGCCAACACATAAAAACAATAGTTATGCAAGCCGCACTATTAAAAACTGGCAAGGAAAACATTCTATATCTCTTTATAAATGTAAGCGGGTTAACTTCGAACCATGTACGATGTTGGTGTTCTTCCAATACAAACAATATTCATAGTTAATCTGCAAACATTTCTAATGAATTCGTCAAACTACGATAGGTTTTATATGAAAACTTCTATAACTACTTATATCTCCTTATAATGTGTTTCATGCGCCGTGCATCAAGAAGCTAAAACAACACCACCACATTCACTAAATAATTTTTATGTGTAGGTACATAGGCAAAATTATAATTACTTTGGTATCTCGGGATTTCTATAAACCCGTCAATATTTTGATTTCTCAATAATTATGGAAAGGAAATTCATATGTGGAATAAACAACTGTAGGTAGAACCACAGATTAGGTAATGTTTTAGTAGAATTGACCAAATGTGGTAAATTTTGCATAATGGATTTAAAACTAAACAAAATCAAACAAAACTAGGGATCTTCTACACAAGTGACCTCTACAATGACAACAATCATCCAAGACAAACTTGATGTTTTTAACGGATGGGTCCAAAAGAAAAGTATGTTCTATAGAAAATAAAAGAGGGCAGAGATGCGAAAACGCATTCAATCACCAGAAATACAGTTTTGTTCATCGGAAAAGTCATTGCAGTCGTAAAAGTTGTCACAGCGCCGGTCCAGGGGTATGCAGCGACCGTTGTAACAGGTAAACTCGGTATCGAGGCACGGGGGTGGCTGCGACCGCGCGCTGCGAGCCGTCGCTGTACACCAGTACGATTTAATAAAGGGCTAAAATAATGGGCTTCGCCGTACACTATTTCAAAATTTTCAGAATACCTCGGAGTTAGAGCATCCCTTGCTAGAGAGAAATACGCAAAAAGCGCTCAACACTTGTAACTGTGTCACATATCCATTGATATTCTGATTTATCGATTTCCTACAAGCTCTTAAGGTATCTTTATAATGTCTTTGTATTATCCTCCCAAGACCAACGTGTGAAACCATTGAAATAGGCACAAATTCGTTTCACTATCTACGTCTAGCAAAGGATGCTTCATAAAAATACAGGGAAAACACTTGACAGGCAAAACTTAGCCCTGATAGCTTATACAAAAAACTATAGAAGTACTAAAATACATATCAACATACAGTGCTCTGAAGGGTTCCTCTTACAATTAGTGCTTTTGCATATAATTTATTCCAGTGAAAGCGATATTGTGTGTGAGATAAAAACATCTATTGTGCGTTTTGAAGCATCAGAGTGCTCTTGGTGAGTTGAGTTGAGAGTGAAATATTCCTAATTGAGAAACTGCTAAGCGTGTAGTGCGAACTAGATTATCAAAGTGTGTTGCATGAATCAGGTACCACTTTGTTTCCTTCTAATTTTAAAAATAGGTTTTGATAGTTAACCGTAATTCTTGGAAATCATTAATTGTACATAGACCTCTCTAATACTAACTTCTCAATGATTACGGGAACCACTATATTATTTAGATTTTTTGAAGAATATACCTACGTAACTGTTTAAACGAAGTTTCTTTAAAATTATTCAATTAAATACTTACGACATCCTATCTCATCCGAGCCATCAATGCAGTCAGGTCGCCCGTCGCACGCAAATTCGTTGTTTATGCAGATGCCGTCGCGGCACCTAAATTGACCATCGATGCAGTCTCCTGCAAAAGAGGATAACATTTGACCAGAATGAACTTGTGATTAAATGTATCCGAAGATGATCCCTTTAAAAGTATCATGATCCTGGCTCTAATCTTTATTTTCAAAGGCTCGATGCCTTGCATATGATTCATACAATAAAGGTTTAGATTTTCATTCTTCTTGAAAGCTGAACCCTTGAACCAAGTGCTAAGTATTGATCTCTTACCAGATTGTGTTAATACAGTGACGTTGCAGAGGCGTTCGTCACTTTCATCTTTGCATTCGAAGATATCGTTACACCGCTCAGAAAGTTTGATACACTCTCCATCATCGCATCTATAAAGAAAAAATACTCTGCTGATAGGGTTACTACAAGTAAAATGTTTTTTTTTTTTTTATCCCCAGCGCAAAGTTCTTTTATATAAAAGTGTCAAGGTGTGTATTGTGAGATATTTGTGCTACGACCATTATATGCCATAAATTGGTCTCGTTTTGAACATCCCAAACGGATGAACGTATATTTGGTTTTGACTTTATTATATTTGATTATCATTTTATGAATATGATGAACCTGTAGAATAGCCATTTTTGTATAGTCACATGTAGCCCGACCGATTCAGCATATAGACACATGTGTGATAAAATCTACCTCAATCGGTTTGCAGATTAAATTAAGGGTTAAATTTATTAAATACTTTCATAAAATTTTCATAAATATGTTTTCATTTATTATCGTTATTTTAAGTTATTGAGACCAATGGATTATTTTAATAGAGTAGATTTTATTGGGTATTTAGTGTCTTAGTTGAATTATTGAAAGCTTTACATTCAGTAGTTTTTTTATATATTACGTACACAAGTTATTTGCAGTAAATTAAATATTATTTATTCGGTTCTTTAATCAAGAGTGTCCAGTGTAGCCCTTCTGTGGTTCTGTGTTATGATGGAATTCATCTCTTTAGACGTAGGACGTTTTCAATATTTGTTATACATCGTTTTATGTACCTTATTATATACACCCACCACTTTCGCCAATGCCAAAAATAAGCTAGGTACGTGAAAATCAAAATTATAGAAAATAAATATCACAAAATCAACAAAAAATCACACTCTGTTAGAAAATAATTGATAAAACTAAATGTAATAAAAAAACAAACAAACTGAAAACAGAAACATTGGTTAAAAACAACCAGAAATGGTAATTTTTTGACCAATGAAACTTCATGCACATTCGCCTTTCGCATATGCAACTTATACTAGCGCTGCACGCAACTGTTACCCAAAATGGTTACCTAAAGTCTTCAGGTCCGTCACATTTGTCGCACAATCTTTCATCCGCACCGTCGCTGCAGTCGGGCTTGCCGTCACAGATTAGCTCCGTATCCAAACACCTGCCGTCGCATTCTTGAGTCAGACAGTCTTGGGACAAACACAAATTAGTCATTATAATTAAGAGGTTTAAAACCATGTGATTGTTGGAGATTCGCCTTCTTACTTCTAAACCTCTCAAATTTAAGAAATTGCTAGTATTCTTCTGTTGGCACTTTAGCCATTGCATTGCAAAGTTGAGAGATTTTGAAAGTAAGAGGGTCGATGCACCGGGTAGCCCAGAAAAAATGCACTTTTGAAACAGCTTTTGGGAGTAATGTCAGGGAGTAGCACACTCATTGCAATTTTTAAAATTTCTAGAGTCGACAGATTAGGTACGTAACTCAAACAAAGACGATATAGGTATTACAGATTTTGTAAATTTCTGAAGATTCGCGCTGATACCTATTTCAGAAAGCGAAATGGTCTTGTCTGTAAGTAAGATTTTACAAGGATATAAGGCGTAATTTTGAAAATAATTAAAAATCGCATTGCCTTACAACAAATAAGGCCGACAACTTAGTAGGATATACTAATAAAGTCTGAGGCAAGGAAAAAATTACGCGCAGCTTTCACAAACTTATGCTGCCCAATAATCAGGGTGTTGTAATACCAAAGATACTTATGTCTGCAATGTGAAAAGTCTTTGTTTCTTCAAAGCCACCATTCGAAAATTGGTTAGTTGGACAAAGTAAGCGCTAGAATTTTAATTTACTGAAAAACATATATTGATGATTCATAAAAGTTAAATAGGCTTTCATCAATGGGTAGTTATTAAACTTTCCTTACTGTTTTTTTGTTAAAGCTAATAAATGTTTGGAATTTGAATTACTACTTGGCAGTACCTGGTTCGCGCTAAAATGTTACTAATCTCATTTTAACGAAGTTGTCGGCCTACACAGCTTTGCGCTCAATGATTCGCTTTGAACGTCTTATTTAAGTAGTCTACTTTAAAATAACGCTTCAAAAATCATTCACTCCAGAAGTTATATTTAAACGCCAACTTTAGGCAAGAAGTATGATTCCTAAAGTTCCAGTTAAAGGGTGTAATAAACTTGAAAGAGTTTTGTCGGTGGTTAAGATTTTGTTAAGTAATAGAGAAAGAAACATTTAAAAAGGATAAGTTTAAAATGTAAAGTACCATCTTCAATGCATCCCTCTTCGTCTTCACCCTCGTCACATTCGGTATTGTAGTCGCATCGACGAGCGCAGGTAGTGGACCCACCGGGCGGGCAGATAAAGGCGTCAGCAGGGCAAGAAACTGAATCTGAAATATAACCAAAAATATAACATACCTGCTTTGGTATAAACAGCTTTTCCACTAGAGATCGAGGTGCAAAGAGAACCAAGTAATTCTCTCAATCAACGTGTCCTATGCGGTTATGTGAAAATAAAAACTTTGACTATGAAACTCATAAACGAAGAAATTACGAGTCTATTGAATTATTAAATATCTCTAGTGGGAAAGCAGACCCACACAAACTCCAAAAAGCTGATTTTTAGCTTAACGTACACCTATTTCTTGGGCCTCCGGACGTTATATACTGTGGACTACACACCGAATCCGCCGATGCTGCCGACGCAGCCCGGAAGGATAATGCAGCAACCCGCCGAGCTGTGTCGACGGCGTTGGCGATCTTGGTGTGTAGACTCCAAAATTGATTATATAGTCACTGATATTCTCAATTTTGGTAATCCATAATATAGCTTTGCTTACTTTGGGTCCTGATTCTTATATGAAAATGTCCAATGATATAAATATGCATATTTATCCCAACCAAGCGTCTCGAAAGGGCTCAGAAAGGTGTGCGATCAGCTTTTATCACCAAATATAAAATCATTTACAAACCAAGCTTCAATATTTTTATAGATAAAAGTAGTTTTATTCTAGGTACATATGTATATTGTAATTAATACGTGCAAATAATATGTAAGCCAACAAAATTTTGTAATAACCGCAAGCGTATTCTTGTGTGTAGTTATTACAAAGAATGTCGTATTACTATAAACGTTTATAGTACGATATTATACTCGAAGACGTCAAGAGTTACAAAATAAGAATCTGAAATTAACGTTGTAGATCAATCATGCAAACCATTCTGTGCACAGCCAAAATTAGTACATATGCATCAAATTAAACTTAGCACAACATTCATGCACAAATTGTCCTCAATACTCTTGATCCACCTTAGATCACAAAATAGTACCATTATTTTACTTACCGACTGCAAGCTAAGTTTGCGTGAGCTATTCACAAACAGCAATGGTCCGTCCACCTGTTGGCCGACTCATCTCCAACATTTTTTCATCTGTTTTAACCACAAAGAAGCGAGTCGAGAGTCGTCATGACTCGGCCAACATGCGGATGCTCTATAAAACCTCTTGGGCTTACCTTTTGCGCAGTTGAGTTCATCTTCTCCTTGGCTGCAGTCGTTTTGGGAGTTACATCTGAGAGACATGTTAATACAGGAGCCGTTCTTGCATCGGAACTGATCCCGTTTACAGGGGCACTTGCTCTCATCCGACCCGTCTTCGCACTCCAACGTGCCGTTGCAGCGCGACGCTGCGGGCACGCACTGCCCGCTCGTGCATTTATACTCATAAGCCATGCATTCTTTGCCTGCCATAATAATAATGCACCATAACCATAACATTATTCACACTAGCAAGAGAATATAATTATTATACCAGAAATCAAAGTAGTTTGAATTTTTCCCTTGCTAATGTTATAAAAGTGAGTAAAATTATATATATATATATATATATGTATATAAAATGTGCACATAACAGTAATTTGTATTAAAATTTTAACAGTTGTGCATAATATCTTTAGGCATTATAATTTAATTAACATGCTAATTACAAAATGGAAGTAACTGATTTATTCATCACCAAAACCTGAAAATCTTCAACTGAATAACCGATATCTTTTCATAATAATAGAAATGAAAAGTGTCAAACCGTAATTGCAGTTAAGTTCGTCAGAGCCATCTTGACAATCGTGCGTCCTGTCACAGCGCTTGTATGATTGTATACAATGCCCATTGCTGCACTTAAAGTCATTGTCCCCACATGCTGTTCGGTAAAATGTGCCATCATTAGAACTCATTAAAAGAACTTTTTATATGCAGCAATTCCAGAAACAATAACCAAAATAAGAAAACAAGATAAAAAGAAACGAAGAGAAGCACAACAGACAAGAGAAGCGTTTTGAAAACCAAAAGACCGACTACCAGATAAAAGTGAAATGAAAAGCAAAGAAACACGAAGGCAAACGAAGATGTAAGAAGATAAGAACGAAATTACAAAATAATCTCAAATAATGATAATAAACTGAAATAGAGAAAGGCAGCGAGGTCTCGGAAGAGTGTATCAGAGATTATGAAACTTACGGCAGTTGTGCTCATCGGAATAATCTCCTGACGGACAATCATAGCGACGGTTGCAACGCATAGCATCAGGTATGACTTTGCCTGTTGCGCATTTAAAATACCCAGTAGCTGGAAATACAAGGTATTGTTATCAATGAATTTCAAGGACTATGTTTGAAATACTTGAACTACTGGTATTCATAAAATGACGATGACAATGATTTGACCCATGATCTTATCCTTACCGACGCAATTCCTCTCATCTGATCGATCCGTTGGACAATCGACACGACCGTCACAGCGTTTGTTTCGCGGAATACAATTCCCTTTGTCGCACATCCATTCGTTTATGCGGCAAGCTTTGAATTAATTATGGTTAGTAGTAGGTAAGGTTATTATAACTTTAATATAAATAAACTCATTCTGCCCAGATCCTAGCTTCAAAGTCACGTGTGTCTACGCCTAGGTCTAGGTCTTCTTCTTCTTCCTGCCCTTATCCCACACTAGGTGGGGTCGGTACAACATATATTTTTCTTCCAATCTCCTCTATCAGGTCTACCCCTATTCGTCCCTGGTCTATGTTGGTCTTTATATAATATTTTTTTTAAACGTTTTTACAGAAAAGTACACAAAAACAAAACACTGTTTGATCGTCGGCTTGAAACTCACATTTCTAACATCACTGCCACTATACTCTTCTGGATAAAATCAAACTTATTTTGGATAAAATCAACCTGGGGCAGACAACCGTGAAAATGAAACTAGGATCAAGTTAATCATGCGTCTATACATGGTGTATACTTACGACAATCGTACTCGTCGCTTCCGTCTGTTCGGCAATCTTTATATCCATCACATCTTAATATAATAGAAATGCAGGAACCATCCTGACAACGAAACTTGCCAGTTTCCTTGCAGGCGTATATCCCTGTCCAATCCACGCGTCGCGAGACTTACCATCGGAATCCAAAGAAAACGAAGCATGGGGCAGAAAGACCTCAGTCAGATTTATGTAGAACGAGTGTTGGAAAATAAGGGTCACTATGATGAGGGTTAAAAATATTTGATATACACTCACCGCAGTCAATTTCATCTGAACCGTCGCGGCAGTTGGATGTGCCGTCGCATTTTTTCCTGCTTTCGATGCAGATGCGGTCATTGACGCACTGGAACTCATCGGGTGTACAATCTAAATAAGTAAGTATTGTTCAACGTGAGAAACCACCAGCGAGCTACATTGTCCAACTTAAACGAAATATTTGCTTTGGAGGGTTCGTCTCTGAAATGGCGCTAAGTCAAACTTAGCTTGTCCCGTCACCATAATAACATGCTCGTGCAAAATTCAAACTCCTTCACCCCACTCACCCTATCGTTCATATATGCATTCTTGACTTAGTTCATATAATTATTACGCATCATCGTCTAACTATCTTAATATGTGATAGAGTTTAACTTACCACAATCCACTTCGTCTTCATGATCTGGGCAGTCAAAGACTCGATCACATCGCCTATAGCTTTCGATGCATTGGTTGTTGTTGCAAACAAAGTCGTCGCGTCCGCAAGATTCTGCAGACAAGGAAAATTAAATATTTAAAACTAACATTATTACTTTAACTATGATATATACACAAGGTCCCTGAAATTACAAATGTTAAAATTGATTCTAAACTTAATAATAATTTAAAAAGAGATATTTTAGTATTAATAAGATATTTTCACACCACGAAAACGTATTCGATGTTATGTGTATAGATCGATTTTTTGAAGCTGGCGAGATTTAGTCGTCGTCTTTTGTTTTTCTTTTTTTAAATGATAACTCTGTTTTTTCACGATTATCTTATTATATGTATCTAATGAAGAGTCTAAAAATTTATGAAGCAAACTCTTTTTACGTACGCAATCGGACTATTAATGTTACCCCAGAGGTTATTATTTATAAATACTAGTTTTTCAGAAACTTTATGAGAAATCTTTTGGAGACGTGTCTGAACGCTCTTACTGACGTAGCGTAGTAAGTTTACCAACTATTAAGAAAGGCTTAAAGGCTAAACTTTCCTCCTGTTCTCTCTAACTTTACTTGTTGACCTGACCTTATTCACAGAATGGCTATTGTATAAAATACATTATGAATTTATACAGGGTTCCTACTAGCGCCACGCTGTGGGAAATTTTGTAACAAAATACCAAACAGGCTATGCCATGAAAGTTCCGAAGAAGCTTTCATAGAACCTAGGGTTGCAACTGTTTCACGCTACTTTATTGCACCACATTGTCGCTAGATGGCGAAACAGTTATAGAAATTAAATGAAAACCAAATAGTGGCTGAATCAACGTCGCGCAAAAGTTTGTAATTAGTCAAGTGTGGCTTTGAGTTTCAGAAACTTTAGACCAAACTGGTACAGTGTATATTTGGATATCTTCTGCAAACTTTCTTTTAATGAAGCTAACTTTAGTGCAACGAATAAACACTAGGTAGTTGTAGTATATCAATGATTCAATGTAAAATGGTACCTAAATATAACCGTACAAAGAACATACTTTTAAAAATTATGCTGATTACTAGGTAGATTAGTTATATAGTTTGCAGCCTCAATTATAGTACATAGTTTATAATAATAATAATGATGCTGGACAATTTACACTGCATCATCTAGCCCCAAGCTAAGTAGAGCTTGTGAAAGGTAGAATACATAGAAAATAATATGAACGAATATTATTAGATTGCACTGAGGTACAAAGCAGTGTCTTACATCGCGGGCTTCATTGAATCCCGAATGCGAGAGGGATTTAATCAAGCCCAAAACGAAGAAGCTTGGTGCACGAGGAGAACAGACACTCTTCACACTTTCTGCAAGTAAATCTTAATATTTTGTGGCATTCGTTTTTTTTCCGCCTTATGAACAGAGCTCTTCTGAAATTCGAATTTCAAAGAAGATTTCATTGTATAGATCTTATTGGTAAAAAAAATCAAACACATTTTGATGTTCCAAACTCAAGCTCATTGTTACCAATAATATAATAAGTTTCAATTTGAACCTCAAAATAAGTATGGAAATGTTACCAAGGAGACTCAAAATAAGAGATCTCATTCGATTTGTTTTGAATTTGGTTAAAACCAAATTCAATAAAACCTTTTTAGCTAACAATATAATCACTTCCTTTCGGTTAGTTACATGACATATAAAGTGCGTTTTATAGCCCGGCTACACGCTCAAACATTTGTGCATACAGATATCAAAAATTTGCGCAAGCATGATAAGTCGGCCACACGCTCCTTCTTGCTTGCGCATACCGGCTTGTGGAAACAAGATGGAGCGTGTGGCCGGCTTATCTTGCTTGCGCAAACTCTGTTTGTGCAATCTGCATGCACAAATATTTGAGCGTGTAGTCGGGCTATTACGAGCACAGTATAAAAACACTTTTTACATCCAATGACGCATGCATGATCCATAATATACTGCTTTGTGCCGGCGGCGGTGCATAATCTACTATTTATTTTTAAAGTTTACGTAAAACACCAAAGTGCGTTGGTACATAAATACTTATAAACATTCTTCTTACCCCACCTAAGCAATCTTTGTTCGTCAAAAAGCTTTTAATAAAATATTGTTACCCCATAACATGTCAGGAAAATCAAATTATGGACCTATAGGAACTCCGTCTTTTAGGTACTCGAGTCTTTTGTTTTGTGGTATACTGACTGATTGACGACCATTGTGGCGCAGCGGACAAAAGACGGCCTGCGAAGTAGGCGATTGTGGGATCGATTACCGTCTCGGTAGAAATATTTGTACGATCTGCAGTTATATATTCCGAGTGTTCTAAGTGTTTTATGCTATGCATAATTAAAATATAATCTATAAATGTAGTACTATTTATTGTATTAGGAATATCAGATATCTAGTATACTTAAGTACCCATAACACAAGCTCTGCTTAGGTTGGGGCTAGATGGTGCTGTGTGTATTGTCCAGCATTAAATATTTATTTATTATTTATATCAGTTCATACGTCATTCGTAATTTAGGGAAGTACCTACACTGATAAGTTATTGTGGTATCAGTGGAGCTACCACGTTTTTCTGTGTATCTAGATCATCTAACCATGATCGTTCCATCTTTGGGATGAACAGAAAAAGAGTTACGGACATATATATGTAAAAAAGGATAAATAAAATATTTCATAAATCCGCAATACTAATTCGTCCTGTCTACAATCAGTTAATATAACACTAAGTATATATAATATAAGTATGGTAAATTAGTACCACTTACAAAGTTATAATTAACGAAACAAAACATCGAGAAGTTTATCCTACAATAATACTATGATATCCTATAATACTTTATGGTCTTTATTGACAAAGAAAATAACAATCAAATAATTATAAAGAAATTAAACTAGTATTTACAATTGAAACAATTGAGCTAACTGCAGACTGTTGCAAACAATCTACAGATAGCTCAACTGGTCCATATCAATACCAGTCGGAAGCGTCCCCAAGACGCTGGCTGCATTGCCCCGCTGTATGGCAATGCTAATGCGCTGCGCCGGATACTCACCAGCTCTCGGGTCACGCGTCGCTTCGACCAGGTGCTCAGATAATTTTTTGAAAACCCGGAGAGCCTCGGTACCCCACGGACCTAGGGTATAATATCCTATAATACTATAATATCCTATTATAATAGATATAACAAAACGATAACGTAGATATAACGAAACTAAACGATGCAAATTATAATTTACATAGTTTTTGCATAAACTTGCTATCGATGTTTTGTTTCGTTTATGTTATCATTCAAATATAAATTAATCTTGGCTCATTTCAATGCATACCTTAAAGCCTTTGCGTGGCCTAAATATTTGTTCCTTTACGTCACCTAAATCCAGTTACAAAATGCATTTATAATAAGGATTTATAATTGTCCTTGACTCCAATGCTGGTAAATTGATGATGCTGTCAAACGAATGGTTCAATTATTTACGTTGTATCGTTGCAGTCAAAGTCCCTTTTACAAGTTTTTTTTTACAAAATACATAAATCGTTTATTTGAATAAGTATAAGTATAACAGATTACAGGTTGAACGAAGAGACGACAATAGTTAAAAACTGCGGCGTATGTACTATGTGTTGTGTTTGTTTTTATTGTGGTCTTATTTATGCAATTGGGTACTGGCTCTAAACAATATAAATAAAAATTTGTTGACAAAAAAAATATTAAAAATTAATAATGCTGGACAATCGACACAGCATCATCTTGATAAGCAGAGCTTGTTATATGGATACTAACTAGATATACTTAACACAATATATTACAGAGATAGACATTTTTTATTATACACTAACTGCTGCCCGCGGCTTCGCCCGCGTTTTATCGGGATAAAAAATAGCCTTTATGTTATTCCACGTCCCAAACTATACCCAACCTTTCAGCCTAATCAGTTCAGTAGTTTTTGCGTGAAAGAGTATCCAAATATCCATACATCCATACATCCATCCATACTTTGACATTTATAATATTAGTAATATATATAGTAGTATAGAAAATATAAGTGTTTTATGTCGGATCCGTTGTAACAAGGAATATCAAATGTGTAATATTTTCTTAAAAGATTTCCGGTAAAATTTGCTGATCCTAAAAGTTTGCGGCGGAAAGTCGAAGGGATTTTTTAAAACCAACACGTTGCTGCTATATTTAAGGTGCGAGTATGCTCAGTATTCGCGAACTCTTAACTTGGCCATAACACCCATTTAGTATACGGTGATAAGTTTATCACGTATTCATAGTAGGCCCGTAGGAAGCAACCTCTGAATTTTAACACGGCTCCGTATAGAATACGTTTATTCTTGTAAAGAACGCTTTTATTTTGGCTGGTAAGTTTTCCCAAACAACTTTACATGTTTTGATGAAATTAAGAAGGTGTACAGTATTTGTAAAGAATGGCATTATTACTGTGGAGGATATGATAATTCGATAAAATTGAGCTTATTCACCCCACGTCTATAACAGCTATCATTTTACTGCATTGTTTCATAAAATATAATAAAATAATTAGAATTGTTTTAAAAAACGATAAAATTCCTTAACCTATCCTCTTGTTTACACCCGTTGCCATGGAAACTGTTTGTTACCACTCATTGTGATAATTTGATTGTTTTCAAAAGCCTACCAATCGAATCCCTTATTTTTACACTGTTTTTAAGTTTTGCGGAATAAACACTGATCCCATGTGAATAAAAATTATATAAGACCACTTCGGGATGATTTTTTATACAATAGTGAAATAATTTAATTGCATACTTGGCGAAAATATCGCGTAACATATACAAAAAACATATATTCGAATTGAGAACCTCCTCCTTTTGTGAAGTCGGTTAATAAACTACCTGCAGTCATTGCGACAATCATCAATAACAAATTAGCCCACCGTGCTGTGAACTACGAATCTCGTTTCAAACTAAATATGTACATACATAGGTAATATAGCAAGAATACAAAAAACCAATGACCCGAGTAATAATAAAGTAAGTTCCCTGCACCAGGTACCGACTGGCCCTTTACTAAATTGTCCCTTGGGTGGATCGTGCCATGCCACTTTTCGTAACCTGATAATACGATTATGAAAAGCCATTCCCGACTAAAACGACCGAGTTTCTACGGATTGATGGTATCACGAAAGTTTTGTTGCATAGAGCTTTGCTGCTTTGATTGCGGGTTTCGATTATATTTATTTAAGTCCAGACGGTTTCCAATTATCCGAAAAAGAAGACTTATGGTGTCGATCTATCTAAGTATTTATGGATATATTTGTGGCTTCGTAGCCAAAATCACTATGTATTGTTAGTTTCATGGCTGCTGTTGATCAAAATCAGTTTAGTCGTTCTAGTATTATGTATGATGCATCATAATGGAAAACATAAAATTTACAGTAGCAGCCCGGAGTCAGGAATTTGGCGGTGTTACACCACCGTACCTCGGGTAGCACGTTAAGCCGTTGGTCCTACGCCTGTCCTCTTCCCGGTGGAGTCGGTTTGCCGTCCCCATCCTATTATAAGAGTGAATGAATAGTGCACCTGTGTGCACACACATGTACATTGTAATTATGTCCTACACACCTGGCTAGTGCCCGCTAAGACCGCCGCCGTGGTCGAAATTCGGCTAGTAGGACATAATTATGAAGGTTCATCTCTGTAGTTCAGTAAAATCTTTATTGACAAAGAATATTACAATCAAATAATAAAAACAAATTAAACTAGTATTTACACGAAAAAAATCAATACATATTTGAAAAAATTCAATTAACTGCAGACTGTTGCAATCAATCTACAGGTAGCTCAACGGGTCCATATCAATACCAGTCGGAAGCGTCCCCAAGACGCTGGCTGCATTGCCCCGCTGTATCGTAATGCTAATGCGCTGCGCCAGATACTCACCAGCTCTCGGGTCACGCGTCGCTTCGACAGTAAAATAAAATGTAGAGAGACAGCAGCGAGTTTTTACTCTATGATGTAGAGTTTCACAGTAAAATCGTTCAATTTTCGATTTTTTGTAAATTAGTTTTTAACGAATGTCACCGAATAAAGTGCAGATTTGATATCTACAAAACCCGTTATTCGGTGATACGTTCATTCGATTTGGGGAAAACTATATTCTAGTAAAAATATATGTAGTTCGTACTGCCACGCTTGGTAATTGTGATGTACATTATCATCATCATATCAGCTCATACACGTCCACTGCTGGACTTAGGCCTCCCCCATACGATACCACAAATAGCGGTCCTGAGCCGCCTCCATCCATCGACTCCCTGCAACCGCTACGATGTCGTCGGTCCATCCAGTGGATGGTCTCCCATATAGGGAAGGATTTGCCATAATCACCACGCTTGGCAGGCGGATTGTTGATCGCAGTGTTGGTGTTGATATACATACATATATAATAATGAGTATTGTTTTTGATTCTACAAGTTATAAAATGGGTAACGTGATATTTTTTTATATTTGTTAGCTTCATTTTCTACTCGTTTTGTAAAAAATGTTAGAACGAAACTGGAGTATTTTGCAAAAACATTATTTCGTACGGTACAAGTTCGACTAGAGAACTTTTGATGAACTTGTTGATTAGTTAAATATTGAGTTCAAGAGACATATTCCATCAGGAGCTCGATGTAAAACCTCGCATCGTTGCAATTTTATCAACATTTATCATCCAAAGCTGGCCGTGATATATTTATTACAACTTGCACGACGTTTTGACAATAGTTTTTACATTCCTTCCGTATTCCGTTAGCGTATGACATCGACTTTGCCACGCGATATTTTGTCATCCTTCGTGATTTACGTTCGATTTCGCGCAATGCTGGTTATACCATGGTTAACATCAGAGTATAAACTTCAGTGTAAAGCGACATCAGACAAGAAAGCTCAATC
The DNA here is from genome assembly GCA_947859395.1 of Eupithecia insigniata. Classification (NCBI taxonomy): domain Eukaryota; kingdom Metazoa; phylum Arthropoda; class Insecta; order Lepidoptera; family Geometridae; genus Eupithecia; species Eupithecia insigniata. The sequence goes on from OX401993.1 coordinate 17,628,101, forward strand.
GATTTCATCACATGATGCATAGCGTAAAATATTATGTTTAAGTACCTAATCAGAATCAGAATCAATAACTTTATTTCTTTAGGCTTACAAAATAAGCACTTAGACAAGTCAAATTTTATACTATAAACATAGTTACTAATATACTTATGACTATTAAAAAAGAAACAAGGTGTTATTGATGTTCTCTTTACTTCAATTTTTTGTCCACTAGAGGAAGAAGTGAAAAAGAAACCTCTAGCACGTTTATAAATCACTTATGTGTCTAATACAAATGTACGTGTTTATTTTGCCTGTCTAAATCTAAATTTTATCGGTAGCAGAATTCGAATAATCAGCCCTTATTCATATAATAACGATAATTTATAGTTTTACTAGCTGCTGCCCGCGCCTTTGCCCGCGTTTTATCGGGATAAAAATAGCCTATATGTTATTCCAGGTCCCAAACTATACCCATAGCAAATTTCAGCTCAATCAGTTCAGTAGTTTTTGCGTGAAAGAGTAACAAATATCCATACATCCATCCATCCATCCTTACAAACTTTGACATTTATAATATTAGTAGTATATTAGTAGGATGTACCTTAGCATTTATTTTGGCAAAATAAGGTATGTGATATCTGGATATTCGAATTGACCTGAGGTCATTAGATTTCATTGGCCGGCATTTTCTTGATAGGTAGGTATAATAATCTATTTACTCATTGTAAACCCAGCATGCGTTTTGGTTTGGACTAAAGCCAATAGGAAAAAGTTACTCAGTTGAGCCTTAGCCGGTTCTAGATCAATAACTCCCACTTCAATATCTTTACCCGAGTCAAACAATTTTTCGACGGAGCACTGTCATCAAAACTGGCATCAAAATGATCACAAAAGTTATATACAGGCGTGACTGTCATATCATTTTAAATTCAAAAGTCACATAACCGATGCGAATATCACTACATATTATAAGATAAAATCCTCCGCCGCGTCTGTCTGTTCATCGATACGATAGTTCAAAAGCTACTGAACATATTTTCATGCGGTTTTTTTGCGTTCGCCAAACGATAGAGTGATTCATGGGAAAGGTTTAACTGTATAATTTGTCAAGGTTTTTTATAAATTGGTTGAAATATAACGATAATTATTAGAAGTGTCGGAAAAGTCAAGTGGGAGCTTTCATCGAAAACGCTTTGAGATATATACCCTTCTACCCGTGCGAAGCTGGGGCGGGTTACTAGTAAACTATAAACCATAAAGAATGAACCTCGGTAACAAGTTTCTACTGAAATGATAAGCAAAGCTAGCACACAAGTAAATACGGTGAAGCTAATGCCGTATTATGATGGTAATAAGAGTGCATTTTTATCCATCTTAATTTTAACTAAATGTCCCGACCGAGTTCACGAAAGATTAACCACGCCGTACTAGATATTACTGGTATTACCATGACAGAGGGGCTGGGACGTACTATGAGATCTCGAACCAACTTCGAAAACAGTATTAACCCGAAATCAATCGACATTGATTTATAGAAATATATACCAAAGATGTACCGCGGCGATGATGGTGATACCAATGATTTATGAAGTACAAATATCTCGTTTTGTTGAATTTCCCTTAAAAACCTTACCCTATTAAGATAAATTATTTTTTGCAATTACATCGCTAAATGTTACCACTCTTTTTCTAAACTACAATTTATGACTGCATGCTATTTAAAATCGAATTATAAAATCTTTGAACGCTCTAAAGAGTAGATTGTGTAGATCAAAAAATATATTTATGACCTGATGAATTATGTACCACAATCACAATGAATAAATGGTTTCAAATGACACTAATAAAATAAATAACAAAGACAGTGTGATCGACTCTCCTACATTGTTGGCATCTTGGGACAAGAATGTTTGCATATTACATCAATAAGCCATTGTTGTGGCTAACGATGTACAAATATATGCCGTCTGGATTTGAAATAGACCCGACTCCGACGGCATCATAACGTATTAAAAAGGACTTTTGGCGTCTTTATCAGCTTAGTGGGAGCTAGGATCTCTATAATCCTACTAATACACAGAGGCGAAAGTTTGTGAGGATGTGTGTTTGACTGGAGACAACGACAAAACTACATCCTACATCAGTCTGATATATAGCAAGCATGGAGTGACTAGATCAAAATAATAATTAGCAAAAAGGCAAACGGCGGCCTAAGCAATTTTAGTAAGTGCGGTATAAAGAAATAAATGAATAATGCTGGACAATCCACACAGAGTCTAGCCACAGGTTAAGCTGAGCTTGTATTGTGGGTGACCGATAAACTGTGTTATTTCAATAAGAACTTAGTGTAATTTATCCTTATCTTCGTCTATCTCAGCGATCTAATGTGGATCTTAGCCCAAAGAATACAGCCATCTCGAATACGAGCCATTTCTCGAAAGCAAGCTTTCAAAGTTTGTACTCAAAGAAAGCTAAAACAAGCGCTTATTGTCGATAAAAAATAAAGTTCTACGTATAGGTACGTTGATAATATGATCTCTTTGTGGTTCCGTCTCAAAGGGCCCATGAATATTCAAAGGAACGTCTCGTAAGATCGGTCACCTCGCCCTTTCGCCACTTCTATGCACTTCATTCAAGCGTTTTTCAATTATATCCATTATCAAGATCCGATAATCGACCTGGTTAGTTAAATCACAGATCAAAAACTATAACGGGCCAATACCTTCGATTCCCTTGCACTACCAATAATAAAAAAGTGTTTTTTTAACTTAATCTACCCGAAAATTTCACTAGAGCTTTTACCAAAAATATAACTATAAGTCCATAATGTTCGGAGTAGGAAGGAACATTTGCACAATGTCTATTTGTTCCAATACACTTTGGAAGACAGGTTTCATACATTCACATATACGTACATGCGTCCAGCACATGTCTTCGCATTACCAGTAATGAAGCATTAACGATACAACAGGCTATTGTGCGTGTGCGCATATGCGGGTTCAATATCTTTGCACTTGAAAGTTATTTAATTACCACTGTAATGTAGTCTACACATCAAAGCCGACTGTGTTTTGTCCACTCGTCGGCAACAAGTACAAGAATTTATATAATATCCCAATAATATTATTTAAATTTAATTAATACTAGCGACCCGCCCCGGCTTCGCATACGTGCAATGCTGGTCCTAAATTATACATATACATGTATAAACCTACCTCTTAAATCATTCGATCTATTTAAAAAAACCGCACCAAAATCCGTTGCGTAGTAGTTGATCTAAGCATACATAGACATATAACAGACAGACAGACAGCGGGAAGCGACGTTGTTTTATACTACATATGTAGTGTAGAACTCAATGTTCTAATTCTGAAGTCAATGTTCTAATTGTTAGAGTTACTGGAGGGTTTCATGAGTCCATGAGTCAGATAGGTACTCATAATAATAAAAATATAAACAAATTGACGGTTTTTCGGCATTACGAGTTGTAATGAGGCGTTATGTTTTGTCTACACTGCGGTCAAAGCTTGATTGTGTCCCGCCCCACGACACTTACACCAACCTCAAACCCAATGGAAGAGACAAACTTACGACGAAGTTAGTTTTTCATAGGAATTTATATTCATTTATGTATCTTTTTAATGTGTGTTCCCATGACACATCAAACGCATGTTTTGAATTAGTTCCGATGTATAGACGTGGGGTTAAATTTAGATCGATCGTAACGGTGTTAGTAGGTACACCAGATGATGTAGCTGTTTCTACGTACAGGCGGGTAATGTCGAAACCACGACATTTAGTTTAAATAGAACGGGCACATAATGTAATGCTCACAGAAATAAACGTGACAATGACTTAGTTTTTAAATGACTAGGGTTGGTTTTGGTATGGAGCTTTGGTTGGTTGATATCAATGGTAAATTCATGGAAGCACCTAAGAAGATAATCTGCTCTCTTTTGTGTGTAAAAAATTATAGACATTTTCAGACTTTTTGCGGCAAAACCTCATTTGGATGAATCATACATAAAATATTACATAGAATGTATCTAGAGAGAACAATCACAAATGATCTGTACAAGAGTATTGAAATAAAGTGGATCTATTATAAATTTATATCCGTATTAGTTACATTGATACAAAAATTATATAAACTGGATCCACTTGAAACTTTAATAATACAAGAAGCAAGGTGGTCCGTGTAAGTATTGGGGGCTGGAGGAGACAGCAACTGTAGACGTAAAGTATACTGAACAGTAGACGTAAAGTATACTGAACAGTAGACGTAAAGTGTACTGAAATGTACTGATCATATGTATTAATATAATATCTGTAAGTTGTTCTATGATATTCTAAGTGAAATAATAATTAAAAGATAAGTAACTATTTAGTTAAAAAACGGTCATCATCATCATCATCGGCAACCCGACTTCACCCATTGCTGGGTAATAGGCCTCCAAACTTTTTGCACACGGTCCTGCGCCAATATTATCTACGTTCACCAGCGATTTTAGTGATATCTTCCGCCCATCTCTTCGTTGAACGTCCGACGCATCTGAATCCAGGTCTAGGACGGTCCAAAAAACTATATTTTACATGAATGTTTTCCTTGTCGTTTCTAGTAAGGCATACCTCTCGCCGCCGCGGGGTCGGTCCGGCACTAAAATATGATTAAACACGCCCAGAAAGCGCTAATGCAATGCCCGGATCGCCAGTATTTGTCGCAATACAAAACAATTAATAATCTGTGTGCATTAGATTTGCGAGTTTTTAACGGACTTCAAAAACACGATATTCTCTTATGAAGTCAAAACTTCCTTAGGCGTACTACTTCTGAATGAAAATAAATTAACGTCACACTTGACACAAGTGTGACGTTAATTTATGGTTGAGATAAATTATGTATTTTTTTATTGTCGCTTACAATAAGTACATATCGAGATAAATAGTACTTATAGTACCTTAAACATAGCCTTAGTTGTATTTTAGATTTAATTGGTATACTTTTCCTTTCGTTTGTTTTTTAAAATTTTCATGGTAAATTCCTAGCTTAGTGTTTCTTATGTCTAGTGTCGTGCCAAATAAACTTTTTTTATTTAATTTCATAAAATAAACGTAGTTTTCACTGAAAAATTAAAATATACTGTGGGAGGATGTCCGATGGAAATCCAATCGGTACGGAAGAAGGCTGATCCCGATCCCATTAGCTAGGACTTTCTATATATAAAAGTTACTCTATGGTTGGAACTCTCTCAGTAAGGACGTATTTGCTACTGTCCAGGTTTAACACAGACCGCCTTTATACAAAAAGTCAGCGCACATTCATTAAATAAAGATTTACCGATTGCTTTCACGTTGAATTGGACTTGATATTTAAAAAATACAAATTTTAGTTAGTAAAATCATAATATCCTCTTTACTCTTTATTGCACACCAAGTAAAACTAAACAGGTAAATACAAACACAGAAACAGTTGCATAATAGGCGGCTTTATCGCTAATTTCTTCTAGGCAACCTTTGGATCGACACTACTACTACTGCTTCTTTTTACATTTATTTTTATATCTTGTTCATTTTCTAAAAATAAAACATACATACATAGATGTTGTGCCGACCGCCGACCCCGCCTAGCGTGGGATAAGGACCGAATGATGATGATGATGAACAAAAACCTTCCAAAAAGGTAATATTTTGCGGTATAAACAATATAAAAATAAGTTCGTTACGTATATAAACTACGAATGTAATGATGTTGGAGGCGTCCAGAGGCCGGTAACCAGACCTTTTCAGAACCTTTTCATCAGACGGGCAAGCTTGTCTGCCTCCGTGGTGACATAAAAAAAACTATGTAAAATTAATAGAACAATGGGAATCGTTCCACCATAAAGGCCATGGCCACCGTTGAAAATGCAGGCACATGGTAATAATAACATTACGCCTGACCGTAGCATGAAATAGACCTGGGGCCGTATTTTGCTAATGGAATCGCTTTAATATGACAATGGCATCGACCCAGAATCGCCACAAATAGACACGTTTTGGTAGCCTACCTTAAATGAAAAAAACAAAATAGACGGACGTGAGTCAAAAAAAAAACATAATTCAAAAGACCTTACAGGACTCTTGCGCACGTCACAAAATTAAAAAGACATAAGTAAAACAGGGAAATATGGTGACCACTTAGATTTTTTGTTCACTTCAATCTTTTTAAGGTAAAGTAAAGAAGCGAACAAGAAACCTTTACCTTGTTAGTTATGTTGTTAGTTTTCGAGTTGGAGCAAAACTCGTCCAAAGTTTTTTTTATTCTCTAGATAATCTGATATTTTGTAAGCCTTTTGAGAAAGGATATGTCCAACCACCTATCGAGGTTGAAGCCAATCTAGAACTATTTTTACTATCTAGAACTATTTTTACTATCTGGAATTATTTTTACTATCTGGAATTATTTTTACTATCTGGAATTATTTTTACCATCTAGAACTATTTTTTCAATCTCTCTGTCTCTCTACTGAGTTCTAGAGACTCTAGAATTCTAGAGTAGAGACTCTTAGAGTTTCTTTTATCTATGGATTTTACGGGTAATTCTGCGACGATACCATTGTTACAGCGATTGGTTAGCAGAATTATCCCTCAGCAGCTACTACGCCTACGCTCGTCAATCTGGCCCAACTGATGGATCGGTAATTTCAACATTTTTATTGGTTTTAACATGTGGCCTATATATCAAGAAAACCAAACTTAACAGAGGCATTATAAAATATTAGCTGCTGCCCATGGGTACGCATGGGTTTTTGAAATAAATAATATAGCTAATATGCACGGTCTAGGTAGTTATTTCAGCCCGATCTATTCAATAGTTTTTGCGTTATCTTCGGCCAAATATGATAATCATCATCATCATCATCATATCAGCCCATATACGTCCACTGCTGGACATAGGCCTCCCCCATAAGACGCCACAAATAGCGGTCCCGAGCCGCCTCCATCCATCAACTTCCTCCGACTGCTACGATGTCGTCGGTACATCGAGTGGATGGTCTCGAACTATGATCAAATATAATGGCACAAAGTTTCGCATATAAGTGTGTCTTTCTAATAAAAATAAGTAGCAAGGAATGTTATATATTGTGTTATACTCGTACTATATGTTAATTACATTCAGGGACCATCTCTAGAGGCGAGAAAATAGCTGGAGTAAACTTTTCCTGCTAATTAATCTTATAAAAACTCTACGACTTCTCCGTACGAAATTCACTTTGATTTTTGTGGAATACGGGAATAATCATTCTGGCAGGTTGGGCAACGGCGATTATTATTTTATCCATCGTGTTATTGTAAGTCTACGAGACGCTAGCCCATTTGTATAGATCCTGATATAACTTCTTTAGCAGGCACTTGTTAGGTTTTCTGTACACATACTGAACCTACTAAAATAACTATGAGCCTTGCAGCATCTCCACTTAATTTATGAAAATAAGTAACTTGAAAATCATTTTAAAGAATTAAATACTTAATGGATAGCCTGCTTCTTTGACAAAATAAAAGGTCAGTCCATTCCCAACTCAGGTTTCGCACAGTTTGCTAGCGTAGTGTTCAAGCGATTCGTGACTTCATAATTCTCGGAACGCGTTGTGGTATTTTAATGTCAGACTTTAGTCTCACGAACTTATCAAAAGCTATAAAGTAGGTTCATCTAACCGGCTGAGTTAGGTATGCATAGTTTACTGAAGTATGGAACGAGTTCGTGGCGATCGCGACGTAAAAATTGACCTCTCCAAGTCACCCCGTGGATGTTGTAAGAGTCCACTAAGGTAACCCATCAGAGCAAGGCTCTTCAGCTTCCTTCTGAGTATTTTTAACACCTACAATGCGATCACCAATACTCCTGCCAAGCGTGGTGAATATAGCAAAACCCTGAAAGTGATTAGGTGTCTTCTAAACCTTCGTGATACACCGTCGGCAACGCAGGCAGCGAGTTCCATTCCTTATTGGTGCGAATGATGAAGGAGGAAAACAACTTATTGTTAGTACGAGTGCTTATCCACCAGATAAGGATGGTATTGTGTAGATAGTGTAAGAGTGTAAGAGAAAAGGGTACTTAGTACTTACGTCTCACGTACTGGCCATGGAGTTCCAAAAAGCACACTGATAGTAGGAGCAGGGGCAACAGCGCCCCCTGATGAAGTATCATATCGAGAGTCGTTGCGCTTTCATTTATTCCAAGCTATAGCAGACTCCTCCGAAACGACTGCACAAACATACTAATGATAATATACGATTTATTTGTTTTCCACTCCACAGTTGTCAGAAGGTAACAAAGGTTATCTGCTGGTTCGCAAATTGCGCAATTTTCACCAACCAGTGCAGCGTAGAAGGTAGTGAAAGAAAGATTTTTATTTTCGATAGAGATCAATAATTTTGTAAGGTATTTCAATGAAATCTTTTTTACGGATATTTTTTTAAACGCAATATAAAAAAGAAAGTTTTTTTTTATAGATTTTCATACAATTGGTATCACTTAAGTGTGAGTAAAAACACTGTTTTGTAGATGAGGTACTAGGTTGCATATAACCAAACCAAAGCCAGTTGTTTAACACGTCTCCGAGTAAAAAATACGCTACCTTGATGGTCGGGAGGGGAGATTTTGTCCGAATATGCACGCTGCATACAACTTATACTGAGGTTGAGGATACAAAATTATGGGACAAGTAGGTACCTAAAGTTGGTGCAGACGAGAATATTGAACAGTACCAACGCATATGTAGATTACCTACTTAGGCCCAAGAATTCGCTACGAAGTTAGTACCTAGGATATGTATATAAGTAGTATATCCTTGGATGTTTGTTCCTCTTTCACGCAAAAACTACTGATCTGATGGCGCTTAAATTTGGTATGGGTATAGTTTGGGACCTGGAATAACATTATGGGCTTTTTATCCCAGTAAAAAGCGGGCGAAAGCGCGGGCAGCAGCTAGTTGATAAATAGTTCAAAACAATGCCTGATATGTCATTCACTAACAATCTAACAGACTCACAGACTAGACGATAAGCTCTAAATTCCTCTCATGTCACTTATTTTGCCGTTTTGTATCAGCCTGAAACCTCCGTATTGCCTTGCTCGAAGGTTCAAAATAGAGTAGCTATGGATAGTAGTAATGAATTTTTTTTTCGTCTACGCTCTTCAGTCCCTACGTGGTCATCGCAATCCATCGCCACTTTAACCTATCACCGAAACAAGTTGATTTAACGTGCATTTTGGTGGACAGTAACTGTTGCGGCAACAGTTGCTCTATCTGCATAGCGCCTTACTCAGCGATCACTAAATAGGCATTACTCTACGTCGAATGTTTGCCTACTTATTAGTTGTGCAACTTTGAAATATGGAACTTTCAAGCGCTTGAACTATTTACGTTATGTTAACGAGGCGGCTCAGGACCGCTATTTGTGGCGTCGTATGGGGGAGTATGTCCAGCGGTGGACGTGTACGGGCTGATATAATGATGATGATAACATTTTAGGTGTAAATATTATAACGTCGTCATAATGATTTGTTTAATTAAGTCGTTGCGACAACAGATTTAGTGCTTTTATAACTATATTATACTAACTATAACTATTTTATACTAACTATAACTATATTCTAATAGCTAAAACTTATTTACTTAATAAATTATAAGTTTTATAATTAATACTAGATAACTTTAAGCTCTGCTTAGCTTAGGGCGCTGCATGAATTGTCCAGCATTATTTATTTATTTATTCGTGTGTTGAAATTGACCCGATGATTCTTTCTGTCGACTGTAATTATTTTAGTTTTAATAAAGAGTTGTTTTTTAACCTGAGATGTTAAATAATTTTGTCAATGATATTTAAGATTTCAGAAATTACATGTTTCACGGAATGTCATTTTTTGACACGTGCAGTGCATGTCAAAGAGATCAATATGGGTCACCAAAGTCAGTGCCCATCGTCAACCCGGCGGTGCCTGAAAGATGGAAAAGGGTAATGTCGACTGCGAGGTAGGTTTTTAGGGTCGTATTAACTTGACTCTAAGACATTTCAGTACATTTTTAATTTTGGGCAGTTTCTTATAAATATTACTAAAATAGTGATACACGCAAATAAACTATAGTTTTAACTTATTCAACAAAAATATTTTCAGCTTTACTAGGTATATAGCTATACTACTAGGTATATGTTTCCTCGGCGGTCTATAGCCTTCTAAGCACCGGGACCCTAAGTAATGAGTCTTTTACGAGTGTATAACTACCTCAAATTGCTTATTTTCAACTTTGCCTGATGTTCATATCTTTCAAACTACTGAATATTTACCTTTGAAATGTATATACATTTATGGTAAAGTTCAGGACTTACTATCCTTCACATGTTTAGAAAATAAGATTTCATAAATTTTTGACGTTAGAAAAAAAACAAAGTTCGCTCTAAACTGTACAATAAATCGTCGCTGTTCAATAAATACTTTAAATAAGCCTTGATACTTTATACAGTAAACAGACAGAATATAAAGAAGACGTTATATGTTTTAGATTTTCAAAAATACTATTATTTTTACCGTAAAAAAACAAAAACATGATTTTTGCGATTATAAAGCTGTGCTCTGTCCCGCTCCTATGAACGCGAAATCGATATTGAATGATATTTAAGATTTCAGAAATTACATGTTTCACGGAATGTCATTTTTTGACACGTGCAGTGCATGTCAAAGAGATCAATATGGGTCACCAAAGTCAGTGCCCATCGTCAACCCGGCGGTGCCTGAAAGATGGAAAAGGGTAATGTCGACTGCGAGGTAGGTTTTTAGGGTCGTATTAACTTGACTCTAAGACATTTCAGTACATTTTTAATTTTGGGCAGTTTCTTATACCTCTAAATATTACTAAAATAGTGATACACGCAAATAAACTATAGTTTTACCTTATTCAACAAAAATATTTTCAGCTTTACTAGGTATATAGCTATACTACTAGGTATATGTTTCCTCGGCGGTCTATCGCCTTCTAAGCACCGGGACCCTAAGTAATGAGTCTTTTACGAGTGTATAACTACCTCAAATTGCTTATTTTCAACTTTGCCTGATGTTCATATCTTTCAAACTACTGAATATTTAACTTTGAAATGTACATATATACATTTATGGTAAAGTTCAGGACTTACTATCCTTCACATGTTTAGAAAATAAGATTTCATACATTTTTGTCGTTAGAAAAAAAACAAAGTTCGCTCTAAACTGTACAATAAATCGTCACTGTTCAATAAATACTTTAAATAAGCCTTGATACTTTATACAGTAAACAGACAGAATATAAAGAAGACGTTATATGTTTTAGATTTTCAAAAATACTATTATTTTTACCGTAAAAAAACAAGAACATGATTTTTGCGATTATGAAGCTGTGCTCTGTCCCGCTCCTATGAACGCGAAATCCTATGCCTATCCTTTTCACACAACGGCGAGGTATTGTAGGCCCTTAAGTTAGCGGAAAGATTTAACTACAGCTACATAATTCTCGGAAACATGCAAGTGCCAAAAAACTGCATCAAATCAAAAAGTACTGGGTCATAATGACCCCTTTTTTGTATGTATGTTACGCGATATCTACGACAATTATGGACCGATTTTGAAAATTCTTTCATTTTTATATAGAAAATGATCCCGAGAGGGGGTCCCATATTTTTTTTATCCCTAGGGAATTAGTATCTATCCCGCAAAAAAATAATAAGTTATAAAAAATAAGTGTAAAAGTATATATAAGTATAAATTATCTCTCTCTCTCTCTCTCTCTAAAAGTAAGGGAATTTGAAGTCGGTTTATCGTTTATTAAAACACGTCATACATGTATTATGCTTTGTTATTGTTATACTCAACTTTTAAATACTTGTACATGCTAGAGCGCAAATTCTCGACGATCACGCATTCTGTCACTAAACGCTCTTATGTCGCTCGTTATTTGACACGGTAAAGTATTATATGGCTGAAATTCGGTATGGGTATAGTTATAGGATATTTTTTATCCCGATAAAACTCGGGAAAAGGCGCGGGCAGCAGCTAGTAAAGCTTATAAAGTCTCGACAGGTATAATTCTCAAATTGGATATCCGACGGTGTGATCAAAAGGAATGGATAGATTCAGGATTTAGATCACCTCAACATTCACAATAGTACGTTCACTCAATGTTTTTTTTTTATATACGTACATACGTAAAATTTGTTACGTACGAAACCATCTATAAATCACGTGGTTTTATGTCGATACTGTCATCATCACAGTTAGATGTAACAAGATATTTTCTTATGCAACCATGTTTGATGCTATTCTCTTAAATTTCATGGCCAAGGTTGAGGTAATCAAACTAGAGATCGAGAAACAAACACGAATAAAACATTTACAATCTTACTAAAATAGTGATTTAGTGCATTTCTTTAGATGCCGCTTTCGTCCAGAAATAGTGATTCGGTCCATAACTGTTTCTCTTAACTAGCTACGAAAAGGCAATTTCCTTCACTGTTTCATAGCTATTTATTAAAATGGACCCTTTTTGGTGCAAATTCGTCAGACTTTTATAACGATGGCAAAGATTTGAGGACAATATATGAAAATATTTGAGGACATAACTGGCATGGGACAAGCTCTCTGTATATAGACTTTCATAATACCAGGTACTTACGGATAGTTATGTTTATGATATCAGTAACAGATAAAAATAACCTAGATTCAACCTCCCGGAAAGATACATGAGATCTGATAACGATACGATGTCGTCACTCAGTCAAGGTTGATAATGGCTTTATCAACGTACGATGAGATAACAGATTAATTGGATCCTCGGGTTCACATGCAACATTTATATTACTGTAGTACTATGGTCATGTAAAGTTCGTACGTTTGTTGTTATGGGTAATCTTAGGAACTGCAATTCTATACTAATTGGTAGCCATAAAATTTTAAAGAGGAAGGGCAAGCTGCTGCCCTTCCTCTTGTATTACCAACACCTTTACTGCGATTACCAATCCGCCTGCCAAGCGTGGTGATTATGGCAAAACCCACATAGGAGACTATCCACTCGATGGACCGACGACATCGTAGCGGTCGCAGGGGGTCGATGGATGGAGGCGGCTCAGGACCGCTATTTGTGGCGTCGTATGGGAGAGTCCAGCAGTGGACGTTTTTGCGCTGATATGATGGTAGCCATGTTCATCCATGACTCCCTACTATTAGACGTGAGCAGCGTTATGAATTCCTATATACTGACTTCAAAAAATGGAGGAGGTTCTATGTTCGACTGTATTTTTATATATGTTCGCGGATTTCTCCGTTAATTATGAAGCTATTTTAATGTTGTATACAGAAGGATCCCGAAAGGGTGCCATAAAATCTTATTAGCAAATTAAAAGAAATAAAATAAGTATATATCTATGTATATTGACATATTGACAATGAATGTATTAATAAATTTAAAGCCAGCTTTTAGTTTTATCAAAACAATCAGATTACTGCACTAACGGTGACAAAAGGCTCGCTATTGTATGCAATTGGTGAGTCACCGCGGCGGAGGTAAAATAATATACATACATACAGAAAGTAAAAGACTTTGTAATATTTGTAAAAAATCTGAACATCTACATTTCCTAGGATATTATTCATGCAAAATGAGGAATAGGACACATTATGACGACACGCAAAAACCGCCCTCGTTCTGCCTTCTACACCGGCCTCTTCGCGGAATATGCAAAGCAGCAGGGCACTGTGTACATCAATGTTGTTTAAATACAACTAAATAGACTCAAAGGCAGAATACCAGACAAAAATTAATCAAATATATAATGCTGTACAATTCACATAGCATCATTTATCCCCAAACTAAGCACTATTTGTGTTATGGGTTATGGGCTGATTTTACCTTATACATAACATCATATGTATGTATTATATTATATATCGTATGTATTATATTATATTAGTATATGTATTTTATTTTATGTATTGTATGTATGGATTGTATATTTAAGAAATTCGCCACCGTCTATACGTGTACAACTGCTTCGTGTCCATCCCAAGGTTGTCTGGAAGAGATCGCTCTTAGCAATAAGGCCGCCCATTGTGTAACTATGTTGTTTTTATTTTTCTGTATATATCTATATTTTTTTGGTGTGCAATAAAGAGTTATGTTATGTTATAACATAGATATTTTTTTTACTATATATAGGCGACACCCAGGCACCCGGAGAAAATATCTGCAAATTGTACCAACTATTGTCCGTACCTAACCAAAGTAAGGAATATGTTATATATATTTAATATATTGTATTATGTATATCAGTCATCTAGTACCCATAAAACATCAAACTCTGCTTAGCTTGGGGCTAGATAATGTTCTGTGAATTGTCCAGCATTATTTATTTATGTTTTAGGTTTCTGTTAACGTACCTAATAAAGTACGTATCTATATCACTGTAACGCCTAGATTGCTCCTCCGCTTTAGAATGTAGAAAAATTTAATTATAATAAGTATATACTATAACCACAGTCTATAACTATGCACTTCAAGACTTGATCCCTAACTATAGGCCTTGTTCATAAAGCTCAGAGTCGCTCAGCCGGCTATGGAGAGAGCTATGCTTGGAGTTTCACTACGTGATAGGATCTGGAATACGTAAAACCGCAGAAGAATCAAAGTCACCGACATTGCTCTCAGAATTAATAAGCTGAATTAGCAGTGGGCAGTATAGCTAGGAGACCTGATAACCGCTGAGGAGTAAGGGTTCACGAGTAGCGGCCACAATGCAACGCAAAACGGGAGACCATCCACTCCAGGCAATTTTTCTAGGAACGAAGGCAGTATGACAGATGTTCCATCCAAAACAGTTAGTTCTCTGGATTCCACAAGTCTGGTTTTAGCTTCTTACATCCTAATATTACGTACTCGTTTGTTTACTCCCAAATAACCACATCCATAGAATATCCCGCGAAATATAACCAAACCTCGAATCCATAGCCCACTTCCTGGTAAGTAAAAGATTGATTAAACTAATTAATCAAATCAAAGTTACTAGTTGATGAAGGTGGAAGGGCTTCGGGAAATCTTGGTTAGTAATTGAATGCAACTCGGTCTTACCTCTAAGGGATGCCCTAAATCCTATCTAAGAAATAATTACCTGTATACGGCTTAACATTAATTATTCTCTTTTTATTAAAAAATGACAAAATAAACTAAGTTTAAATACTGTTGTTGAGTTCTGAAACGATTATTAAATAAAAATTATCATCGAAGATTTTATAAAATCTTACAAATAATAAAAGTTAAGCAAATCAATAACAAGAGAAAATCAATAACATAACCAGTTGAGCTATCTGTAGATTGTTTGCAACAGTCTGCAGTTAGCTCAATTGTTTCAATTGTAAATACTAGTTTAATTTGTTTATATTATTGGATTGTTATTTACCGTTTCAATAACAACTTATTCCTTATTTTAAAATAATTACAATATATAAAACTGTTTAAAGTATAAAATTTGACTTGTCCAAGTGCTTATTTTGTAAGCCTAAAGAAATAAAGTTATTGAAATTTGAAATCAATCGAAAGTTGTGTACGTGAAGGTAGTAGGTACATAATAATAACAGTACCTAAACATTTTTATATTTATAACTTCCGAAGCCCTTGAGCAACATCTGTTTTTCACATTGGCATTAAAATGTCTTTACGTCATTCTCTGCATGGGAAACAGAAAAAAACTTTTAACTGATGTAACCAAGGGGCACTAATTCCCATAATAATACAACATACAAAGTAAAAAGAATGTAGGTATAAGAAACGGAAACAAACAAGACTGAACGTTATTAAATATTTACGATTCGCCCTAATATGAATGAATCATAAACTCTAATAATTTTGTAAGAAATTCAAGAACATTATTCTAGTTTTGAGTCGGACATTGTGAGATTGGTATAAATAAAATCTAAATCAAATATCAAAGTGCTTTATTTCCTTTAGACCTTACAGGACTCTTGGACACGTCACAAAAATTAAAATTACATAAGTAAAACAGGGAAATAAAGTGATCACTTTGATTTTTTGTTCACTTCAATCTTTTTAAGGTAAAGTAAAGAAGCGAACAAGAAACCTTTACCTTTTTAGGTTGTTAGTTTTCGAGTTGGAGCAAAAATTGTCCCATGCTTTTTTAACCTCTAGATAATCTGATATTTTGTAATAAGCCTTTTTACAAAGGATATGTTTGATACTTTGTTAGAATTTATTTATTGATAATTGTATATTTTATTCTATATCTAGCCCTCACCTGATTTTTTCTTGTTATAATACACTTAACAAGTCAAGATGGATGAAACATTATATTGGTATATTCAATCACTATGATTCAAATCCTCGAATAATCAACAAAAAGTTCACTTATTTCAATGAATGTAAATAAAGTTTCGTCAACTAAAGCTGTCAGAAGATTGTAATACCTTTGACTGAATCGATGATCTACATAGATAATAAAGTTGACAAACTACTACAGATAATCGAAAAACTATCTTCCTTAATAAATACCTAGATACCTAGTTATACCTGGTTATTTTTCTTAATACCTAGTTTTTTCTTTATACGTAGTTTTTTCATCATAACTAGTTTTTTAATAAGTACCTAGTTTTTTCTCTCTCTCATCGCTTAGATACATGAGTGCAAAAAAATATAATTTGTTTGTTTTGAAAAAAAATAAAAATAGGCTTTATATCGTTAGTATTTACACAATTTTGAACTTTTCGTGACAAATACTTATTCCTCATAAAATTTATCTATATACAACAAAGTCGTGTTAGTTACGCCATTTATATAACTCAAGAACGGCTGGACCGATTTTAATGATCTTTGATTTGTTGGATTTGTCTCCGTCTTGAATAGGAGAATAACAAAAAAAATTGCGTTACGCGAAAAAAATATTTACGGGGGCGAAGCCGCGGTCACTAACGAAATAATTTTCGAAATCGGTCTATAATTTGACGGAGAAATCGACGAACATACATAAAAAAAACATTCATACAGCCGAACATAGAACATCCTCCTATTTTGTTTTTTGACAGTTAACAAAATAAAAGGAATTTATTACAAAAAAAAAATTGCAGACTAAATGAAACAATTTCCAAACAAAAAATGTGCCGGAAAGAACCAGTAGAACGGTCAGATGGCTGATCAAATCAGGTCTTTAGCATGAATTAACAACCAATTAACTAAAAACCAATACGTAGTACAAATGTGTTTGGAAGAACATATTTTTTTTTTTTGGAAAATTAAAATCACCCCTTCATGTAACAAAGAGTGAAAAAAGGTAGAGTTCCAATTGAGAAACGAGATTCTACAATTTGTAAACATTTCAATCTAGTATCTATCACCAAATCGTAGCTTCAAATTGGCAAATTGTGGCAATTACCTCACTAGGCAAACATTCTGAATGCTCATACAGCGGGTGGTTTTGAAAGATGGCACAAAGGTACGTAGCGCTGAAACTGTGTCATTCCATTCTACTGAAAGTCTGAACCTGGAATGACGACATCGCCCCGCAATCAGTGTTACAGGGCAAATGTACCTTTTAACAGTTCCAGCATCTCTTATGGGGCTGATATCTGTAGAGATTAAAATACTGTACGTAAAACAGATCATCTGCAAATATAGCTCAAGGAATACGACGTTGGAAACCAAACTATAAAAGTTATTTCAAATAATGTATTACGGTTCGCACAGAACAATATTGAAATGTGCAGTGATGGATATTATTTTAAAATGTGATAATTTAGGTTGCAATACGATATTATTACACAAAATATTTTACAAAACCACTGGTATTTTCGTTTATTCAAAATTATTTTAGACAGGTAGACCTAATTGTAGTTTAATAAAAACATTCAGTGTATCAAATATTGATTATTTGATAATATTTGCATAAGATTACTTATAAATGAAAAACATGACGGAAATAAAGTTGATTAGAACAGAACAAGATGTGTATGTTACGATCTTTATATTACTACGAGTAATAAAGGTTTCCGCCGATTCCTCCAGTCTGATTGGCCTCAAAGAACAAGATTGGAAACAAATACATTACAAAAAAGGGT
The DNA here is from genome assembly GCA_947859395.1 of Eupithecia insigniata. Lineage (NCBI taxonomy): Eukaryota > Metazoa > Arthropoda > Insecta > Lepidoptera > Geometridae > Eupithecia > Eupithecia insigniata. The sequence continues at coordinate 17,646,204 of OX401993.1, forward strand.
TTTGGTTAGGTAACTTCATACACCCCTATAGTTTCAATGACTGGAAGTTCCATTAGGGAGGCCTTTGACGTAACAAAGTTCTAGTAACCAAAATTCTTACGGTAATGTATTGCGTATTGCCAGTATTGCCACTCTGTACAGATTCACATTCATAATTTCGCATGAGCGATACTCAAAAGGCCTATGTTATTCATGGCAGGATTGGCAGGCAAGCAATTAGCTTCATTTTGTAGGCATTCAGCACTCTGACAAATTAAAGATAGGGGTGATTTTCATTTTTTATTTACACTCAAAATTTTATTTTGGGTTCGTGGCTTAGAATCTTAGTCGTCGACTCACCTGTGGCTGAAGCCCCCGGTCAGTTAAATACCAATAATAATAATAATAATAATAATAATAGCCTTTATTTAACAATCTTAACATATGAAAATTTCAACTAATTATGTGTAATTATTTGACACCGGTATTGTCTTGCGTTCCCGCATAGGCCTCCCCTAAAGCTTGCCATTCCCTCCTATTATGGGATATCCTTCTCCAAGTAACTCCAGCTAGTTTTTGGATATCCTCCTCCCATCTAAGACGTTGTCTCCCTTTCCTTCTTTTGTTTTGTCTTGGACACCATTCTGTTACGTCCTTAGCCCATTTTTCTTTGTTATTAAATATCAATAGAAGCTTTTAATTAAAAATTACTAGCAGGCATAAAAGTGTTGAACGAAACTAATACATCCTACTTAATATTATAAATTTGAAAGTAACTCTTGTCTATCTGTCTGTCCGTTACCTTTTCACGCCTCAACGGCTGAACGGATATTAATGAATTTTGGCATGGAGGTAGATGGTATCTCGGGGACGGACATAGGGTACATAAAAAGCGCGTGAGAAATCACAGTTATGTATATATTGAGAGTTTTCATCAACCAATTATTGAAAATATTAGTTTTATTTTAACTAATATTTTCAACATTTTTAGTTTAAGTTATATGTTTACTTGACACTTGAATGTGTAAAACTTTAAATGAGAAGCCCTGGATCCTGAAATACAGCCTAGGCTAGTTTAGGACCCTACGGATTTATGATGTACATACATACATATATTGAAACACTAATTATGTAGAATAAATTATTTTTATGTTACTAGCGACATATATAGGCTACATATATATTTACACGTAGCAGTGGACGTGTACGGGCTGATGATGATGATGATGATGATATATTTACATATATAAAAACATTATATACATAAAACTCTTGACACTCTTACTATTTAAAAAACCGCATGGAAATCTGTTTTTCACCCACTAAGTACCTATATATATACATACTCGTACATATTACGGATCTTGAACTATTAAGAATTGAGTAACGCTTATGTCGAGTTAGAACTTTTGTGGCGGCGAGTTAAGTAGAGCAGATTCTCTTTAATAGTGGTTATGTACATCTTATTCCTTTTCGAAAATATTCGGATCAATAGGAGCTCGAATAACGGAAAATTATTCAGAGTGCTTGACACCTGTACCTTAATTTGCTGACTGTTACATGCATACGCAAATTAGACTACTAGCAACGAAAACAAGTTATTTGTACCCATTTCTTTGAAAAGCGTTGTGTTGTGTTGATTTTAGCAATCGATTATTATAGAAGCGGCAAACTATTGTTCGAAAATTTCGTGTCATTCCAATGAATGGACCGTTTTACGTAGCCGGCTTAATGAAAAGCTGTAGATATACACATAGTCCCTTATTAAAATCAAACTATTTTGACTGACTCTGTTCCACGCGGCTTTAAGGCGGTTCCCAGACCCAAACAAGCGCCGTCACCTATTTAGTCGTATTATCAAGAAGGCAACGAATCTCTCCCAACGGAAACGAATTTTCCCATGCGTATTTGTTGTTGTTTCACGAAGAATGAAATGGGTTGCGCTATGAGTGAGAAAGCGCATTTAACCATCTAATACGTGTGCTTGGTGTTGGCACCATTTTTGGATATTTTTTCGTACTTTCCAATTAATTTTGAGTAAACGATTGATTTCAAAAATATTTTTGATTATTTATAATGTTGAATATATTTAGGATGTTTGCAGCGTGATAGATTTTCGAATAAAGGAGTCTATGGTGCATAAAAATGGCTTGAAGATGACTCGATCTGGTGGTCAAAAATATTTTCGCTCTCATTTAAATAACATTATGTTTTTTCAAAAACTAAATCGCTGTAAACATAGCTATTTTTCATCCGATTACGTATGGAAAATTTCAATGAGATCGGGCACATCGTTTCCAAATGAAGCGGAAAGTACGTTTGTATGGGGAATAGGGCTATCCGTTCCGTACATAAGTTAAACAAAGAAATTTTCAAAAATCCCTTGGCCAGTTTGTGATACCTATCATAAGCTTTTTTTAATGCCTCTGTAATAGTACGAAAAGCAGTTTCGTCGATACGCATAAAACTCTTTATTTTGTATAGTTTAGGCAGAGATGCGAAGTTGCACTTTTTAACCATCAAACTTGGTTTTCGCATCTCCGCCTAAGCTATACAATATAAAACTATACAGAGGCATTAAAAATAAGCTTATGACAGGGACCACAAACGAGTCCAGGGATTTTTGAAAATTCCTTTGTATATCGTAATAATACGATAAAACAGGTGGCGGCTCTGTTTGGGTCGGGGTAGCGCCTTAACATTCAAACTCAAAGTCCCTTATTTCCTTTAGACAGGAGTTTTAGACATGCCAGAACTAGGACTGCGTCAGACCATCTTCAAAAGAGTCATTAGATATCCACACTCCGAATGCTTGGTTCCTAGATATGAACCTGCTGTTTTAAAAAGAAACCGTGTTTGTGGATGAATTCATTCGTCTGCAAACAAACATCCAATAATGGCATTCTGATAATGAAATTATTTAATCGTCAGCACCAGTAATTATAATACGAACTATTGTGCACCAGTTTAGATAATTTTGTCTCACTATTACTATTACCGTGTGTGCATTCAATAACAACATAATTTACTTTGCATTCATGAAAATTAAATCAGTCTACAATTCTATTATAGAAATGTATTGACAGAGAATGGAAGAGAAATTATGCTAAAATGTGGGTATGATTTTATTAAACTGGTAAACTTGCATTACTCATTGAAACTGAATAGTGTGCAACGGGCCGAATCTCAATAGCAACGAGAAACTTGTTTTATATTGGTCTTGACAAAATAATAGCATATATATTGTGTTGATTTTAACACTAAATATATTATCGATATCTTACATTATTATATTAGATTTCATTCTAGAACTTAAACGTCAATAATATTAACCTTCAATAATAATGCAACTGGCCGATTTATTCCGCCCAGAGAACCAAGATATATAACTGGTTGTCTACGTGGGAATAATTTTTCACAGGAACAACCAGTTACCTCGACGGATTTTTTTTACCCGACTACGAGAGGGTTATGATTTTGACACCCTATGTATGTATGTATGTATGTCTGTATGTATGTATGTATGTACATATGTATGTATGTAGACGATTTTTATGTTCCCTCGTAGCGCTGAAACTACTGGTCCGATTTCAACAAATGAGGTGTCATATGATTCGTTTTAATAGCCCGATGGTTATAGGCTATGTTACGTCAGATAAAAATGGGGGTCTAACGATATAGCGGGGGTCTAAGAAATGGTCGAAAAACTCAATGTTAGTAAACATGCTCGTGTGTGGTATCGTTGCAAAGGTCTTTGTTTGTACTTTCCGAAACCGTTTCTCAAACTTTTGTGAGGTTAACAATTCTCAAACTATTAGCAAAAAGGTATAAAAAAATATAGTTAAAAACTAAAACCCGACTACATAAAAGTCTTAAACAAGCGTTCACCTATTGTCCTTATCATTTTCTTCTGATACTTAGGTAGTCGGACGCACCCACCCCATATACCCACATACGGTACAATTAGTAACAAAGGCCTCCGACTACCTAAGTATCAAAAGAAAATGATAAGGACAATAGGTGAACGCTTGTTTAAGACTTTTATGTAGTCGGGTTTTAGTTTTTAACTATATTTTTTTTCTATCTACACACTGTTTCCTATCTACAAACTAATTATCTCGATAGAAAACTTTCTTCCCCGTAGACAACCCGTTACCTGGTCGGAATGCTATTTTCATCTGCACAACTTTTTGGTAACTAATTGTCTCGATGGAAAATTATCTAAGCAGTTGTGTAGATGGAAATACAATTCTGGCCAGGTAACTGGTTGTCTCCACGGAAGAAATTTTTCCATCGAGACACCTAGTTACCAAACAGTTGTGTAGATGGAAATAAAAGTTGTATTTAGCTAGGTAACAGGCTGTCCCCGCGGAAAATTCTATTCACGTAGACAACCAATTGTCAGTTTGGTTGTCTGGGCGAAAAAAACCGACTGGCAACATAAACTGACTCGTCCTGTTGTCGCTTCGAGTGGTCTCAAATTACGACGTAACTATATGTTTTTTATGTTGTGCGCTGAGCCCTCGAGCCAGGGATCACTTACAACCTGCTCTACATTGGCAATTGCACCTTGTTTGATATTATGCTGAACAGATTTTTTATTATTTGGCATCTGAGAAATCAACGTACGTTAAAAAAATATACGTAATTATTGCAGGATTATGTACAGGACCGTATGGAGTGGTTATAGAATGTAATGGTATTATGAGGTTAATAAAACCAGCAAACATTAAGGTCGGCAAGTGATGATGATGAGAACTTAACTTATAGCTCCCTCTTTATTTATATACTAGCTGACACGCACGCGGCTACGCTCGCGTGGACTATGTTTAGAATGAAGTTAGAAGTAAGATTATAGATATACAATTACAAAATTCTTTATTGTACACCATGAAGAAAACATTAAAAATAGACATTAAATAAAACATGAACAATGGGCGGCCTTATCGCTTAGAAGCGATCTCTTCCAGGCAACCTTTAGCTATACTATGCCATAGCAGATTTTTTTGTAGATCTATACAAGAGGAATATCCATCCCATCATGCATTGTTTTGTTAAATCTCAAAGGGTAGGCAGCGTTTTCGATGAAAGCTCCCAGGCAGCTTGACTTTTTACAACACTTCCAACAATGATCGTTATATTTCACCCAATTTACACTAAACCTTGACAAACTATATACCTAAACCTTTCTCATGAATCACTATACCTATAAGTTAAAACGACATCAAAATCCGTTCAGTAGTTTTTGAGTTTATCGCGAACAGACAGACAGACGCGGCTGAGGAATTTGTTTTATAATATGTTGTCATATAGTCATAGTACATAATAGTCTACTCATTTTAGATATTGAATACCTATGCACGATTTAGGCATCGTCAGTAACATAGACAATAGAAGTTAATTATGACCCTAGAACGTCTATTGTTTTGCAAGTTTGCAATATCATTTAGCTAAGCCAGTATTATAAAATCTATGCCTAAGCTAAGCCTTGTAATACTGTATTTCAATAGTAGCTGCCGCCCGCGCCATCGCCCACGTTATATCGGGATAAAAAATAGCCTTTAAGTATGTTATTCCAGGTCCGAAACTATATCCATACCAAATTTCAGCCTAATCGGTTCAGTAGTTTTTGCGTGAAAGAGTAACAAATATCCATACATCCATCCATACAAACTTTGACGTTTGTGATATAAATAGGATTAGCGAATGCCTATTATTAGCTTTCGGTGTCAATTTTAAATTCTATTGTCATTAGTATCGACCTTTATTGACAAAGAAAATAACAATCATATAATATAAACAAATTAAACTAGTATTTACAATTGAACTAACTGCAGACTGTTGCAAACAATCTACAGGTAGCTCAATTGATCCATATTAATACCAGTCGGAAGCGTCCTCAAGACGCTGCTGGCTGCATTGCCCCGCTGTATAGCAATGCTAATGCGCTGCGCTACTCACCAGCTCTCGGGTCACGCGTCGCTTCGACCAGGCGCTCAGAATTAATCAGTTATGTTGATTGCAATCCGAATTAAATAAATAAATACATTTCTAGCGCCGCCAGTGATGTTCAGCGGTTCAATATAACTGATATATGGGGTAAAACGTAGCATAAGTGTGATTCCAGGTCTGGACCAACATAGGTTTAAGCAAATTATGTGCGAGCCGTCAGTAGTCTTGGCGTAAGAAACATTATTATGTACATCCATAGTGTTGCCAATTCCAATCATAGATCCGTTTAAATTTTTGACTTTTTGAGTCATTTTGACATTTGCTGTCATTTATTATAAATATCTTTTAAACTTCACAAGCGTTTGTGACGATCACTCTCACTTAAACTGTCACATAAAAGTAAATCCTATTTATTTTATAAAACCAGAATTTAGAATTCAAACAGTTGAGATAACTGCAGACTTTTGAAAACAATCTAGAGGTAGCTCAACTGACCTATTCTTAATGGCCATTATTTAAAAACATGATCAATAGATGTTGTAGATAGTAAGATTCTCTCTGACTTTTCGTGAGACGTTGCGACTAGGCAACGTCTCACGTGAGATGTTGGGAATACTTATCGTGAGACGTTGCGACTGAAACGTATCACGTGAGACGTTCGGAATAACCCAAACTTTCGCATAAATATTATAAGTGTAGTGATTCGAAGTAAATCACAATAGTTCCGCATAAAGCTGCTCCACAAAAACGTACCCACGTTGCGGGACACTTATTTAGAAACTGATATTAATTTGGTCGACGAGGATACGGGTCGCGTCGCGTGCCCCCTTCTGTTACTCGACGGTGCCTCAAAACATAAAAGAGCGTCGTTGATGCTTTAGTATTGTTTTTTAGCCATCGCGACGGCTAACATTACGTAACATAACACTTTATTGCACACCAAGAAAATATAAATATATAGAAATCCCCCCCTACATGGTAGACCATCCACTCAATAGATCGATGACATCGTAGCGGTCGCAGGGAGCCGATGGATGGAGGCGGCTCAGGACCGCTATTTGTGGCGTCGTATGGGGGAGGCCTTTGTCCAGCAGTGGACGTGTATGGACTGATATGATAGAAAAATGTAGATAAAATAGTTGCACAATGGACGGCCTTATCGCTAAGAGCGATCTCTTCCAGATAACCTTGGGATGGACACGAAGTTTTATAGTTTTACACGTATACGGTGGCGAATTTCTTAAATATACAATACATACATACAATACATAAAATAAAATACATTTACTTATATAATACATACCAACTTTATAAATAAAAATATGTGTATGACTTAATACATTCTAATGCAATTTATATAATTTTGATTAAATTTATATGAATTATTATGATTCTGATTTTTCTCATCAGCACATTGTACGTACAGGTTTTGCCATAATCAATCACGCTTTGTAGGCGCAGTTGGTGTTAAAAAATATACCAAAGAAAGCTGCTTCCCTTACTCTGGTGGTCAACATTACCAAAGATATCCACGGGCTGTGCCGGAGAGTCGATCTTATTATAAATGTATATTATTTTATTAAAGTTTACCAGCCAAGTATACACATCAAAAATAAAAAAAAAACTATTTTATCATTTCGAAAAAGATTTTTTTTCTTCCCAATACCTTTTCCATAGAAAAAACGACTCACGAATTATCTTGTGGTCTTTAGTTTGTCATAACAAAATTGGAGTATCGTGAAGAATTTAGTTTAGGTGTGGATAGATAAAAAATTCTAATAATATCGAGAGCAGGTCAAAAGCGTTTTGAATAAGGGGCCACCTAAAAGAGTGCTAAGCGGTCAGTAGTAAATAGATTTATCCCCAGGATATCAGTAATAGAATAAAGTGAAATATCGCCGCGATAACTTGCCCTATGGAAGTGGTCCTTTGCAATTTAATAGGACCACCGTTACTTATTTATTGCTTGATTATTTTGAGGGACATAACCGGACCACTAGTTGCCGTGGGCAGACCTGTCTGGCTGGCTGGGATTTGTTAACCTATGTAGATTAAAATATGATCTACCCAAAAATTATATTTAAGATAAACGATAAACTGGTTTTAACCAGCAAGACTGAATGTGTGAAGAACGTATCCTCATGCCCAGCTGTGGGATTCAACGAACTAAGATGATATATCTGTATGGACATTAAAATCTCGTATTAAAGTGTTTGTAACCAAACTCCTCCGAAACGGCTTGACCATTTTTTATGACATTTTTCGTGTATACATATTTGTTAGGTCTGAGAATATGTCTTTAACTATTTTTTATACCCCTAAGTGATAAGGTAAGCCCAAACCAAAATTTTAATTTAGATTTTTTGATTTATTTTTATTGTTTTATGATTTGGCTTTAAAAAATACATGTAACCCTCAATTCAATTCACCCTTCTAACACCAACGCCCATTTTTTAATAGTGACATTAGTTAGTACTGTATTAATCTTCAACCCTCTCGGTGGTCGATAGCAAAAAAAAACATTTGCCGGGTGAGCTAGTATAAACGATGATCCGATTTTGTGGAATAAATACAAATCCCCTGGGGATAAAAAAAAATGTGGGACACCTTCGGAATTCTTTTCTATACAATAGAAAATGATCCCGATTTTCAAAATCGGTCCATAATTGGCAGAGATATCACGTAACATACTACAAAAAAAAAATACAGACGAATCAATAACCTCCTCTTTTTTAAGTCGGTTAATAAAAATTTACTGTAGTTTCAGAAATGCCTTCCAATAAAATCTGTAACCGTGTAACATTTAGTAAGAAGCTATTGACTTAATATGGTACAATATGTGAATCGCTTCAGTTCGTATCTTACCAGCAAACTGGGTAATACTTAAACAGTCGGCTTTTATGCTAATCTGAGGGAAGGCACGACATCGCCGTTATAGGGAGTCTTTCAAATGTTATGTCTCCAATGAAACCATCAATTTACAAATCTTTGTTCTAGTTTCTATGATTACTAGTTTTGCTAAGTATTCGTTTTGCAATGTTCCAGGTTATAATCGGTTGACGTTAACCTTTTTTGTTATATGTAATTCACTAGCTTCTGCCCGCGTCATCGCACGCGCTTTTTGGGGGTAAAATGTAGTCGATGTCCGTCCCCCGGACGGCCGTCGTCGACCGCTGACCGTCCTTCTCCCTGCTAAACATTATGATCCGTTAAGCCGTTTAGGCGCGAAAAGCTAACAGAGTCACAGAATTAGTTCCGAATTTATAATAAAAAAGTATGGATAAGGAAATAAACAAAATAAAGTAGCCGGAACATTTTATAATATACATATCTCTCTAGCCTCGTTAACTAAGCCTAAGTTTCGCACAGAAACAAAGCCAAGGTGTTTAAATTGTTTTTAAGTTTTTGTGAATCTGACCATAAAATGAATTTTCCATAATTCTGAATTTGATGCTAAGGCCGATAGTGATGATAATCAACTCTAGCGGGAGGGATAATTGTTCAAAATCTAAATTCCTTATATCCGTAAATATAATATAGTATGTACATATGTGCACTTAGAAAAAGTCAAATACTTAAAATTGAACGCTGACATGGAAATAAGGTGATATTTTTTATTTCAGTCGCATCGGTATTGTATATGGTAGAGCCATCCAGGCGATTGATGTGTTGTTCAGATTTTAATCAAAAGTGGATGACCGCAACTCAAAAAGAAAAATTGTTAGACAATTATCTCAATAATGTACCGCACAAACAGGATTTGAAGCAGCAACCTTATTATCTACATACTCTGGGTCTAGGTGGTGCTGTGTGGGTTGTCGAAGATTATTTATTTCCTGAGGCCCTAAAATTATTGTAGATATATAATATAAAACAAATAATAATTTCAAACTTATATTGTAAAAACTTATTTAAATCATTAGTAATTTTCGTTGTTATTAAAGATTAAAAAAATAGTGGACACAATACAAAATACCGGATTCCCATAGAATTCAAAATAGAATACAAAGAAATTCAGTGAAATCAGAGGAGGATATTTGGATTCGATCCTTAATATAAGAGACGGCGTCGCTTCCAATCCAAACTAAAGTGATGGCACCGCATTACAAAGTTCACCTGAGTCGGGGCTCTTTGAAAGCTTTTGTTTAGTCATTTGAAGTGACTATAGAGAAGTTTTACTACACCTCTTGTGAGCCTCTGGTTTTCCATTGTTTACCAACCAGCAGACTTAAATTATGTTCTGGTAACTCTTAATAAGGTTACGTAGGAAACAGGATGATAATAAGTAGAACATTCAGTGAAAACTATTCTGTTTCGATTGCACTACCTACGATTTTCCAGAACTAGTGTTTTTACACTAGTTTTTTGAAAAAGCTTTTATCAAAATTATAACCATTGCTTCCAAACTCAGTAAAATAGTTTTCAAGAATTTTAGGTGTAAAATCGTAGAGTCGAGGTTCCTGTCGTTAAATATGATTAGAAAAACAATAAAGAGCTGCAACCTACGCGCAGTTAGATGGTATTGTAATTATGGTTTATGACCGCCAAAGGCGTCCAACACTTTGCGATTTGCTACACTCGTCAACTCTGCTTCAAGGGAGAAAGCTGTTTGAACTTTTGCTAGATTGATGATCTAGGGTTTCACTTATGCTTAAAACAGCCTGATTTGCTTTTCAATCGATTTCAAGAACAGTTCCTTCGACTAGAATAAAACATTGCTTTTATTTATTTTTTAACGTTGCAATAAACTCACAAAATTATGATAAGGCTTGAAAGTTCGTGGCTTAAATTTAAGTGTAATAATAAAAATGTCTCAGCTACAAGGGCAAAAAAAAGTTTGCGAAAACTTTTGTAACGTTAGTAGTTTAAAAAACATGGTAATCAGAACCGTGACGACGTCAGAAAGAACCCTAATTCAAGTAAAACAATGTATGTCTGAGGTTATACCCATTGTGAAAAGCAGCCACAACTTCGCTCGTTTTTGTTAACTGGACCAAACTTGCCAACTTGCGCTGCACTATAGCAAATAACATTACCTAATCTGTGCTATAGGCTCTACTTAACAACTTTGTTTTATTTTAAACAAAACTAACGGTGCCCGCGGCTTCGCCTTCATTGAATTTAAATTATTGCACAAAACCCTATTTTTTATAATATATATCCTATTCCGGACAGAGGAAAATCCAACAAATCAAAAATCATTAAAATCGGTTCAGCCGTTCTCGAGTTATGGTGTAACTAACACGACTTTATGTTAATAGATAGATATGTCACAATTTTACCCACGCTAACATCATAATAACTTCATTGTATCATTACGTTTTGTTGTTTAGTTGCACTACACACTATATAAACATAGAGATATATGTGTGTATATACATATATATATATAGATAGAAAATACTTTATTGCACACTTAACAAAACAGTTTACAAACAATTTGAACAAAAAAGATGTGACAATTGGCCGTCTTATCGCTCACGAGCGATCTCTACCAGACAACCTTATATATATATATATATAAAGAGGTTTATTTCGAAAGTTTATATGTAGTAGGCCCTACTAATCCGATTTATAAACACACAAATGGATAGCTACCTAGCTAGACCACGTTGTTTGATCTACCTATGCAATTTTATCCAGGTGCCTTGCAAGCAGAAATGACGACGCATATCACAGACTCGAATATCACAATGTGTTTCCAGAAACAAAATTAACGATCATCTGTTTTATTGTCTGACCTAATCATGCCCAATCAGACAATGTATTATTTTATAAAGTTTTCAGATTTCAATAACTTTATTTCTTTAGGCTTACAAAATAAGCAATTTGACAAGTAAAATTTGATATCCACTATAACTATAGTCATTATTATCAAATAAGAAGTAAGGTGTTATTGATTTTCTCTTCACTTTAACTTTTTGTCCACTAGTGGAAGAAGTGAAAAAGAATACCATGACCCCAATCGCATTTGTTTTTTAATGTTATTTACAGAACACAAAACTGAAGAAAGCAATATACGTGAACGTAAATATTACAACATATACAGGACCTCAGTATTTACTAAACACCATTTAACTCGACCCTTGGAAACTCTACAAGTATGCACGATACCACTCTACCCAATTGTGATGACTTTGACTTGCTAAACCTCAGGGATCGTATAACCACAGCGATTCTGCTACAAGATACCAGCAACTACTTAGTAATCGTACCTTTGTGTAAAATTGTTCGTAGGCGTCAGAATCATAAAAAAAACAAGCGTCGAGTCAAGCAGATGGAAAGTGGTGTTACCATCATCGTCATTAATGGAGCAATACCTTGCAGACTTCAATTGAATACCTCGTAAAGCAAACACGCTAGGTATTGTGGTGTGAAATTTAATAATGACTGTTTGGCCCGTGCCCGTCAACCGGACAGACTTAATTTTTTTTTGTGGGCTTTCATTAATTCAATTAAGACATAAATACGACGATAAATAAACTTTGACAATGGGGGATTTGAAGAAAAAATGTTTATCTTTTAGGTTGCCTTTTCAGTTATTTTCCACTTGCTTTATTTATCGAGTAGATAGACGGCAAAAACGTGGTAGAAACGAAATTTGCTCGGAGACCCGCCTTAAAGTTAATTCTTATGGCGTTTCCGAAAAAAAAACACAATTTATTTTAGAACTTGATTGATATATAGTGTTATTGGCAAAATTACATAGAAAATTGTAAGTTTTATCGTTTCAAATAAATACTTGACAGTGACAAATAGGACATAATTATGTCCTATGACTCTTTGTTTTGTGGCAACTTGTATTTCCTTCTTTAATTCTGTTTTTAAAATTTTGTGCGATCATCTTCATAAAACGCAGTAGGTATAGGATATTTCCGAGACCTCTGTCAGAACCATCTAAAATTAAACTTTTATGGAAATGAGAATCATATCCAAAAGCAAGTAGTTGACGAACGTATATCCGTCACACCAGCCTCTCCACATTCTAGGAGATCTATTTTTTTTTGGCATTCTTACTGGCAACATATGTAATACAAAAAAAATCGGTTTGTGATTGAGTGGATTCAAATGTTTGAAAACTTCATTGGGTTTACATGCCATCCTATCCCATTTTAATGATTTTATCAAATTACAAATAATCATTGTTTAAAATTTAACAAAAATATATAATTAGGTATACACAAATACGAAAATTGTAATATTTAAAATATTTTCTTTTCTTTAACAATTTTTTTTGGATTATTCCCATATATTTTAGAAGAACTAGTCATCTAACTCTTTCTTTATCAATTACCTTTATAATTAAGTTTAATAATGGGTGAATTAATAATTACCAACGTTATATTTATTCATATAATTCCTTAGTTACTACTTAAGTGTGTGGAGACCCAGAGTTTACCATGTCAAAGATAAATGTGTTTGTACAAATAATAAGTACAGTTTGTGACCCGCAAATCGACTTATCTCAATGTCTATACGAGCTGTCTTATATGATATCAAAGTGTGTCACGGAATTACTCGGAAAAACAAAGGGATACTGGTACACACCACCACTCATGCATTAGAATTACTACTAACCCGAAACGGCCCACTGTTGGGACAAGGCCTACAGCTTACTAATTCAATTTATAATATGGACCTACCTGTTGATTGTTTGCTATAGTCTGCAGTTAGCTCAATTGTTTGAATTGTAAATACTAGTTCTAATTTGTTGCTATTATTTGATTGTAATTTTCATTATTTAATTAATAATTTTTTGTACTGTTTTATAGTAATTGAAATAATTTTGCTACATTTAAATTATGTTTATAATTTATTCATCATCATCATCAGCCCATACACGTCCACTGCTAGACATAGGCCTCCCCCGTACGACGCCACAAATAGCGGTCCTGAGCCGCCTCCATCCATCGACTCCCTGCGACCGCTACCGTATTATAATTAATTATTATGGTTATAATAAATAATTATTGAATGATTTTTAATATTTTTACCAATAACTTGATTATCCTGATTATTCTCATTTTGTATTATAAAAATAATGACCTAATCAATAATGACAGGTCCCAAACCGTTTTCAGGCAGGATAGTCTACATATCTTTTACGATCTTGTTAACATAACCTTTTATATATACATAGTATTAAACTTTGTGAGAGAAAAATTTGAATAAATGATTTATCTTTATGTTTCTACTATAATTTACAGTTTACCTTTTACAGTATACCTACCCAATTACCCAATCAGAATTCAAAGTCATAAATGAGATAATGTAGAGCAGTCGCACAAAAATTTGTTACTTGCGATCGTGAAATCGATTGTAAACAAACTTTCTAACTTATACCGTTAGGTTAAAATTTTAAAAAGGGTTGCTCCATCTTGAGAGCAGAAATAATATTCTGCTGGATGCATCAATTAACTAGAATAGACTTATCAAAAATGAATACTTTTTTGTTTTTAATTCACTGCGAGACGATGTGTCCGTCCATTGATCAGAAAATACTAACTGAATTGAAATAGCTTCAGCATATACGAGTTATACGTTGTTTGCACATATAAAACACCAGCTGCTGCTCGCGCCTTCGCCCGCGTTTTATCGAGATAAAAAATAGCCTATATGTTATTCCAAATCCCAAACTATACCCATACCAAATTCAATCAAAAATCAGCCCAATCGGTTCAGTAGTTTTTGTGTGAAAGAGTAACAAATATCCATACATCCATCCAAACAAACTTTGACATTTATAATATTAGTAGGATAAAATGTTGAAATAAGATTACGATGTGTGTAACGTAAGTTTATTAAACGCAAACATTTCGTTCAGACATCAAAGCTCATTTAAATTGTCCTCACAGCAAAACAACAAGGTGTAGCCTCTTGAGGCGAAGCCTTCAGTTTTACAACAACATTCCACTCCTTTGAAGGCAATACATAGACCAGTGTTTTATTTCAACGCAATTTAGCTCTTGAATAATTGAATAATTCAAATACAGGATTTCCGGTGTCTGCTTATAATTAAATTAGATTAAAACAACTATCACAAGACATTCAAGTGCAGCGCTACAGCCATCTCCGTTTCAAATAGTTTTTAATAAAGATTCGTTTGCACTATTCCGTTTCACAGATCAAAGGGATTGGAAACCTTTGCTATTTGTTATTTCAAAAAATCCCTTACAAAGGTTGTTTATGTGTAAACAAACGAGAAGCCAGTGGAATCAATTCCACCGAGTTCTAACAAGGGAACCTGCCTGTGTTTTCATATGCTCCAATAATTGCTATACGTTCGGCCATTAGCAGTTATGGAGTGCTAACGATTCCTATCTCTACCAATGTATCATCATCATCATATCAGCCCATACACGTCCACTGCTGGACATAGGCCTCCCCCATACGGCGCCACAAATAGCGGTCCTGAGCCGCCGCCATCCAATGTATAGTATAACCTATGTCAGTTTTCTTTTTAAACGATGTACCAAAAATGAGTGCTTCCCCGTTCAACCCACAATTTTTCTACCTAATATTATTTTCCCCTTTCAACCCAAAATATATGCCCCGTTCAACCCATTCCAAAAATCTAAGACACAGTGTATTCTAAACAGTACAGACACCGTTATATTTATAAGAAATCTTACTTGATTAAATTATTACGCACAGTAACTTGTTAGTTTTACATCAATATGCATTTAAGGGTTAAAGTGTTTAGCCGTCCTTCCTTAAGCAAACTGCCCCCGATGGGAACCTGTATATGTACATATAACCTATGTTATATTGTAGAGGGTACTGATAGTAGTTCATTGAATAGATAATAGCTCTATATCTTTAATTGAGGAGCTATTTGAAGAAAAGTGTCCGGAGAAGACTTTTTTCAAAGTATCGCTGTTAATTTAAAAGCAAGTATAATAAAACAAGTGACATGAAACACTTTACAGTTCATTTTATATCAGCCAACCTTAACTTAAAATATTTAAAAAACATGCAAATAAGAGTCAACGTATAAATAAATTCTGTACAAAAAAGAAATCAAAGCCAATTATTCCTTATCAATTGCTGTCAACGTCGTGATTTACGAGAATGTTTACCTACAATCTAGATCTAAATTAAAGTTTTCTAATTTTCATTCAAGTTGTGTCGAAATGATCATTTTGCCATATGAGGTTTCGGAAATGACATCCACATTATTTATGAAACTAGTTGACAAAGAACATTGCAAAATAGAAACTAATTATACCTAGTATTTACAATTAAAACAATGCAGCTAACTGTAGACTGTTAAACAAACTGCAGGTAGCACAACTGATCCATATCAATAACAGTGGGAAGCGTCCCCAAGACGCGGGCTGCATTGCCTCGCTGTATGGGAATGGTGATGCGCTGCGCCAGATATACTCACCAGCTCTCGGGACATGAGTCGCTACGACCAGCAGTGGGTTTGTGGTGGTGATTGTGACAAAACACCTTAGTTTGGGGGGGCGCGTTCAACGGTGGACATGTGGTCTGATGAGGAAGGAAGTTCGATGACAGAAGATGATTCCAGAATTGCGATGCTTAATTTTTTTGTTTTAATTGAATATTTTACAGAGTCCTCATAATTTATCAGACCTGGAATAACATTCGGCTATTAATCCCGATAAAACGCGGGCGAAAGCGCGGGCAGCAGCTAGTAATATTATAAATAAGAAAGTATGTTTGTAAGGACAAACAAACAAACTACGATTGGTCGAGCTGATGTTTGGCATAGAGTTAGTTGGCGTAGGCTACTTTTTGTTAAAACCTCAAAACGTCATATTCCGATGGGAGATTTACGGCTTATACGGCGTACGAATTTGGCGCGCGTGAAACCGCGGGGAACAGCTAGTTTTTATGAACTGAAAATTAGGTCGGTACTTCGTTTAGAAACTAGGGGTGTAATTGACAGCCTGGCTCTGAGATAACATTGGCTGCGATAGACGTATAGACGGATAGACGGCGGACATCTGCATCCAGAACCCTTAAATTGCTCAACTTAATAAATACAAAAAAATATAAATAAATAATACTGATCACACAGCATCATCTAGCCCCATGTTTATTTTATAACATTATTGTATACTAGTAACCCGCCCCGGCTTCGCAATGGTAGTAGAGGAATATCCTATCTTGCATTGTTTTGTTATATCTCAAATGGGTTAGACAGCATTTTCGATTTAAGCTCCCAGGCGGCTGCAATTTTCACTTCTAACAATTATTGTTATATTTCAACCAATTTACGCAAAACCTTGAGAAATTACATACTTAAAACTTCCTTTCGAATCACTCTATCAATTGGTAAAAACCGCATGAAAATCCGATCAGATGTTTTAAGTTTATTGCGAACAGACAGAAGGCAGAGGACTTTGTTTTATAATATGTAGTGATTAAGTAAATCTAGATATATTATTTCAGGTACATCAAGTTGGGCTAGGTCATGAACGTGTTTATGGTTAAGCAGTACCTATCAGTTAATCTTACCTCCGAAAATATAAAATTGTATTTAAACATAGTACGAATATTTGTCATTTTCCTTGGGTGAAAGAGGATGGAAGCAAATATCAATTACATAGGTACCTACAGCATCTGTAATTTACAAATGTTAATAGGATGATCTATTCCTTTCTAATACCAAAAACGAATGCCAATTGTATTTGTTGAGTCATTCCCAACGTCTCGCGTGAGACGTGCTCAGTCGCAACGTCTCACGAAGAGTATTCCCAACGTCTCACGAAAGTCAGAGCGTCATGTGATTTACAATCTACATCATCTAGTATTTGTCTATCTTTTTCATCCTTTGATGGCAAAAGATTAATTTTCGTAATCCATGTTCTATTCCCAACGAATACCAAAACATAAACTTTGGTACAGTCACAGAAACAATCTATTTAGCTTTCTCATAATTGAATATAATGATCACTATATTATTGTCCACTCTTCCGAAATCTTGCTGTTTGTAATCGCCAACGACAGTGTCAATTTTTATTGCTAAGATGGTAGAGCAATTTACCACCGTCTCAGTGAAACAGTGCCCTAAAATGGAGCAAATTCACTTTTGAATTAGGCGGTTTTATGTATTGCATGACTGCATGTTCTGCCGCACAGTTTTTCTCAGATTTGACATAATATAACAATAACAGACACTTTCACATTGCATTGTTATCTAAAACTTGTTATTTTTCTATCTTAATCGGATATATCGGAGACATTGCCCTGCTCGCCGCATTTTTATAAAGTTATAGGAATGACATCCAGTACGTACCTACAAATAGGATGAAACAAGGAGAAATATTTATACGTTCCACTTTTCGCAAATTTAACGATATTATGAAGAAATACGCAGAGCGAGATTCTTTGGCAGTCCTGATTCGCCAGGTTCTATAATTTTTTAAAGTTACTGATCTGGTAACAAAATATTTGAGGAGCAAAATGTTGTTCTGGGACAGATCTAGTAATCTAGTAAATTTTTTGAGATGGGTGAACTGCCTGTCATGCTTTCGAAAATTTAGGAGACTAGCTGCTGCCCGCTCCTACGCCCGCGTTTTATCAGGATAAAAAATAGCCTATATGTTATTCCAGGTCCCAAACTATCCCTTACCAAATTTCAGCCTAATCGGTTCAGTAGTTTTTTCGTGAAAGAGGAACAAACATCCATCCATACTCTCAAACTTTGTCATTTATAATATTAAGTAGGATTCCTTCAAACGAAGTTAAAATTTAACCGCAGTTCAAAAGTGAGGTCCAAGTAAAGAACAAACAATTTTTGATTATATCATGATTAATTATAGAAATTATAATCAGTGCAGCACAATAACTGTTAACTTTTTATTACGACTTGATTGAATAATATGGAACGGTCGGCCCAAGTCAATTTATCTCATTAGTAACAATTGAACAAAGTGAATTGCTCAAAACATTCGTTATTAATCTTTTTTTTACCAAACATACGTGTAAATTAGTTTCGGTTCCTATCGATCAGAATAATCTACTAAGTTCCTGTAATAAATCTGGAAAACTTCAGGAAAATTAAGGGAATGCATATAATTTCTTCCATGCGGGTTTTTAGTAAGAATATACATATGTAATCTACATAAATCTAACTTATTTTACAAAAGTCGCTGAGTGTGTATGCAAATCTTTATGATGTTGGATGCGTCCGGGTAACAATTTAGATGACGAAATAATCTTATCTTATCACGTTATGAAAGAAATTAGTGTGTACTAGTTACACAGTAAGTCTTTAATTGTTCTTGAAAATTTGAAGATTCACGCAGAGAATATCATTCTTACTCGAGTTTGTGACGAATATCTTTAAATGACTTTTTGTTTGTATAATTTCTCACAAAAGCCTTTAATATTTAAATCAAGTTTTAGTAAATTTCAATAACAATATATCAGCGGCAAACGCTTGCTTTGGTTCCATTTTGTTTGCATTTTTTTCAGATATGACGTGTTTTCTGTAAAACTATCTAAATATACTAGAAAATTTTCTAAAATGAACTAACTTCTTAACTCTTCCGCGGCGTAAACTTCGTAGGCAATTTAAAAAGCCTTCAAATAGCTCGCATCCGATTTTTCATTGGTCTTCCCGATGCCAATTTTAAGTTTTAAACAGCTAAACAAACTTAAACCTACAAATAACCTTTGATACTTTGATGCACATTTATAAATAATCTTATTTATTACAAGTGTGGAGTGGTTTTTTTTAATGTATATTATCACGGAACTTACTGGTTGTGAGAGCGCGCGTGAGGGCGGAAGCGTGCGTCGAAGCGCACGAGCGGGCACGGACTGGCCGAGAGCGGGACTCCGACTTGCGACGGGTTCGCTGCATCCACCACCATCGCCCACATACCTACCACGCAGGCTCGCAACAGTCGCAAGATGAACTTCTCATTACCTAGCCAGTAGCCTATTCGTCTTACTCACTGGACTATGATTAAATGTTCAGAGTATAGCTAAAAGCAGTACAGAAATCTCCAGACTGGAACCGCTCTTAGGTTTTTTTACAGAAACAGTTAAAACTTTAGGGAAATACATGGGAAGCGGCTAGTTTATTTTTTCGACTGAGATGACCGAATTTCTACATGTGCTGGATTGTGATTTTCAGGTTATGAGCCAAAAAATCCAAGCAATATTCAAACTGTAGCCGGTGTTCTATAAGGAAAGCTGGGCTATTTTTAGCTATATTCGAATTAAGGAGAAGGTTCTACATAATGTTCGGTTCGGCTTATGTGTATTTTTTATTTATGTTCGCCGATTTCTCCGTCAATAGTGAACTGATTTTGATGATTCTTTTGCTACTACGTATAGACTTATAGAGTATAGAGAATAATCCCCAGATGATCCCATTTTTTTTGTAGTATTTCGAAAGCGACATTATAAAAAAAAGCTGTATTTTGTGATTACCTTTACAAGTTAATAATCCATTTATTTAGTATTGGACAAATTAGAAGTCATTTACTATGAATCCACACTAAACCAAACCACGACTAAATTTTCGGTATGGAGTCTATTGACATTGAGATTTATATATTACTAACTGCAGCTCGTGGATCTCATGGTATGATGAGATCCGCGAGAAGGAAATGGTCTTACGAGACAACCGTGTGGTACCCACGCGAGGGGAAACGCAGCAGAGGCAGACCCATCAAGCGCTGGGAAGACGACTTGCCAAAGGAATGGCGTAGAGCATGCCTAAACCGCGTGCATTGGCATATGATGCAGGAGGCCTATGTCAAAGGATAACCTGACTTACCTACAACCGGTGTCAAAAAGTAGTACATAGATAATAAGTAGGAATATTTAAACATAATATTAATTAAGTATTAGTCAGAGAATAAAGGCTATTTTTATTTTATTTTATTTATTTTTATTTATTTAACTGCAGCTCGCGCCTTCGCCCGCCTTTTGTCGGGATGAAAAATAAGCTATATGTTATTCCAGGTCCCACACTATACCCACAGATACAGATACTAAATTTCATCGGTTCAGTCGTTTTTGCGTGAAATAGTAACATAAATCCATACATCAATCCATAAAAACTTTGACATTTATAAAAAAAAGAAACTAAAAACTTGTAGGACTAAAAATTTGATTGTTTTGGAAAAAACTTAAAACCGACAGCAAATTTCTTAGTATTTACACTCATCATCATCATATCAGCCCATAGACGTCCACTGCTGGATATAGGCCTGCCCCATATGACGCAACAAATAGCGGTCCTGAGCCGCCTCCATCCATCAACTCCCTGCGACCGCTACGATGTCGTCGGTCCATCGAGTGGATGGTCTCCCATGTAGGGGGGGATTTGCCATAATCACCACGCTTGGCAGGCGGATTGGTGATCGCAGTGTTGGTGTTGAAAAATACTCAGAAGGAAGCTGCTGCCCTTCCTCACGTAGGTTCCCTTAGTCGGCTCTTACGACATCCACGGGTTGAGTTGGAGGAGTCGATATTCGTACACCGCGGCCCCACGGCCATAACATAGTATTTACACTGGTTTATTTTTATTCGGAACAAATAATAGTCACTCGTGAACAAAACAGAGCCACCTCGGGATTAGTCTCTATACAAAGAACATCGATAGATCTTTTAAAATCGGTCCATAATTAACGCAATGCAGCCAGCAGCATCTCGGAGACGCTTCCGACTGGTAATTGATATGGACCAGTTGAGCTACCTGTAGATTGTATGCAACAGTCTGCAGTCAGCTCAATTGTTTCAATTGTAAATAAAATACTAGTTTAATTTATTTATATTATTTGATTGTTATTTTCTTAGTCAATAAAGATCATATTTACGGAGAAATCAACTAATATATATACAGCCGAACCTAGAATCTCCTGCTTTTTCGAAAACCGTTAATGAAAGAAAATTTCTAGGAACAGGCATGAATGTTTTCGGCGGTTTCCCACATCCATACATCATATTGAAATTATAAAGCCCAAAGTTTGTGAAACGTTAATTTTACTTTGTTACTTAAGATCTCCTAAACTACTGAACAGATCAATATATAATTTAGCGTACATTTCGAACATAATCTAAATTTGATAAAAGGCTACTTGTTATACCGAAAATATGCATGCGAAGCCGCGAACAAAAGCTAGTTATGCATATAACTAATGATGTAAAGAATCCTTACCAACATGACATATGTACGTAGAAAATGTTGGCTGAATGTATAACTTATTTTATTTGAATCAAAATTGATATTGTTTATCGAATCTATGTTAGTTATCGAATTTTATTTATAAATTAATGAATTGGAACGTCTATCCAGACTTCAGAACACGATTTGCAAAAACGTTTCTAGAATGGATTCTTTCTCTTTCGGATAAAAAATATTTAGTAACAATTTCGCGTAAAACCTTCTATCTTCAGAGAAAGGAAAAAATAGACTTACGCAGTATAAAACTGGCAAGTCTACCCTCCAACTTCATACTGCGTAAGTCTTTTGCCTTCTCTGATAGCATGGCATGTCAATTTGTGGGAGGGAGGGCGATGCACGCGAATTGCATTTCGTCGGATATCATCAGAGAAGTTTTCACGCGCTATTATACATGATACATAATATGGATTTACACAAAGTAACGCCTGAATCTAAAATAATTAAATACTATTGGGTAATCCATAACTTTAATAGAGTATTCTGAATGTTTCCATTGTAAATAATATAAAACAAACAAACAAAAACGTTCGTAATTAATATCATTTCAAATAACATCACTAGCCGTGTACCTAACATACCATGGACTCTATGGAAATCAGGGCATTAAATTGTCGTGATCTTTTTAACTTATATTGGTTAATAGTTGTTAGGTCGCGCATGAGCTTGATTGTAAAGTTCACTTAACATATTTATATAATTTGATAAATAAAGATAGGTTAAGTACCTACCTTATATCGAAAGACCACCCAAAAACAAAAATTTTATCTACCTACATGTGTAAAACTAAAATAATAAGAGAATAAGAATAAGAAAATACTCAGAGCTTCTTATGAGATTTAAAACTCTCAGCCAGTTAAGGAATATGTCTATGTTTACGTTTTTGATATTAAGTTTCTGTCTGAAGCAGCAATGGCTGGTTCGAGTATGTTCGGATTACAGACGAGAAACGAGTAGGTCCTATTCTCCGATTCTCGTCTGTAATTCACTACTGCTGGAGTTAGGGTACGTTTTTAGAGGGAAGTCAGTGCGGAATTTAGCAATTTATCCATATAGTGAGAGAGTTATTGTACCTACTCGCAATATTTCCATCGCATAAAATCAAAGAAAATCGTGTCCGTCTAGTTAGCAGCCCCGCCATGGAATTTGGTGATTTCGACTATGCCAATAAATAGACCCTAAATAGACCCTCCCGGTGCCATAAGTAAAATAAATAGTGCACCTGTACTTTAGGAGATATTTAAGTGTTTCACTGTGGCTGCTATCTTGACGTCTAGTTAGCAGCCCCGCTGATTCCGACAAATTCGTAGTGAAATATGAATCATGAACTATGCCAATAAACTGTTCCCTACGGTATCTAGTTCTCCTGCAAGTCTCATAAATAGACCGCCTGTGCTGATAATTCACTTTTAAAAAAATTTAAACCAACTTTACTAGTCGTTAACTCTTCTCAAAAAATCATAAATATTTGATAGCAATAGAGGCGTCATTAACATTTCGCGGAGTCGGATAGGGAACATAAAGAAGAGAAGAGAAGATAACTGTAGTGAGCATACGCCAACAAGCGAATTTACTTTCAATGAGTTTTCAAAAATATTATGAATTTACTTTGTGGCAAATGTACAACAAAACAACCCTCACAACCTAAGGTTGTCGCGCATAATATTATTATTAAACTAAATGAGAAAGATATCGGTGGTATTGTTTTGCGTCATCGTTTCTTCATCAAGGCATATCATGAAAAAAATCTTGGTGAGTAAAACTTATTGGCTGGTTGGATATATTGAAAAAAAAAACGGAAATATCTGGTGATGTCAAAAGTTGAAATGCAAGAAAAATCCTACAGATTTATCAGTGTGAATAAGATTGAATTTTTCATTGGAAACCGTCAAAACCTGGCCAGGCCTAGGTACTGATAAGTTGTAAGGTATTTTGAAAAAAAAACTCGTACCTATTTTAAAAATAAATATAAATCCTGCTTAAGTTGAAGTATAGGCACCTAAGTAGTAAAGTGTGTACTTTATCTATGAAGACACCTCAAGGAGCGCAGTTTAAGTAACATTAATAGATCTTTCTAAGCCTTCCTCACTTTTAAAACGACCAATGTAACACCCTTTGAGAGTGGTTAAATCCTACTCACAGTACTTATTGTGAATGAAAGAAAATATCAATTTGAATACTATAATTTTATGAATGTGACGATCTCTTATCAGGATGTAGTTTTATAGTTTTAAAGATTGTGCTCACGAGACGCGATTTTATCCGCATAAACTATTGTATTTCAGTTGTTCAGTTTCCGATATAATTTTATTAGATAATTTATGATATTTGACGTAGGCGAACCTATAACACATTTTGAGTACTGATGTGGCGCGACGGGCGAAGGTCCGCCTTCGACGCAGAAGGTTGCGGTTTCGATTCCCGAATTGGGATTAATGTTTGTACGATCTGCAAATATTAGTTTCGTGTATTCTGGGTATTTTTTATGTATAATAAAAAAATATCTATCTATGTAATATATTGTATTATGTATATCAGTTATCTAGTACCCGTAACAAAAGCTCTGCTTTGCTTGGGGCTAGATGATGCTGTGTGCATTGTCCATCATTATTTATTTTATTATTTTATGTCTCTGTAGGCGATTTGATATTCACATGCCAGTAATGCTGAGATATGAGGGTCAATTGTAATTTATCATGTCTGATATGAATACGCTATTTGATTTCATTTAAAAATTAAATTTCGTTGAGGTAATTCTTCTCTAATATCGCGTATTTTTCTTACTCACAGATTTAAGAAAAAAAAATACATATTTTTACGTTTATTACTACAACTGGGACAACTTTTGTCCCAATTGTTCTGTGCACAAGTTTACTGGGACAAAGGTTGTCGCGGTTGTTCTGTGCACAAGTATACTGGGACAAAGTTTGTCCACAATGATAGTTTCGTGTGTAAATCCCGTAAAACCTAGGCTCTAAATTATTAACTCTAAATTATTAAACAAAACAAAATCATAATAATATAGAATGTCGACAATCATTAATGAAACCACCGAAATTTTGCGAATGCAATTATCTATATCGCTCGGGACTGCAACAATATGATATAAACATCCCCAGTGGACATTAAATGAAATTAAGCTTCAACTGTTGATTCCTCGTTGATTCTCTGAACATTATGTACATAGTGTCAGTCACCGCGTCAGCAGGAGGGCAATTCTGGCAATATATCGAATGTCAGAATATCGACTGATAAACAAGCGTATTCTCAAAATCTGTAATTCGATATTTATCGAGGGTTTTTCTTCGATGAGTTGCTCGATATGTTTCACGAGAATAAGGTTTTGGCGATACCCGATGTTTATCACATGATATTTTTATCCCGTGATAATGAGTATCACTTGATAAAGTATCACGTGATACGCAAAATCACTCGATGGACCAAGGACACCGTAGCAGTCACAGGGAGTCGATGGATGGAGGTGGCTCAGGACCGCTATTTATGGCGTCGTATGGGGGAGGCCTATGTCTAGCAGTGGACGTGTATAGGCTGATATGACATACGCAGAATTGGCACCCAGAGCTGTGCAACAGTGATAAGCGGATTTACGATGACGCATTATAAACTGTTGAAGGCACGAGTTGTACAAGATTTTTAAGACGTGAAATTTGTATATTAGTAAGTGATAAGGTACTTTCATTTAAAAAAAACAGGTAAGTCATATCCTACTAATATTATAAATGACAAAGTTTGTATGGATGGCAGGATGTATGAAAGTATGGATATTTGTTACTCCTTCACGCAAAAACTACTGAACCGATTAGGCTGATTTTTGGTATGGGTATAGTTTGGGACCTGGAATAACATAAAAGCTATTTTTTATCCCGATAAAACACGGGCGTAGGCGCGGGCAGCAGCTAGTTAGACATAAGTGAAAGAATTCGAAGAGACCCGTGAACTGAGATCTAGGTGAGTATATGGCGCAACGCAGCGCATCAGCTTTACTATACAGCGGGACAATGCCGCCAGGGTCTTGGGAATGTTTCTGACTGGTTCATATGAATCAGTTAAGTTATACCTGTAGATTGTTTGTAACAGTCTACAGCTAGCTCAATACTAGTCCTAGTATTTGATTGTAATTCTTTTTGTAATAAAGTGTACTAGACATCACTTACTTTTGATCTTAAGTAGATAACTATAGTAGGCGTAAAAACTTTAAAGTGAAAGCAATGATAATAACAACAGTAATTCATTTGGTATCAGGGCCCGTTCTAGAATGCGCCCCTTACTGTTTCATTTCCTTACAGGTGATACCGGTAAAGTAACAGTTAAACTACCGTACTGTTTAAGATCTTAGACCTGAAAATAGCTAAACACTGTCCCAGTCACAAATTGCCTAACTGTAGCACATAAAATATTAACGCATGTGCCTCACGTCAGCGGATTTAGCAAAGATCCGGTGAATCCCGGTCAGCAGCTTTGTTACACGTTTCTGGAAGTAGTAAACGAATTTTATTTGTAGGTCAGGAGAGCGACTGGAGTCGACCACACGATTGAAACAGGACTGTTTTGTGGTCAAGTCTGTTTGGTTAAATAATATTTTTATAGAGTGGTTCATTTTGATGAAAGTATAGCTTGTTCATTTGTTTTGATTTTATTTAATTCTGCAATATGACGAAAACATTATATCATTGCATTATGGCTGCTAAAGTTATACTCATTCACCATAAGTGCGACTGTCGTAGTGGTCGAAACGTTAAAATCTACCCCTCCCCTCCCACTCAGCTCGTAAGACTAATGAAACATCATTTTCAAGCGTAAAGTCAGAGAATCTTTCTCATGACTCTGTTGCGTTTTATTTATTATTCAATATATATTTATATGTTATTATGAACTTGTTATAAGCAATGTACATATAGTATGTGTGTAATGTGTGTATAGTATTTTATATATGATATTATAATATGTAATCTATTAAATAAGTAGGTTAATATTAAATCTTTTGTCCTCTATTCATGCACATAATGTATACAAACTCTTATAACTTTGTCTCTCCCAATAAGTTTTGCTAGAAGAAAAGTCTCTTTATGGTTAAGCTCGCCTTTTGCATACATTTTATTGTTTAATTTTATAAATGTATATTTTTTCAATAAAGAAGCAGGTTCTCTTGTGTATTTTGAACATCTCCACTGCAATCACTAATCCGCCTGCCAAGTGTGAGGATAATGCCAAAACCACGCTTGCTTGGGGGAAGCACGTTCAACTGTATAAAAGACAAGGGTCTTTTATACCTATGTCCACTGTTGAACGTAAACGGGGATGAATGTAGCACATAAAATATTAACGCATGTTGATTTTTTTATGATGATATCTATATATGTATATTATTTAATATTATTATAATAATATATTAATAATAAATAATTTAAATACAATACTTATAAACGTAAATATATAAGTGAGACCGCACTTTGGTAAGGCACAAATTGATCGTCTTTATTGATATTTCATTGTATAAACTAAACAATAGTCAAATTTCAGTACCATTACTTGGCAACAATAAATTTAGTGTAGATTATGAGAATTGTGATTGACGACAAGACAATCCTTATATTTGATTGTGCAATTGACTCCGCAGGCCAATGCTCCAATTGCTGTAAATTATTCAGAGAATCATCAAACATGTCATTATTGCTCTGCAAACATTGCGTCATGACTGTCAAATTTAATTCATCTGTCATAAATCAGATGCCTCGTGGGACGCAAAAAATGGTCAAGGCAGTATCAATATGGACTGATAACATTAAAATGTCACCTTAATAGTTTTTTGTAGCAATAACTAAAGCAAATATTTGAACCAAAATTTTATAATGGGAGCTATCGATGTAGCTCGCTGAGCGAAGGTCCGCCTACAATGCGGTTGCGGGATCGATTCTCGCCTTGGAACAAATATTTGTACCGGGTATTTTCTGGGTATAATAAATAATATATATCTATGTAATGTATTATATACATAATTTTCATCTAGTACTCATAACACAAGCTTTGCTTAGCTTGAGGCCAGATTATGCTATGTGGATTGTCCTGCAAAATTTATTTAAAGAAATACGATTGAATCACATTGTATGTAGTTAAGAGAATAAATAAAAATACCGACTCATTGAGAACATCCTTTTCAGAAATGGTTTAAAATAGAGTATCTAATCTACTCAGTAAAAAAGAATGGTTCAAACCAGTTCCAGTTGTTTCCCCTGGACGTTATATGATCCACGTTATATTAAGTAAATCAGTCATCTAGTACCCTTAACACAAGCTCTGCTTAGCTTGGGTGTAGATAATGTTGTGTGACCTGTAATTACTATTTACCAATAAATCGATTATTCTGATTATTATTCTTTGAATTCTTCAATATTATTATTATTTTTTGTTTTCTAGGATGAGATCTTACTCATAACGTTGTCAATTCACAAGCCTCACGTCAGTTTTCACCAACAACCGTCAGTGCCTTCAAACCATACTACAAAAAAATACTATCTGTCCTTATGTCCGTGAGAGCACGCATAAATAAGGTACGAGTAACATGACTGCCACAAACCCAACCACAAATTTCCTATCAAATTAAAAATTAAAGTAAAGATTAGAGGGTTAGAGACCCCTTGCAAGATTTATTTTAGACTTCTAACATTATTAAAATCAACTCCAGGAATGCTTTACACCGCTACCTTCTGCGCTATAAAGTAGGCTGGTTATTTGCGCCTTCATTACTCATCGGAATGACGTCAGGTGTGCATACCGCGCTCCTTGACTGTACAAACTAACCTCCGGCCGAGATTAAAGGACTTGGCATGCTTTTGCGATAATGCAAATTTGACATCATTATTATCTATCTTACATGAAAATGAAAATTAAATAAAAATTGTGTAGAATGGAGTTACCATTAAAATGGTATTCCATTTTTTTTCCATAGAACACATAATTAGAAAACAATTCGACTGATGATGTTGACAATGCTGATTTAGAAAATTAATAAATATATGATAATGGATCATTAATTGCTGCTAGAAAATTAATGATCAATTATTTATTTTCTTTTAAATGAGTTGTTTTCAGTATTTCAGTTGAGTCGCAGTTGGAGGTTACAATCAAATTTTAACTTCTTTTGGTAGATTATTGTATCATTTAATCTTGGAACTGTAACTAGCGATGAATAATGAAAACCTCGTACTTCTATCTACCCACGAAGGTCTGAATCGCGGCGAGACCATAGAAATTACCTACTACTACAGTAATATCTTTGTGTGCTGACGTTCGTAGAGTTTTGCCTTTGAAACATTAATCTATCATTTTCAAAAGTTATATTAGTTTTTGTGAGACGCTGGGAATACTTTTCGTGTGACGTTTGTTATAGGTGTTTTTCGTGAGACGTTCGGAATACTTTTCGTGAGACATTAGGAAGGAGCATGTTTCTCGTGAGACTTTGGGAATACTTTTCGTTAGACGTTGGGAATGAGGACGTCTCCGCGAATCGTTCAGAATAACGCCAATCAAGAGATAACGTTTCGTAGTGCTTCATTGGTACTCAGTTAATAATCATGATGACTGGCTCGAAATGAAATTTTTAATAAGCCTATTAATTAATTTTCAGTTTGGGTAAACTGAATTTTGCCCTGCAATGGAACACACAAGAGCTGATTGTAGTTTAATTATTTTATTTTCGCATTGTAAATTACTCAATGGTTTTTTGTAAAACTTGTATCTATAGCACAGCACGGTACCTATCTAGTCTTTCTAAGTCCCATGATTGCTGGCGCATACTAAAAGACATAGTTTAAACAAAAAGTGAAATACTAAGTCGGAACTGTGTCATAAAATATGGTAAATGAGGGCAACGCACGCAATGCTTGCCGCCACGTCGGGGCTGAAACTATATAACCATGGGACGGCAATCTGAGAACGATAACCCTATGTCCAATAATGATAAGTTGTAAGTACATACACGATAGTAGAGGTATAGTGCCAAGACGACAAGATCTCTTCTCGGAAATCGAGAGATTTTTCGATACCTTTTTTCCCCCTTAAGAGGGATCTTTAAAGGGGAAATGAATTTATTTCTTTCTTGAATACCAGTTTACCCCCTTATGGGCTTTTTAGGGGGAAAACTAAAATAAGCCTTATCCTTACGGGCTTTTATGCTGTGTACGCAACACGTGAAAACCGACGCCAAGAAAAGAAAAAGCTTTTCTCGATGAACTCACCATGAGTTGATCATGGCAGGTAACTTTTTAACGACGGAGGACTTCTGTGGCGCAGCGGATGAAAGTCAGCCTTCGAGGCAAGAGGTTGCTTGGGTTCGATTCCCGCCTCGAGACAAATGTTTGTACGATATGCAGATGTGTATGTGTTCAGGGTGATCTGGGTATTGCCTATGTATAATACAAATATATATCTATGCAATGTATTATATATCATCTATATATACTACCCATAACATAAGCTTTACTTAGCTTGAGGCCAGATTATGCTATGTGGATTGTCAAGCATTATTTATTTAAAGAAAAAACTATTTTATCGATAAGTAGTTAAGAGAATAAATAAATATGCAGACTTCTTGAGAACCTCCTTTCAGAAATGGTTTAAAATAGAGTGTCTAATCCACTCAGTAAAAAATAATGGTTCAAACCAACTGGTTTGAAAACAACTGGAACTCCAGTTGTTTCCTCTGGACATTATATGATCCATGATTTCAAGCCTATGGAATGAAGACGGTACAAACTAAAAATACAATAAAACTTGGGCTAAACTCTTTGACCTGACTGTTTGTTCAATTGCAATTTGTTTTCAGTTTTTCATGTGCAATAAACGGCTTAGTTATGAGTATACGCAATGCGTAGGAGGTGATTTTTTATAGGTAATTTGTGTACTTTTAAAACAACCTGTATTAAAGATAATTACATCAAAAATACTAGTGTGAAAACATGGCCAGGTGTAGTTGATATAACCATGCTGGTTTCAAAAGCTCAGCGACGCAAAGTACTCTAGGCTCCTCGGATAGGCATAAAAGTAGTTATTTTAATTATTGCTGTAAACACAGATATTCTATTCTATCGTTAAATATACTTGAGTAATTATAACCCACAGTTTTAATGGTCAGATCGTTACCTACTTATTTCTGTTAATCTCGTCACGAGGAGCAACATTCTTGGGCAATATACATTATCAATTCACAATAAACATGACTCTACTGCGACTATTGCGCTTCAGACTATTGCTGATTTGGACCTATCAACATCGTTTGCGAGCATCCTCAAGATGCTGGCTTCGTTACACCGTTGTTGCATGGCCTCGCCGGTCGTACCATTAGAACAACACCAAATAGATCGTTGGCGACATCGACACCACCAGGTGTGATTGTGGACAAACAAAGGTCTTCCTTTAAAAAGAAACGGCCCAACGTTCTCGATATCAGCCCAGATTAATCATCATATCAGCCCATACACGTCCACTGCTAGACATAGGCCTCTCCCATACGACGTCACAAATAGCGGTCCTGAGCCGCCTCCATCCATCGACTCCCTGCGACCGCTACGATGTCGTCGGTCCATCGAGTGGGAGGTTTTCCCACACTCCGATGGCCTCCCTTGTATTTGGGGAGCCTAGATTGCGCCTCACTTATTCTCCTCGTAGTATTATAACCATTTTATAGATGTTCTATTTATATGAAATGAATTTTACGGTATCTTAATTTAAACCTGTAGCTAGTAATAAGCTATCACGAGTCAAGACATGACATCATCATTCTAGTAATCATCTTGATGTAAACAAATGTGATGCACTGTTCAGCAAACTGAAGAGTACTTAGGTTAGGCATTTGTTAATTTTTGCCTGGTGTGCTATCCTGCGTGGTGCCAGATTACAATTTGCACCACCCCAATTTTCCCCGTGGGTGTCGTAATCGAGTTAGGGATATTATCGTTTTCTATTCAATTATCAGCTGTAAGTAAAGCATTGCTTTGCGTAAAGTCCCCCTCAAGACCACTGTGGTCTCCTCCAACCATACATCCCGATCCTGAACTCCGTCCAAATGTTACCAAGATAGAATTTGTCAATATTTAGAAAATAGTGAAACATAAGCTCTTCCTTTACTCAATATGCCACCAATTTATTTTAAGTGGTTTATAAAGATTTTTAGGGGTAAGTTTTAAAATATACCTAAGAAATTTGAATATTGAGCTCTGAGTTTCAATAAGAAGCTTAATTTTTTTCTGGTAAAATTGCTTTCAACTCTCCTTCGAACTTATTTCTACTCCAAAATCCCTTCTTCAAATTAATTAAGGTGTTTTGATAGCGAAAAACTATTATAGGACTTTAAAATCACCCTATTTCCGCGACTTATCCCAGTTCCAACAACCTGATAAAGTCGGACGCACGGCGACGCGCCGTCGTATACGACGTTATCTCTCCTAGCAGCTGATTTACGTCGCACGACTACAGTTACACTGAATAGTTTAAAGATTGATGTCTTTTGTACTTTAAGCTAATGAATTATAGGGTGCAAGTGCATTACACAAGGTGTTATTACTCAATAAGCATGAACTCTACATGTGCTTTTATTCTTTGAAATACTTGGCATATTTGCCTGATTTTTAGTAAATACAGTGGTACCTATGGCATTCGAAAGAGTAAAATCGTATTAAGCGTTGTCGCTATTGATTACCAAGATTTTACCCGGGCCGAACATACTGGACTGGGTATGTAAGTGGACGTAAGCAACTGTTGTAGGTTGATTTTGACAGCTTTTTTATTCCTTTATTGTTGTCACTATCGATTTTTGAATTAAATCTGAGAGTATGGTGAATATTGAACACATGTACCTAGAAGCAAAACACGCAGAGGAAGCAAATCGAAGGTCGAGAAAGAACGGACAAATGGACAAAAGTAAGATTTTTTATACACAGATAAAAAATCTTACATTTGTCTATGCCAAGAGTATACTTATCATCAGAATTTATTTGTTTCACATCAATTCCTTCGGCTTTTGTCACAGGGACTACTAATTAAAATTACATTCAGAATTATGAAATTCCAATGTGGACCCTCAGTCGTAACGGACACTAATATTTATGATGATAATGATGCTGTCTAAGTCGATTTCAGGTACGGCGACTGTGGGACTGGTCAGGCGTTTTATCTCAGTTAAAACGTGTGTGACTGGTCAGGTGTTTTAACATTAAGTTAAAATATGTGGGATTGTTCAGGCGTTTTAACTTAAGAGTTAAAACGCCTGAACTGACTTGGTCAGGCGTTTTAACTCTAAACTAAAACGTGTGTGACTGGTCAGGTGTTTTAACATTAAATTAAAACGAGTGTGTCTATTGTTCAGGCGTTTTTACTCTAACCTAAAACGTGTGTGACTGGTCAGCGTTTTAACTTTAAATTAAAACCTATGTGACTGTTCAGGCGCTTTAACACAAAGTTAAAAGGAGTATGACTGTTCAGGCACACTAGGTTAAAACGTGTGTAAGTTGTCACAGTCGCCGTAGCTACAATCACGGACTTTGTCATTAGGTGTTGGTTTTCTACCCTTTTGTGCGCTCTTTCGTAGCTTATTATACCCAAACTTGTAGCTGAATTTACGAAAGAACTTTGGTCATGTCCATCTACTAAAAAAATACAGATGTATTATATAGGTATATTATATTTGTATTACATAATATTTAGATCCAGATCTAGAATACACAAAAGTTTAATTTTATTTCGGTCCTTCATCACATGTCTCTGAAATAGATAAATGCTATTATCGGCTCCTCAACGGACGGCCTCAAACTAGGGTCATCTAGGATCATCAGAGCGACATTTATCGACTCGTTTACCGAAATAAATATTGTTTTTCACTAATTGCTCAATGACTTAATCAGCATTTTGTATAGTGAGACCAGTAAAGCAATTTTAAAGGAATCAGTTAAATGTACCTTCTTCTCCTTCCAATAGGACTAGAAATGTTGCTAGAGCTAAAACTCTATATATATACTATTTGTATTATGGAGTACGCAGTCCTATTTGTTAAAGTAAAATATTTCCATTAGAACCCAAAATAAAACCGGTCGGTCCCTTCATCGACCTTAATTTTTGACGTAATTGAAGCTCGTATTTCATGAAATGTTTTAACTGTCCTAGCAATAAATACTATTTATCTGGATATGCTACATTCTAGTCACTCGGTATGACTTAAACTGACCCATGCTGTCGATGATGACCACTGTTATCCTGGTCTGACAAGCGATGGTTGAATCAATCGTGATGTCAGTCAGTACATCCGATATCGCTGTGCGTAAACGTCGAGTAATTTAATATACCTGCCTATTTGTATATTACAAGATGACTTTGCAATCGATATTCTTATGTATAAATGTTCAGGTATTACCAATTCAATATCTACTACCCCAACTTCCTACCTACCCCATTACAGTGAAGAGAGACATCGGCCGTACGGTATGACACGCGATCGCTATTCAATTTCATAGAAAAACTTATTTTTATGTAACAAACGTTGTATTCGCTCACGGAAAGCAAAAAATTGATCATTGTGACATGTTGAATAGTGCACAGATGGGACAGAGTAGGTGTTGGAAAATGACAACCGAATATATCGTTTATGAAAACTATTATTACCATACTAGCTACTGCTCGCGCCTTCACCCGCGTTTTATTGGGATAAAAAATAGCCTATATGTTATTTCAGGTCCCAAACTATACCCATACCAAATTTCAGCCTAATCGGTTCAGTAGTTTTTGCGTGAAAGAGTAAAAAATATCCATACATCCATCCATATAAACTTTGACTTTTACAATATTAGTAGGATAAATTAAAGACGCTTGTCGGTACAAATATGCATCTGGAAACCATAATAGACAAAGTCCAGCATTATGCTAAACAATCCACACAGCATCTTCTAGCCCCAGACTGCAGAGTGTCTATTATGGATAATAGATAATTGACATACTAAAGACAATAGAAGTGTTTAAAAAAACTCAGACATTTTAAATAATTCTAAGATCACATAAAAATTTGTCCAGCCGCGGGGAACAAACCCGCAGTTTCCAGATCTTCGCCTGCTGCTTAAGGTCGTATATTAAACAATTATTTATAGCTGTACATTCCATGAAGCTCCAAATTTTAAACCCAGGAGGTGCTAAGGCATAAAAATATGTCATAGCGCATATCTATCATATGCAGATCGATCACCTGAATTTTGGCATCGGCTAGTTACTTTGCACCGTATCAGTTTTACAGCTTTCAATTAAAATTGCCCTTTGCGTCCTATCCATAAACAAATATGAATATTATGGTTTTTCTGTATTTTAATCTATGAAGTATACCAGCGAGCTTTGGGGCTGAAGACAGTTTTCCAGCAGACATTTTGATTTGCGGTGAACATAGCATTATCGTGATGCCATAATTTGACAAAGCAACCTTGTAAATTTTGCTTAGCCCAAAAATTCTTCAACAGAACTCGATATAATAATATGACAACTTCGAGGTATCATACTCAAGTTTTATGTGACGGTGACTGGAATATCTATCTACATATCCTTATCATTTCTTTGTTACTGGAAATTTGTCCCCTTAAAAACATAGCATAGGACCGTAAAACGAGGCAAGGGGATAAGGCCTGCCTATTGCTAGGTGCCTATTGCCTTTGCCTTGCAGAGGGAAGAAAAAGGCTTAATAATACCTGCAAAGCATTTTTTCATGTTTTAGCGATCAAGATCATATTTTAGGACTCCCACTGCTGTGCCATCTACCTAAGAGCAAATGAATAACACCTTATTTCTTATATGATAACAATTACTATATTAATAGCTGTTTATGTTATAAAATTTAACATCTCTAAGTGCTTATTTCGTAAGCCTTAAACAATAAAATTTATTGAAATCTGAATTAGAATCTGAAATCAAAGTCTCATTCCTGGACCTCACACGTATCCAACTTAAATGTTCTGATACCCAAAAGCCGAGTTATCAAACAGTATTTACCTATCACGGACTAAGTATTCATCGATTATGAAGGAAATTTCGAAACTGGCTGCTTATTAAAAGTTTATCCATGACAGTAACAAAAAGAATTCGCGATGTCACCGCACCATAATGCGATTGACTCAGATAACGAGCTATAACGTCAAACGGTGAAATATTTTTAAGTACAGTAAAAACATGCAATTATAATGAATACCTGCTATTGATTGGTGAAGGCACGCAAGCTTTATTATCTAGGGATGGGAAGTTAGCGATAGTTTTGATATCGATGAAGAAGACTAAGAACATCGATGTAGTCGCATAGAAACATCGATGTATGGACTTATGGTATGGAGGTCGATGTAGGCGCGTACAAACATAAAAGTATTTTTATTAAAGTTATATCTTTTGTATAACGCGTACCTACCCTTTAATTTTATTTCCCATTTTATAACATATAAATAGGTATCGATATTATATTTGTGTTAAGAAATGTACAGTATAAGTGGAACGTATATATTTATTTGTAAGCGTGATCACATTAGGGCAACAATTGTTTCATAATATTGTAAAAACGTTTTGTAAATAATGATAAGAGTGCCCTTTGACTCTCAGTACATCACAGTACATGTAAAGTCATCGCGGACTTAACCCCAAATGACAGCATAACTCATGTTTTATCTGAGTAAATTAGAAGTTTTAGAACTTTATCAAATTGTTACTACGTACATTACTGTTTTACTATTTATGATGCAATTACGACTTGTAACTAAAGTGTAATATAAAGTAATTTTAATATCGATTATGTATGTATCTAATAATATTTTACGATAAATTTTGCGATGTAAACGTTGTTCCTTTCCCTAGATACTTTTGTTAAGCGATGCACCCAGGGGTCGAATTGTCTTATTATGAAAATTATGCTGAACGTTTTATGATTCTACCTACTGCGTATCTACCTAACTGAAAACGAAAGCCTTGAATACCCTTCCATAGCGTGTACAATGTTCTTCAACTAGGATATATTGCTTTATAGTTTTGACTAAACTGCTTGCTGACAAAAAGTTAAGTTTTATTGCTAGATTGTACTGAGCAGTAAAATTAAAAGTAGCAGCCGTCGAGGCTGCTAGCGATGGAACTATCTAATCAATTATACTTTAGCACGATTGTTGTTTGGCCCTAACATCAAACATTAACTTTTAGCCACCTATAACATTTTTTACTTATGATAATATTGTGATAATCTGTTGTAATATCATACAAAGCAATATTGAAGTAATAGAGTACTTAGTCGTTGGATTCTACGTCCCACAACACAATAGATTTCCTAGAATTGCTAGATTTAAAACGGATATTAATCAGAGTTCTACAAGGCATCCAAGAAACGGAACTTGCGAATTCGTTGTGGGAAATCGTATCAAACATCGCACACCGGTACGCCTCAAGTTGTGTGAAACGTCGGAATTAATTTCTTTCAATCAATTATTTGACTCTTTTATCGTGTTTAATTTAGAAAGATGTGCGTAAGCCTGAAAATTAATATAAAAATTCTTAAATGGGATCTATAGATCATTCAAAAATGTATTTATGTGTAAACTAGCTATGCCCGCGACTTCGACTGCGTGGAATAGTGACAGTGTGATTTTCATACAAACTTTCATCCCCTATTCCGTTTGGTATTTTACCCCCTTGAGGGTAAAATTTTTTGAAACTTTAAATGAAATATTTTTTTATTATATGTAATTAACAGCCTAAATAATAAATTCCAAGCATTTAGCTTTAAAAATGACGATACTTCTATACAACCTTTCAACCCCTCTTTCAAATACCTTATAACCCTTTTTTTGCATTAAAAAGTAGCCTTTCCTTTCCTCCTTCAGGTTCATCCTTTCTCAGGTTCTAAAGTATCTGTGTACCAAATTTCATTTAAATCGGTTCAGTAGTTTTGGCGTGAAAACGTGACAGACAGACAGACAAAGCTACTTTCGCATTTATAATATTAGTGAGGATAAGGATGGTCAAAAATAAGGTTCATCGATCTACACCATCGACGTGATATCATAAAAGATTTTGGTTCTTGTGCTTTGTATTTTTCTGTACCCTTTATCTGATTGTGAAACGTGGCTAAGATCAGATGTATTCAATATTATATGTATTGCTAAAGATAATTGCAATTCTCAGATACAATGTCGTTAAAAGTTGAAGCGATAGGTGCGGTCCGAACGAGCTTTTGAGCCATTACTCAGTTCATTCTAATATTGCCTTTCCGCTAATTAGAAATCGTAAATGTGCCTAGCCACTACAAGACAAAACTTGCATTGAAAGCAGAAATACCTTAAAAAAACCTTTTCTAGGCCAGATTAATAGCAAAATATCACATAGAACAATGTGACAAAGAAAAGAAAACAAAAAGAAGTTCGTGCAGTCACTGCTACTCTGTGATCGACTAAATGATATGTTTTTTATAAAGGCTCCGTAGTAGACAAGACAATTAGATCACTTCGACAATATTGCGGAACCTTGGTGTGATTAATTTATTTTCGTAAAATTCATTGGATTAATTTACCCGTGCTCGGTTCTTGATGGAATAATTTATGAGCCTCAGTTCAAGTGATCTAGTAACAGTCTTGCAGTTCCTATGCGGTGATATCACTGCCTATTTTGATATTTACTTTACTTTAGTTAGATAGAAAGCAAAAGTGGGAAAACCAAATTTTACATAGTCTACATGAATAATGATTTACATTCATAGCTTTCAGAATTCATGGATCAACGTCTGGCTTATACCCAGAGATCCACGACTCCATTATTTTCATAAAAACAACGTTCATAATTTGATTCCCAACGCAGGTCTACGACATTTTTAATTAATGGATGGATGTATGGATATTTATTACTATTTCACGTTAAAACTACTGAACCGATTAGGCAGAAATTTGGTATGGGTATAGTTTGAGACCGAGATTTTTATCCCGATAAAATGCGAGCGAAGGCGCGAGTAGCAGCTAGTAGGTAATATTTACTTACCAACGGGTCCGTAGAATTATTTGGTACAGTTAGCGATAAAGACTTCGATAAGATAGTACAAATATTAGTTTCTCCATAAAATAAAAGACTGACAGAATCATAGACTTAGGATTTTCGTACATCTTTAAGTCTATGGATAGTATAGATAAATCTCACACTTTCACGACTGAATGGATCTTCATGAGAACCTCTTGCGGCCTACCTCAGGATAAAATGTCCATAGTCCTTACATAAGGCTAATATGTAAAATAATATGGCTTTTAGACACAAAAAGTGCGTGAAGATGTGAGGACTTAGGTACAAAGTTAATTACGCTTATCCATGATATTTTAATCAATAAAGTTTAATATTCACCCAACTGTTCGGTGTGGTCACATCGTTTTATCATTCTAGCCACGCCAGTCTAGCCATTCTCTTTAAAAAAAGTGAATTTAGAGATGGACATATTTTATCCAAGTTTATATAGTTTTATTAAAACTGACAAAGATATCCTCCATTTTAACCGCGGAGGTGACGATGCTCGGTAGAGCGTCTTGCCTGCTGTAACCATTAATTAGATTAGCATATTGGTTAATTTTTTGTTATATAATAAGTATATAAAATCCAAATGTAATATTCCTTTTCTCAAACATCATTCAAAAGTTTTTAAAAGTATAAGTTTATTTAGAATTATATCTAAGTCCTCTTGACATGTAATTATATTATTTGTTGTGTGCACATAGGTTACGTTTCAAGCCAGATCATATTTAATTTATTTTTCATGTATACTATTATTGCTTGTTATGTGTTTTGTGTACCTAATAAACTAAAAATAGATAAATAAAAGGGAATATAATAATAGGTAATTGCGATTTTACTACAGACGATTATTTAATCTATAAGCGCGCCAACGGGGTTATTTTTACCTCACTCTATAGACATATGAAAGAATCAGTTGTTTCATTTGTTATATACGTATTCAGTATAAGGACATGATAATATGACACTTAAACGCGGCTAAAATTAAAAAATAACAAATGGAGGGATCTTTAGTTTCGAAGTAATTTCTCATCAATATTTCAAACTACCCCGTGATTTTCGTATCACCGTAAATGTTTTTATTTTAAACCAACCCTCTATAAGAACAAATAATACAAAATAAAATATTCAAATCGATCAAGCCGTTCTCGAGTTTTAACGAGACCACGAACAGCAATAGATTTTCGTATATACAGAAGATGTACCAGTAAGTAAAATAAGTGGCTTAATGAACTATATTTTGTAATAATAATATATATATATAAAATATATTTTTTTTTGTTTTTAGAACTCCCCTTAATTTTGAAGGAGGGCGTTGTCATCTGCGACACAGTTTTTAAACTTTTGCAGATGGCATCGTTTTCATTTTGTAACCATGCATCCATTTGTTATTTTGTTCCATAATAAACGACTTATTTATTTATTTATTTTTATTAATTAATGCACACCGAATTACCTAATTAAAACCACAAAGTGGTACATAATTTGGGCTAATACAAAAATAGCACAATAAGTACCGATAGAAATATTTGTTGATTGCTTGCTAAAAATCTTACGAAGAGGACACCCTGTAGTCCCTTTCTTTTGGCTTACGCTTACTACTTTGTCTGGAGAAATATTGTAGGTTCCTTCAAAAACTTGCTTTCTATAGGTTACAAAGAGCGTATACGGTATCCTGCTTCTCTACCATGACGTTTTCTCATTAAATAATTTCCCAACTATCTATCATTCATAGCTTTTCTCGACACTCAGTGACAAAAATAAAAATCATATACCTCTTTATTTCCCTGTTTTCTTTACTTATTATAATATTTTGACTGGTATTTCGCTATATGGGATGTTTCTTTTTTAGTTTTTATTATTGACCCATATCGTTAATACTAGGTAATCGATAGGGGCAATAGAAGACCGATTTAAGTTGCAAATGACCCTAACCTATCCATAGAGCAAGCATTTGTTTATCGCATGCCGTTATCTCAGACGTCCGGTGCACTGTCATCGGTATAATTATGATGAGTTTTGCAACACGAACCGGTGCCTTCGTTAGTGGGAATAGGTAGCTTTGTTACCAAGTAATATTTTCATGCTACGAGTAGCTACTTAGCTCTGTTGCATGCGCATCTGTTTTTTTTTTCTTAGTTTTAGCCTAAGATCCCATTCCAGGGTTTAGGCATTAGTAGATATACAATTATATTTGCATATTCTTTTTATGTGATTTAGGTAATTAATTTATATGGACCAGTTGAGCTACCTGTAGTTTGTTTGCAACAGTCTGCAGTTAGCTCAATTGTTTCAATTGTATATAGTAGTTCTAATTTTTTTCTATTATTTGATTGTAATTGTATTTGTTAATAAAGATTCCCGGTAATTAATTAGTCAGAGCTAGGCTTTTTCACTCGACCATTCTTATTTGTGGTAATTGTGAAAAGTCAAAAGCTGTATAAGAAAATTTGGGCCACTAGCTCGGTAGTTGGACACAGAGATATTTTAAGTTATTTTGTGGTTAATATCTGCTCTGACTTCACTTTTATTGTTATGTAGAGACAACATTGAGTTACAATACTAACTCAATGAGATATAATAAATTTTTAAACGACGAATTTCCCTCAAAGTAATATTATTACGTGACAACTTTGAGGGAAAGTCATCGCTTAATATTGAATGATGATATTATCATCATTCAGTATATACCTATATGTTCAGTAAGTCAAAGTTGACTGACACAAGAACAAGTTCAGATAGTAAGTTTATTGGTGCATAATTATTATACCACTTGTGAATCGATGGCCGCCTACGGCCACTGCACTTCACATTCCCGTGTCTCGTCTATACTCTACTGAAGTGGGGTTAGCATGCACCCTTGGACACACCAGAATGATGAATTTTTTGTTACAAAATTATTATTTTGAGGGAGCCAAAAATATGTATAAAGTAATAATAATACATTTATTAACAAAGGAAATTAGAATCAAATAATAAACATCTAACTGCAGACTGTTGCAAACAATCTACGGGTAGCTCAACTGGTCTACAATAGTTCATATCAATACCAGTCGCAAGCGTTCCCAAGACGCGCTGGCTGCATTAAAATATAAATCCATTTTGTTTATCAATGTATAAATATGAATGCCATTCCGCCAAAATATATTTTCTCGGAGCGCGTTAACGAATAATTTATTATGAAACTAA
Organism: Eupithecia insigniata; assembly: GCA_947859395.1. Lineage (NCBI taxonomy): Eukaryota > Metazoa > Arthropoda > Insecta > Lepidoptera > Geometridae > Eupithecia > Eupithecia insigniata. Next base: position 17,688,556 of record OX401993.1, read on the forward strand.
CTATAGGGCTTATTTTGATGACAGAGTATCAAAAAATTTTGTGATGACGAGACAAATATCCAGCCAGATTAAATTAGAAAAGGCCTTAGTGAATGAAATACCAATGACTCTATAATTATGTAGAGCCATAGATCTTATTAATGCCCAGTTACTAAAAATATAATGAAAAATTCATAATACATGTTATCCCTTTTCCGAGGTGAAAACCTTCAGTAGTTCAAACTATTCCTTTGTTCTGAGAACATCCATAACAGCAGGGTGACTTGAGACATTTAAGACATGGATATTGCTGCCTTTGCTTCTATATGACTCATGTGTCACCTCTCATTATAAAACTATCCAAATTTTATGAAACATATGGTCACAACTAAATGAGTTAGGACGAGGGCGCATGATTACATCATTATGTTCCCAGTGCTACCGAGATAAACGCTGACTTAATATATTAACTGCGTATTTTTGTATCGAACCGACTTCAAAGCTTGTTTGCTTCTTCACCATTACGCCGATTAGATAGGTACATTCTTTAGTGTTATAGACGTTTCCTATAAGGTGGGAAACATTTTGAACGGTTAGTGCCACTATGCTCTAGTCCCGCTATGCTCGTCTCGTAAAATACCTACTTAAAAGTTTTGCTATGCACGATATCACAGTCGCGGGCAGTGATGAAGAAAACTGTTACATTGTTATATTTTATTTGCCCTTTAAAAATAAAACCTGTTATGTATATATTAGGTATCCTATTCTTAGTCATCTCAAATGGTGCCCATCGAAATTCATGTAAGATTATCAAATAGTAGCAATTAATATAGCAGTGAATGTTTTCCCGGGGAATGTTACCAAACAGAAAAAACTAAACTATAATGGTTAATGTCACCTGTAACATGTTCAAATGTCAGCTGCAACATGTACAAAAACGGAAGTTAATAGAAGATATAACTTTCGTTTTTGTACATGTTTAAGTGTTTGGGTTTATTTGTATTTTTTTTCCTAATTTATCGAAACTATTTATGATTTTTACTTTATTTCAGTGCAAGAATAACGTTCACGTAATTTCTTGCCATATTGGTTCATTTATATTACACATCAAGAAAGTGTTAGTAAGTTGAAAGAGGCAGTTCTTACATTAAACTACTCTTCTACAATATCTCAGCCAGAGTTAGATAATATTTTACAAGTAAATTGCTATCATGATGATTTTGTACGTGCAGTTTCTTGAGTTATTTATTAGTCCCAAGAACACGTGATTGCTGATCTCCGGACTGACGTGCTACGGCAAATGGAAACCTGCATAACTGCGGAAATAGCTTTTAACCAGACCAGATAGGTAGTCACCCGTGAGCAGTAATGTGATCTGAAGTTTATTACTTACTTACATTATTACTTACTAAAACTGTACACAGGTAATTTTTTCCGAGCGTTACTCATCGATTAAGAAATCTACCTCTAAAATGCTGTTTATGTTAGTGACAAAGAAAATAACAATCAAATAATATAAAGAAATTAAACTAGTATTTACAATTGAAACAATTGAGCTAACTGCAGACTGTTGCAAACAATCTACAGATAGCTCAACTGGTCCATATCAATACCAGTCGGAAGCGTCCCCAAGACGCTGGCTGCATTGCCCCGCTGTATGGCAATGCTAATGCGCTGCGCCAGATACTCACCAGCTCTCGGGTCACGCGTTATGTTATTTTATATTATGTTAGTAGATAAATATATAAATAATTTTATTCAGAATACCTTAAGACAAAAAAGGTTAACAAAAGAATTATAATAACTTAAGTTCTAAAGGTTATACTTGCGCCTGAACTAGGTAGACCTGCCATATGCCTTGCCATATAAGTAAATGGGTAATTTTGTAGGTAATAAAATAACAATCAGAGTTACTTCAGTGACTATTTATATCAATGGCTCATATAGGATAAATTCTCTACCAACTGTATTGCTTGACTCATTCCCAGGATTGCATTCAAGTGGTTACTAATGGGTGCTTATGATACTTAATTATGACCTAATTCGGCCATCGTAAATAATCCTTTTGAAGTGGCCAGCGATAGCGCCAAAGTAGCTGTTTTAATAAACAGTTCCCATTATAGAAGCAGCAACTTCTTTCTAATGCATTTATTTTTGATCTTAGATTCCAAAGTACTGAACCATTAACACGAAAATTGGGTGGAAATAGGAAAATTAGACATAATTTAAAATTATAGAAATCGGTGAATAAATGACTGCGCTCGGTGGTAAGTAAATTAACACGATTAAAAAAAAAGTCAAATAGTAAAGCTCTTTTTACAAGCTTTTATTTAACTTGCCCTGTCAGTAGGTATGTCAGTTCAATAAGTATGTATGTATGTATGTGTGGGGCAAATCTTCGAACTGAATTTTAAACCAGTTATCCTCATCAACCGATAGAGCTATAATTTGGCAATTTGGCATACTTAAGTAAGTTTGATGATAATGCAATGTTATGATAACATGGAGATCTCCTAATAATGGAGACAGAAGGTGGTCGTAAAAGAAACGACGAAATATTTAACAACAGAAGCATTCAAAATGTTTAAAATATAGATTAGATGCTTAAAACAGTATATCTACATTTCAAAAACCTTTTTCATTATTGGATTTAGACTACAAATTGTTTCCTATTTTGCAGTATGTTGAATTGGTCTCACTGAGTTGCATAATTTATATTATATTAGTAAAAATAAAATAGATTTTTTGTTGCACCTAGAATATAGTACTAAGCATCTGTTTGTAGATCTGGAATAAGAATGCCTACACGATATTATATGTGATATCAATGTCTACGAGATCGATTTTTCTCAGTATGTAATTAGACCTAGGTAGGTATACTTTATTTATACGCTTGTTTTGTCTGTGTTACTCACCATTTTTGGTAGGTAGGTAGAAAATGCCATCGGTATTATGCCCACCATTTGTATAAGTGCTTTTGTGAATTGTGTGCAGTAAAGTGTTAAAATATTATAAATAAATTATTTGTTTCACCGAAAAAGCACTCAATATGATCATTAATCAATTCACAAAACGACAAATAAAGAAATCCTATGTTCAGAATAGTGAAAATTGTCTTGGTTATTATAGTATCCTCATGGTATAAGAAAACAAGGTATCCTCTTCCGAGACACGATAGTCACGTGGGTGTATCCAGGCTACGTCATCGACGCCATCGGCCAATGAGAAGATGAATCTGTTTCCTGGTGATACCAGTACCGTAAAATCGTAACTGCCCGAGCTCCTGTATGATTCTGATAAAACTATGTGGTTTTGTATTTACTCATTATTTATCAAATTGACTTGTATTTAACTAACGCTGTTTTGACTGATCTAACAAAAATAATTGACGATTCACATTTTTTCAATGAATTTTTTAACTGACCCTTATCACATTTGTTTCCCAACTTCTACATTTTGTTGAAATGAAGTGGCAACTAGACAGAGACGTCACCTGGCATTCCCGGAAGAGCAGACCTGTTTTCTTGGATCATGAGCATCCTATGATCATTTAATCTTAAAATAACCACCTACCTTTAGATGCACCACCACCAAGTTGCGTGTACTTGTGTTGGTTGATCCAAATCACTGATAATATCCCTTACACATTTACAACGATACTTAGAGATATTATATAGATAATCGGCATAGACTGACTCATAGAGGGAGTTCCAATTTAAAATAATTATAACAATAGAGATTCTTACTTTATATACTTTATATACTTTAAAGACAAAATCGGCATAGACTAGCTCATATAGGGAAGCCCAATAAAAAAAAACATTTAATAGATGTAATATACGGTGTTGAAACACCTCGCCTATGATTGATAACACCATAATATTATGGACTATCGCAATAAATTATCTCTATCTTTCTTCATCATGTCAAATGCAAAGAGAATATAAGCACAATCTTACCTACATTGTGCTTAAATACTCATCCTTCTTTCAATACATTTTTGGACGCTGTCTTCTTACCATAGAGAAACTAAGTATGAAACTACTGCATTTTCAGCTTCCAAAGTAATTTATTCAACATTTATGGAATTTAGATGACGGCAATCAGTCATTTAGAATCCAGTCACTGACTTTTGTCGAACGTAGGGTTAGTTTTGTCCATTATTAAATTCTTAAAACCATCTCATAATGTCTGAATTGTCCCCTGGAGGTAACACGTTTGATTTTTTCATTCAATTTTGTTCGCTCAGCCCGTGAATTCTACTTTTATCTTCTGTCTATGAAGCGTATACAAAAAAAAAAAAATCTTCCTATGATTTGTACCCCTGTCTGACACTAAGTTCTAGGGTAGGAGTCATTACCCCTGCCTCGTCCCTAGAGCTAAGTCCAAGCCGTTACCTAGCTAGAGATAAAGGTAAGTACTCACTTGGTGGGCAGGTAGACTCATCGGTACCATCGCTGCAGTCAGCCTCCTGGTCGCACACCTTGTGTTGCAGGATACAACGGGTTTCATCACAACGGAACTCTCCGGGAAGGCAGGCTGTGGACAATGCTATAGTTGATGTAACCTTTTTTTAAATATTCTACTTAATAAAAAGAAGTAAAGTTCTTTAGCAAGCAATTAGGATTTGCTTGCAAAACTCTGACGGTTCCTCCACATATCCAAAACGTTGTTTGTTTTGTGTGACCGTATAAGATTGACCAGCGAGCCAAGAATCGTCATGATTTGGTTATAGATAATATAATACTACTTTTCTTATTATATAACATAAGGCTGGTCACACACTGTTGCTCTTAAAATCCAACTGTCCATCATGGGGTATATGCCGCATCACTTCATGCGTGTATCAATCTGTGTTCGGTTCTTTTAAGCCTGTATCTCGAATAAATATAAATGCATTCAAGATTACATTTGAGGGTTTTTGTTTCAGGCCTAAAATTAGATTTTTTTTCTTCTTCCACTTAGATTTTTGTTTATTTCTTCTGAACGTCTTTTGTATCCGTAAGTACCTATGATGTTATACAAAATGTTAACATAATTTTATGCAGAAATAGAGTTTGTTCTACAATTATCGAGTCGCCGATGCAAAATTTCGCTGTGCAGTCTTAGCAAAAATGAATTGAATCATTAGTTTTTTGGTTTGATACAGTTATCTCTTGTGAAAATAAAGTATTGATATTGATAAGAACCAGTTGCGCTACCTGTAGATTGTTTGCAACAGTCTGCAGTTCGCTCAATTGTAAATACTAGTTCTAATTTATTACTTGAAAATGAAATGATTTAATAAATCATATTTATTTTCACAATTCTCTTTTCAACGCGCGTTTTTGTTAGTATTTTTATGTATTTGTTAGTACATATCACGTCACTATACTCTATTCTCCATAGTTAGTTATTAAATCATGCTTATTCTATGCTAGTTCTTCAAAATCATTTTGTTTACCTGTTTCATCTACGTCTGTTTTATAGGCACGGGAAGTTTCTTCGATCCGTGGTAGATTGGTGGTCGTTTCCGTGTCGAAATTATTTGACAACGACTGATCTCCCCGGTCTAATTTAAAAAGTAAAAAAATATAAATTAATAAAAATAAAAACAGAATAACTTATTGTTGTGTTTAACGATTATTAGAGCCAGTTCATAATGAATTAAAAAGAAATAAAAAAACAAGATAAATTATTCCCACGAAAAAAAACTAAATAAGTAATATTTGTCACTCTAAGGGATGTTTAATCATTTTTATTCATTCCTTTGTAGCTTAATTGTTATAGGTTTTCATGATTCTGCAATATCTTTCTGGTTCTTAAAGCTTTTACTAGAGGCAAATGTTATCAGGCGCTCCTTGACACTGTGATAAGTCCTATCCAGCCTATAGTTTTGCCTTCTGCTTCTTTTTGTGGATTTTCTGCTTTAAGTTAGGTGGGTTATAAATAAAGTTTTCCTTTACCTAAACCACGGTCTGGGCTTGGCGTGGAACTACAACGATCCGGGCTTTCGTCCTCCCCATCAGGGCAGTCTTCGATACCATTGCAGAAATCTTCAGGGCAAATAGTTATGTCTACCGTTCTGGGACAGGGAATCTCCTTTTCGCAGCGAGGCCGTGATGTGTCCACTTGGTTTGTATCGTCGTCGGGTTTTTGGTCCGTTTGTTCGTATGTTTCTTTTTGGAGGTAAAAAATTAAATAAGTAAATAACGCCTGAATGCTTACTCAACCGCAACTCAACACGCAACTAAGCACGTGCAATTTTTTGACAGTTTTCAATGAAAATCTGTCGATATATCGTTACTTGAGGTACTAGTATAATATTATATAATCTGTGCTTGAGGCGTGCTTTAATCTGAGTTCCATTTGAGCATGCAAGTCCAGTAGTTTAAATAAAAAAATTAAGTAATTAGAAAAAAATAAGTAAATCAAGCCTAAATTAATGAATTATGAGGCGTTTTCCAGGAAGGAGATAAACTTTATTATACTCAATAGATAGCAGGAATATTTCTGCAACGAAGCGCTCTCTTTCTATTATATCATCATCATCATCATCAGCCAAGGCCTCCCCCGTACGACGCCACAAATAGCGGTCCTGAGCCGGCTCCATCCATCGACTCCCTGCGACCGCTACGATTTCGTCCACCACGCTTGGCAGGCTTATTGGTGATCGCAGTGTTGGTGTTGAAAAATACTCAGAAGGAAGCTGCTGCCCTTCCTCTGGCAGGTTCCCGCAGTCAGCTCTTACGACATCCACGGGTTGAGTGGGAGGGGTCGATATTCGTACGCCGCGGCCCCACGGCCTTCTTTTTATATATGATGAAACTATTTTTTTTTAAGAAAAACGAGTCGCTATTTCAAAATTATTAGAAAGGGAAAGGAGGAGGTTTAGAATTTAGATACAGAAGCAAACATTATTCTACTATAATCATGGAAGCAGGTTGTTTTAATTACAGTTGAAGGAAGAAAAAGAAAATAAATTATAATAAAAGAAAAACAAAACAAAAAAGATACCATCAACAGGGCAATCCCTCTCATCAGCTCCGTCGTAACAGTCCCTAGCGCCATCACAGCGCGCCGATCCGGGGAAGCAGCTCCCGTCATTGCACTCTAGTTCGTCTGAACGGCAGAGCTCAAACGAAGATCCTAAGTAATCCATACAAACACTGGTAAGTGGTTTTTAGGGTCTTGAATTCTTTTTTATAGTCAATAGACTTTCGGTTGACGACAATCTTGTCTGATGAAAAAATTTAAATGAAGAGAAAATCAATAACACCTTAATTCTTATTTGATAATAATAACTATGTTTATTGCTATTTATAGAATAAAATTGGACTTGTCTTATTAATTGTGCTTATTTTGTAAGCCTAAAGTAATAAAGTTATTGATTTGGATTCTGCTTCTGATGAAAAGTGACGATGTGGCTTATGGTTTATCACAGGGGTCTAGAAGACACTTATTCACCCTTTAATTTGTGGTTACCAACAACCACAACCTTAAACCTTATTAAAAGGCTTCCTCCCATTTCTTATCTTTTTAATTATTAATAGATCGATGGTACCTCAATCAAAATATTGACGAGACAGCTGGATACCAACGGACTCTCCGAAGTTCATACAATACTGCTGTTTACCAAATTTCATCTAAGTCCTTAAATTGTCTTTATCAAAGTGTCTGAATTTTCGCGTTCATGATTCTTACAATACGTTTACCCTGATTTTTTTTACACGAAATGTTGGGCATCAATACGAAACCACGCATTTGGCAATACTGCGAATGTAACTGTCGTTTCTGCATAATACTGTGCATACAGACATACAAGAAACCGCTCAAGCAGTTGCAACTGCTTCGGGCGGTCGTTCGGTCAAGCAGTCGCTCAGCATACACTGACTGCTCGAGCTGTCGTCGTCTGCTCTCGCGCAGTTACTTCCGGCCGAAGTCTTCATTCCGCGTCGCGCGCGTCTACCACCCCGCACACTTCTTGTTTTGTTTTTTGAGCAGTTGGTATCAACTGCTCCAGCAGTTATCAATGGCAGCTTCAAGCTGTTGACTATGACTGCAAGAGCGTGTGTATGTTGATCAATGACTAACTGCTCGAGCAGTCCGTGTATAGCGGCCTTAAGTATATTATTTAGTACTACCGACCATAGTAAATGTAGGTATTATATTGGAAGTTGTAATGGAGCACCGCAAAATTGTTAGAAAACCACGTGTATTGAAAACCTTTCTCGCATTTTCATCTATTACGAGAGGAGGCCTAAGAAATTTTATATTTAACTATTTACCTAAAGCAATAAATTTTCCATAGACAAAATATACATAGTATCTAGCTATAATGCTGGTGCTATTTCGGTCAACGAATAAGCATTGCCCTTCAACTTGGCAATGCTGCCTGCATTCTGGGCACTCTGCTTTCTGGTCACGTATTAGACTTTTAGGAAATTAATTTAAGAGTAGGTACCTGGCATAACCACGTTGGCGCTGAAGTCCGCATCCGTCAAGGTATAATCGCCCAAGGTCCTCGTGTTTCTAATATGGACACGAAGCTTGTCCGCCATACTATCGGTGTTGTCAGCAGTGGTGACGATGTCCAGTGTAACTTTGCAAGAGAAACTGTCGGCGGGTCGAGACCTAGAATTAAAAAAAAAATTGTTTTAACACATGACTGGTGGAGTACTGTTTACGATACACGAAAGTGCAGGAGGCATGCGGTGTGAACTATATTCGGTACAGCCTAAATGTTAATTAATTAAAATATTTTACTTCAGATGTGCACCCCGACACCCCACGACGGCAGCCGCCGACACGCGTGGACGGCTGCTGTCGATAGTCGACGACTGCCGTCAACTGCCAACGGCTGCCGCTGACCGGTGTCGACGGCAGCCATCGACGCGTGGACGACAGCTGTCGTCGACAAGTGTTGACGGCTACAGTTACCTCTGCCGTTGGCACTTTGTCGCTCGTGTATATGAACACTTAGTGTGACGGATGAGATAGGTCATATACGATGTTAGGGCTAAAATCTTCAAACCCCTGATTTTAACACCAACGATGTGCGTCCTCGATTTTCATTAAACTGGCTTAACTCTTCCTATCTTAGTTTAAAGCATAGAAACGACGAGATCAAACTTTTAATTCGTCCTACCTAAAATTCTTTGTTATTAGTTTCTGGTAACGTTAAAACGTATAAGACCTTATGACAAGGACTACTTCCCGTCGATAAAAACCAGAAGTTGTAAAAAGATTTCCAGTTTGTTTTTTTGCAGTCTTGTCCCTGGGAAAAGGTCAAAAGTTCTCTGAAACTCCATATTCGGCAGTAGTCTTATAGATTTGTGGTAATTTATTTATATATGGAGGGTGCTATAACAGAGATACTTTTGCCCATCATTGCATTGTGGTGTTTACTTCAACTCAGGGTTTCAACAAGTTAACTAGATTGTCTAAGACTCAGGGCGAACTCTGGGTTTAAAGTTTGATTATTCTATAGTATCCAGACGTTCCATTATTGTATTAGATTTGTTACAGCACCTCTCGACGTGTGAACATGGAACGATGCAAAACCCAGACGAAACCGAAACGTCGCGATGACGTCTCGTAACTGTCGAGTAACCATACTTGCTGTTGCGGTCGCGGTTACGGTGGCGGTCATGGCGTAAGAATCTACCCCTTCAACTCAACCCGTTTATTTCGTAAGAGCGAAGGTACCAGAGAAAGGGCAGCAGCTTCCAGGCTTGATTGTCCGTCATTAACTTCATTGCAATAGCGCTTGGAATTTGCACGCAAATATGACCCGTAGTTTTATAGGAAGGGAATCATTACTTTGCCGTAAAACAGTTATAAACTAGCACGGAAAGTAAAAACTTTGTCTGAGTTTATTTAATTTTAGCGATGTAATTTAGATAATGTTGTTGACGATTTTGCATGAACTTCGTATTTAGTCAGTAGGTGTCGCAGGGTGTCGTTGGATGGAGGCGGCTGAGGACCGCTATTTGTGGGGTCATTTGGGGGAGGCCTATGTTCAGCAGTGGACGTATACGGGCTGATGATGAAAGAAAATACCAGAAATTCCACTTACTGGATCCTCACGAGGCTCGCCTTCTGCGTGCCTGGCTGATCTTCGAATAGCTTATTGACAGCATCAGCCAAGTTGTGGGAAAAGGTCTGGAACAGCTCAGAGTCTCTATTCGAGTAGTCATCCAAGAATGGCTCCATTACCACGAAGGATACGCGAAGAGTCTCTGAAATTATTGAAAATGGCAAGTCAATACCTAAATTATAAGAAATATATAAAGCTGACGCTGCCGGAGGCAGTGTAGGTATATACATATGTATATCCACCAGAACGTAAAATAAACGCGTTTTTTTATAAACAGGATGGGACAAAATTTTACTTGAGGACAACTTCGTGTTCTTTTGAAGGATAGTTTTGTTCTTAGGAAACCAAAAGTTTATTTTAAATAAAAACTATTCTTTTTCCCTTCTTCACCAAATCAAATCGTAATAGGTTTATTCCAAAATATAAATACCCATTTTTCCACTTGTTTTAATCATAAATAAACAGATTACTTACTCTCACTTGGATCCTGATCGAATCTCGAAATAGGAACGGCCCCGGAGCCATCAGAGTGGCTATCGTAGTCGTTATTATCCCTGGAAATTAGAAATAAGATTATTATACAAGTAACCTTTTCAAAAAAAGAAGTACCTATCTAACATGCATTATGTAGACCGGTTTGTTCCCACGTCTACAGAATCTTAATACTACAGAGTTCTAATATTTCAGATTCCCTTGTCTACAGGTTGTCAATACTACAGATTCCCGTATCTACAGATTCTCATGTCTACAGATTCCCTTTTCTACATATTCCCATTTCTAACGATTCCCATGTCTACATGCGGTTCACCCTAACAACCCCACACAAATTTACGTTAGTTCGTTTACTGAAAAGATAATAATGCCTGGATCAATTACAATATAAACCTTCTCTATTTCACTCATTGATATTTAAATTGTTTGTTTGAGTACCTAACACTACATTATGTTGTGCAGCTTTGCCTTATAGGCGACTATAAGATTCTGCCACTACATTAGCCGACCAAATAGAGTATTAGTCTTGAGCAAAAAAAGTCAGGCCTATACTAGCTCAGTGTTGACCATTTAGGATTTTCATTTGAGCGTGATTTAACTGTTTGTGGTCCGAAGTGATAAGTCTTACCCCCTCGGCCCACTGCCACTTCAAGTTGCTAATTATTTGAACTGTTGATTGGTTTGTTACTTACTGAGTATCATCCTGGTCCTCGGTGATGGACTCCAGGTTTTCTGGAGCTGCTGTGGTGGTTGTTGGCGTAAACGAAACTGAAACATATACATTAAGATTATATTAATTTTAACCCATAATTCAGCAAAATGGGGCTGTCAAAATACCATTATGATAAGTCTGTTAAAGAAGGTAAGTACTTCAGTTTGTGATTTTTGTAAATATATAACGTAATCTAACCGTCTGGTTAGATTACGTTATACATATATTTAGACCTAGACAAATGTAGATAACATAAACATTTGTACTCGCAGCGGGAATCGAACCCAATTTTTTTGCTCATCATTTATCCTTTCTTTAATTCAATTTCTATTATGCTATATATATTCATTCATCTATTAAGACTGGACAAACAGTAAAGTTTTCAAGCATTTTGCAGTAAAGGATATGTTGTACAGGAAAACTCCAAGGAAATTACTTACACCACCAATCACCGAGATCTCTTTTTATTCTTGAGACGTGAGAGAGGGCGCCCTCTTCTTTAACTTCCAGAAATTCATCTCTATCGCCATCCTGGTCTTCTAGGTAGATGTCATCAGCGGCTAAGACCTGGAAAGTACGTAAATAAAATAAGATTTATTCTTCACATAAAAAAGGTTTAGGAATATTTGTTGTAAACCACCTATCCAATCTAAAAACGGACTATATAAGTTTTAAACTATCTGTGTGAAAAAACAACAACGGTTATGAGATAAGACGACGATTTTTTTTATTGTAACTGGTTACTAAATACAGTTACCGCGGCGGCCAAAAAGGACTCTACGATCCTTCCTTGACAGATATATTATTTCCTTCTGCATAATCTGAATTCTGTCAGTACTGGATAAAGAAATAAAACTTTTTAAAACAGGCTTTTATATAATTTAGGACTAAAGTTCTTCCGAACGAACCCAAACTTGACGTGGTTAAGTGGTTTCGTTTGGGACTTCATATGGCCACCTTCGGTCTCCATCATCAGACCAGCTCGATAGTAGGTACCCCTCGTAGAGGTGGTTGGCAATATATAGAATAGAATATTTATTTATTTTTAACAGTATACATATTTTAGGTACCTAATTTTGCACCATTATACCAGCGTTGGTTTGTATTGGTGCTTGACCTCATTTTATACTTATGTTTATATGACATTACGTTTGGATAATAGATACAAGAAAAAACTCAACAAAAACTTTTGAAAACAGATAAGTAGGTCAGTATGACGGCTCGTACTTTCTGATCAGAAAAAGCGCACATGTAAAATAGGTAAGAAAATAAAGAAATAAATAATATAAAACATATCTATTCTTATGATGTCATGTCTAGTTTATAGTAGTAAAAATAGTTTAGTGCGTCAGTTTATTTCTTCGAGTCATATTATTCTGATGTCATCTTATAGAAAACAAGACGTTTACCCTACTAATATTATAAATGTCAAAGTTAGTATGGATGGATGTATGGATATTTGTTACTCTTTCAAGCAAAAACTACTGAACCGATTAGGCAGAGATTTGGTATGGGTATAGTTTGGGACCTGGAATAATATATAGGCCATTTTTAACTTGAAACGTGGGCAAAGGCACGGGCAGCAGCTTGTAGTATAATATATTAAGATCTACGGATTTTACTGCTTCAGTTGATTTAATATGTTGAGTTAACATTAAACAGTTCGATAGCAGGGTAGCGGTATTTTATTTATAATTATAAAAACACTCATACAAATACATACGTTAGGATCAAAAGGGTTGTAATTAAATCAACTGGGAGTAAAAACCTTAAGAGAATTTAAATTTTCTTTAAAATTTTCACTTACCTACCTCTCGATTAGCTAAAAATGCGTGGGCGGTAACATAAACAAAACCTGAAGTAAAACCTCTGTCGATATTACCCACAATGAATTACTTATTTACAAGCACCTAAAGGTTTCTGGGTTGGCATTACGTTAGAATAGGTAAATAGGTGTTTTGTGATTGGCCAGTGGCTTAGAGCCACGGGATTGCCCCGCCCAGTAACGATCTTCACTCGGGCGACTGTGTCATTCACGCCCGAAGTTTCGGGTGTAAGATTAGGCGTTTTCAGGATTGGAAATATCGCGTTGGACAGAGAAGCTTGCTGTTCCCTGTTCAAGACGGGTAAATTATTGCGATTGGAGACCAAGGCACTGATTAGGTAATGTTACACCAAGGTTCCCCGTGGGTCGGGTTATCAGAACTGAAACTAAATATTTGTTACCCGACTACCGGAGGGTTATGATTTTAGCACCCTATGTATGTATGTATGTAGCCGATTTCTGTGTTCCCACGTAGCGCTGAAACTACTACTTCGATTTCTACAAGTGAGGTATCGATTGATTTGTCTCATTACCCCGATGGTTATAGGCTATATGGTGTCCGACAAAACTGAGGGTCTTAAGAGATAGCTGGGTCTAAATTATACCTGGAACACTTCGATAGCGCGATAAAATTTTGCAAGAGACAACATCTAGTTACAGTTGAAGTCTAATTTAGTTTGATGTGATGAGTGAAGGATGACACACCCGTTGCCATGGAGACCTCTTGTTTATTTGTTACCATGGCAATGGGTCATCTAGGGATGGGCAAATGACAAAATGTATCGATATACATATATTGTATCGATATATGTATGGTAAAATAAATATAGTTAAAAACTAAAACCCGAGTACATAAAAGTCTTAAACAAGCGTTCACCCCCACCCAAGGAGGCCTTTGATACTAATTGTACCCTAGGTATATGGGGTGGGTGCCTCCGACTACCTAAGTATCAAAAGAAAATGCTATGGACAATAGGTGAACGCTTGTTTAAGACTTTTATGTAGTCGGGTTTTAGTTTTTAACTATATTTTTTTTAACTGAAGAGTCTCAGCAAATTAGTTTCTTAATACAAAATCTAGCGAATTATTAAAATGACATCTTTATTTTTCATTTAAACATAAATTACGTTTTAATTGAGGTATGAATATCACCAGTACCAGAAAAAAAAATCGGCATTATTTATTTATCGAATCATTAATTAATCAGCGTACGAACAACCGCCTGTTAACTCGTTCTCACTTTTTTGTTCACTTATCTAAATACGAGTAAAGTCTCATTATATGAATCATTATGCAAACTACCATTAACATACAATCTTTAAGCAGCGAATATACCAAATCTGCAGTTATGAATAATCAAATCTGAAAATGAACAAGAGTATGAAATAAAAAAATCCACAAAAACGACCCGAGATTTTTATTAAACATCCCAACCGCCAAAAATGCTAAGCACCGGACAAGGACGTAACGTAAGCACCGGACTCGTCATTAACAGGCAAAGGTCATGATTCGCAAATAAATCGACACTCAAGCCGCAATTAGGGTGGAGGGTGGCGAGAGGGATCTCTTTGCAATTTTAGTTAGTCCGACATGATCCGCAGACGAGTGTGGGGTACAAGCCGTGCAACCTAATGGGGGCAGAGGGGGCGGACGTCGGGGGTGGACACAGGCTCGTGATAAAGGGGCATAATTTAATTTTACTACAGAAGTTCTTCTTCCACTAGTGGACAAAAACTCGTTTACTCCCACCTGTTCTGTTGAGTAGTTCTGTTGAAAGAACTACTGGGATTTTTTCCCATCAGTTCTGTCCACAAAACTTGGAGTAAAGAGGAAATCAATAAACGCTTCTTTTCTTTTCTCTTTTTTTCTTCAAATTTTAAATTGGCCTTGCATAGGTGCTTTTTAAGTCCCTAAAAAAATTAAAGTTACTGACGGCGCTATTACAGGTTCTTCGGCTGCTGTGAGGGTTGACCAATTTATTAAATTATTTTTCATTTAATTATTTTATCGTTGTGGGTTTATTTATCAAAATGAAAGTGCCATTTTATTAAACATATATTTACTCATAGATATCTTAACACAGATATTTATTGATTGGCGCACAATACCATCGTTGCCTTGCCTGCATACTGCCAGTACGAAAAATTTGGAAACTTTTGTTTATGCAGTTATAAACAAACTACAGGTGATGAAAACAAAACGGACTGAAAATTGCATTTTTTTTAAATGACATTAAAAATACATTTGTTTTATTTCAAAAAAAAAATGCCCGGAAATCCTAGCTCTGACCCTGGCTAAGTAGAAACGTCCTCAGCATACGGTCACATTGTACTGTCCTGCAGAAGCAGAACGAGAATTTGCTATGTTGCTTTAAAAAACCTTTCGTTAAAATTGTAAACATTTATAAGTTATTAGTTTTTCGAGTTGAGTACAATAATATATAAAAATCATGGTGGGTGGTGGAGGTGGGCAAATTGAGGGTTTGTGAATATTCCCCCAATTCGACAATACCCTGCCCAAAAATATAATCCTGCACAATATATTTCGCATATGATTTCCATCACTGCCTTATTCATTTGCGCATAACGTCAAAGCTTTTAAAACTTCACGGGAATCAAAATGTTAAAAACGTGTTGGATGACAAAGTTCATTCGAATTTTCCCCTATTTTGATATAAAACCATTGTACGGCACGTTTTGCAATGAACAAAGTTTTAGCTATTCAGCACCGTTTGACACATATGAAGCTCGAGTTTTACAAAATTTTCAGTAACGTCAAAGGTAAAATTTTCCGTAGGTATTTGTAATAAAACACTAACGAAAATTTTAAATAATTGTAGCTTTTTATGAACCGTGTAGTCCGAGCGTTTGGAACCTAAATGAAAGTATCAACAATTTTATCTTTTTCGGACATCCATACAATAATTAGTAACGCAATAATTAGGTTGAAATCACATACCACGTATAAACAAATTAAACTATGAATATGACATCATGAGTGATTGATTTACGTGGCATATTTTGCACATCAGCGTGGGTACCAAACGAACAATAATTTTGTCTTAACACTCATTTTATAATAATTTACCTTTACCTATACGGGTAAAAAATACTTAGAGGTTTACTAACCTATTTATTTGATTGTGACCGGCATGACATCTTTTACAAATTTTTGTTTTAAAAATCAGGGTATTACTGATTTATCGACATGGGGCGAAAGCAGAATTTTTTAGAATGTGATGCGAACAAGTGGGGGCGAACGTGGAATAAATCGATTTATTTGAGTCCGAACACAAGTATTAGGTTACTACTATTATATAACCTACTTAATTACGTTTCAAAAATTAGGTTCTGATACCCAAAAAACGGCCTCCAATATTTTTTTCCTTTTTCTGTTTTCGGTTAGGTTGTTAGGCAGGTCGGTGCTTGTGTACATACAAGGAATTTATATACTAAATGTACGTATCTACCTCTTGCTCCTGCCCACGCATTTGCAATAAATTATGCTTGCTTTGCAGTTAAAAATAATTGTTCATGATATTTAAACACTGTCTTTCAATTAGGTTATCATCATCATCATATCAGCCCATACACGTCCACTGCTGGACATAGGCCTCCCCCATACGACGCCACAAATAGTGGTCCTGAGCCGCCTCTATCCATAGACTCCCTGCGACCGCAATTAGGTACCTACTGGTTACTTTTTAAATATTACAGTGAAAGCATTATATTTATAAAATACTACCTTTCAATCGATCTGAAATTAAAAGGACCAACGAAATCGTTCCCGATTTATTATGAAAAACATTGGTTGACATAAGTATAATATTAGGTATACTCCCGGAGTATATATATATATATTAGGTATAATGTAAGTCATGTAGGTTACCAGATAATACAGTAAACCTAAGATGGTAGAGCGCCGAGATGCGGGCACTTAACTAAACGTTGACTCAAAGATTTATTGCCGGCACAAGCTCAAACTTACAAAAGTTGCTTCTTTTCACTGCAGCTATCATATAAAACTGCAATGTCAGTGGATGGAAGCGGTTTTGACAGTTTTGGAAATAAATATTGTGATACTAGGTTTTGCCCGTAGCTTCGCACGAAACGTTATTTTATTTATATCCCATAAAAACTGATATACATATGGGATGTTTTATTTCACGTTTAGATCCAAATCATGCAAAATTTTAGCTTAATATTATTGATGTGAACAAGAAACAAACATATGTACATACATTGGTTTACTATCCAAACTTTCGCATTTATAATATTAGTGAGATAAGTTCGCTACCTTAGAGATAGGTAGGTATGCTACCTCTTTTTCCGCTCCCTTACATATCAAAAATGCAGTCTATGACATTTCGTATGCCTGTATTCCAATTTCCCCCCTAAAATGCCATCAAAGGAGAAAAACCGGTTATCCTTCTAGATTAAGGGGGAAATTTGGAAACGAAAAAAGTACACAAAATTGGTGTATTAATTCCACTTAATATTAATGTCTCAATATTATCTTGAAATGTTGTTAGAATTTTATGGTTCAGTCAGAGCTCTGTTACAGTATTAGACTTTTTTACATTAATAATCTATAGAGGTCTTGCGAACGTCATCAATGCCAGTGCAGTACTACTGTCGAACAGCTTGGTCATCACGGATTATCGTGTGCCAGGGCTGCCGGTCGGATATCTCGCTATTTCACCCTTAACCACATCATCCCTTTGTCAGCGGACCTTTGTCACCGCTAACGTACGAGCTATTCTCGAACCGATTGGTCTGCTGCGTGACGATGGTAAGAGTCCTGACGGATGGTATGAGACTAGTCTCTTATGAGTTGGGCAGGCCCATTGTGTGGGATGCTACATGCGTCGACACACTTGCGCCTTCCCATCTTCCGAGGACATCCGTGAGTGCTGGTGCGGCGGCAAATTTGGTCGAGGATCTCAAGAGTCGCAAATGTGCAGGTTTTGACAGAGCCTACGCGTTTGCTCCCCTTGTAGTCGAAACCCTAGGTTCGTGGGGACCCGAGGCTAACATGGGTATAAAAAAAATATCTTAGCATCTGCCCGATACGACGCGTGACCCAACTACTGGTGAGTATCTGGCGCTATATTTATTAAGTGCTTATTTTGTAAGTCTTAAGAAATAAAGTTATTTGCTTCTGACTTCTTCTTTTGGTCAGTGCTGATACAGGCTGTCAAATCTGTCATCACGATCGTTTGTGATGACTCAGCCAACATGTGGATGGACTATTTCATTATCATTCATTTATTAGGTAAGCAAAAGTTATTGACTTCTGACTTCTTTTGGTCCGTGCTGATACAGGCTGTCAAATCTGTCATCACGATCGTTTGTGATGACTCAGCCAACATGTGGATGGACTATTACATTATCATTCATTTATTAGGTAAGCAAAAGTTATTGGCTTCTGACTTCTTTTTGTCAGTGCTGATACAGGCTGTCAAATCTGTCATCACGATAGTTTGTGATGAGTTGATGACTCAGCTAACATGTTGATGGAATATTTCATTATCATTCATTTATTAGGTGAGCAACAGTTGTAATAAAATATTAACCTAACATCAAGACTGGCCCCTCGCACGCCTATTGAAGCCAATTTCACCGAATTGACGATGTCAATAGGCAAAACTATCAAAATATTTACACAAGACATTTGTGCATCTATTTGTGTTAAGTACTGTTGGTGTCGTTAAGTACAATATGATTTATTAACTGACCCATTTATATGTTTTATGTGCTCGATTAATGCATTCCAGTCGTTTAAATGTCTAACATTTAACTGAGTATACAAGTTAAATGAGATATATTTTTTAACCATGTGAGATACGTACTTTCAACGACCACATTATTGAGTCAATTGTAAAATATGCGGGTCAACCTACCAAAAGTGTAGAGGTATGTATAAGGCTTACCGTTCCTTACCTTCACGAGTATTGAAAACAAGTTTTTTATTCTCGAATTTTTATCTCTATCTGTACGTACTGGACTGTCTTTTCGCTGCCTGGTCTGCTTTTACAGTTTGATTTATTATTACCCAAATTATTCGAAAGAGGTGCAAATTTATGAACGTCGTAACTATTTCCCAGATATTAATTACTAGTTATTTATTGTTTTTTTAAGAAACTGTCCTTGTTTGTCCCACTAAAAGTGGGTTATCAGTAGCAATGAACAATAAGATTAATTTTAAGGTAAGTCAATCTTCTAACCCAATTCTCAATACCGAAATCTAAAATCTAAAACTATTCGTTATTATTTCTCGGCAACGAAAGATTTATGCCTTCACAGTCAATTGAATGTTACCAGCATGGAAAACCATCTCGCATTTTCTCTGTTGTCGAGTCCACCGTAACTAACCCGTTTCCATCAATCCAGTTGTACTACTGTCCAGTTGTATCCTATCCTATCCAGTTGTATGCTGTATAAGTAACCGTTTTGTTGGCTTCGCGCCTGATATTTTCATGGAGGATTTATGAAATATACCGGATTAAAAAACGGAACGGAAATAAAAAATACTTAATTTACTAAGAAACTTAATTTGGATTTATAAAATAGATTGACTTTATTAGTATAAAGTCAAAATTTAATAGTCGCGAACAAGTTATATTTAGCAAGGTTATAAAGCATAACACAATGCCAAATTTATTTAATCTGCTTCTAATCAATATGGCATTTTAGTATTGGTACTGGAATTACTGATCCTATTTTATTTTAAGCTAAACGGTTAATTAAATTGGTCAGATTAAATATTATTTTTCCACTAATATAATTTGGTCTGTTTTCCTTATTTTTTGATGTTATTTATGAAGAAGGTGGGTTTCTTTTTCAAATTAAATTTCATTTCAATTAAAATATTCAAATATTCAAGTTGTCAAAATATATTTAAAATAAACGACAGCAAACATTTAATTAAAAAATATAGAGCAAGCTTAGCGAGCCAGTAGCTCGCCCAGTGCAAACCTTCCAACTTTAACGGCTTATTCCAAACAGGGGTCATGATTATGACGGGTTTTCGTAAACAATGCTCTAATTTTAGATTTAACTGCTAACGTGAGTAAGCAGGGTCACGTTCAAGATGTCAATTCTACACATAATATGATACACGGTCCCGCGTTAAGCTCCGAAATAAAAAAATATTTGAAGTGATAGCAGTTTCTTTCTTTTTTCGGTCGATTGTTATGTATGCTACTTTAAAAAAGAAATGTGAGATTTTTTTTAATCTACATTATCTCCTGTACATACTGATTCAAACATTGTTTCTCTAATAGATAAATCGACTGTTTAATCCCTGAGTATAAATTGATATATCCATTGCCATGGTGTGTTGTACTGATGCACAACACACCGTGATAGAAGCTTGTATTTATTAGATATTTAGATAGGGTGCTGTTTGGGTGATTATACGATGCCTTACATTTGTCTTATCAGCACACATATGCCTCAACTTTCCATCGGGTGAGATTGAGGTCAAACGATGTTCTTTGATTGACTATATAAAAAACAGGTTTTGCCATAAAATACTCTTGGCAGATGGATCTGCCTGCTGATGCGATCACCAGATCGCAAAAAAATCGATGTAATCAAGAGGATCTTCGTCTGCATCGAAATAATCCTTTGATGGTAAAGTTAAAACCGATCACAATATCCAACAGCAACCAGCAGCATGTTCCACGAAAGGCATTCGGCTTTCGTAGAGCTATAAAGCTTTATCCATCCGAAAGCTTAAAAATATAAGCTTTATAGATTAATCTCCATTGAAGATACGATGTCCTTTGTATGCAATATTAAATCAAAAACGGATTGAGAAAACAACAAAAACATTAGACGAATCGCGAAATGAACGAAATATTTGCCCTTCGCGCGAATTTGGATTTCGGGAAAATATTTTTTGTTCATAAAGTTTTTTTTCTAGTTATTATGCCGAAACACATTTGCACATAATATAATTTTTGTTTTATAAATGGATCAATTTCTAATAAAGATATGTATTTTAAATGCAAATAGAAATCTTTGTTGCGTCAACTCCTATTAGTAGTAATACACTAAAGTACTTTGAACAAAATTTTGTTTCTCTGAAAAGGAATTTTATTCAAAATCCCACATGTGTAGTACAAAAAAATCGTTGTAGTTAACTATGCTATGTAAACAAAAAGATTAACCGCCCATGGAGTGATGATAGATTATAAGCATGTGTTGGAGTTCTGAAAATATTTATTGAGTGCGAATTAAAATCAGGTCAATCAGTCATGATAGTTTAGGGCAGTCTATTTATAGAGAAACTTAAATTATGCAAATAGTTGGAGCATAGAGGTCGGTAGGATGACGCGATATTTGTATAAAATATCATATTATTTTTTAGCACGGATCCAAATCAAATTTCTGATTTCATGACGTGGCAACGGAGTACAGTAAATAGAATAAATAGAATAATACAGTAAATTCTTCGTAAACAGAATCGTCAAGAAGACTATGGGAAATCGCATATCCGTGATTTCTTGAGGATGAGCACCTAATAAAATAAACCGGTCAGCTAACATCTTTGAAGTGCTAAACTAGACCATACTAAATAATTTTACAGTCACTAGAATATTGTGAAATAACGGGATCTTCGTCTCTTCATACATACATACCTATTTTAAGTACCTACATCTACTTAGGTTTAGCTCCCATGGAATGGGTTCACTTGTGACCAGTACTACAAGTTTTTCATAAACCTTTAACAGGGCACCAGTCTCTCACAATACAGGTATATCATAACACTAAGTACCTATAGTAAGTACTTAAATTTTTGTAAATCATATTTTTTATAATTTGTCAATCATAACATTATGTACCTGCCAATAGCTTTTACACTGGTGTGATGATGCTGTCCACGCCGGTTTCGGCTACTGCTATTGTGTGCCTTGTCATGCGTTATAACTTGGCGTCAATCATTACACTACACAACCTAGTTTATCTCCCTACCATACCATGTAGGCTTGATTACATCAGTGAGAGAAAAAAAATAGTTAATATTACTAATTATAAATCATCATCATCATCATCATCAGCCTATACACGTCCACTGCTGGACATAGGCCTCCCCCGTACGATGCCAGAAATAGCGGTCCTGAGCCGCCTCCATCCATCGACTCCCTGCGACCGCTACGATGTCGTCGGTAAATATAAATACTTTACTATAAATATTATTTATTGTATAAAGCTGTTTTTATTATTATGTTAAGGATTACCTAAATAAACCAAATAAAAAATAAATAAAATACATTTTTCTTTTTCAAAAAGTGTGTCATTCGTTATATTACGATATAATGACAGCTTAGCGGGCGTAAAGTTCGAGTTTAAGCCATATGGCTAAGAAGTATTTTTTCTAATTTTTGCTGCTTGCAAGAGTGCTTCCACGAAAATCTCGGTACCTAGTATTTTCGCCATCAAAAAACTTAATTTATTTCAATATTTGTTTTCAGTTCATGTTTACATTCTCGTGAATGGTATCGTTTCGTAAATATTTTGAAATGAACTGATATCATCAAAATTAATAAGTAAGATAGGCTTTCGCTCAGCAGTAGACTTCAGCGGGTTAGTTTGTTTAAAATCAAGACTAGGACATTTATGAAGATGGCTAGATGTCAATTTATATGTCACAAATACATACTATACTAATTTGCCTGTACGATAAATGTTCCCTCTTACCGATCAAACAAAACGTATGATGCCATTTTTAGCGCTGATAAATTAAATATGGCAAATTAGCTGCCATCTGAATTATGTTCATTTACTATCAATTTTAAATCTACATTTGATACTCAAACTTTTTTATACCCGGTTTCACCGTTGAATTTTTCACATGGCTCGTTTTTATTTAAATCCGCCGTTTACATTCAGAATAGAAAAATGTATTGCATTACCACGCGGTTTATGAGCCATCTCTCACATAGTAATAGTTAATTATAAACAATGGTTTTGTTGTTATTCAGCTGAAGCTATGTTGAGGTGGATGTTGATATTTGAAGGCCAAAATACCAAATTCGTTTAGATTTTGTAACAGCAAAAGAATATACCTAATAACTATTTATGTACCTACTTATAACGTGTTCCTGTTTGACAAAATATTATTTTAAAAGCAAGGCATAACACGCTTTGCTTTCTTTGACACTAGGCCTTAAAACGAGTTACATTTGACTTAATGAACTATGTACATATGTTAACTGTGGCTGACCAATTTTGCCCATTACGTACAGCTATTAGTACCTACAAGTTCGTCATTAATTTATTTAAAAAAATATTTATACCAACGCTAAGACAATCTTATCCGCAATTACCAACGGGTACATATATTATATTGTTTAGTTTTTTTACTCCGTGACTTTGCTCCTTACTTTCTGTTTCTGCGTGCTTCAAAAAAATTGGATATTAATCAATATTTAAATCAAAGAAACGCTGCGTAGTTTAGGTAAATTGTTTTGTACCGAGTATAAAAAAAATATGCAACCCAATGATACGTCAATGATCCAATAGTACACAAATTGCGAGATATCGGTTCAAATGCATTTACCGATAGGGTTCACTCGAGCGAATAAACAGCACAATGTAAGCTCGATTGAATCCAGAAGACGGTACCTATAAGTCAAGCGGAATTATTGGGATAACCTGCAGAAAAGTAAGGTTGTTTCCATCTTGTTTGTATCCAAATAGATGATGTGCAACCGATAGTTCGTTCGAGAACAGTTGAGTTGTCAACATAATCTGTTACTAGAAACCTGTATTCCCGCAATATCTCCCATACTAACAAATTGAGTTATTGGGTTTTCATCAAAAATATCGGTTTTGCAATTTAAATCTGTGTTTCAATTTTATTTGCTATAGTTTGATTTTAACAGGGTTTGTGAATCACACGAATGTTTTAGCGAGTTTTTATATAGATCGATGGATGTTTCTTATATCCTTACGCCAAAATGACTCAATGATTGAACTAAACATGATAACTATTATCATGCCTACTGCAAAAATCTTTATGTAGTTATCTACTAATTTGTCTACATTTAGAAGACCGCTCTAGAGTGAGAAATGAATCGGCAAACTGTGTCTTAATTCTTATAATATTAGCAAGTCGAAGCAAAAATATGAAACCAGTTGGTATTATAGAAGTAAAGTGTCTGGTTTCATCATTACTGTCTATATTAACGAAGGCGGCTCTAATTGTCTAGACAATTAGTGAGTTAAAAACAGGGTTCGGCCGAAAACCGATTAGGTATCTTGCCTACGAACCGGCCGAATTATACAGGGTGCCAGGAAACATCGAACGGCACACGAACAGCACTCGAAAACGGAAGCGGAGCCGTCAAGCCGAAAGCGGGTGATTCTGGACCCCGAGGGGATCAACTTTTGTTGTTTTTGTTTTATGTCAATTTTAATTTTTAGAATTTCGTACGTTTAATTTACTTTTTTCTTTTATTATTCATAAACGAATGAGACAAGACCTGAATTTTCAACTTCTTATAAAATAGCCGTGCCCGCAGCTTCGCCTGCATAGAATTTTAGTTTGTGCGCGAAACCCTATTTTTATTATTTAGGAGTCAGGACAGAAAATCTTACAAATCAAAGATCATTAAAATTGGTCCAGCCGTTCTCCTGTTATAAGTGTTCGAACAAACCCGACTTTGTTTTATATGTATATTAATAAGATTGTAACGCCTAGCTCATGTCAATGCAATTATGTAATTTCTTCCACTTATCTCTCTCCAACGCGGTCCCCTTTTACGCGTTTCCAACATTTGTGGCAGTATATTATGTACCTCGATGGATAGAAAAATAATAATATAGTCAATATTCTAATTAACACACTCCTGAGCTTATTCAAAGCTTCCTAGTGTAAAAAAGGACTCCTAATACCTAAGTAAAGTTTTTAGGACCTCTCACATTGTATTAGGATTGCAAAATAAATACATACTTATATAAATAAATAAAAAATAAATAACAGAAGCATTTATTAAATAAAGATTCCCGGTTATTTATTCTCTGAACCTATTATTGAGTTAATATTTGAAAGTTTATACGTTTGTAATGCAATGCTTAAATTTTTCACGACAAATGCCTATTTGTCATTTGTACGTAAGCTTAGTACTGGCGCAATTCCGAAAATTAATTCATTGGTACCATATTTATTTCAATGGCACGTGAGCGAACGAGCCTAAACTAATTAATAAATAAAATCAATTAGTTCTAAAATTGCATTGCGACATACAGACGAGTTTTAAATATTAAATGTGTTTTTATAGACTGATGTGGAAGTATTTGAATTAGTTGTTAGACAGTGTGATGGCATGGCATTGGCATCTACCGATTGTGATACTAATTAAATAGAAGCCGAAAATAACCTATTGTAATGAAAAGCTTTTTTTGTGAAAATAAAAACCTGTGACGGTTGAACTCACACTACCAGAGATGATGAATATCATCATTATCATCAGCAATAATGCAGCGGTTCACTTGTAAGCCCTTGAAGACAGCGGCATACTGCTATGGAAGCCGGAGTCAGTACAATTTGCAAACGAATACAACACAAATTCTAGGTATACATTACATACATACTGAACAAGGGCAGTGTCTTTCTGGGAGAGGCTTAACAAAATTGGTTTCACTGATTTTCAACAATCATAGCTAAGATCCAACCCTTTAAAACAAAAACAAAAAAACTGAATTAGAATTGGTTAATGTTTTCGGAGCAACGATGGGATAGACAGACACACACACTCACCCCTACACCCTCTAACACCCCTCTTTTTGTGTCGTCGTTTAAAGTCGCTACTCTAGTGAGCTTGATTGAGTTATTCCGGGTTCGTCCCACTCACTCCGGACCAAAGTGGGACGTAGGCGGATAATCAAATTCAGAGGTGATTCAATTCCGCATTCGTCCCATTTTAACTGACTGCAGATTTGTGAGAGACGCTTATACAACTTGTGAATTTTTACTATAAAAACTTTCGTAGTTTGATAAGTTCATTATGAATGTAAGCGGGCTAACTACGAACCTAGTTTGTGTCGGAAGAACACCAATGTTTCATCCCTTAACGAGGGACTTCTTCAGGGTGAGTGTGGTTGGCGTCGCGCTCGTTCAGAGTCGCGGCGCACACATGTGAATTGTTAAAAAAATTAAGAATGTTCTGAATGCGTAAGTTTTTAAAATTGTTTTTAAACGGTAGTGTTTCAAGACCGCAAAGAACAAATTTTATTGCAGAGGGTTGACTGTCAAGTTTGAAAAGAACTAACCGAGTCAACGAAGTCAAACAATAAGAACCAACAAACAATTTACTCGGATATAGAACTTGAAGAAAGCAACAAATTATGATTGAACGAACAGCTTTTAAACTTGCACCTTTGAGAACTTAATGGTGAGTCTATTTGACGTTAGTAACGAGACGTGATCGTGACGTCCCATTTTTGTATGAAATTTGCGTAGTTCCCTGTCCGCACGATAGAGGCGCTGTACCAAATCCTAAAGAAAAAGGAAACGTCACGGTTACGTCTCGTTACTAAAGTCAAATGAACTCACCCCTCAGTTCTTTATTAAGCGAAGCCAACGTTTTCACATTTTGTTATGTACTATGAGTGTTTCTATGTGTTCATCTAATAGTCTTTATAACCTCTAAGCATTCAAACGGTAGAAGCGATTTTTATAAATAAAATAAAAATACTTCTCTAAATTCCTACATACTAAAATAGTAAATAGTTCTTATTAATTTTGTAGGTCTTTGCCAACTCATTTTGCGAAAAAATTGTGAACTAGGTTTTATACTTTTTAATTGAAATTGTGGTAAAAGATAGGTCTATTGAGTACCAAAAATAAAATATTAGAAGTAATGAGATTGCTTATTTACAAACAGACCGACAGAAAAATATAAATAGTAACACAATTTACTGAACTAAAACATTTAATGCAGACAGACGGACATGGCAAAACTAGAAGGGAACTTACTCGGGAGACTCGGGACCCTAAAACTGGAACACAAGTCTGCGGAACTACCGTAAAACAGTTACATAAAGCTTTTGGGAAGATTAAGCGCTTACACGATGAGATTCACAAGTGCCAGATAAACAAGCGGGCGATGTAGGTATACAAACTACAAAGTCATTTTGCACTGAGAACATTTTGCATTTGCAAAATAGATCATTATGCCACCAGGTCAAAATAAAGGTGCCACACCACATAAGCTTTAAAATTTTCAAAGGAGTGTCCTTATGACAACCGGTCTTCTTTCAGTCGGGTTACTTGTTGAGTCGAATGATGCTCCTTTTGGTAAATACGTTATAATTGAATTAAGTGTTAATAACCATGAATACGGAAATAATAACCATGGACCGGAATACGGAAGTCCGTAGAAGAACCAAATTTACCGACATAACTCCCAGAATTAGCAGGCTGAAGTGGCGATGGGCAGGCCATATAGCTCGTAGAATCGATAACCGTTGGGGGTAAAGGTTTTCGAGTGGCGACCGCGATACAATGCGAAACGGAGTGTGGGAAGACCTCCCACGCAATGAACCGCCGACGACATCGTAGCGGTCGTGGTAGTCGTTGGATGGAGGTGCCTCAGGATATTCGTGGCTTCGTTTGGGGGAGCCTATGTACTGCTGCCTATGTTCAGCAGTGGACGTGTACGGGCTGATGATGATGAACCATTTACATTTATCGTACTCGTATCTACGGAGTGGACTAGTAGACCATTCTTGAAATACAAACTCAGTTTTGTAGGCAGTACAAGTGCTGTTAGTAAGTTAAAAGCATGTTATTTAAATCGGGCAAGTTGTTCCGGAGTTTATCTAAATAAACAATCTTACTAATTATATCTTGTACTATTAGCATATATAAATTTTAAATAGAAAGGATGTTTTATAATAATGTGAAAATACGCTGAAATGTGGTACAAAACCGAGATTCGATTGAAACCCCTAATAATGAAAAATACTTTTTATTTTTGAACTTAATATTGCACTAAAATTAAGCAAACAAAGAATTTTCCTATAGTAGAAATGGTTTTTTACATTATGCATTTATCGTCAATAATTTAAAAATAAATTAATTGGTTTGAAAAAACTAGAAACCTACTTCAAATCGCATAATTTAAATAAATTCAATTGAACGTGCAAGTAATAAAACCCTGTAAATATTTTTGCAACAGCGTCAATACAAACAACTCACTAATTGAAGCTGTAAATTAAAAACTAGTTTAACGGTTCAGAAATGTTCATCATCGGAAGTTTAGTGAAATGAATTCAATTAAATGAATTCTGCGATTCGTCCGACCGAGAAGTACGATAAAACAATTTTCATACAACGTTATTAAACAATTATTACGATTTGAATTTTACTTTATTGTGCGTCCAGAACCTACTGAAAATAAACTATGCTACAGGATAGGGTTCTACGCAGGAAATTCTCCACTAGTCAGCTTTTAAACTTTTTATTTACAGCAGCGGTGATGAGTTTTGATACATTTTGTAAGAGTATAAAATAAAAAAGACGGCGGTCGTTTGTCCACTGTCATCGTCACCGGGACGTCGTCGTCACTAAGATCGAGACATAAAAACAAAAACGGGCGAACGGCGCTATGTGACGACAATCTCAGGCCAAGATCCCATAATGTTCGGCAGCCGGATGACGAAGACGGCGGCGCGGGGCGCACGGATGATAGGCGTGTGGACACGCGGCCACAGTAAATGTATTTATCGCTGTTTTGTCGCTGTCATCTCGTCTCGGTGATGGCGGCGGTGGACACACGGCGTCAGAGTTCTTTGTGATACCAGGATATTCGGGCACCATGCACATTTCAGCCGTCAAGCAGAATTGTTTTATTTTTCGGTAGGTTTTTCAATAGTACAAATGCCTCTAACTATACAAAAGGTACCTACATAATCACAA
Source organism: Eupithecia insigniata (assembly GCA_947859395.1). Lineage (NCBI taxonomy): Eukaryota > Metazoa > Arthropoda > Insecta > Lepidoptera > Geometridae > Eupithecia > Eupithecia insigniata. The sequence goes on from OX401993.1 coordinate 17,717,575, forward strand.
CAGAACGACTGAGCAAGCTACCTAAATACGCCCCCTTTATTCACACGGCATCATATAGTTCCAAAATCTCAACGTTATTTTCACTGCCGCAAAAATGGTCATGATAACAATGCTAACATTCCGTACAACAACATAGTTAAAGTAAATACAAAACCTGCATTGTTAGTCTTTCATCGTTTATTGAGTATTTGAAAAAGGCGAGGAAATTATGTTACCTTCGTGACTCTATCGAATAGCGCGCTCTATTACTTGTTTTGTAAAAAAGCTATAGCGGCTATAGCGCAGGGGCGGATCTGTCGAACTAAGGAGCATTTTTCACACGTTAAAATAGTGTTGCTCACAATCCTATTTTATACTCAGTTTCACTGAGTATGTGACGGCTGATTGAAACATGCTGTAATTTTTTACATTCGTTGGAATTATTTGAATCATAGTTTTTTATTACTACGTACATAAAACTTAAAACAATTTAAAACAATTCTACCTGTTGTAAGATAAAATAAAACGTCAATTGCAAATCAAAATCATGCACCGAGGGTTCCTTACAATTATAAAACTTTGCTTCGTGCTCAATAATATAGGTAATATAGGTTTTGGTGCCCTGTGAAAACCAATTTTTCTTCTAATGACAAACTTGCTGTTATTGGACTTTTTCCTTTACTTCTGCTAAAAGACCTTGTTTCTTGCTAGGTATTCAGCGGGAAGTACCTTTCTGGTCGATAAGTATGTATTTTATAATCTCTAATGGAAGCCGTTCTCAATAACAGGTTATTTTTGCAGTTTCGTTCTTTTAGCTGCAAAGTTGCAATTCGGACCTCGTAAATTCAACATACTTACTTGAACGATGTCGAAGTTAAAGCAGTTAAATAAGTATTATGAAAAAAATAATCCAATAGGCATTCGATGACGAATCCTAGATTCTCAGTAAAAAAGCCTTAGGAATGATACGATAACACTGAAATTTATATATAATTATATCACAAAGTAGTAGGAGCTAGGCTCGTTAGGCCTTGGTTAGATAGGGGGACGATACACAATACACTCTCATGCGAGATGTCAGTGCAGACCCCAGTCCCCCCCCCCCCTTATAATTATATCACGATTTGAATATAATCATGATTCACTAGCGATTTGCAGACATGGAGACCTGAAGGCGGCCCTGGCCCTCGTGCATTCAACGGATTCATCCAACAGGTGAACACTACGGCTTCCACATTTCAGTTTATTATAAGGATGCTGCCTTACAAAATTTCCCCATTGAAAACGCAATGCAATATTGCATCATTGTAAACTCGCTGAATTTATTCATGATAGGTGTCTGTTAGATATCCCATATCTGTCAGTTAAGTTTCCAGTTTCCCCCCTTGAACTAATTTTCCTATGGGGGATAAAAGACAGGGGGAATTCTGGACGTTTAAAATCTAGTTTTCCCTCTTAAGGATTGGTCAAAGGGGAAAACCGGAAGAAGCCTCTGAGAGTAATGCAGGTAATGTTTTTATTCCTGCATGATGGACGCATGGAACTCGGTGAACATTTTCTTCCGCTTGCTATCGAACTTTCACCAACACGGTGACTGTACAGCTCTCATAAGAGAAATGTTTATAACATATGCGTCAATATTTATAATAAATTACTGGAAGAATTAAAAGAATTTAATAGAAACATATTTAGGAATATAATGGAAAACTTAAGTGGCCATTTCTTGAAAAATGTTTTTATACTGTGAACGAATATTTAGAAATTTGAATTTTAATATAAATTATCTACTTCTAATATACACACAATATTTGCACGCCTGCGTTCAGGTAAAAACTGTTTTGATGAATATACCCTTCTGTAAATTCTGAGAGTGTTTTTTAGAGTATTAAAAGGCTTTTGCGAAAATTATTCAAAGAGGGGACCGACTCAGCTTTTTATAGTTTTAAATTTTTTACTTGTTTCAATAGTGACAAAGGTTTTAAGGCCTGCATTTTCAAAAACGACTTGTAGCAGTGTGAGCTGCCACTAACCAGATCTTAGCTCAAATGAGCTACCTCTAGATTGTATTTAAATGTGATTATGTGTATTACCTATGGATCAATTGATTGAGTCTGAAATAAATGATTTTTATAATGGACTTGACAGTAAATGGCTAGAAGGGTTTTCATCACAAGGGGAAAAATGAGAAGTATATTCCTAAATTTCCAAATTATTTATTAGTTTCGCTTCGAACGACAGTCGCTTTTGGATATTATATTAATATTGCCCTGCTAGCCGAATTTCAAACACGGTAGCTGATCTAAACGGAGCGGAGACTGGACGTACGTGGGCCATAATTAAATCATTATTGGATGGATATCATAGTGACTACTAGCAGACTATAGGTGGTAAGATATATTATGTATACTATACGATCAATCTCTCCTCATTATGATAGCAAGCTTTTACCTCGCGGTGTTTGATCTCAGGCTTATAATGATGATGATTATAACTGTAATTATAGCGTTAATTAGCTGGACGCTATAATTCGCTATAATTTTAATTATTATTGGTAGGGATCAAATGAGCTACCATATTGTTTGCAACAGTCAGTGAAGTTAGCTAAACTGTTTCAATTGCGAATAGGTGGATACAACTTCTAATTTGCTTCTGTTTATTTTTAAAGTATTTACTGAAATGGGATTTAAAAAAAATCTCTTCATTCACATACATACATATATATTATTTATATTAATATATATTATACAGATTCATTGAAAACTATCAAAAATTCCTTGCCGGTTCTGCTGTTTCCCTAAAAGCCAACCTAAGATTTTTATTAATTTAATTCGTATAGTTTTTTTTAAGGACTTAATATGCTTAGCGAATATACCAGTCCCATTATACAATTACAAACTATCATACATATAAATTAAAAGTAATAAACAAACAAATTCATAACTAAACAGAGTTTAGTGGATGCACAGACAAATATTAAAACGTTAGGTTACGTCAGAGGATGGTATTGAACGAGGCTAATCTGTTTGCTGAGTAAACAAGTTCAGGGGCATTTTTGACTCGCGATGTGTCAACTGTACCTATCAACGTACCTACTTTATATGTGTCAGTGTCTCATCGCATACTTCGCATCACTTGGTATGCTAAGTCTCTCTCAGCCGGCTGCTCGTACGCTAATCAAATCTCTAATCACTTGACAAAGCATTCAACTTGACGAAATTATGTCCAATTATGGTAACCAATCTACACTATGATAATAGTACGTTGTCGTAGTATTACCATGTAAAATCTTATTTATTTATTTACTAGCTGACCCATGCCCACTTCGTTGGGCGGTTGAACAATTTTTCCATAATTTCTCACCGTTTAAACCTTCTCTGGACTACTACAAACATTTCAAAACCAAAATCAGGTAAATCGGCCCAGCCGTTCTCGAGTTTTAGCGAGACAAACGAACACCTATTGATTTTTATATATAATAAGAAACGTTTGTATGGGAAATAGAAAAGGGCTGTTTTTAGGGTTTCCCGGAAATTATTCGATTTTTTCTCGCCTTTTAAACGTTCCCTAGACCTCCACGAACATTTCAAGAGATAAATCCGTTCAGCCGTTCTCGAGTTTTAGTGAGACTAACGAACAGCAATTCATTTATATATACATATATAGATATTTATTGAGGTAGAAATAAATAATTTATATTTATTGAGGTCTTTGTGAAAAGAGCTCTATTGGCACGGAGTGATTGATGGAATGGTTTCAAACTTTACACTTTTGACGTCCGTCCATTTGTAGTTTCTTTCATCTGCGCGATGCTTCTTCATTATCATTTGGAAGTTTGTAAATTAATTGTGCTCCCTCAAAACTTATGTTCCTCTTTCCGTTGTTGGTTCTTGGTTGATGCAAATAAATATGTATATTACTAAAAATGAAACGCAAATAAATACTAAAAATGGTCTGTTCAGATGTATTCGTATAAATATTTTGTATTTTGTATTCGTGAATGTATCACTCATACCATTTTCTTCGATCGTTGGTTAATACAAGGTTTTATTCTACTTGCCCTGTAAGTTTGTAGGGGACAAATTTAGCAACTGAATTTTCCCCCTACAATTTTTTTGTATGAAATACTTTTGATAATCTTTCCAAATAAAATTATGACACTTATTGTTAGTTTTTACATTGTTTTTACCTAGCTTAGTTATTTTGATTAGTAATATGTGTTTGACATGTAAGAAAATTATCTTTTAAATATATAAACTGAACTGAAATCAATGAGCGGTCAATGAGCGGTGAATATAGTGTGCATGATACACGAATATATTTGAATTGACCTGCATATTGCAGCCGCATTATCTTAACCCGAGACTAATCTAATTTTTTAACAAACTGATAAACTGAAAATAGCATATTATAGTCAGTTACAGTGTCCATTTATATGTGATAATACGCGCGGCGACCACGTAACTAATTTGAACTAATGGTTCTTTACAAACTATGATCTCGGTAGCATTAACTTTCATCATCATGATTCATTACAACGTACTAATTGATGTCTTCCTTGCTGATTTTTTGGCCACGGCGGCCAATCTCAATGCATACTGGCCATGTGCGCAGGACATCATATAGTGCAAATTAGCCTACATAATTGTAACTATAACGGACCAATTTTTTGACCTAATAATGGTTTTTATTTATGTACGGTCGGCCGATTATTGATTAGATTATGTTTTTTGTTTATGTACAATGGGTGAAGTCTGCTTAGATCAGCTGAGGATCTGAGTATAGACCTATTCACGCTCAAAGAGCAGTTGTCTTATTTGCAGATATTTTCTATTTTCATTATTGGTGATGGTCAAGCGTTTGGCCACCATCTTACATAAGTAAGTAAAGATGTGCCTAAGATAGAGCACGCTTTCCCAAAATGAACTTATTCACCATGGTATGAAGATTCCGAAATTATTATCTAACAGGAAAATAGACACAGGAAGCTGATTCCACTCTTTGGTGGTGCTTATTATTAAAGTAGAGCAGAATTTTTATCTATGTTTGAGGTAATCGTTGATTTAAATCAAAGTGTTTGTTTATGCTTCAGAGTATTTTTATCGAATACCGATGGCTACCGACTGATTTAGGTACCGATCTACATCGCACGTAGGTAAAATAAAACGAAAATATCTTCCATTTTCTTCGTGAATTGAGTTTTCTAACAAAACGCACTGTTTAACGTTTACCTAACATACATATGTATGTGTATAATGTGTACGGTAAAAGGTATGTGGATTAGCCTCCGCTTTATTATTTGTTCAATAATCTTCAAAAAATGACGCAAATGGCCGCTGCACTGAATGTTTTTCAGGTTCTAAGTCGGTGAACCCACTTGAACTCGTTCGATCTGATGTTTGCGAACAATTTCATGCAAAGCCGCTTTTGTTCTCGTAACGGATTAACCGTGCGAGACTTACACTCTGAAAAACATTGCCCATTATTAAAAACATACAGCCATTTCGCCCAACTAAGAGTAAGATCTTTATAGGCTTCGTTCGCTCGATCTATAATTGGAAGTCCATTACACTTTGCCCTTGTTTGTCTCTGTACTAACTCGCAAGTTTTCCATTCACGACTATTTTGTACTCCAAAATAGTGACAGTAACATCTAGACCCAAAGTGAATACAGCTTGTGTTGTGAATTAGTACGTCTGACCTGACCAAATCTCATATCATTATAACCGGGTACTGGCCGGTGTTACGGGCCGTAATGTACTATTCACAGCAAGCATGGTACTATTTGCTTAAATCCATGCCGTTGCTCATTGCGAGCGCCCTCTTTCCTCGTCTGTACTTACTGCATGAACGTTAGCTGTGTAACATGTTACATTACATTACACCCAGTAACGCCGGTCAGTACTTAATACCTAATCCTAATCGTTATAGCAATTTAATATTTTTTAATATCTTTTTTTAATATCTAATCCTAATCGTAACACCTAATCGTTTGTTCTCTTGGAGAATCGATTTAGATAATAGATTTGATCATTGATTAATGAATGAGATGATCAGCGGACGAACTATAGGCGGAGATACTTTTAACGTATCCCAATTACATACATATACTTATGTCTACCGTTATGTTCTCATAGCATAATAGCCGGGTACTGACCGGTGTTATGGGGCATAATGTACCATTCGCAACGAGCATGGTACTATGTGCTAAAATCGAATAAAAAATGTCGACGGCAGTTATACAAAATACAAATACAAAAAAAAAATATTTCAAAAATATGTTTGACAATGGTGTTGGGACACTGTTACCTCTGCCGTTGGCACTTTGCCGCTCGTGTATATGAGCACTTACATAACACGCCGTAAGGGCAGCCAGTAGGTACTTATCATTCGTTCTTTTGCAAAAACGATGTAGACAAGAGCGGACGAACTATAGGCGGAGATACTTTTAACGTATCCTAATTATACTTATACATATATACCGTTACATTTTCAGGTTGTTTGTTATGGTATTTATACCGAGTTGATAAGGGTGTATTAATTTGTATGTGTATGGTTACTTGATAGTAAAAAAATCCTTCTATTTTAAGAATCATTTTAAATCCGGGAAAATATTTATGAAAATAAAATTTATATATATATATCTACACCTGCTCGGAAAGTTGCCTATTCCTTTTCCAAATATAAGATAGAAAGTAAGTAATTGCAGGCGTATAGGAATCCAGGAGGAAAAACTCTATGGAATTTCATTTCTCACGCGTTTTAGCGGTAGAGAAAACTGTATGGAAATCCATTTCTAACGTGTTCTAAGGATCGGCAGTATCTATGGTTATTTTCATTATAGGGCAGATAAGAAAAAGTTTTACTCCAAGTCCGCTTGCCTCTTCCGATTTCCGAAAAATATTTTGAAAAAAGAACCCAAGTGATTACTGGCTGGCGCGGGAAGTTCTTCTAATTTTGAATTTGGTGTTCGCAATTTTATTAATTCTACAGAATGTCGTCGAGTGATAGTGAAAGTTTTATGACACCTCCAGAAATAAAAGATTTATTCTGCTTTTTATTTTCCTCGTAGGTGTAGTATAAAGCACTATGGATCACTCGGCAGAAAGTGCGATTCCTACCTCGTGTGTTTCAGATGACACACTCAATAGGAATTAAGCACGTTCTCGCCTAGGTGAACAATGTACTATTCTCACTACGAGATTTTAGATTTTATATAAAAATGTGCACAATAAAACGCGAAGCTTAAATACAAATTACGTAATAACCTTTACGTTTATAGTAGGTACACCTAGTACTAGATGGTTGAAAGGCGTACCTATTTTCCCTCGTCCCTGCCTATAAGCTGATTAATTTTTTTAGCTTTTTTTTCGGGCTTTGTTTACTGCTATCAAATCGAAAGTGACGTTATCTAAGCTCATTATTAACCTGAGTGATTTGATATGATCTATGGGAATCACCGAAATATAATAACACTCACATTAATGGGGCCTCATTACGCTTTTTAGGGGAATGGCATCAAAAATTGGTTTGGTAGAATCGATTAGTGATATGCATGGATTTTAAAAAATGTATTGTCCAAAACGCACATTTCCAACTGCACCAGTTGCAAGCACCGCCGGCGCACCCCTACGGGCTGCAAGGTAGTGAAAGGGTTAAACCAAGAAAACAGCAAAGAGCGAGTTGGATTCACGTACTAAATGAACCAAATAATCAGGATTATTTTTAAGGCTAGCAGATAGAAACCTTTAATGGCCAGACCGACACATGGCGTTGGCTAAGTAATAGGACCCTGTCCAGTTAGCATGTTTAAGGAATAGAATAGAATAGAATATATGTTTATTTCTTATAAGAATTACACCGAATACATAATAAACTTGGACTAACAGCAAACATATTTGAAGTGTAAGTCCAGTAGCAAATCAGGCACTAATTCCTAAAAAAATATTTGGTCATTACTTAAGGTTATTATCCGCCCCTCTACTGTTAGGTAGGGGTGGAAGGTCTTCCTTTATTTTCATCAATAGTCTCGTTCCACCCTAGTATCCCTAGACTGTGTTTAAACAATAATTATGTAACTCATAACTTATCCTTATGAAAAACTCAAACAGTAAAGAGTCGTAATAAAAGTAGTTCAAATAACGAAAGAATATTTCCCCTTTCTCAAACCAGGCAGCTTGTAAACACCTTGCTTATAGGCATATCACAGAAACACAAGTAACTACATAAAAATGAGTGGCAACGCCGCGCCGACGACATGTAGAGGGTGCTTTGTCAACCCACCTCTGGTCCAATTCTAAAGACTCCAACATCGCTATACGTAATGACTCTGCAAGCTTTTCAATGCAATTCGCAAGAACTCGTATAAATACTGTATTTTCTTAATAGCTACTTGTAAGCTTGGGTAACTGTCAATGTAGTTAAGTTTTTACGGAGTTTTTAAAAGAAAAGTTTTCCTGGCTAGTTTATTACTATTAACACATTTATTTAAATAATACTAATACTACTAAAAATAATGAAAAATAATACAAAATGTTGAGCAAAAATAACACAATCGATTGCAACTTCTTCGTAAACAAAATAGATTGTCATAAAAAATCGAATCGGTAAAGCATTAGGATATATAGGAAATGAGTATTTGATTGTCAGTCGAACTAACAACCAGCAAATAAGAGAGTCGAATAAATATAAGTGACTTGCATGCGAGCACCTTCTATGTGCAAAAGGTCTGCGAGGACAAGTGTGGGAAAAAAAATTCTACGGCGAAAAATTAATGCTCCAATGGCAAGCATTATTTTGAAGTACAGCTCTTCCCGCTCAAATACCGCAGAAGCTGACAACCCTCGCGTGGGACTATAGTAGTAGGTACCGCAAAAATCTGTTCAAATAGTAATGAACGATGACAGCTAAGCCCATCTCGCGCCTTGAGAGAGATTTGAGACGGATTGGGTTGCATCACTAATGGCAACATGATTAATGAAAACTCTCTAATCAAATATTAATTTATCATAGCCCAATGGGTTCGTAACAGGCGTACACTAATATTATAGCGATAGCGGTAACACTTTACGGAAAATTTTCAGAAAAGAAACCAGACAAATAGGAAACTTTCAAGCTTCTCATTGCTGTTAACAGAAACCAGCTACAAACTGCAACTAGAACGCAAATAAAGTATGTTTGGATGAAATAAAAGAAAATTATTTAGATATATAAATAAATAATGCTGGTTAATTCACTCAGGGTAATCTAGACTATGCCGAGTGAATTAACCAACATTATTTACATATTTATATTTAACTTATTTAAGTTCTACTTAGCTTAGGGCCTAAGTAGAATTTATGATAAGCGTACCTTGTGATAATTATTATTGTATTCATTATATATTTTTATTAAAAAGAAAACAAATAAAATTATTACTTCTCTTCGGGAATAACTTTCCATCAATAAATATAATATTTGTTTATATATGGATGTATGTATTACCTACGATATATTGAATCTTTTTTTACAAGGAAAATTACAATCAAATAATAGAAACAAATTAAAAGTAGTATTTACAATAGAAACAATGAGCTAACTGCAGACTGTTACAAACAATCTACAGGTAGCTCAACTGGTCCATATCAATACATATAATGACAAAGAAAAGCTGATGCTACTCTAGAGAGATTAAGTAAAACGCCCTAGAAGAGATTCTCTTTTTTTTCGTTTTTTGTACCGACTTCAGAGGCTCTGTGGGCGAACATCCCCCTTCGACGTGGTTTTTGGATATTTTACACGAGACAAATGTTTAAAGAAGGGAGAGGTAGGTATAATCAGAAATCTAGCTCATTCACACATTCACAAACTCTTTCACAAATTTATTATTAAGGTGCATAGTAATGCGACACTAGCGCCACTCTTAATTTTTTCTTGTATTATCGTTAGTTATGGAATGGAAAAGAATTACCAAAAGTTCCGTTCGGTGGCCATGGCTATGCACCATAATATTATTATTCACATTCACAAACTCTGCTAACTTCGGGACTTTGGGGACAAGACGATTACTGTGTGTATTGCCGAGCATTGATTTCATAATATTTTATTGGCTCATGCATAGAATCGATAATGATAGGTAAATTTTTCCTAATTCTGCTAAATAAATCCTGTAGTATTTTAACTCAAATATATTTTTATAAGAGACGGTGAAATAATAATACTTATTTAATTGTTTGATTTCTGATGGACAAAGGTTGCGTGTTCAGAGCCAGGCAGTGGAATTTTATTCCATGGTTTTTGTTTATCATTGCAATATTTTTTTAGTTGGCGTTTGTATCATTTTGGTCATCCATATTGCGTTATTTTACCCTCTAAATCGAGGGTTTGCAATTTTTGGCGTTAAACAGTGGTTCAATACTGAAGAATTCCTGGAAGCAGGAGTTCAAAAGATACCTTCAGCGGGGCTTTTTGGTATACCAAAGAACAGCCATCTCCCATTCGTTTCGGGACGCGTAAGGTCGTCAGTACGCTTATTTAATTGCTGTTGATTCCGGGAATATTTATTTAGAAAGCTGTCAAAATTTATTTTGATTATAAATCAGACCTCTATGAAGTAACAAATATGCCAAACGTAGGATCGCTTATAATATTAGGGGAAGCTCTGCACAGCCTCTCCGGGCCGCCGCATTTATTTCAAGGAAAACCAGAGGCTTTTAATTACAAACTTAACGAAAATTTATTAATACCAGAAAGCAACGGTTACATTACAGAATAGTATGACAAACAGATTATGAATATTTATGACAAAATCTACCTCTTTATATCCTATCTTCTATTTTATTCCCCACATAGTTATACCTAAATTGTCACAACAATACCCAGCTCATATTAATAATAGCTAAATTTAGATGCAGACAAATTTTTCTATTTGCTTCTACGGCAGATTCGCCTAATTATACCTAGATAACGCAGATGTGAAAGCCTATGCCATTCATAATAATCAGAGATTACTTATTCCGTTGTTAATATTAAAGTAAAAAAGTTTACAGTAGCAGCGCGGAGTCAGAAAGTTGACTTGTTAAACCCCCGTGCCTCGGAAAGCATGTTAAGCCGTTGGTCATGCGCCTGATCTCTCCCCGGTCGTGACGGTCTGCCGTCCTATCGGATTATGAGAGTGAAGGAATAGAGATTACCCCTGTGTTTGTGCACTATAAGAATATTTCCTGCGCTAGTCTCCGTCGAGACTGGCCGCTGTGTGTGAAATTTGGGTAGGACGACATCATTATCATAGTCATAGTCAAGAAAAAGTGTATTTCGTTGTACTATAAACTCTAAACGGGTATAGGAAATTGTTAGTTACGGTACTATAAAGTCTTCTATAACACTTTGACTGCCAAAGATGCATACGGTGATCTTGGACAGCGACAGCGCGTATAGAAATAACGCGATCATATGTAAGAACAATAAGTAAGGTGGATCCTAGGTAAAGAGAGGCTAATAGAACCCAGCAGTGGTAAAGTTGGTCCATGTTTTTTTTATACTACATGGGTGCAGTCAAACTTGCGGTCCACCTGATGGGAAATTGTTACCGCAACCTATGGACCCTGCAACGACAGACGTAAGAGATGTTACACGCCAACGTTACGTTGCCGAACCCTTAAATGCTTTAGAATGCCCTGTTAGAAAGACCTCATATATGACGACCGATGTGGCGCGGTGGGCGAAGGTCGGCCTGCGACGCAGAAGGTTGCGGGTTCGATTCCCGCCTCGGGACAAATATTTGTACGATCTGCAAATATTTGTACAGGGTGCTCTGGTCGTTTTTCTATGTATAATAAAAAAATATCTATCTATGTAATATATTGTATTTTGTATATCAGTTATGTAGTACCCATAACACAAGCTCTGCTTAGCTTGGTGCTAGATAATGCTGTGTTAATTGTCCAGTATTATTTATTTATTATTAAAGAAAAGTCCTGCCTGAGGCCCAAATTATGATGATAATGAGGCAATGAAGATAAATACTTCATCAAACTCTGCATTATCAGTTGAAGATTCTCATAGAAGTAAGGTAACCCACGTTTGGTTAAACGAGTTTAAATCAAATTACACTTATATTATAAATGCGAAAGTTAGTATGTTTGGATAGATGGATGTTTGTTACGACAAAACTACTGAACGGATCGGTCTGAAATTTTGCATAGATGTAGTACTAGACCTGGAGTTACAGTAATATAATTAATGCGAAAGTTTGGATGGATGGATGTTTGTTACTTTTCACGGTAAAACTACCGAACGGATCGGGCTGAAATTTGCATAGATGTAATTCTAGGCTTGGATAGCCTATATTTTATTCCAAAAATCAGTTCCCGTGGGATATAAATAACTTTTTAACTTTTTCGGCTGAAACTAGTACCTGATAGCTTACCCTTAACTTCTAACTTACTTTGCAGTCACCGGAGTCTCTAACGGTATTACGGTAGACTTACCTGAAAGAAAATAAAACAAATTAATACGTCATTCAACATAATAGCATCTACATATGTACATACTTACCGTCTACGTCTAAAATATTGACATAATAAAATAATGCATAATATACATAATATCAATAATACGAAATGGTTCATTTAATACAAAGTAATTTACATCATCATATCAGCCCATACACGTCCACTGCTGGACATAGGCCTCCCCATACGACGCCACAAATAGCAGTCCTGAGCCGCCTCCATCCATCGACTCCCTGTGACCGCTACGATGTCATCAGTCCATCGAGTGAATGGTCTCCCATGTAGGGGGGGGGGGGGGTTCTGCCATAATTACCACGCTTGGCAGTAATTTACATACTCGCATACAATTTAGTAACTAATAAAATGTGTAAGTATTGTGTTTGTATATATTCTAAATAATTATCCTCCGGTTTCACAGTCTCAGTCAAAGTTTGAACTCAATCTGAAAGTTCAAGAAAAGTTCAAACTTAGACAATCTAATACGCTACAGCGTATTGGCTTGTGTAATGCTTTGAGGTGTAGCTCAAAGCATTACACAAACCCGTGAGACTTTAGATTTTACCTACACAGTCTGTCAGCTGTGCAAATATCAAATACCAAGTGTTAAAATGTTTATAACACCACCCAAAAACGAGACAAGATAAAGATTTGTGTAACCTTGAGTTAGTACAGGATTTGAATTTATTTATTTATCTAGAGTTATATTTATCTATTTAAAACACGTGTAGCTCTATTTTAACAGGATATACCTAATACTAAAGAGTACCTATTTATTGTTATTACAAGTCCCTTGTAGCCTTTGCCTAGAATGGAACATATCCAATACCTATTACTAGATTACAAGGGACCTTTGCCTAGAATGGAACATAGCCAGTAGAAACGGAAATAATAAATAATGCTGGACAATCTACACAGCATCAACGAGTCCCAAGCTTACCAGAGCTTGTGTTATGGGTACTATACGTCGATTACTAATATGTTTAATACAATATATTACATACATAAATATTACTAATACAGAATACCCGGAAGAAATATTTGTAAATCGTACAAAGATTTGTCTCAAGGCGGGAATCGCCCACCACAACCTACTGCGTTGCAGGTGAACCTTCGCCCGCCGCGCCACATTGGTCGTAAATTGATAGATGTGGCCATTTCAAGTGGACGTGTTGTGTAGTTGTTATTGAAATTATTGATTTTGAATTATGACCTGTTAGTGTCTTAATAAAGAGACAAAGTAAAGCGTGGAACGAACTTCCTGCATCTTTTTAACCGGTAGAGTACAATCTTTGGAGTCTTCAAATATACCACAATATATCTTCAGATATGCTACTAATCCTACTTATATTATAAATATCAAAGTTTGTATGGATGGATGTATGGATATTTGTTACTCTTTCACGCAAAAACAACTGAACCGATTAAGCTAAAATTTGGTATGGGTATAGTTTGGGACCTGGAATAACATATAGGCTATTTTTTATCCCGATAAAACGCGGACGAAGGCGCGGGCAGCAGCTAGTAGTGAATAAGTTCCTTTTAGGAAAACGTGCTCCATCTTATGCCACATCTTCACTATCTCAAGTGTTATGGTGGTCAAACGCTTTACCATTACCAATAAAAACACTCATTGCCTATAACGCTACAACGCATGTGTGCTCGGGGGTCCCAACTCAGACTCAGGGCAGCGTTAAACTATACTGTTACGCCAAAGATTGTTAGATTGGCACCGCGACTTGTTTTATATTTTTCCAATTTTCAGTGTGAAGCTCGTCGGCGGTGCGTGAAAGTTTTATTGAAAACTCCTGTAATTACGTTTCCCGCTGTCAAACTGCATTATGGAGCGCCAATGGATACGATGTACTTTGTGACGTCACAAAAAGCATCTGATGAACCAATTTATTAAGTTCATGCAATAAACTACGATAGCTTTTATATTAAAACAGCGCTTGCTCACCAGATTATCTGGTATGTCATCAAATGGTCCCTTTTAATCTAAGTCTGCCAACATGTTACCCTATAACCTAACATGTAAAGCAATTAATTATCTGTATTTCAATGAAACTATTCAACTCAAAAATAGTGATATGACAAACGCTAAATCTTTTTGCTATAAAGGTATGATGATACGTATAACATTTTCCGTTAAAATTCATGAGTTATGTATCGTAGCTGACGTAGAAATAGTCAACTTCAAAGTTAATAGAAAGCTCTGCCTGCAATCTACAAATTAAATACCATTACTGCTTATATTTGTGAAGAACTGTGAGCTCTCCGAGTCAGGTTAAAGTAAAACTTTAATATTTTATCAGCCAACATAAATACTATTTCAATCAAAGAGTCGTTCACAATTTATTAGAATGTACCTTAAGTGCTTGCAAATATTCCGTTCCAGTCACTTTATATCCGCTGTACGTACTCAAAACGATCAGACACCAAAGAGAATACCACAAATCCTCGGGGAATCCATAATGCGTTCCTGAGCACTCATTTGTCACTTTGAACCAGCCAACACAATGCGTCACTGAGTATTTGACACTTTGAGACCGAGGGCGGTAGGCAACCCGAGGATTCAGACGCGCTAATACTGAATAAAACATATACCTGCTACAAAAAATAAAGTTGCACCCTGATCCGCTCAGTAGTTTTGGCGTAAATATAACCATGTACAATCATCAAAACATACGACTCTAGAATTTGGTGTGTTTTCAGCCAAACCGAAACAAAGGTAGGTGCTCTTCTTCTGTTCTGGTGAATCTGTAGGTAAATCCTACAGACCTTACGGATTTGATCTTGATAAGTTATTGAGTTTTTTGCAGTGCTTAGCGTTCAAAATTTCATGTTACTTTTGAATTTCAAACTAAAAATTAAAATAGAGGTATAATGAAAAAAATACCGAGCTAGTCTTTCAAGCGGTTCTGTCGCAATAAAGATAAATGTGGAGTATTCTCTAGCGTAGAGCTCAACGGTACCTCGAAAACCGAGCAGAGTGAAACAGGGTAGAATCTATCAATGATGATGATGACGTAATCCTAGTCGAATTTTCGACCAGTCTCAATGGATTGAGAATGGTTGCCATGGTCGAAAATTCTAATTTCTAAATCGTGAAATTCTCGTAGCACAGGACACAAGTGAATGAGAATGAATGAGAATTAAAAAATTCAATTAAAAAGATATTTATTTCAAATTATATACATTACTATTACAGTGCCCTAATTGCCAAACTAAGTTTCTGAAAAACTTGTATTTTGGCAAGTAGTGCTCTTCCTTTGTGTCTTACAATTTTGTATTTATAACGGTGGGTAGTACTTATAAATTAAGTACCTAATAATTAAACAAAATAAAATATTTGAAAAAGAAGAATGAAAATGTTTTAACTCAATCAACAAAACAAAAAGTGATTGCACTATAATTATTTCCTACGCATTTATAATTAGTATTTGATGATTAAAACAGGACTAAATCGACACCGTAACAAAAATGGCGAATAGCACTTGTACCTATAAATTGATAAAATGATTAGTCACAGATGCACTCTCTCCTAGCATTTTCTATTTTATTCTCTCTATTTCCTGACTCTCATAATCCGATGAGAGCAATAGAATATAATAATCTATTAAAACAATCTATTTAAATACTAGGAACGCCGAACGGTTAAGTACTGCTCTAGCTCTGCATTTTCTCTATGCTGTTATTTGTTAACCCCTGTAGACGATTGAATGAAAGGAGAGGAACCGTTTCTCCAAATGAATACAATCTCGGAGCTTTCAAGTCCAAAATAAATATGTTCTGGGAAAGCAAGCTACATCTGATAATATCATCTTGCTAACTCGAATGGAAAGGTGGATAGATTTAAATAATATTAAATAGCATTGGAATAACCTACACAGCGTGATCTAGCCTCAACCCAGAGAGTATCCTTCTAATATCAGTAATATCAAAGTTTGTATGTATGGATGTTTGTTCATCTTTCACGCAAAAACTATTGAACTGAACGGGCGAAAATATAGTATTGGGACATGGATTAATATAGGTATAGGCAACTTTTTATCCCGATAAAACGCGGGCAGCAGCTAGTATTATAATAATTCTAAATCTAGCAAAGCAGAGTCTATCGTTGTTATAAAAGTAAAGGCAGATAAAGAAAATTGTATTATTAAATTCCATATTAAATATCACTATTCAAAAGCCACACAGGCAGGTAACCAACAAAAAAATGTGCGCAAATGTCAAATAGAATGTATTTTTGAGAACAGCATTTAACATCACAAAGATTCTCTAATTTTAGTGGGCACTCAGACAAACACAGTACCTACAACGCTCAAGTAGACTGGAACTCTTAGAGCTGCTGACACTGTGACAGTATATTCTTAGCTAAGTCGTATTTTGTATGATATGACTAAAGTTTGGGACTGTTTTGACCGGCAGACTGGTAGACTTATGGCAACACAGACACAGCCAATATACGATAAACATTACGTAAACTTTAAAAGTAAACTGCCTAAGCAAATTGAAAAAAAGAATATTTAGGTTGAGTATGGTTCTTTAAGATTTATAAAATTTTATAAAAGACCTAATTCAACCTCATTTGAGTACTTTTATCTAAAACCATTCAAATATGGGCTCAAACTCGTCATCTTTAAATACATTTTGCAGGTACAAAATGGCTTCCGACAAGCCTCGAACGATTGGAATTTAAACGATTGAGCTAATTGCAGACTGTTGCAAACAATCTACGTGTAGCTCAACTGGTCCATATCAATACTAGTCAGATGCTAAATATTATTCGATTCTGAATAAGGCAATTTACCATTCAAATAAAAGACACAAATTATAACTAGTATTGAAAATTGACAAAGAAAATAACAATCAATAATAAAAAGAAATTAAACTAGTATTTACAATTGAAACAATTGAGCTAATTGCAGACTATTGCAAACACTCTACATGTCGCTCAACTGGTCCATATCAATACTAGTCGGATGCTAATTATTATCCGATTCTGAATAAGGCAATTTGTATAGTAAATATTTTCTGTTGTATCATCTCTATAGATTCCAAATGACTGCGCTAGGGTTGGATTAAATAGCTCATGAAATGTATGTAAGGGAAGGCAGCCACTCCAAAGGCGAAGGATACCGCCATTGACTGCTATTGTCGTTCTGCGATCCCTTTGAGTGTCGCAAACAAGAGGTACCTACCTATTTATGAGGATAATTCTTACTGTTGAGATTTTGAACGTGGTTAATAACGAGTTTTGTGGCGCATTGGGTGAAGGGTGTGGATTTCGATTCCCGTCGCAGGACAAAATTAAATAACATGCTATCTAGGTTCCGAATTTGATACAAATATTCAGTCCGATGGAAGAGTTTATCTGGGGACCTTTGCCCAGCAGTGGACTATCGATGACATTGATTTATTGCTATGTATTTCTATAATAAATAAACCTTATTATCATATCCTGTTTATTTCAAAATATCATAACTACATACATATATTATGGAAGAGCGGTACCCCCAAACACAGGTATCTCTATAGTTAAAAGAGGGTCCCAAACCTATGCAATGTATAATAATTTAAGTATACTTGTTTACTTGAATAAAAATATTTTTTATTTGTGTTTCACGTTTCTCCTTACAGCACCGCTCCGATTCAACAAGCAGGCAAAGTGTTGTCCATGCACGGTCAGCAAAGAGGTACGCCTTGCTAACTGCAAACTAGCACAATCATGTGCTAGCTAATAATATTTCAACTTCAGTCGGCAAGGAGACATCTAGGTCGCCTCTTATTGAGAGCATAGCATCTATTTTACAGAATGTGCGAGGAAAGAGTAGGTAAGATTTTCAATATGTAAAATGAAATCCATTGCATGAATATTAATATTCCTTCGACACTTCAGGAATGGATGCATACGGAAAACATATATATATCAGTTATTTTTATGACTCTCGCTAGCAGGTTATAATCGTATGATGCCTCTAAAAATGCTAATAACATGGCTATGTGATTTGTATTTTTATGTATGTATTTATTTCCATCGTAGGTAATGTTACACTTGTTTACATTTACATAATTTTTTATAGTACACCACGAAGAAAACTTTAAAAATAGACATTGCATAAAACATGTACAATGGCCCTATCGCGATCTCTTCCAGGCAACCTTTGGATGGAAAGAATAATACGAATTTAAGAAAGGCAGATGAAGAGGCAGGCACTTGGTGTCATAATTCTAGTTATCTTATAATATTCAATAAAACTTTTCACATAAGATAGGTGGATTTAAAATATGTATTTTTTTCGATTTGACAATACAACATTGTATAGGTAAGTATGACTTGAATGTCTTTATTGAAAAAGAAAATAACAATCAAATAATATAAACAAATTAAACTAGTATTTACAATTGAAACAATTGAGCTAACTGCAGACTGTTGAAAACAATATACAGATAGCTCAACTGGTCCATATCAATACCAGTCGGAAACGTCCCCAAGACGCTGGCTGCATTGCCTCGCTGTATGGCAATGCTAATGCACTGCACCAGATACTCACCAGCTCTCGGGTTACGCGTCGCTTCCACCAGGCGAAATACATATGAATTTCTATAAAAGAATATTAATATCGAATACCTAGAATCTGTGAGATTTAATAATTATTGCGCACAAATGAGGGCTAGCGAGTTAAATTGAAATCGGACTCGTAATTATTCGTAATGATATTCTGAAAACAACTACCAAAACGAATTAAACCTGTTAATCCCTTGGAATTCATGTTTCTATAAACAAAAACCATCAAACGTATTAAATAGGTAAAATTTATATTCAAAATATAATTGTGAAATTAAATGCATAATTTTGGAATTGCTAGCACATTCTGCACGAGCACAGAATTATTTTCAATTCATTTCTTTTTCGCTTACAAAAGATTAAAGTGAAAATAATCATGAAGCAGATTTCTAGTATTATTTAGCCTAAGTATGTCTTGTATGACCAAAACAATAATTCGATTCCTGATGTTCTTAACTTATATAGGTATTCCACTCTCTTATTTGCTGTTTGGTAGTTCTACTGACAATCAAATAGTCATGTAAGTGCTTTACCAATTTGATTTCTTATAGCATCTATTTTGTTATTTTTACTCAACATTTTGTACAGACTTTAATCAGGCGTCTAAATGACGGGAGCTTTTGAAATCAGAATATTTAATAGAATAAAATGGGATTATTTTCGATATTTTATTTGCTACTTGCTTCAGCACGCGTTACACGCTTTTATCCGTTATAAAAACTATAATTTTATACTATTTTTAATACTTTTCCTTGGAAATCATATTGAATAATCTTAGATACTACATACATACAGCTGTCTCGATAAAAAGTAAACTTTCGTAAGTCCCCATATTTTCCGAGTTGACAGATTCGCATCTACCTATATATCTGTCAGAAGTAATTGTCTATAAATTACTTCATTTTGTTATTCAGTCTTCATTTAAAATAATGGGGAGCTTCATAGTCGTGCACGTAACAAATAGAAAATAAGAGAGTGGACGGACTATAAAACTATTTAAATATATTCAGCGTTGTATTCATATAAAAATTATTGCAAACATCCTCTGAGATTCCCGGACATGTCTGATGAATAACAATAGTCGGGATCAGTGCTGGTAACACCGTCCGCCCATTACTGTATGAATAAATGTATAGCGTTCTATTTCGAAAGGTTTCGTGTATTTTCTACAGATTTCACTATGTTATTGGCAGTGGCGACCTCTGGGTTTTGGTTAAATTGATGGCAAAATTAAATGCTGAAAGCTCAGAGACAAAACTGTACCTAAATGCGCCTTATAAGAGGGACTGGTGGAAAACAAATGAGCATCAAACTTTATTATATTATACAGGAGAGCCATAGACGTAGAATTCTTTGTCCATATGGAAAACAATGTTTTTCTTGTCTACGCCATGCGTTAGGAATGCTTTATCAATTGTCCAATATTATTTATTATTGAGAAAATAGACTCATAAAATTACTTTAATACTCAAAGGCTCACGGTAAATGATACGAGGTACATGTACAGGTGGATCATGTATCATCATCATCAGTTCATACACGTCCGCTGCTGGACATAAGCCTCCCCCGTACGACGCCACAAATAGCGGTCCTGAGCCGCCTCCATCCATCGACTCCCTGCGACCGCTACGATCATTTATAGAGTACCTTCATTTAGGGTTCACCTTTCATTC
Organism: Eupithecia insigniata; assembly: GCA_947859395.1. Taxonomy (NCBI): domain Eukaryota; kingdom Metazoa; phylum Arthropoda; class Insecta; order Lepidoptera; family Geometridae; genus Eupithecia; species Eupithecia insigniata. The sequence goes on from OX401993.1 coordinate 17,738,283, forward strand.
TACGATATACATACGATGATTTTGAATACACACAAAAAAATATGTGTGCGGGGTCAGACTATATATATTTTTTGTAATTTTTCCCGCTCAACACGTATCTGAAGCTAGAATTGGGGGTTGCTGAGCAGTACTCGAGAAAACAGAAAAAACTCCTTGAAAATTACTATCTCGTATTTTTTTCTTTATGTTGATTATATTCCTACAGTTTCTGTTGCTACCTGACCCTTTCAAATAGAGCCTTGAAAAAACCCTCTCGGTTCTTTATCATCATCATCAGCCCGTACATGTCCACTGCTGAACATAAGCCTGCCCCAAACGACGCCACGAATAGCGGTCCTGAGCCGCCTCCATCCAACGACTCCCTGCGACCGCTACGATGTCGCCGGTCCATCGAGTGGGAGGTCTTCCCATACTCCGTTTCGCATTGCATCGCGATCGCCACTCGAGAACCTTTACTCGGTTATCGGTTCTACGAGCTTTATGGCCTGCCCATCGCCACTTCAGCCTGCTAATTCTGAGAGCTATTCTCTATATTTACATCAAAACAACGCGTATGTTGCTGCGGAAATTTTAACGAAAATTAACAGTATTGCCAGGACGTGATCGAGTTTTGTAAATGCACTAGAATGCTGAAACATAAATTGAAAACATGTTGGAAGCCCTAGCGTTGCGATACTTTAAAGGTATTCCATGTATTTAACAAACTCAGCTTGAAACTTTGATTCCCAACGAGTTCTTCAATTGCAATGGGAGATCCTGTTGAAACATTTTTCGAATATGCATTTTTTTTTATAGTTATTGTTATTGGAGCATGCACTCAATTAACTTGACCATTACATCTAGCTAGCTCCAAAATTAACAGAGATTGTATCCTGCAGTCATCGAAGCTAAACGAGATTAAGGTGTATCAAAAATGAAAATATGTATGTACAAGATCAAAACTATTTTTATATATGAAGGTACATACGCATTTAGGCACTAACCCCCGAATACTCAAACGAATCTAAGATTTAAGCACGACTCAAGTGACGATTTTTTGACAGATTTTCTTTGAAAACTCACCAAATATCGCGCCATAAGACGTACTTACATCTGAGTTGCGTTTGAGTATTAGACCGTAAGTCCCTTATTATGACACAATTATCCTATCCAACTAATATTATAAATGTCAAAGTTAGTATGGATGTATGGATATTTGTTACTCTTTCATGCAACAACTACTGAACCGTAAACAAAATTCGTAGAAAAAATTAACTGAATGGTTCAATTAGTGGTTTTAGATACGGGGTCATATTTTATTTACTAGCTGCTGCCCGCGCCTTTGCCAGCGTTTTATCAAGATAAAAAATAGCCTATCTGTTATGGTTCCAAACTATACCCATACCAAATTTCAGCCTAAGTAGGCTGAAATTACGAATTGAACATACCTTGTTAAGTTTAGTGCAGCGTTTACGATTTTTTTCGAGAACATTAATAACAAAACTAAATCTTCTATCTAAAGTCACCACCAAGATCATTGCTCAAATGTGGCTCGTCGAGAAGGCGTTCTACAGTGTTGACGAATATTTGTGTGAAAAATAGAACAATTTTTTTTTCACTTTTAATTTATTTTATTTCAATCAAATTCTAATTCTATTATTATATTTAGTTATATATGATTTCTTTCTGACATGTTATATTTTTTACCAGTAAATTGATTATTCTGATAATTCAAATTGTTTGCTCGGCTCTTTAAACAACTGAGGCCGCTCGAACTTATCCCGCGGGATTAGTTGGCCTAATGTCAGCCAATTATGCACCTTCTGAGCACAAAGTTTACGGTTTGTTCCTTAGACCCAGTAAAGTTTCATAGTTTGATTGTTTTTGATGATCTCCAGGTGAGTTTATTTCTATGTAGGCCTTTTTTCCATTCTTATAATCCTTACTAATATTATAAATACGAAAGTAACACAATCTGTCACGTTTTCACGCCAAAACTACTGAACGGATCTTAATTAAATTTGGCAGGGAGTTAGATGGTATCCCGGGGACGTTTGGACTTAATGGGAATGAGATTGATGTATATGTAGTTAAGTTTGTAGGGCATACATGGAGTCACAATCACAAGATAGATGATGCTGGGAAAGGCGAATGTAGCCACCATGTCGGTGATCTCGGTCTAGAATGAATGAATAAAGAGAAGAAATTAAAAAAATGATTTAATAATGGAATTTTTGGGACGGAAAGTGTTAAAAATCTATTTCAAAATGTAATTAAAAGTATAATATTATCCTTTGGTCCTACAAAAGTTACTTTCACCTAACCTAGACATACATATTGATATACATATGTATGTGTATAGATATTCATCCAATAAGAATTACCAACAATTATCATATTTCTGCATAAGAAATACGAATTTGAAAATTTGCAGCCAGCGTCTTGGGAACGCTTCCGACTGGTATTGATATGGACCTGTTGAGCTACCTGTAGATTGTTTGCAACAGTCTGCAGTTCACTCAATTGATTCAATTGTAAATACTAGTTTAATTTGTTTATATTATTCGATTGTTATTTTCTTTGTTAATAAAGATATCCCATACTTAAGGAAATTATAATTTGAAAAAAGAAATATTCTTAAAAACAATGCTGCTAATATCAAAAATACCTAAAGTAACAAGCTTTCTGATATTTCAGTCGTGCGGTAGTACAACGCTATACCGTTCACGTGAATATTACATTTTAGAGCTTACGTTCCTGATAATTATTTATAAACTTCTAATTAACAGTATGATGCAATTTGCTTCCAATAACGATGACATTACATTCAAGGGAAGGCTAAAGAAAAGCGTGATTTTATAGTAGGTAATAGTATTAATACTGTAAGCCTCTGTGAGAGGAAGCTAATAATAAATTTTTAGTTATTAATTATGTAGAGATTTTTATAGAAATAACGTTGAAGGTAAATAAGCTTAATTAATTTCTAAATGATGGTTTCTCAAAAGTATTATGTACCTAATAGCAGAGGTTTATGGGAAAATATAGTAATATTATTTTTGCTACTTTCAATATAAAATTCTTATGAAATTCGTCATGCAAAAATTAACAAAAAATTTATGACACTTCAGAAATTAAATTTCCCTATTTTACTAATATTTATAAAGCGAAAGCCTGGGAGTTGTGCCGTTGCGTGTTGTAAAGATGTATAACCTAAGTTAACGCCAATACGGAAAAAAAAATTGTTTACATATACATCACATCGAATTTGGCTGGAGTATAAAAATTTGATTTGGTATTGATCTGGTTACAGCGTGTACCCGGCCTTATATTGTAACGGCGAAATTATGTGAACATAATTAAATGTTCTCATAATTAATAAATGAGTAAAGGTTCTCGAGTGGCGACCACGATGCAATGCGAAACGGATTGTAGGAAGACCTCCCACTCGATGGACCGACGACATCGTAGCGGTCGCAGGGAGTCGTTTGATGGAGGCGGCTCAAGACCGCTATTCGTGGCGTCGCCGCGTCGTCGTTTGGGGGAGGCCTATGTTCAGCAGTGGACGTGTACGGGCTGATGAATTAAATGTCTTAAAAACCCAATTTTCTTATCACTTATTCGTGAAATCGCCTTACGGAAAACTATTGCAGAAAGTGCACTGAACAACTCAATAATATATGTAGAAACTAGTGAGTAGTGAGTACCTAAGTTAAACTTAAGTATTTTTGTAAAGTTAGTTTAACTTTTTTCTATTCAAATTAAATTATACAGTTGCATTTAATTAACTGACAATATAAAATGCTGAAGTCATTTCAATGTGCTGTAAAAGCTTTTCATGAAGCTTGTTTATGGCTTTTAATTCTGCTATTTGTCAAAATTTGCTTTTGGTCAGAATAAAAAGCTTTTAAAAACAATTTAAACAGTTTTAATAAACATGCTCAAAGTTATAAGAGTCAATAATACATATAAGGAAATACGCTGCAACGAGGCTTGCCGTTCTGGGAGTCGGATAAGTAGGGAATTCCGTATTTTATTATTTACTACCTGTGCCTGCGGCTTCGTCTGCTTCAGCATATGAATGAATAGTGCCCTGTTCATTCATATTGATGTGATAATTATCAAATTAAACTAAAAACAAAAAAAAAATATTTTCGTGACATAATAAATATACACTTAGAAAAGGTCAAATAATTTCCTTGTTGAACCTGTACGAATAAACAATAATGTTATTAATTTATTTTTTTGTCCTGCAATACAGATAAAGAAATGAAAGTCTTGAGACTATAAAATAAAGTCGTAGAACAAACATCTTGGGAGGTGACGTCTCGCTGGTTTGAAAGCTCCGATCGATCGTTCATGTTATCGCGACGGTCATCCCGCGATGTTAACAAACTGCCTCGGTCGACTAAGAGCCGTTCCTTGTCCGCGCCGCGGTTTTCCGTCAGAGCCTCATATTGAGATTGATGGTGGCCCCGCCGGCTGGACTGAATACTAAGCAGCCAAGAGTTCGTCCCCAATTAGCCCCCTATCCGGGTTGTGACACCGCGCATACAAAATGGTCGTCATAATTTTTCAGTAAACTGTGATAAGTTTTGAGTTGTGAATGGATTTATTTAGGGTTACCTTATTCATATCCATCATCATCATCGTTGGCTACTACATCCACAAAGGTTGCTCGTTTGTCGGCACTCTTCACGTTTGCCACACATTTTTTCTGTTGTAGAAACTTATGCTATGGTTGTGATTATGTGAGATTTCGGAAGTAGATATATAGTAGTACAGTCAAAAAATCCTATCTTGCGGGTAATGAGTAGGTATTAAAACTAGGTAACTTCTAAAAATGACCCTAGTACTTAAACCTATTCCTCGTATCCGAAAATTCTATTCGATTTTATATGCTCCATTATAAGAAGCCCAAAAGCGTTTTCCGTATTTAAAAAAATCGAAAGGTTCGGAAACGTCGATAAGGAGCCAAAACTTGCTAGAAGTGGGCTATTCGCATAACTTAGGAGATAATGAACGAGCTTCAAAAGTAATACTCCATACTACACTTCCAGGGTGCATTTTCATTTGACAGGGCAGCGAGAGCACAAGCGAGTCTTGTAAATCATGCTATGGAAAAAAAACTGACGGGTACAATGTTTCCTCCAACGTGCTGTTAATTTGGTCAGTCGGTCTAGGGCTGTAAGCAATCCGCTTACCGCAGCCACTTCCACTCCGGCTGTTCTTAAAAAATTACGACAGAACAATATAGTTTTCGAAAGAAAAATAGAATTTTCTTATACAAGAAATATGGAAAACCGGCAATCAAAAACGAATCTCATATCAGTGTTAATATAAGGACGAGTAAATATTGGAATTTCAGAGTAGGTACGCTTTACATACCTATACATAACCTGCATTCAAACAAAACTGAAAAAGGGAGAAAAACGGCTGACAAATGAAATTTTAAAAAAGTTGTGATGGTGTATGATATGTATATTGCAGTTGAGATTTAGGGTGGTATATTAAGTTTTCGGTTTTGGGGCAGTTACCAACAATTACTTCACAGTTTGGATAATTAGAGCACTTATATGGAATTACGATACGGCCTTTCCTAAAACTTTATTAAAATAATATTAAGAAAAAATAAAAAAAAAATAGTACTCTTACTACTCATTTACTCTGGTAAATAAGGAGATTTTTATATGAATCGACCGAACCAGAACTTCACCTGGTTGGTAAACGAGGATTTGGCCGACGACGACGTAGCACGAAGGATGGTTAAATGCAAGTAGCATACCACGATCGTTTAACAGGTAAGTCCGAGCTATAAGGGAATCCTCAGCTGACCTAGTTGGATCGACGAGGAATACTCGCTTAATAGGATTTTCATTGTTATGGATTAACGAGTTAATCGATTACCTGCAACCGCAGCTTGCAACCAGCTTTTCAAGAGTTAAAATTCGTTCGAAAAGCTTTGACATTCGTTTTTTTGGTGTGTGTTAAATATTGCTCGGGAGAGTTACGGTCAAATAGGTTATAAAAGGTTACTCGAAGAGAGGTGTTAGGCGCTTTATGAAGTCATCTTGATAAGACTAGGTATTGAATGGACTAGGTCTCGATTGGACTAAGTTGGCCTAAATCTTGATTTAACTAAATAGCAAAGTGACTATTATCGATATTTGACAATGTCCCATAGTTTGGTCTACATAGCGATATGTCGCACAGTTATATTGAAAATTATATATACTAAACCAACTTTGGTCATATTTTTATTGAGTGAAATAAAAATAGAAAAATTTGACTATTAAATTCAATGAAAATGCTTTGACGGTATATTAAATGTATATGTATATGTCGTACGGGGGAGGCCTATGTCCAGCAGTGGACGTGTATGGGCTGATGATGATGATGATATTAAATGTTAGTAGTATTGTGCGTTACAAAGTTTCTCCGAAGAACTTGTATACTTGCCTATTTTGACGATGTTCAATAACGACCTGCGTCAATCTCTTTTTGGAGACACTTCGGTAGATGTTGATGCAGATGTCATTCATCATCATTATCAGATACGATTCTCTAGAAATTACTTCGACAAGTTTACCAAGTTAGATTGTCTAAGAAAAATAAAGATTAAGACTAGAACAAGAAATAATAAAGAGATTAGACGAGATAAGTATAGGATATGAAGTAAGAATAGATTCAGAGGACTTCAGAAACTTTTAGGGTTTTTCAACCGACTGTAAAACGGAAGTTCTCAATTCTGATACATAATTTATTTATGTCCTAGCAGCTAACCGCGCCTTCGCCCGCGTTTTATCGAGATAAAAAATAGCCTATATGTTATTCCAGGTTCCAAAATTATACCCATACCAAATTCCAGCCCAATCAGTTCAGTATATTTAAGAAGAACAATTATCCATACTTAAAAACTATGACATTTATAATATTAGTAGGCAATTGTCAACCTTTCTTCATGATTGTTTCGCTTTCGTATAAAGAATGAAAGGGTAGGTGTTTATATAAATAAATAAATAATGCTGGACAATTCACACAGCACCCAAGCTAAGCAGAGCTTGTGTTATGGGTACTAGATAACTGATATACATACGTAATATAATATACTACATAGATAGTTTTTTTTTATACATAGAAAACAACTAGAGCACCCTAAACAAATATTTGCAGAACGTACAAACATTTGTCCAAGGCGGGAATCGAACCCGCAACCTCCTGCGTTTCAGGCTGACCTTTGCCCGCGACGCCACAGAAGTCGTCAATATACAGAAGGAAGCTGCTGCCCTTCCTCTGGTAGGTTCCGGTAGCCCGCTTTTACAGTTGGGTGGAAGGGGTCCATACACAGCGAGCGCCATTTAGTGCCACATTGTTTTGTCAATCTTTTCACGAATGACTTGCGAAAAGTGTAATGAATTAATAAAATACATAAATATTAACATTAATTAGAAACATTTCCATATAAAACAATGGCCAGACGACGTATTGTAATTATTATAATAAAACACGTGTGACCCAAAGTATTCAAGCCACTTGCCTAAATTACAGAAGTATGAATATGAAAAAATATGAAATTTATTAAATGGGGAAACTTCTAATTGGCCTTAAGTTAAATATTCTTTGTATCCTATCTATATCTAGCTGTAAGTTTTCCCAAGATTGTAAAAATAAATAAAAAATAAAATATGAAAGAACAGGTGGTCCAAAACCTGATGTAGAAATTATAATATTAGTGTTCAAAAGCAAATTTAAACGATTTTGAGACTTTTTTCTTTTTTCAGTAATGTTTTTAATTTGTGTTTTTAATATTGAATGCCTTCTAAACGATAGTACAGGCGAAAGGCCATCTATTGTTATATCTTTGTTATTCGTATTTTTTTTATAATCGTTATTTATCTTTAAAATTACAATCAAATAATAGAAACAAATAAGAATTACTATTTACGTACAATTGAAATAATTGAGCTAACTGCAGACTGTTGCAAACAATCAAACACCTTGAAATTTCATAATTGTCGTAAACTAGCTGCCGCCCGCGTTTTATCGGGATAAAAATAGCCTAACTATATGTTATTCCAGGTCCCAAACTATACCTACCCATACCTTTCAGCCCAATCAGTTCTGTAGTTTTTGCGTGAAAGAGGGACAAACATCCATACATCCATCCTTACAAACTTTGATATTTATAATATTAGTAGGACTACTGAAACCTGGTGCGTTGCTTTTTAATTTCTTCTGTTCCTACTGGAGGTCTACGTCCATTTCAATACTTCCTGTTGTTTCGTTCAATCGGTACTCGACGCAAACGGAAATTTCGTATTAAGTTGAGCTGCTTTTTCACTTTAGAATGATGATAGTCGTTTTAGATGATAATAGATTCTGATCGTGATCGATTCGTGGGGTCGTATGGGGGAGGCCTATGTCGTGGACGTGTATGGGCTGATGATGATGATGAGATTCTGATCGACAGATTTGTGACGTCAGCCTGTTTACTTGTATGAAATAACAAAAAATATACAAGCCAGCTTTTAAAATTTACCTATACCTACCTACAACTACAACTGATTATATTTATATTTATACTTTATTAATACATATACTCACAAGGTCAAAACACCTTCCTTAAATTCCACCACGTACTCAGTCCAGAAGGGCAGTCCTAGTTGGTGATTACAAAAATGTTCATTCAGATAAATACATTTTACACAATCAACACCTAAGAATGCGCCTAAGATACCACAAAAGAACCTCGACTTATGACATAAGTACAATCACCACCAAAAGGCGTTGAACACGTGAAGACACCAAAACTCCAATTCAAACAAAACAACAAAAATCTGTAAGCCACACCATTTTTATACCCGCTTTACTCTTGAGTCAACAGCGGCGGGTTTAGCGGGTATAGGAATGGTGAGGTTTACAGTGTCTGTTGCAATGTACATACATATATAAACGATATTTATGAGTCCTCATCCGCTCGACGCTTTTTGGTGTTGACTGTATTTGCATATATGCAGCCGGTTTCTTATTTCGCACACGTATTACAATATTATGAGCACCCACAGCTCACATTATGCTAGCTACCTATGACACATCGTTAATTAAATAGGTGTACATGTGCTTTATATTCAGAATCTTGAGAAGCGGGAATAAGTCTTATTATTGAAACAACTCATTGATGTACCTACCTCAAAGAACTGCAATGTATTAATGGGAAGTATTCTCATTTAGAGAACCGATTCCAAGGGCACCACAGTTAGGGCACCGATTTCATTCCCATTTAGAGCACCCGAAAACAAGTAGTTGCTAGTGATGGGGTTTTGAAATAACTAGCGGTAACTTTTGCAATTAGATCTAGATAAAAGAAAACCTACGTAGTTTTAGAACTACGTACTAGGTAGAAGCACTTAGGTGCCTAGGTGTTTCATAACTAGATATATAACTTTAATAATTAAATCTTGATGAGCTGGACTGATAATGCTCCATAATCAACTTAGCTTGATATATTTGTGGATGAATGGAAGACGATTGAAAGAGCATTCCTCAGGTTTTGCGAATTCTTGTGATGTGAACTTTTTTACGATTTTATTGATGTTCCTTAATTCTATTGTTTGTCTTTTAATTTTTGTGTTTCTTTTCAGTTTTAGTTTTTCTTCTTTGTGTGAGGAATAAAAACATTTTTACAATAGTGAAATATGTAGTTACCTATTCGGGACAGCTTCTCTCAATGATATTGTAAATTTTTGGGCACAGGTGTTGAAAATGCAGAATGCTTATGGGAATCCCATACTCAAAAACTTTGAGTTTTCTTACGGTGTCGCTTTGAGTAATGCCGTCGTTGAAGGAACTTTTAGCGTAATGGGTACGGTGAAGACCAAATTAAGGAACCGAATTCAACTACCCATGTTGATCGCTATTCTTAAATTCATCCCATATGAATGTGAGAAATATTTGTATTTACAGCTTCTGATCAAGCAATCACATAGTAAGTTTACATGCTTGCAGAAAATGAGCGCCGCCCGCAGTTTAAGCGAAGCTTGCGCCAGTACTTGCACAACAGCCACATTCGCTACCACTGATGGCATTGACGGCGAAAGTCTTGTTGGTGCCTTATTATTACTTGCAAACGAAGCAGGATGATGTTCTGGTAATTTTATGTACGGTTAACGCCACCAAATAAGCTTTGTGTTTCTTAAGTTGATATAAATAAGTTGAAATAAACTGCGCTTTATTTAAATAAAGCGATAATATGGCGTTAGGGTACTTTAGGCTATAAAAGTTCTAATGAGCAAGTTTATCCACGCCACTGTGTCAGTAAAAAAGGTGTACCTCAAGGAGGTATCTTATACCCCAAGCAAAGAGTACAATACAAAGAATGATATACAATGATAGGGCGACACTGACGCTTGAATCTTAAATGGAGGTAGGGAAGTTAAAAATAAAAAGCTACTGCTTCCGATCAAGCAATCACATAGTAAGTTTACATGCTTGCAGAAAATGAGCATCGCCCGCAGTTTAAACGAAGCTTGCGCCAGTACTTGCACAACAGCCACATTCGCTACCACTGATGGCATTGACGGCGAAAGTCTTGTTGGTGCCTTATTATTACTTGCAAACGAAGCAAATAAGCTTTGTGTTTCTTAAGTTGATATAAATAAGTTGAAATAACCTGCGCTTTATTTTAAATAAAGCGATAATTTGGCGTTAGGGCTACTTTATTTCTTCTGTAAGACTCTCAAAACACAAAATGCAATTTATCAAAGTGCAAATTTATTTACGCCACTGAGTCAATAAAAAAAGTGTACCTCAAGGAGGTATCTTATGCCCCAAGCAAAGAATACAATACAAAGAATGATATACAATGATAAGGCGACACTGACGCTGCAATCTTAAATGGAGGCAGGGAAGTTAAAAATAAAAAGGTACCAATGAAGACAGTGTGCAGGGGGTTTGCCTGAGGAATATGCACTCACAGCTCATCATGCATATTTGTGCATAAACTGATCGTCACACAGTTGCTAGGTGTTTATTTCTTCTGTAAAAACTCTCAAAACACAAAATGTGATTTATCGAAGTGCAAATTTATCCACGCCACTGAGTCAATGAAAAAAGTGTACCTCAAGGAGGTATCTTATGCCCAAAGCAAAGAATACAATACAAAGAATGAAGAGTACAATGATATGGCGACACTGACGCTTAAATCTTAAATGGAGGCAGGGAAGTCAAAAATTAAAAGCTACCAATGAAGACAGTGTGCAAGGAGTTTGCCTAAGGAATATGCACTCACGGCTCATCATGCATATTTGTGCATAAACTGATCGTCACACAGTTGCTAGGTGTTTATTTCTTCTGTAAAAACTCTCAAAACACAAAATGTGATTTATCAAAGTGCAAATTTATCCACGCCACTGAGTCAATGAAAAAAGTGTACCTCAAGGAGGTATCTTATGCCCAAAGCAAAGAATACAATACAAAGAATGATATACAATGATAAGGCGACACTGACGCTTGATTCTTAAATGGAGGCAGGGAAGTTAAAAATAAAAAGCTACCAATGAAGACAGTGTGCAGGGGGTTTGCCTGAGGAATATGCACTCACAGCTCATCATGCATATTTGTGCATAAACTGATCGTCACACAGTTGCTAGGTGTTTATTTCTTCTGTAAAAACTCTCAAAACACAAAATGTGATTTATCAAAGTGCAAATTTATCCACGCCACTGAGTCAATGAAAAAAGTGTACCTCAAGGAGGTATCTTATGCCCCAAGCAAAGAATACAATACAAAGAATGATATACAATGATAAGGCGACACTGACGCTGCAATCTTAAATGGAGGCAGGGAAGTTAAAAATAAAAAGCTACCAATGAAGACAGTGTGCAGGGGGTTTGCCTGAGGAATATGCACTCACAGCTCATCATGCATATTTGTGCATAAACTGATCGTCACACAGTTGCTAGGTGTTTATTTCTTCTGTAGAAACTCTCAAAACACAAAATGTGATTTATCAAAGTGCAAATTTATCCACGCCACTGAGTCAATGAAAAAAGTGTACCTCAAGGAGGTATCTTATGCCCAAAGCAAAGAATACAATACAAAAAATGAAGAGTACAATGATATGGCGACACTGACGCTTAAATCTTAAATGGAGGCAGGGAAGTTAAAAATTAAAAGCTACCAATGAAGACAGTGTGCAGGGAGTTTGCCTAAGGAATATGCACTCACGGCTCATCATGCATATTTGTGCATAAACTGATCGTCACGCAGTTACTAGGTGTTTATTTGTCCTGTAAAAACTCTCAGAACACAAAATGCAATTATCCAATGTGCAGTAGTTTTTTGAGAATGGCGGTGAAGAGCAAGTCTAAAACTACGAGAGTTAGAGAAAATTCGTGAAAAGAGTCATGCCGTTGATTTATATTTAAGTATAATTATTTTGTGTTGTTTGTAACATTACTTTTAGGACCCATTTTTAACTTATCAACGTTCAGGTCACTAGACTTCACCACCTAATGAAGAACGAGTGAACAGACTAAGTGAGAGACGCTTCAACCAGCACCACTGCTGCCAGCCTATTCTCGCTGCCAAACGAGGAATAGAAACATTTTTACAATAGTGAAATAGTTACCTAGTCGGGACAGCTTCTCTCAATGATATTGTAAATTTTTGGGCACAGGTATTGAAAATGCAGAATGCTGATGGGAATCCCATATTCAAAAACTTTGAGTTTCCTTACGGTGTCGCTTTTACTAATGCCGTCGTTGAAGGAACTTTTAGCGTAATGGGTACGGTGAATACCAAATTAAGGAACCGAATTCAACTACCCATGTTGATCGCTATTCTTAAATTCATCCCATATGAATGTGAGAAATATTTGTATTTACAGCTTCTGATCAAGCAATCACATAGTAAGTTTACATGCTTGCAGAAAATGAGCGTCGCCCGCAGTTTAAGCGAAACTTGCGCCAGTACTTGCACAACAGCCACATTCGCTACCACTGATGGCATTGACGGCGAAAGTCTTGTTGGTGCCTTATTATTACTTGCAAACGAAGCAGGATGATGTTTTGGAAATTTTATGTACGGTTAACGCCACCAAATAAGCTTTGTGTATCTTAAGTTGATATAAATAAGTTGAAATAAACTGCGCTTTATTTTAAATAAAGCGATAATTTGGCGTTAGGGCTACTTTATTTCTTCTGTAAGACTCTCAAAAAACAAAATGCAATTTATCAAAGTGCAAATTTATTTACGCCACTGAGTCAATAAAAAAAGTGTACCTCAAGGAGGTATCTTATGCCCAAAGCAAAGAATACAATACAAAGAATGATATACAATGATAAGGCGACACTGACGCTTGAATCTTAAATGGAGGCAGGGAAGTTAAAAATAAAAAGCTACCAATGAAGACAGTGTGCAGGGGGTTTGCCTGAGGAATATGCACTCACAGCTCATCATGCATATTTGTGCATAAACTGATCGTCACACAGTTGCTAGGTGTTTATTTCTTCTGTAAAAACTCTCAAAACACAAAATGTGATTTATCGAAGTGCAAATTTATCCACGCCACTGAGTCAATGAAAAAAGTGTACCTCAAGGAGGTATCTTATGCCCAAAGCAAAGAATACAATACAAAGAATGAAGAGTACAATGATATGGCGACACTGACGCTTAAATCTTAAATGGAGGCAGGGAAGTCAAAAATTAAAAGCTACCAATGAAGACAGTGTGCAAGGAGTTTGCCTAAGGAATATGCACTCACGGCTCATCATGCATATTTGTGCTTAAACTGATCGTCACACAGTTGCTAGGTGTTTATTTCTTCTGTAAAAACTCTCAAAACACAAAATGTGATTTATCAAAGTGCAAATTTATCCACGCCACTGAGTCAATGAAAAAAGTGTACCTCAAGGAGGTATCTTATGCCCAAAGCAAAGAATACAATACAAAGAGTGTTATACAATGATAAGGCGACACTGACGCTTGAATCTTAAATGGAGGCAGGGAAGTTAAAAATAAAAAGCTACCAATGAAGACAGTGTGCAGGGGGTTTGCCTGAGGAATATGCACTCACAGCTCATCATGCATATTTGTGCATAAACTGATCGTCACACAGTTGCTAGGTGTTTATTTCTTCTGTAAAAACTCTCAAAACACAAAATGTGATTTATCAAAGTGCAAATTTATCCACGCCACTGAGTCAATGAAAAAAGTGTACCTCAAGGAGGTATCTTATGCCCCAAGCAAAGAATACAATCCAAAGAATGAAGAGTACAAAATGCAATTATCCAATGTGCAGTAGTTTTTTGAGAATGGCGGTGGAGAGCAAGTCTAAAACTACGAGAGTTAGAGAAAATTCGTGAAAAGAGTCATGGCGTTGATTTATATTTAAGTATAATTATTTTGTGTTGTTTGTAACATTACTTTTAGGACCCATTTTTAACTTATCAACGTTCAGGTCACTAGACTTCACCACCTAATGAAGAACGAGTGAACAGACTAAGTGAGAGACGTTTAAACCAGCACCACTGCTGCCAGCCTATTCTCGCTGCCAAACGAGGAATAGAAACATTTTTACAATAGTGAAATAGTTACCTAGTCGGGACAGCTTCTCTCAATGATATTGTAAATTTTTGGGCACAGGTATTGAAAATGCAGAATGCTGATGGGAATCCCATATTCAAAAACGTTGAGTTTCCTTACGGTGTCGCTTTGAGTAATGCCGTCGTTGAAGGAACTTTTAGCGTAAGGGGTACGGTGAAGACCAAATTAAGGAACCGAATTCAACTACCCATGTTGATCGCTATTCTTAAATTCATCCCATATGAATGTGAGAAATATTTGTATTTACAGCTTCTGATCAAGCAATCACATAGTAAGTTTACATGCTTGCAGAAAATGAGCGCCGCCCGCAGTTTAAGCGAAGCTTGCGCCAGTACTTGCACAACAGCCACATTCGCTACCACTGATGGCATTGACGGCGAAAGTCTTGTTGGTGCCTTATTATTACTTGCAAACGAAGCAGGATGATGTTTTGGTAATTTTATGTACGGTTAACGCCACCAAATAAGCTTTGTGTTTCTTAAGTTGATATAAATAAGTTGAAATAAACTGCGCTTTATTTAAATAAAGCGATAATATGGCGTTAGGGTACTTTAGGCTATAAAAGTTCTAATGAGCAAGTTTATCCACGCCACTGTGTCAGTAAAAAAGGTGTACCTCAAGGAGGTATCTTATGCCCAAAGCAAAGAATACAATACAAAGAATGATATACAATGATAAGGCGACACTGACGCTTGAATCTTAAATGGAGGCAGGGAAGTTAAAAATAAAAAGCTACCAATGAAGACAGTGTGCAGGGGGTTTGCCTGAGGAATATGCACTCACAGCTCATCATGCATATTTGTGCATAAACTGATCGTCACACAGTTGCTAGGTGTTTATTTCTTCTGTAAAAACTCTCAAAACACAAAATGTGATTTATCAAAGTGCAAATTTATCCACGCCACTGAGTCAATGAAAAAAGTGTACCTCAAGGAGGTATCTTATGCCCAAAGCAAAGAATACAATACAAAGAATGAAGAGTACAATGATATGGCGACACTGACGCTTAAATCTTAAATGGAGGCAGGGAAGTCAAAAATTAAAAGCTACCAATGAAGACAGTGTGCAAGGAGTTTGCCTAAGGAATATGCACTCACGGCTCATCATGCATATTTGTGCATAAACTGATCGTCACACAGTTGCTAGGTGTTTATTTCTTCTGTAAAAACTCTCAAAACACAAAATGTGATTTATCAAAGTGCAAATTTATCCACGCCACTGAGTCAATGAAAAAAGTGTACCTCAAGGAGGTATCTTATGCCCAAAGCAAAGAATACAATACAAAGAATGATATACAATGATAAGGCGACACTGACGCTTGAATCTTAAATGGAAGCAGGGAAGTTAAAAATAAAAAGCTACCAATGAAGACAGTGTGCAGGGGGTTTGCCTGAGGAATATGCACTCACAGCTCATCATGCATATTTGTGCATAAACTGATCGTCACACAGTTGCTAGGTGTTTATTTCTTCTGTAAAAACTCTCAAAACACAAAATGTGATTTATCAAAGTGCAAATTTATCCACGCCACTGAGTCAATGAAAAAAGTGTACCTCAAGGAGGTATCTTATGCCCCAAGCAAAGAATACAATACAAAGAATGAAGAGTACAATGATATGGCGACACTGACGCTTAAATCTTAAATGGAGGCAGGGAAGTTAAAAATTAAAAGCTACCAATGAAGACAGTGTGCAGGGAGTTTGCCTAAGGAATATGCACTCACGGCTCATCATGCATATTTGTGCATAAACTGATCGTCACGCAGTTGCTAGGTGTTTATTTGTTCTGTAAAAACTCTCAGAACACAAAATGCAATTATCCAATGTGCAGTAGTTTTTTGAGAATGGCGGTGGAGAGCAAGTCTAAAACTACGAGAGTTAGAGAAAATTCGTGAAAAGAGTCATGGCGTTGATTTATATTTAAGTATAATTATTTTGTGTTGTTTGTAACATTACTTTTAGGACCCATTTTTAACTTATCAACGTTCAGGTCACTAGACTTCACCACCTAATGAAGAACGAGTGAACAGACTAAGTGAGAGACGTTTAAACCAGCACCACTGCTGCCAGCCTATTCTCGCTGCCAAACGAGGAATAGAAACATTTTTACAATAGTGAAATAGTTACCTAGTCGGGACAGCTTCTCTCAATGATATTGTAAATTTTTGGGCACAGGTATTGAAAATGCAGAATGCTGATGGGAATCCCATATTCAAAAACGTTGAGTTTCCTTACGGTGTCGCTTTGAGTAATGCCGTCGTTGAAGGAACTTTTAGCGTAATGGGTACGGTGAAGACCAAATTAAGGAACCGAATTCAACTACCCATGTTGATCGCTATTCTTAAATTCATCCCATATGAATGTGAGAAATATTTGTATTTACAGCTTCTGATCAAGCAATCACATAGTAAGTTTACATGCTTGCAGAAAATGAGCGCCGCCCGCAGTTTAAGCGAAGCTTGCGCCAGTACTTGCACAACAGCCACATTCGCTACCACTGATGGCATTGACGGCAAAAGTCTTGTTGGTGCCTTATTATTACTTGCAAACGAAGCAGGATGATGTTTTGGTAATTTTATGTACGGTTAACGCCACCAAATAAGCTTTGTGTTTCTTAAGTTGATATAAATAAGTTGAAATAAACTGCGCTTTATTTAAATAAAGCGATAATATGGCGTTAGGGTACTTTAGGCTATAAAAGTTCTAATGAGCAAGTTTATCCACGCCACTGTGTCAGTAAAAAAGGTGTACCTCAAGGAGGTATCTTATGCCCAAAGCAAAGAATACAATACAAAGAATGATATACAATGATAAGGCGACACTGACGCTTGAATCTTAAATGGAGGCAGGGAAGTTAAAAATAAAAAGCTACCAATGAAGACAGTGTGCAGGGGGTTTGCCTGAGGAATATGCACTCACAGCTCATCATGCATATTTGTGCATAAACTGATCGTCACACAGTTGCTAGGTGTTTATTTCTTCTGTAAAAACTCTCAAAACACAAAATGTGATTTATCAAAGTGCAAATTTATCCACGCCACTGAGTCAATGAAAAAAGTGTACCTCAAGGAGGTATCTTATGCCCAAAGCAAAGAATACAATACAAAGAATGAAGAGTACAATGATATGGCGACACTGACGCTTAAATCTTAAATGGAGGCAGGGAAGTCAAAAATTAAAAGCTACCAATGAAGACAGTGTGCAAGGAGTTTGCCTAAGGAATATGCACTCACGGCTCATCATGCATATTTGTGCATAAACTGATCGTCACACAGTTGCTAGGTGTTTATTTCTTCTGTAAAAACTCTCAAAACACAAAATGTGATTTATCAAAGTGCAAATTTATCCACGCCACTGAGTCAATGAAAAAAGTGTACCTCAAGGAGGTATCTTATGCCCAAAGCAAAGAATACAATACAAAGAATGATATACAATGATAAGGCGACACTGACGCTTGAATCTTAAATGGAAGCAGGGAAGTTAAAAATAAAAAGCTACCAATGAAGACAGTGTGCAGGGGGTTTGCCTGAGGAATATGCACTCACAGCTCATCATGCATATTTGTGCATAAACTGATCGTCACACAGTTGCTAGGTGTTTATTTCTTCTGTAAAAACTCTCAAAACACAAAATGTGATTTATCAAAGTGCAAATTTATCCACGCCACTGAGTCAATGAAAAAAGTGTACCTCAAGGAGGTATCTTATGCCCCAAGCAAAGAATACAATACAAAGAATGAAGAGTACAATGATATGGCGACACTGACGCTTAAATCTTAAATGGAGGCAGGGAAGTTAAAAATTAAAAGCTACCAATGAAGACAGTGTGCAGGGAGTTTGCCTAAGGAATATGCACTCACGGCTCATCATGCATATTTGTGCATAAACTGATCGTCACGCAGTTGCTAGGTGTTTATTTGTTCTGTAAAAACTCTCAGAACACAAAATGCAATTATCCAATGTGCAGTAGTTTTTTGAGAATGGCGGTGGAGAGCAAGTCTAAAACTACGAGAGTTAGAGAAAATTCGTGAAAAGAGTCATGGCGTTGATTTATATTTAAGTATAATTATTTTGTGTTGTTTGTAACATTACTTTTAGGACCCATTTTTAACTTATCAACGTTCAGGTCACTAGACTTCACCACCTAATGAAGAACGAGTGAACAGACTAAGTGAGAGACGTTTAAACCAGCACCACTGCTGCCAGCCTATTCTCGCTGCCAAACGAGGAATAGAAACATTTTTACAATAGTGAAATAGTTACCTAGTCGGGACAGCTTCTCTCAATGATATTGTAAATTTTTGGGCACAGGTATTGAAAATGCAGAATGCTGATGGGAATCCCATATTCAAAAACGTTGAGTTTCCTTACGGTGTCGCTTTGAGTAATGCCGTCGTTGAAGGAACTTTTAGCGTAATGGGTACGGTGAAGACCAAATTAAGGAACCGAATTCAACTACCCATGTTGATCGCTATTCTTAAATTCATCCCATATGAATGTGAGAAATATTTGTATTTACAGCTTCTGATCAAGCAATCACATAGTAAGTTTACATGCTTGCAGAAAATGAGCGTCGCCCGCAGTTTAAACGAAGCTTGCGCCAGTACTTGCACAACAGCCACAATCGCTACCACTGATGGCATTGACGGCAAAAGTCTTGTTGGTGCCTTATTATTACTTGCAAACGAAGCAGGATGATGTTTTGGTAATTTTATGTACGGTTAACGCCACCAAATAAGCTTTGTGTTTCTTAAGTTGATATAAATAAGTTGAAATAAACTGCGCTTTATTTTAAATAAAGCGACAATTTGGCGTTAGGGTACTTTAGGCTATAAAAGTTCTAATGTACAAGTTTATCCACGCCACTGTGTCAGTAAAAAAGGTGTACCTCAAGGAGGTATCTTATGCCCCAAGCAAAGAATACAATACAAAAAATGAAATACAATGATAGGGCGACACTGACGCTTGAATCTTAAATGGAGGCAGGGAAGTTAAAAATAAAAAGCTACTGTTTCTGATCAAGCAATCACATAGTAAGTTTACATGCTTGCAGAAAATGAGCGTCGCCCGCAGTATAAGCGAAGCTTGCGCCAGTACTTGCACAACAGCCACATTCGCTACCACTGATGGCATTGACGGCAAAAGTCTTGTTGTTGCCTTATTATTACTTGCAAACGAAGCAGGATGATATTTTGGTAATTTTATGTACGGTTAACGCCACCAAATAAGCTTTGTGTTTCTTAAGTTGATATAAATAAGTTGAAATAAACTGCGCTTTATTTTAAATAAAGCGATAATTTGGCGTTAGGGTACTTTAGGCTTTAAAAGTTCTAATGAGCAAGTTTATCCACGCCACAGTGTCAGTAAAAATGGTGTATCTTATACCCCAAGCAAAGAATACAATACAAAGAATGAAGAGTACAATGATTAGGCGATACTGACGCTTGAATCTTAAATGGAGGCAGGGAAGTTAAAAATTAAAAGCTACCAATGAAGACAATGTGCAGCGAGTTTGCCTGAGGAATATGCACTCACGTTTCATCATGCATATTTGTGCATAAACTGATCGTCACGCAGTTGCTAGGTGATTATTTCTTCTGTAAAAACTCTCAGAACTCTTATCTTATGCCCTTTCTTATTTTCTCTGTTTATTGACATGATGTATCCATACCTCCTTTGCTATTTTCACATGTACGCTGACGTTCGTCAGTTATATAATTCTGCTCCCTTCAATAATTTATAGCCCGAAGATTTCGCAAACTTGGTACGATAGCGCGTATCACTGAGGCGCTAGATGATCCTAACAGAATTACTTTAGTGCAACTTACTTGCATCATATCCAATTTACAAATTCATAAAAACCTACACAACACTAAAGAAACACGAAACAAAATTTGCCGTTTCTAGAACTGATCCATGATTTCTGCTAACCAGCCCATTGCCATTGTTCTAAAGTTCGAGTTGTTTATTACATCGCGTCACATCGTATCGATTTGAACTTATTTCAAGTACCGGCAATTTAAAATTTTCATCGTTGTTTTTTTTCAACGTTTGAACAATTAGCCCAAGACATCTCATTTTATTACTCATTAACATAAGTCTGTCTTAGTAGTATGATTATACCTAAGTTCCATTCTTTCGTCATCGTTCCTTTATAACTGGATTGACATCTGACATTGACAGACAATGACACTGACTATACTTTGGAGTTAAATGTAAGTAACAATTACATACAACAACCAATTCGACTTTTTGCTCTTCATTATCTAGCAGGTGCGAGTTTGATAAAAGTAAGTAATAAATGTACATTCTGTAGGCGTACGTAATGTAGGCATTTGGAATTTCCTAGTTTTTATGAGATCTGTTTAATGTTATATAAACTATAAATTAGATTCTTACAAATAGGTTTGGAATAAATTACCTATTTTTGCTAAGAGGTTTTACGTCAATAGCATAGATACCTAAGTTTAAAGAATATTTATTTCTCAAACAGAAATACATTTCATTTACATATATGAGAAACATCTTATAGTTAAGTTTATTAAATAAAACTTCGACGGTCAAAAATATTTTTGTTAGGTACCTACTTATACATACAGGTAAAGTTAGTCATGCAATGCAATGTAATAGGTACAAAAGTTTTATAATCTTCACATTTCAGTTACAAATCAAATAACAATGGCGAATAAATAAAAAATATTATAGATTTAGTAAGACATCAAGAACATTTTCAGACTACCCGCAAGATCCTGCAAATTTATTAACTCTCATTGAAATGGTCAATGCGAAGTCGTTCGGCATTATCATGTCACAGTAAGTTTATCTATACTAACGAAACGAATAGGTAGGTACTTTCCTAAAAAGAAAATGGAACAGGTAGATACAATCCCAGAAGCAAACAATAGGTAGGTATGCATGTACCTGTGTAATAATTAAAACCTATGATACTTAGTAAGTAGGGACCAACTTACTACTAAAATTTGATATAAGAATTATATATTTAATTTAGGTGCAAACCTATTACCTGGTTTAACAAGTGGTGGGGGAAATTTCTTAGATGGTGCTACGTGATAGATGTTCTTCTCCTGATCACGGAGACACCTCACAAGGTGGGTCTATATTCAAAGTTGCCGGAGATATGGTGCTTCGAAATTCCCTTAGGGCCAAGTTGTTGGGCTGCTCCTCCTGATCACGTAGATACCCCACAAGCTAGATCTATCTCAATAGCTGCCGAGATATGACGAGAGGGGTTTCGGAGGGCAGTAAAATATTTTAAAGAAATGTAGTAGATTATACAAAAATGCATACTTTATGTTCTATATTTTTTTTTATCAAATCAGTGTTGTTGGGTTTTTTTATATTTTCGGCCCAGCCCATACCCCTAGTAACGTCATTGTAAATACTAGTTCTAGTTTGTTTCTATTATTTAATTGTAGTTTTCATATTTGTACTCAGGAGGTCAAAAAACGTATATGTACCAAATTTCAAGTCTATCCGACATAATGGGCTTTTCTGAACTTTATCCAAATGATTACATAAATAAGTATATTATAATATATCGCACCTTCACAAATATAGTGACCTTATCCAAAAATTCGGGATTTCTTTTTTTTTCCATAAATAGACCTTATGTGACATCCTGAATATTATAACACAGGCCTATGCTAGATATTAAAGGACAAAAATATACTTCGGCCTGTATCCCGCAATCCCTTATTCCCACGTTGCTTCGGTGAGAGAAAGACATAGCCGATTGAGCCTGTAGAATATTGAAGATATGGTAAGTTTAACTTAAATATTTTTGATAACTTATTGACTTATATAACTTTTAGGTCTGCCTCTGCCTGAAATATTTTTTTACAGCTAATACTTACTAAGTATTGAGCCATTATATAGCCGAAATTTCAAAAAAACGTACAAATATTCCAATAATTGCCTTTTTATAAAAAAAGCTTTTAAAATCAACATAATTTTTATTCCAAGCACAAATTCTTTTTTTGCATGAATAGATAACTAACTTGGCTATGTAATAAACTTTAAATAGTAGTATTTTCACTAAACTGAAAGTTGTTATTAACTTGTTATTATAGAACTTACGAACATTCTGATCTTTAATTGACGATTCCCAAAAACCTTAAATTTTTCATTAGGTCTCTATAATTCTGAGGGTGCGATTTATAATAAATAATTATAATTATCTATCGCATATTCTTTCTTTGGACGTTATTTGTCCCAAAATAATTTGGCGGTGCCCGATTCAGGCTTCCCTCCTTAAACTTATACTGCATTTTGCATCACATTGTGCTGGGTGGGCAGTGAATCCGTTAAAACGCGGGCAAAGGCGCGGGCAGCAGCTAGGTTTCTTATAAATCGAGGGCATGACTCCTTTCAGGAATTTTGTCTCACTCTCGTGGTTTTGGATTTGGCCATGGCCGCCCTTCTCAAAAAACCGCCATTCTCAAAAAACCACCATTCTCAAAAAAACAAACTATGTATACAGGATACATAGTTTCTTTAAGATTCTGTTTAATAGTACTTGTAGCATCTATACCTACTGGAAGTCTACTTCACAAAGTGATATGGATATCTCCACAGAAATCTAAATAATATGGATCATCATCATCATCATCAGCCCGTATACGTCCACTGCTGAACATAGGCCTCCCCCAAACGACGCCGCGAATATCGGTCCTGAGCCGCCTCCATCCAACGACTCCCTGCGACCGCTACGATGTCGTCAGTTCATCGAGTGGGAGGTCTTCCTACACTCCGTTTCTCACGTTCATTCGAGAACCTTTACTCCCCAACGGTTATCGGTTCTACGAACTATATGACCTGCCCATCGCCACTTCAGCCTGCTAATTCTGAGAGCTATGTCGGTAACTTTGGTTCTTGTACGGATTTGCGTATTCCTAATAATAATATGGATATATCGCTTGAAAAAGAAAGGACATTCAATGAGAAAGCTCGGCTGTGAGAAAAATAACCTACGTGCGACGCGTGCGACAACATAACATTTGAAATATCAACATAAAAACTTTGTCATTTTGTTCGGAATGTATATTAAATTCGTAATAGTTCAGCGGTCCTGAATATGCCATGAATATTTACTGTTTGTGTAACAAAGTACTTGTTCCTAATCAAAACCGATTATTGATACTGAGTCATATATTTTGCCACTTTAGATCATTTCCAAGCTATAAGTACCTACATTGAATATAAATTGGGCGACCGGAATTAATGGGCATGATATTCAAGTGCTTATAAATTCGTTCAATGGAAAGAGTGCGTAAACTTGTATTCACAGCTTGTGTTATGACAATTTTATGAAGAGAAGGTATGGTGCGTGCCAGAAACGAGATGCGAACTCAACTGGATGCGCTTTACTAAAGTTCTAGGGTTAGAGGACTAAGTTTTGGAAGGTGGTTTCCAAAACTTAATCCTCTAACCCTAGAACCCTAAAAGCGCATCCAGTCCGTCTTTGTAATTTGATTAGCTCAGAAATACCTATAAAATGGCGTATAGCATCATAGGCATTAGAAGAAGATTCCGCAACTTTGCCTTCCTTTGCCCAGTCGAATTAGCTCGGTTTTTTTAGTAGAAAATAGGTTCTGGCAGTCTGAATTTTGATTCTCAACAACAAAAGTTGTTTGATATTAGATTTTCTACAAATTTAATAACTATAAAAAAATTTGAGGAACGATATGTTCCAATTTATTCGAAGAGAGGGTGAATTTTTATTTACTGAAAAACTCTTTTATTTTCAGTTTTAGGAAAAATTTATTGAGATCAAAGTTTTTTCAAATTTGATTTTCTTCGATCCGTGATCGGTATTTTTTTATTTATAGCTGAGAAGAGTGGGGTTCACGTTTAATGTCATTTTTACGCGAAAAATTGTTATACTCATAGAAACTTTTCAAAATCAAACCTACAATTTTTGTCCATATAAATTTTTCCGTATGATCAAAAAATTTACTGACAGAAACTCCCCCACGAAATTCAGAAGGAAATTTACTACAAAAATAATCCGTGTCAAATCCTTATTCGACTGGGCTATTATATTTGTTGAACCACTCCTGTAAATGAATAAGAAAGCACAGCTCTCATTTACGATGACATAAGTGAAAACAAGAAAGCGTAGGGTAAACCATCGGTTCGTAGAACAGACAGCCGCCCGAGGTCTTTCAAAAATAGAAGAAGGAATACGGACCGATAAGTACAGAAGTGAGCCTATAGAGGTCTTGCTCGTCTTCTTATCAGCGCATACATCCGCTGTTGAAAGTGCTTCTTTCAAAAAAGGGGGGGGGGGGGGATTGCTATGATTAGGAATAGGTGATTGCAGTTGCCTTGTTGGTGATCAGATGATCAGATCGGCCATTATCAGAATGGCAACTACAATTAGCGACCACCAAAATCCCTATAACAGACAAATATAAAAAAGTGACATTGTGTACCTTCAAGATAAAATATTTGTACATTTTATGAAAAAATAAAGCTTCGGACACTTGTTAAAACTAGAATAAAAAATCTCTAGGAGGCATTGGCGTCAGAAATCATATTGTTAAATATACACAGAAGGAAGCTGCTGCTTTTCTGATTCACTTATTCAGCTCTTTCAGCATCCGCGAGTTGGAGTGCCGCCACGACCGTCTTGTGTGTGATAGAGACATATATATTTCTTGTGATCTAATAATTTCTTTTTCAGGATAAGTTACGTTCTACATGACACGTGGATGATACCGACCACGCGTCCATTGAGTTTCCTTATGTTTCTTGCTTAAATCGCTCTTACTTACACATTGGCCCGATGATATTACTCATCCACCTTGAGAGCGTTAACAGCCAATAATTTCATATTGTCAGACGTTATTTGAATCGTCATTTAAATGATGGTTCTTATTCTTGACTTATGGCTATAATGGCTTTAGCACCACAATTCTGTTACTATACAAAGGTTGAAACTGCTTGACGTTAATAGATCCACTCGCATTCACATTTGTATTTATAATTAGTTCTCATTCATGTTAGTATTTATTTTAGAATTTCCAACTTATGTGATCGTTTATTACTGGATAATCTACGCAGTATCGTCTCGCCCCAAAGTGTGCAAAGCTTGTGTACATAATCCTATCCTACTAATATTATAAACTAGCTGACCCGTGCCCACTTCGTTGGGCGGTAAACATTTTTAGTGAACCGAACCGAACCGTGAGACCGAGTCGAAGATCAAAGTTGTATCCACTTCCACCAGTGTCTTCGCCACGACAGTAGGTAGGTAAATAAGCGAGTAGAGACTGAATAGCATCAAATGCCTGGTGCGTTTCGCCAATGCATTGGAAGCGGTCATCCCGGGTACGCAGCACAATGTCCCGCCTGTCACAGTGCTGATCTACCAGGACGACGGCAACATCATTGGTAGCGAGAGCTTTGTACAAACCGGATGCTGTCCAGTAGGTCGTTTATCGGCACTAATAACAATTTTGTAATAATTTTGTTGGCTTTGGGGTATGGACTCGTATTTTATGTCCTTCCTCGTAGTATGAACTCAAATCATGCTAAGTATCATTCGAATCCATTCAGTAGTTTTTGCGCTATTTTAGGCCGAGAAATGTCACTTCCATCCCGACTCCCAAGGGAACCTTAACGAATTCCAGGATAAAAAGTATTACATGACCTTCCTCGTAGTATGAACTTAAATCAAGCCAAGTTTCATTTGAATACATTCAGTAGTTTCAGCGCTATGCGCAGCCGAGAAATTTTACCCTACTGCGGGGGGCCACTACGGGGGGCTACTTGGGGGTCCCACTGCGGGAGTAAACTGCCGGGAGTCCCCACTGCAGTGGAGGGCGCCCCTCCACTGTGGGGGCCTACTGAGTGGATCCCAATGCGGGGGGTACTGCGGGGGGCTCATAAGGGGACCCTACTGAGTTCCGGGATAAAAAGTATTTTATGCCCTTTCTTGTAATATAAAGTTAAATCATGCTAAGTTTTATTTGAATACCTTCAGTAGTTTCGGCGCTATGCGCAGCCAAGAAATTTTACTTTCATCCCCTCTCCCAAGGGAACCCTATTGAAATCCGGGATAAAAAGTAGCATATGTCCTTTCTCATAGTATGATCTCAAATCCTGCCAGGTTTTATTTGAATACATTTAGTAGTTTCGGCGCTACGCGCAGCCAAAAAAATTTAGTTTCATCCCCTCTCCCAACGGAACTCTATTAAAATCCGGGATGAAAAGTATCCTATGCCCTTTCTCGTAATATGAACTTAAATCATGCTAAGTTTTATTTGAATACATTTAGTAGTTTCGGCGCTACGTGCATCCAAAAAATTTTAGTTTTATACCCTCTCCCAAGGGAACCCTATTGAAATCTGGGATAAAAAAATTCTATGTCCTTCATCATAGTATGATCTCAAATCCTGCAAAGTTTCATTTGAATACATTTAGTAGTTCCGGCGCTATGCGCAGCCAACCAATTTTACGTTCATCCCCTCTCCCAAGGGAACCCTATTGAAATCCGGGATAAATGTATTCTATGTCCTTCCTCGTAGTATGCACTCAAATCCTGCCAAGTTTCATTTCAATACGTTCAGTAGTTTCGGAGCTATGCGCGGCCAAGATACAGACAGACAGACAGACAAGATGGAAAAAAAATACATTTTTGGCATCAGTATCGATAATAGAGTGCCCTCCAAAAAAAAATTTCAAAATATCTTCAATGTACAGAATTGGACCTGTTACAGTTTTATTATAAGTAATATAATAAATAGTAATAATAACTACTACGTATGCAATAAACGATTGGCAATTAACTAGATTTTAAACAAAGCTGTAAGAGTTACTTTCCGAATTTGGCTGACACATTAACGTGTCTGGATTGTAATGAAGGCTGCAAAATTACTTTTGTTTAACTCAATGTCAACAAAAATGTGTCACGTTGCCTGCACGGGCGGCGGCGACGCCTCGCCGAACAATGACGTCATCAGAAGATGTCATTCAATATAGTTGAATCCTAATATTAGCGCACAGATTAGGTAATGTTACTTAGGGTCAGAATATCTCAAAAATGAACATGTAATATAATATTTTTATGTATTGTATGTATATAAATCAATAATTTGATTGTTTGCGAAATTACAGGCATACAGGCGAACATAATAATCTCCTCCTTTTTTTGAAGTCGGTAATAGAACCACCTTAGAACCGCGTTAGGAACGTGCTCTACGCTTCGATGCGTCTTGCGTCCGTCTATCTCAGCTATTATATTACAAGACTAGCTGATGCCCGCGCCTTCACTCGCATTTTATCGGGATAAAAAATAACCAATTTATTATTCCAGGTCCCAAACTATATCCATACCAAATCTCAGCCCAATCAGTTCAGTAGTGTAGTGCGTGAAAGAGGAACAAATATTCATACATCCATTCTCATAGTAAATTTGGCATTTGTAATATATGTAGAATGTAAAACCTCGGCTGGCCTCGTGTCCGTCTGTAATTTCATAGCAAACACATCTAAACTAAGATATCAAAGCTGCTGACAAAACAAAAGAAGCAAAGAGAGGCAGCGTCTTAGATGAGACGAAGATATACAAAAACTAGTCGGGGCTACTTGGATAAGAATAATCCATAACAGGAAAGAATGGCAAGCTTTAGTTAGGGAAAGCCTATGCAGGAACGCAAGACAATCTAAATGCCGGTGTCGAATAAGATAAATAGGCAAATGTATAATTATACTTAGTTAAAATTTGACTAATGTTTAGTAAGATTGTTAAATAAATGCTATTATTTTTATTAAACTTTATTATTATTATCAAAGCTGCTTGCCAGCAGAAATAGGCAACAGCATGATTATTTTCCTTCATTCTCTCCTCACTCTGTTACTTCAGGTGTGGTTGTAGCTTCATCAGCTTTTATAAAATAGTTTATTTGAAGGTATGTAATGTTATTATATTGTTGAATTGTGTCAATTATAAATACTAGTTTAATTTGTTTAAACGACGCGTGACCCGAGAGCTGGTGGATTATCTGGCGCAGCGCATTAGCATTGCCATACAGCGAGGCAATGCAGACAGCATCTTGGGGACGCTTCCGACTGGTATTGATATGGATCAGTTTAGCTACCTGTAGATTGTTTGCAACAGTCTGCAGTTAGCTCAATTGTTTCAATTGTAAATACTAGTTTAATTTGTTTATATTATTTGATTATTATTTTCTTTGTCAATAAAGTTTATGTAATATATAAAACTTTTGAAACTATCATGGTTATTCACTAAAGTCAATTATAGCGAGCTGCGACTTCAGTTATTCTGTGATAATGTCGAATTAGGTATCGCATGTAACTGTGCCGAAATATTGGAGAACTCAAAACAACTCAAATCATGGTATTTATCCCGTTATAAATGACTTTAATTTATTCTTAAATGACTCTAATTAATATAGATTTGTATAAAGTTAAGTATAATGACATGTATGAATGTTTTTTTTAAGTAGATGGTATTAATATAATCATTTACTGTTTATATATGATAATCTTCAATTTTAGATCTTCTAATCTTAATTTTCTGTCTTTTACTGTTTGTACTCTTACTCTTATTTGACTTACATATATTTTTTATCCATCTCTAAGTTGGCGGGTAGAAATTACACTCAGCAATAGGATCGCCTCTTTGTACTGTTTCTGTTTTAAAATAAGATTTTTTGTTGTTTTAAGTGCAATAAAGTTTCATTCCTATATGGCACAAAAGTTATACCAATTATGGTAGAAGCAGACTTAATCGTGGTAATGTTAATTTTTACGATTGTTTTCTTAGTCAAGTTGCATACGACCACTTAAAGCGATTCTACCACACCCAACGGAATCAAGAACCTCTTGCTAGTGCATTCACATATAATTCCCAAAACACCGCTTTGTATAGGCAGCATCCGCTCCTTCAGAACACATTTCTGCTACAGTTCCCCCATCACAATACAAGGAAGACTAATACCCAGAAGTGTATTGGTGCAGCTCGATAACAGCGTCGGAACAGGTTTTGGCGGAATATTGAGTTTTGTACTTGTTGCATTCGCAACTGGATCTCCCCTTGGGATTTTTCAACAAAGAACTTAATCCGATTCACAGTTACGAATAAATTGAATATTTCCTGTATACTTTGACATTTTTAAAGCTAGACGGATGACAGGAACTTGCTGTATATGTTCCTGTTCTCCGTCTAGCTTAAAAAAGTTAAGCTCAATCAACTGACCCATCATCATCATCATCATTGATAATTAAATAATAATGACGAAAGGTTCAACAATATGTTAAAGTAGCTGCTGTCCGCGCTTTCGCCCGCGTTGAATTGAGATAAAAATTATCATTAATTAATTCAGGTCCCAAACTATACCCATACCAAATTTTAGCTCAATCAGTTCAGTTGTTTTTGCGTGACAAATGAAGAAACATCCATACAACCATTCTCAAAAACTATAACAAAATTAATATTTAAAAATTTATTTAATAGAATCAAATCGTCTCTGAAAATCTCACGTCGTCAAATCGTCCCTGAGAATCTGAATCGTCCATCTCCTCGAGTAAATAAGTTTACATATGTGACAAATTATTATTATTACATCTTATATTCTTCATACATACATATTTGTGTGTGTGGTGTGTTTCTTTATTTCTATATTACTGTAATTTGTCGTTAGTCATGTATTATGGGTTAAAAAATGTTTTCTTTCTTACTTCACAGTAATTTTTAAGTTATTACGTTTCACCAAGCAATAAGTCCCTGGTTTAATTAGTAATTTGTGCTAGAGCTCTATAAAATTCATTACCTATAAATTTCTCCATCAATCTCAATAAATCATAGTCGACCTAAACATTTATCAGTGCTGATGTCACTGACACGTACATAAATACACATCTCTGACTAAACTGAGCCTTTACATAAGTCATTATATCAAGATGTTAACCTGTGATCGCCCAAGGTCTTTTGCTCTGGTACCAGAATCATAAAAATTAAAGATGCGCGACTGCGAATTATTTGTCTATTCGAATGATGAATAACTACTAATTTCCTTATTCGACTTGTATATTAGTAATATACTAATCTTCAAAGTCGAATGAAACTACTAATTAGTAATTACTAGTGTCGCTACGAATGGATCATTCATGGCTCCGATTCGACTTTGTTAGTCGACAGATGGTTTTGACTGATGAATGAATTATTCGTCGCTCCTGCGGGGATTGAATCGAAACCGACTCAGGCAGTCGAACGAATGACTCGCGATTACTAACAAAATTAGTTACTAATTTGCTCTAGTCATTCGAATCGTTCGAATGACTTGTCAAGTCGAATAATTCGAATGAAATCATTCACAGTCGCGCATCTTTAATAAAAATGTAATTTGCCATTTTACAGTCATTACGGAGTTGGACCTCCAGAAAGTAATCATTTAAATGTCTTTATTAAATGGTTCCTGCACTCTGTTTTGTGCCTGTGGAACCTAAATAACCTGTGTTTTTATACATCTAGCCTTTGTCCTCGGTATTCATCCAACTATTTTCATAGTCTTGACAAGGTAACTAACAGTGTAGTTCAGACAGGCATAATACATTTCGCATTGTCACTAAGTAAGTTTTTTTATAGAAAGTACTCCATGAACTCTGAGCTCCACTTCCCTTCATACACAACACGGAAATGATCCTATACTACTTTATCCGTAGATATATTTTTATATGAGTTAGTTGGTTTTAGATCTCATACGCTTATTCCCAGTTGTCTAGTGCAGTTGTACTGGGACCAATTTGAAATTTTGCTAACCAATCTCTAGACTACGACAATCTTATCGTCGCAGAAACGTCCATGAAATTCTAGTTAGTGCATGCGGTGCTATTTGCATGGAGAGGTTGAGAGAATATTTTCAACCCTGAAAGTTTTGACACGCTTCCCTCCGTCTGTAGTTACCTAAATTAAAGGTAAAATGCTAATATTAGTCATTCTGATAGGACAGAGTTTTGGTGAAGCGCGATTAATTTAGTGGAAAGGACCCTGTGCCACAGATTAGGTAATGCCTGTGCATCAAAATTTTATTGTAATTGCAAAAAACTACACTGCACCCAGTTAGATACAAAATATCACACGGAGACGTCAAATCCAATCTTTTACTTCCTTTAGTAGATAATTAATTTTAAAAATGATTTCATTCGCTTTGATGGTTACCTAAATACAACGTCAATACCCTCAAGGTCTTTTCAATTCTCGTATTACGTAAATGCAGCAAAAACCGAACATTTTATTAGTTTCTTCGTTACTTTAGTAAATTTAATATTCATGCTTGGTTTCTTCGGTAGATACGTTTATGTTTTTCACTTCTCTTGCTCAAAAAGTGTATCATAATAGTGTAGCTTAGCAGGCCTAAAGCTCGAGTTTAATACCTCGGGCTAAAAAGTATTTTTTCTTTTTAATTTTTGTCTAAAATCATCAGCCATCTTGGTGCTCCGTCAATCTTTTTTTTTTTTTAAATAGAACCGTCTTGATGATGTTTTATGAAGGTTGATTCTTCCCTTCACGGTAGAATGCGAACTGTTTCGTTGCGGCATTTAATTTTTAATGAAATTTCTGAAAATTGTCTAATTTTGAATTGTTTTATTTTCTCGCAATCGAAGTGAAAAGTAGAGTGTTTTACTCGGGCCAAAACCACCCATTATAACTCGGTCTTGTCATCCTCCCTCGCTACACTCGGGAGTATAACAACATCGTATATAATGGGATGGTTTAGTCCCTTGTAAAAAAATCTACTATTGCAATGTTTACTGGCAGCAAAATATTGATGATGTGTTTTTAAGTCAACCTTAGGTAGGATTAAAAATAAATACACGGTAATAACCTACATATACATATCTATGTACAAAGGAATTACAATAAGGGAATAGAATCCAGATAGACCTAGTACATTTACAATTGAAGTTGGAAGCAATCTAATCTAGAGGTATAATATCTGAATTGATCCAATGCACAATCTAACCTGCTACACAGTGGCAGGTACGATTGCGTTTCAAATTAATTTTTTAGTTATTTTTAGGTCCATCTTACTAATATTATAAAAGCGAAAGTTTGTGTCGATGTGTAGATGTTTGTTTAGCCGAAGACAACGACAAAACTACTGAATAGATGGAGCTGAAGTTTTGCGAACATAAAGATGAGAAGAATGTATAGGTTACTTTTTATTCCCAAATCCTACTATTATTATAAATTTCAAAGTTTGTATGGATATTTGCTACTCTTTCACGCAAAAACTACTTAACCGATTAGGCTGAAATTTAGTATGGGTATAGTTTGGGACCTGGAATAACATATAGCCTACTTTTTATTACGATAAAACGTGGTCGCAGGCGCGGGCAGCAGCTAGTAAGTTATATGTTTAACATGCTGTGTTCACAACGAGTAGGTTTTGCACTTATTCTAGTTTACATATATTTAAGTTACTATAATAGTTTTCTGTTCTGTGTAAAAACTATATATATATAGTAGTTATATATATGTATATAATAAGTAAATTTTTTGGATTAATTCATAAGTAATTCCAAAAAAGTGTGTAAAATGAAGAAGCTAGCTTTTAATAAAATTCTATATGTTTACTATGTGTATTTGAGTTAGTGCGACGTCCTAGATTTAAGATTTTTTGATATAAGGTTATTAACTTTATTTTTATTAGAATTGACGTACTTAGACATTGATATAACCTTTGTAGTGCCTATCCCTGTGATCCCACTGTAAAATTTATTTATAGCTATTGCATTCACAAAAATATTTCTATCAATCTTTTACAGAGGTAGTGTTTGGAAAGCTATGGTAACTAATTATAGCTATGGTTGAAACAAGTAACAATAGCCTTCGGCGATTGCCGCCAGCCCTCTTGCAATATAGGATTAATAGTCTAAGGATTAATATTGCAACCCGTGTCTACCTAGACACCTGCTACAGCTTCCAATAATGCATTTTCTGTAGAAGCTTTCAACCTCTTTCTAACCAAAAACTCTTCTTTCTATCATGGTGTTCCATAATTAGTAAAAGCTTACTATATAAGCAACGACACACACATTAAAATAATCGAATAAAATCGATAAAAAGAATTCAAGATTGCAATTAAGACTGTCTTTTATAAAAAAAAATTGGTAGGTTTTTTAATGGTAAAGCTTTATTTATTTTTTCAAAATATTTCCTTTCTTGTTCATTACTTGATATATCTCGATTCAACGTTAAACTGCCCAACTTTCTTAGATATTGTTTTTGTTTTTGGTATCACTATATTGAATTTTTTTATAATCGGCTATACATGCTTTTTATAGACTACTGTATCTTCTCTATCTGTGTCTCTTCATCAGTCTTTTTCATTATTTATTTAGAATTACCAAACTACCAACTATATAAACGGGTTAAATACGAACCAAGTCGATGATAAATTTGTCAAACTACGAGTTTTTATAGTAAAATGAAGTATTTTTTTTATTCATTTATTAATTTATTAAATAGATTTACAATCCTCACTCCTCAGGTTTTGCAACGGGAAGTGAATGCACCAAACTCGTTATGAATATGCTCATATTATGACATTATGTTGAAATGAAAGCAATGAGGAAAGGCGTGCTTCGCGAGAAATGCTGATAACAGCGATAAGGCCCGGCCTACATTCCCTTTTCAAAGTTACCTAACCTGGAAGAGCGGATGGATACTCTACCTAACTCAGAGAAATTCTTTGCCTTCTCACCACAGGTATATTCAATTCAATTCAATTCATTTATTTCCACCGTAGGTATTTCTTAGTATACACTTGATGTCGTTAGTTTCTAAAATATGACTCTTATCCTATTGCACTATTATTACACAATTTATAATCAAAAAAGGAAGCACCATAAGGGATTGTATGTAGAAAAAAAAAACAGACAGACAGTCAAATATTAAGTACCTATACTAAAATTAAAAATAAGAGTTAGCTGTAAAAGGGCTGTACCTATTTATAAAATTACAATAATTAATAAAATTATGTCAGAAAATGGTCAGAAATTTAACAAATTAAATATATTACATGTCCAAAAATGTCATGAAAGCTGCTGTATAGAGGCATTGTCAAAGTAAAACTAAACTAAAATAAAGCTAGGTACTATAAGATAAAAAAAAATGAGCTGCTGTAAAGGGGCATATATTAGATAGATGGTAAACAAACAGACGACCAACGCTGCGCTTGCAAAAATAAAATGGAGCCTAAATTCTATGCGCAGGGAGGGGCAGGAAAAAATGTGATACCAATGACAAAAATAATATCTAAGAAATATCGGCAGTTTTAAGTCTAATCGAGATTTGTTATTTATCAAGAGAATCATTAAGAGAAATTCAATATATATCCTTATAGTATGTTCGATTCTAATCGTTCAACAAAGAGTTTAAAAAACCGGATGCTCGAAATTCCTCTGCACTCGTCTACCGCCTAAGCTCATCAGCATCACTATCTACCTAACGTAGTGCGTTTGTTTGGGCAAAGATACTCCATAAATATGCAATTTGCGCAAAGTGAGTGCAAGTCTTAATTTAAACTAGATACTACTGGAACAAGAATTTTGGTGTCAATGACTACATTGAGCCAAATCGGTTATCAATATTTCAGTACCTATTGTGCAAGGCGACATTCTCGGGTCAGGGAATGATAAACTGGGCAGATAACTGGAATCGATTAAAAAAATCACAAAATGTTAACACAGTTCGTGAATTTATCGCGGTCGTCGCGACAAATATAGATGAGAATAAAAGTGGCGAAGATAACTTACTGGATAACCTCTTGTTGGATGTGATCATTGTGTAGGCTGTCAGGGAAACTATTGGCCAACGATAACCAACATAGTCGGATAGAGACACTAGCTCTTGTCGACGACACTGAGCGAAAAGTTACCAATCTTCTAGGTATTCCTATATTTTTTAAAGTATTCAATTCACAGGTGTTTTATTGCTTCCATGTTTTATATATTGGTGTTTTATCAAAGAAAAATGTATAGTTATCAACATGAGCCCGGGTGCTGCAAAAAGAAACGGACATTCCAAGTGGTATTTTGTAAAAATTACAAATTCGAAGTAGCAAGCACGTATGTTACTATCTATCATCATCAAGTTTTAACCTTTCTCATTTCAATTCCAATTCAATTATAACGACTGGTAGGTAAATGGGGCACTAGACACTTTATTACCTATATAATTCAATTCCAACTTAATTATAACGACAGGTAGGTAGATAGGGCACTAGACACTATATTACCTATATACTTCAATTCCAACTTAATTATAACGACAGGTAGGTAGATAGGGCACTAGACACTATATTACCTATATAATTCAATTCCAACTTAATTATAACGACAGGTAGGTAGATAGGGCACTAGACACTATATTACCTATATAATTCAATTCCAACTTAATTATAAAGACAGGTAGGTAGATAGGGCACTAGACACTATATTACCTATATAATTCAATTCCAACTTAATTATAACGACAGGTAGGTAGATAGGGCACTAGACACTATATTACCTATATAATTCAATTCCAACTTAATTATAAAGACAGGTAGGTAGATAGGGCACTAGACACTATATTACCTATATAATTCAATTCCAACTTAATTATAAAGACAGGTAGGTAGATAGGGCACTAGACACTATATTACCTATATAATTCAATTCCAACTTAATTATAACGACAGGTAGGTAGATAGGGCACTAGACACTATATTACCTATATAATTCAATTCCAACTTAATTATAAAGACAGGTAGGTAGATAGGGCACTAGACACTATATTACCTATATAATTCAATTCCAACTTAATTATAACGACAGGTAGGTAGATAGGGCACTAGACACTATATTACCTATATAATTCAATTCCAACTTAATTATAAAGACAGGTAGGTAGATAGGGCACTAGACACTATATTACCTATATAATTCAATTCCAACTTAATTATAAAGACAGGTAGGTAGATAGGGCACTAGACACTATATTACCTATATAATTCAATTCCAACTTAATTATAACGACAGGTAGGTAGATAGGGCACTAGACACTATATTACCTATATAATTCAATTCCAACTTAATTATAAAGACAGGTAGGTAGATAGGGCACTAGACACTATATTACCTATATAATTCAATTCCAACTTAATTATAAAGACAGGTAGGTAGATAGGGCACTAGACACTATATTACCTATATAATTCAATTCCAACTTAATTATAAAGACAGGTAGGTAGATAGGGCACTAGACACTATATTACCTATATAATTCAATTCCAACTTAATTATAAAGACAGGTAGGTAGATAGGGCACTAGACACTATATTACCTATATAATTCAATTCCAACTTAATTATAAAGACAGGTAGGTAGATAGGGCACTAGACACTATATTACCTATATAATTCAATTCCAACTTAATTATAAAGACAGGTAGGTAGATAGGGCACTAGACACTATATTACCATTACCATTATACTTCAATTCCAACGCGCAATAGGGATGACGACAGTAACTAAAAATCACAATAATTATGTGTTTACCGAATCATATCTGAGCCATAGATTACAAAACACGTATTATATTTTACGTTTTGATCGAGATTAATTATATCATATTTGAAATTATTATTAACAAAGACCATTACAATGCATTATAAGAAACAAATTAGAACTAGTATTTACATTAGAAACAATCGAAATAACTTCAGACTATTACAATTATTGAAATATTTTATATATATAAGTAAAAAACACGAATATAAAACAAAATATTCGAGGTATAATTTTTTTTTTATTCACACGTTGATCCCCTCGTGGTCCTGCATTACCCATTTTCGGCTTAGTACACATGTTACGTGGCACTTGTCATAGGCGAAGGTTTGTGGTGTTGTAAAATGTTTAGGAGGAAGACACAGCCATAACAACTGAACAGATCAGACTGAAATTTTGGATGCATGAAGGTTTAGACCTGGTATAACAATTAGGCATTTTATCATGTAATAATATAATTTGGCGTGTTTGAAAAACTATAAACTGACTTAAAATTCAGGAATAATGATTATACTGTTTTTAAGTTTTGGGGGATAAATACGAATCCCCTAGGGATATCATTCTCATGGGACCACCTCGGGATCATTTTCTATACAAAGGTGAAAGAGTTTTCAAAATTGGTCGATAGTTGGCGGAAATATCGCGTACAACCGTCCAAAAAACATAAAGTCGAATTAAGAACCTCCTCTTTGAAGTCAGTTGAAAAGTCATGCAAAGCCGCTCTCAGTAGCTAGTGTTAAATAAAAATATATTATTGAGATAAAAAATAATATTTTAATCAATGACAATAAATTATTCATTTATGTCATTTTTGATGTTCAGAGTACCGGGAAGTAACCCATATTTAAAATATTCTTAGAAAGTGTTGTTGTTCATGCAAAGCCTTGTTGCGAAGCACTATAGGTACTCCCAATATGGAGCAAGATTCAAGTTGAGCAGTAGGTAGATACTTTATCAGAGCATGACATAAGTGTTCCTGGAAGAAATGAGCTATTGACTGACTACTGAGGATGACTCTATCTACTTAAATATTATAGGCTTAGGTACAATGTATCTAATTTATTTATTAATTTGAACGACCTTAAGCCTATTACACAAACTTTAAATATAATCCATATATATTCCATTACTTATCACTAAGCGTTATACACATTCATATTATTATTATTAAATAAAGTCAAAATCGGTTAAATATCCTAAAATGTCAATTAAATGAATTAAATAATTAGAGTCCTTCAGTAAATTCTAAGCATGTATGTTCGAGCGTTGTCCATTCTCTTGCAAGCACGTCGAAGTCTGGACGTAGAGCTAGTAATGTACACGCTTCTACAACAATACTCCAAGAGAGTTGCAAAATTATCAATAAATAAATTCAAACAAATTGTCAAACATATCATTTGTAAAAGGGCTCACTACAAAAAATCTGATTATCTAGAGGATAAAAAAGCCTGGGGCGAGTTTTGCTCCAACTCGAAAACTAACAACCTAACAAGATAAAGGTTTCTTGTTCGCTTCTGTACTTTACCTTAAAACGATTGAAGTGAAGAAAAAATCAAAGCGATCACTTTATTTCCCTGTTTTACTTAAGTTATTTTAATTTTGTGACGTTTCCAAGAGTCCTGTAAGGTCTAAAAGTTTGGAGGAGTTTTGAGTTTTGGTTAGGTATACTAGAAGTCAAGCAAGTAAGATTTGTAAGTATGTTGTGTTAAATTTACATGTGGAAACATTAGGCTGTATTGTTTTCGGTACCACGTGAACAATGACGTAGAATTTTATTTTCTATCTCGAACATAGATAATCTTCGCGAGATTTGAACAAAATCTATTTAAAACATATTTTTAGGTCACCCTTCGTCCATGAACTGTTATATTATATTTACACTAGTCTTTTTGATTAGCGATTGAAGGTTCTGACCTTCAATCGCTAATCAAAGAGTGTCTGCACTCAAGCTGGAAAAGAGCGGGTGAGGATGGCACCAACGCCAGCGCACGTGACCAACTAGGATGGAATTGCCAGACGGGCCCTAAAGAATGATAGTAAAGAACACATATCATTCAAATTTCGAATCATTAGAGCGAGTGAGGATGGCACCAGCGCACAGAACCAACCAGGATGGAATTGCCAAACGGGTCCTCAAGAATGATAGTAAAGAGCACAAAACATTCAAATTTCGAATAATTCGAGCGGACGAGGATGGCATTAAGGTAAACTAGACGGAATTGCCTGACGGATCCTAAATAATGATAGTGAAGAACAGAAAACATTTGAATTTCGAATCAACGAGGTGGTTTTAGATGCCGCG
The DNA here is from genome assembly GCA_947859395.1 of Eupithecia insigniata. Lineage (NCBI taxonomy): Eukaryota > Metazoa > Arthropoda > Insecta > Lepidoptera > Geometridae > Eupithecia > Eupithecia insigniata. The sequence goes on from OX401993.1 coordinate 17,777,764, forward strand.
TAAAAATTTTGTGAGTCAAATCCGCACCCATATTTTATCATGCTATCTGGCTTCCTGGCCACTTAGATACCGCTCGGGTGCGTTCAGTTAGGTTTGTTCGATAGATCATACTGTAAATATTATTTGACTTTATTTAATCTGTTTGATATCACACTCTTGCAGTGGCATTGCGGAATATTATTAGCCAATTATTAGCATGTTTATTTTATATTTCGAAGCTTGGAATCAAATATTTGTTGTGTTCGAGCTCAATGCTTTATTGTGTGACACTTTGAAACTACGCAGGTTGACTATGTACTTTACTTCTTTTTTACGCAACTTAACAATTCATAAGTTCGATTTTTATAGAAACACTAACGGCGCGCCCCGGCAACGCACAGGTATTTAACAAAAAAAATAAACTCCCTATTTTTTTAAACATATATCATAGCCTATGTCACCCAGGGATAGTATAGCTTCCCAACAGTGAAAGAATTCTTTAATTTGGTTCTGTAGTTTCGGAACCTATTCAATGCAAACAAACAAACAATCAATTTTTTATTCTGTATAATATTAGTAAGATTGGTATGTAGATGATGAGCCTCAAGTTAGTTAGGTACTTTCATTCGATTAGGAGCTTTATAATAAATTTAATAAAAATGTATTATTGCACTACAATTTGAAATTTTAACGCATAATATTGAAAATCGAAGGGAAACATCTGATCTGTGGCGAGGGTGGATAGCCACCCTCGCCACAGATATACGCCACGGATAGTATATATAGCGAGTCTTTCGAAAAGAAGTTAATATTTCCAATATTTAATAGTCTTTATATATTATATATATAGGATAAAAGTTTTTGAATCTAATCGACATATTTTGAAGTACCTTCACGGTTTATTTAATTTTACAGCAGAATATTTTCTAATTTATTTCCGCACTCCTCGTTTTATCGCCACTTGTGGCTATTAAATGCAAATGGAACCTAGGTAAATATTTTATATTAATTATAGATTATGGATTTCTAAGTCCCTTTTTATTATTGACAAAGATTTACAGATTATAGATTCCTTCTCAAGCTTTTCGTTGGAAGGAGTAAGGAATGTTTTACAATCGTTCATATGTATTTGGCATATAAATATATTCCACTCTAATTGTAAGTAGTGTTTCTAATGATCACGGATGGAATATGATATGGATTACATACCGAGTAACACTATATAATTTGCACGAACATGATTATGTACAGGGTAACATCATCGTCATCATCATCTACAGCCAATCCTAGTCCTCTGCTAGATATACGCCTCTCAGCTCCCCTGATAACCCATAAGTGGTTCTAATGATACTTATAAAAAATATTATATCCTTGGATATAATAATTTATATAGCCATCTTAACAGAACCACGTAAAATTTCTTATCCAAGTGTGTGGCCACGATGCAACGCGAAACGGAGTGTTGAGAGACCATCACCTCGATGGACCGACAATATCGTAGCGATCGCAGGGAGTTGATGGGCGGAGGCGGCTCAGGACCGCTATTTGTGGCGTCGTCGTATGGGGGAGGCCTATGTCCAGCAGTGGACGTGTATGGGCTGATATGATGATGTTCCAAGTGTGACTAGTGCTCCTACGGCGAATAAATGATTACGAGAGAAATCCTAATCTGGTTGTAATCTACGATGACACAGAGATAATACGCTCTACGAGTGTTGTGTAGGTTCATTGTCCGATTTTAATTTGTTTGACACCTATTTACCTCCTTGTTGTCTGGCAGAGATCGCTTTTGAGCAATAAGAGCAATTATCACTTATGTTGTTATTGTCTCATTGTAAATTGTTTCCCAGTTTTAAGTGTGCAATAATAGTACATTATTGCAAAGGCCGGGGAATAGGCAATTGCAGGTCGAGTATGAGTTCCGCCGAGGCATATGTATATACTGAAAGAATAAAGTCCAATTATTTAATACAAAAAAATAAGATTTATCTTCATATTTTCATTTTTTTTTCGTGACACACTTGAATAGCTTACTCTTTGACGGATCGGTATGAAATGGAAAAAGACTCCAGGCAAAACCTTATAAAATTAAGATATGAAAATAATTCTGGAAACAGTAATTTTTCATTATGTAATATTAATTGGTAACCTTATTGTGTGATTTATCATATATTTCATTGTTTTATACACCTTAAATTAAAATACATGTCTTTTGAAATATATTTAATATCAGTGTTTATATTATATTCTATTATTTTTATAAAAACTTGAAGAAATTAGAGTACAAATTCTGATGACGATTGTTTGTATACGTTTCACTGCAATAGTGAATGACATAGTAGACGTGTAATTAGAAGATATTATCGCTCAGCTGGATGCGCCAGAGATAAAGACGATTGTTTTTTTTTTCCATAATTTTCCCAAAATTCTTTCGTCTGACATAAATAACATAGAAGTGTACTTTATTAGTTAACTAACATTGTTTGATCTTTGATTTCGTTCCTATATAAGTCTTTATTAATGTTATATTCACTTAAGTTAGGCGGGTTGCACCCCCGAAAATTTGATGTTGCACCCGCGATTGCTTGAAAAGTGAATAATTCATAGCAATTTTTTATGTATATACTTTTTTATTTTTTCACTCGCTAAGTTCAACGCCTTACGAAATATCAAGGCAAAAAATACTAAATGTATCACAATTAACACATTTTTGTGTTTTTGTCTAATAATCCGGAAAGGTGAGGCCGATTTCGTTGCGCCCGCGATAGCGCATTGAACCTTCCTCCTGGCCATTTAAAAACCAAATTCAAATTCTTGTAAACGAATATAAATTAAACAAGGTAAAATGTAGTTCTTCCTAGATTAATTTCATATAAATTATTTTTAATTGTATTGTTATGTTATGAGTTGAGTGATTTTTTATGCGTCTAAATGTTGCACCCGCGATAATGGAATGGCCCGTTTACTACCGCTTACTTATAAATGAATTACTATTGAGAAACTATTCTATTTGAATTATCCTGCATTATTTATTTTATAGATCACCTCTATACTGCGAAAAAACAAATTCTCTAAGTATTTGGAAGAGAAGAATTGTTTTGAAAGGAAAACTTTTATAGTTTTCGTAAGTTATGCAATGCTCATAATAAGACTCGGTACAATTACCAAGCCACGGACAAAAGCTTTAGCAAAATCAGAGAAAAGGTTTTATTAACCAAGAAAATTACAATGAAATAATAGAAACAAATTAGAACTACTATTTACAATTGAAACAATTGAGCTAACTGCAGACTGTTGCATACAATCTAAGGTAGCTCAACTGGTCCATATCAATACCAGTCGGAAGCGTCCCCAACACGCTGGCTGCATTGCCCCGCTGAAGAGAAAGTATTTCAAAACATTGAAATTTGCAATACCTAAATATCCGGGATATTCCAAAGGCTGTTGACATGCAATGACCATATTTATGTCAGTCAATTTAACACAAACGTAATTAATAATTGCATCGCCTTTGATGACTCCGTTAATCCCACCGGTGAATTACGTCCGGTAATTGACATTGACTAAACCACATCCAAAGCGTCAAAGCCACTGTGGCTGTTACCCAGAACCAATTTCGAGGCTCAACGTGTATTGAATATGGGTTTGATTTGGCTTTGACATGGAGTTTGGCAAACAGGAATCGGTCAACATAGGTAAACGTCTAGACGCAGCCTGTTGACACAGTTATGTCATCGGAAGGTTCATTCGAGGGCTACATGTAGTTGGTATTTCCACGCAGCCTCAGGCATAGTTTTGATGGTCTTATTTGCCGGAAAGCAATGTTGGAATCAATTTGGACAGCGATATTGTGAATTTAGTCATGTGACAATTACATGCAAGTGTAGGTATAAATAAATATACGTTTACAACCGCCGTTTGGCCGTGGGGCCGCGGCGTACGAATATCGACCCTTCCAACTCAACCCGTGGATGTCGTAAGAGCCGACTAAGGGAACCTACCAGAGGAAGGGCAGCAGCTTCCTTCTGAGTATTTTTAAACACCAACACTGCGATCACCAATCCGCCTGCCAAGCGTGGTGATTATGGCAAATACCCCCTACATGGGAGACCATCCACTCGATGGACCGACGACATCGTAGCGGTCGCAGGGAGTCGATGGATAGAGGCGGCTCAGGACCGCTATTTGTGGTGGCGTACGGGGGAGGCCTATGTCCAGCAGTGGGCGTGTATGGGCTGATGATGATGATGACGTTTACAACGCAGCGAAATAGGTGTTCGATAGAATGAGCTGTCGTATCGCTTCTAAGCGATAAGCCCGCCCATTGTACTTGTTAATGTTAATGTCTATGTTTTTCATTTTTACTTTGTGGTGTACAATAGTTTTGTATTGTATTGTATTTTATCTGCTGGCCTTCGGAATTGAACATTGCCATGCATGAGTTTACATTTTGGTTTCCTACCTGAGACCGCTATTTGTGGCGTCGTATGGGGGAGGCCTATGTCCAGCAGTGGACGTGTATGGGCTGATATGATGATGAGGATGATGATGATAGATTCGAAAGTGTTACCATAAATTGGCCTAAATATTAGGTAAAATTGAAGTTCAAAAACCTGGATTGATGATTGATCTCATTAGAACTTTAACGGGAACCATCGTTATTAGAAAAACAAACAAACGGAGTTGAAGTTTAGTTTATGATGTTCGAAAACTACTGTTTCATCAAGAATTAAGTGTATATTGAACTAGCTTCTCCCCGCGGATTAACACGCACTTTACCGGGATAAAAAGTAGCCTATGTCCGTCCCTGTATAATGTCTACCTCTGCAAAATTTCATTATAAAATGTTCAGCCGCTTAGGCGTGAAAATATAACAAATAGCCAGAGTTTTTTTCAATTTACAATATTTGTATGGATGCTTGAGTTATACATTGTCGCAATTCTCTATTTTCTACACACAAACATTAAATAAAATGAATTGCGCAAAAGGGAAGCTCCGTTGTTTAACTATTCGCAGTTGAGCGAAAGGGAACAAAATGAGTTGCACAAAAGACCCTCCTTTTGAAAAAGACCCGTGGGACCCTTTTTTATAAAAATTACCTGACACGGATGTATAAAAAATAGTTAACAAAATATTCTCAGACCTACCAAATATAACAAAAAAAATCATGCAAATCGCTTATGCTGTTTCACACACTGTAACACGGTATTTTTATATATATAAGTTCTTATATATTATATATTATTTATTATATATTTATATATATCTTATATATATAAAAATACCGTGTTACAGTGTGTGAAACAGCATAAGCGATTTTCATGATTTTTTTTGTTATATTTTTATATTTTGATGATTTTCTTATCAGCCCGCTGGATTAAGTCATTCCCAACGTCTCGCGTGAGACGTGCTCGTCTCCCGAAAAGTATTCCCAACGTCTCGCGTGAGACGTGCTCGTCTCCCGAAAAGTATTCCCAACGTCTCACTAAAATGCACACAGTAGTAACGTCTCACTAAAAGTATTCCCAACGTCTCACGAAAGTCAGAGCATCGTGATTTAGAATCTACATCATTTAGTATTTATCTATCTTTTTCATTATTAACATTTCCACTGTTGGGAATAATATAATCTCCCCCCTAATATAATCTCCCTTTAATATAATCTCGGATTAACCACTCTCTGTGTTCCATAAACCGACAATATTCGTAACTTTAAAACATGCTTTTAGTCAACCGAGAATGCATTTAGAGCAAATTGAATTTCTACAGCCACCACAAAGTGGATGTTCTGCTGTAGGTACCTACCATAAGTTGCTAAACTTAGCTAATCGATTTCAAGCTATGCTGATAAAGCCATTATTGGATTTTCTATTAAATAAAAGCTAGAAATAACTAAAACGAGCTTAACCTAGCCGTAATTATAACGGACACCGTCGAATCTTCTCCCAAGAAGTAAAAAAAATCCCGTAGAGCTTTTAAAAGTTTTTAAAAGTTGAAGTATTTTATACCAAGTAACTTACTTATACCTAAGACTTGTATTTTTTTTCTTAAATGATTCACATGATACGTTTGCTGTGAAGAAATTTTCATCAATTTACGAGTTTTCTATTTAAAACGATCGCTGAATATGAGTAAAATCTAGATCTAAGGAAAGAAAATCCACTCCACTTAGCTAGTGGGTACAAAAACAAGGAAAACATAAAGCTCAAGTAGCTGCACGGCTTTGCTGCCTGCTCTACCGGGACAATTTCACTTTACTTTATTGCAATTATATTTTGACTTTGAGCATGATATTAGAATGAAAAAATATTTAGTAACAATTCCGCGTATAATCTTCTCTGATAGTATTCATCAAAGTAAGTCGTCATGTTTAGAGCATGTTTAGTTTGATATTATCTCAAGCCATTCTCAAAGTATCATGATTGTAAGCAACTAACATTACTAAAATACATAATCATCATCATATCAGCCCATACACGTCCACTGCTGGACATAGGCCTCCCCTATACGACGCCACAAATAGCGGTCCTGAGCCGCCTCCATCCATCGACTCCCTGCGACCGCTACAATGTCGTCGGTCCATCGAGTGGATGGTCTTCCATGTAGGGGGGGATTTACCATAATCACCACGCTTGGCAGGCGGATTGGTGATCTCAGACCAACAGGTGTTGAAAAATACTCAGAAGGAAGCTGCTGCCCTTCCTCTGGTAGGTTCCCTTAGTCGGCTTTTACGACATCCACGGGTTGAGTTGGAGGGGCCGATATTCGTAAGCCGCAGCCCCACGGCCGAAAAGACATAATATTGCATATGAAATATTATGGAAGAGATCGCTTAAAGCGATAAGGCCGCCCCTTGTATTTGTTTATTTGTTAGCATTTCCTTCTGTATTGTATTTTGTGTTGTGTAGTTCATTAGAGTTATCTACATATATATCTATCTAAAATGGCGTGTCTTTAAAAAACGATAAACCGACTTCAAATGCCTTACTTTTACACTGTTTTTAAGTTTTGCCGATCCCCTGGGGATAAAACCACCTACGATCATTTTCTATTCAATAGGTAAATAATTTTCCAAATCGGTTCATAATTAGTGGAAATATCGTGTACCATACATACAAAAAAACCATACAGTCGAATTGATTTGATTGAGAACCTCCTTATATTTTTAAGTAAAACTTTGACATTTATAATGGAAACCCTACTGGTTTCCATAACTTGTTAAGCCTATAGAATAAAACACATTATGTTTCTAAGTTAATGACCTAAATTTAATTATAAATAAATAATGCTGGACAATCCACACAGCATCATCTAGCCCCAAGCTAAGCAGAGCTTGTGTTATGTTATGTTTAATTATGCTCCTTTAATTTTATCTTTGTCCGAAATAAATACATTTTCTTTTATTTAAGTTTTGGAAATAATCGTTGAGTTAATTAATTTCTGATTCTAGTTATTTCTGATAATATTCGTTTTATCAATAGCCATAGGCAGATGTGATGTCAACCCCTGACCCAAAATGTGCTTCTGTCCGTTATGCTCGGTACGATACCAAATAACGTAATTCCCAAGTAGATCAACAATTTTTTTCTTCATACTCCACTGCTTTTGTAAGTTTAAGAATTTTAAAAGAAATCATAGGAATATGAAAAATTGTTACGTTGTTCGAGTCAGCGAACCAAAGGCTAGGCTAGAGCGTTATCTGCAAGAATATAATCATACAGATATATTACTAAGGCAAGATGGATTGAGAATTAGCAGTTGGATAGATAAAGCCGCCCTATTTATGCCTTTTCAACATCACTGCACATGTCACCGTATGTCGACCCAACACAGTCTAAATTCTATTAGCCCGTTTTAATGAACCTGTCGAAATGACACCTACTATTTCAGGTCACATGACAACCTTTTTGTGCTTTGTCAGTGCGGAGGAGCTACTCTGAATCTGTGGGCTTCAGGTTCTCGCAGATCTGGACCACAGTTCTGCCACACAGCACAAAAATGATCATTAAAATATGAGCTTGAATTCGTATTGTTTGATTCATTTTACATGACATTTTATATGACAACAGTATAAATCATAACCCTCGCCCTTCGGTAGTCGGGTAAAAAGCAGGCAGTGCGCAGGCCACTTGAAGTTTGCGGTAAGCAAATACGTCACTGTAGAACGTATTTAAAGATGATAAGCCCATATTTGGTCCCGACAGAGCCTATACATTTGCTCCCCTTGGATTCAAGACCCATAGGTCCGTGAGGTAAGTACTGAGGCTCGCCGGGTTTTCAATAAATTATCAGAGCGCCGCCTGGTCGACGCGACGCGTGACCCGAGAGCTGGTGAGTATCTGGCGCAGCGCATTAGCATTGCCATACAGCGAGGCAATGCATCCAGCGTCTTGGAGACGCTTCCGACTGGTATTGATGTGGACCAGTTGAGCTATCTGTTGATTGTTAGCAACAGTCTGCAGGTAGCTCAATTCTTTCAATTGTAAATACTAGTTCTAATTTGTTTATATTATTTGATTGTTTTTTTATTTGTTATTTAGGAAAATATTTGAAATCCTTATTGTTGTACCGTGCAGTAGGGTTGCTGGATGTACGACCTGACTTAAGTTTCGACCACTGACGTGTTATAAATGAAGTACATATTTTCTTAATTTATGGATTCAGAGCTTGTAAAATGTAGAGGTAAGTTATTGTGCTAAATAAAATTATTTAATTTCGTGGCAAGGACATTTTATTTCTATAATTTGGCGTGTTTTAGAAAACGATATATCGACTTCAAATACCTTTACTTTTACACTTATTTTAAGTTTTGCGGGATAAATACTAATCCCCTGGAGATAAAACATTCATGGGAATCCCCTTTGGGACCATTTTCTATACAATAGTGAAAGAATTTTCAAAATCGGTCCATTATCGGCGGAAATATGGCGCATTATACATACAAAAAAAACATACAGACGAATTGAGAACCTCCTTCTGAAGTCGGTTGATAATAAATGAAGACTAGAGTGTATTGATGCATAGCAAAAATATCATCTTGATAACTGAATATTATCAATTACAATTTACTAAATGGCCATGCATTGTCATGTGGAGTTTGTTCTATCGTATATACCATGTTTTTTTAAAGAATCGATCTCTTACGGCAGTGACATAGTTACCTACTCTGTGTCAAAGCTCCATTAGAATACATAAGGATAAAGAATATTAATTGCTTCATTTAATAAAGAAACAAAACATTTATAATGAAGACACATAAGGCCCTGTATATACGTAAGCTTTTAGATCTTTGAGCCTTTTAAACAAGAAACAAAAATTATTCATCATCATCATAATCAGCCCATACACGTCCACTGCTGGACATAGGCCTCCCCCGTACGAAACCACAAATTTTGATTTTTATTATTATTAATAATTAATTATTGATATTAATTCGTCATCGATGCTTAAAGTATTTGAAATTCACTCAGTTCGATTATTGACGCAATGTATGAATTTTTCTCTATTTTATCCTAGACAAAAGCTTGTCTAGGCTGGCTTTGCTAGGAGTTTCACCACTCTCTGTAACCGTATTACCCGTACCAAGATCTATCTGTAGCGTAAACGGTGGCATTAGACGGAAGGCGTGTATTACTAATGAAAAAAGAATACACCCTTGGTGTATTAAAAATAAAATTGCCCCGGCTTATTACAATTTATCATAGAATTTAGGTAGACCTTATTTGCCACAAAATAGTCAACTACACTCTCAAAATGGAGATAGAACGCATCCATAGGATTCAAGTGTGAAATAGTTTCGAATACATCAAGAACCTAATTTTTGTCATTACATTATAGTAGTTTATAAAATCCCGGTAAGAAGGAAACGTTTTGGTCTCGCTCTATCTATCAATTCTTCCCTAATGTATATCTGAGTAAATACCGAAGCTATATTAAAACTCAAGATGTTCCTACTTTGTCTGATTAAAAGTCAAACATCGTGTTTCAACTTTAATGACTTAACTTTAATCTATTTTTTTTTTATTATTATTAATAAATATATTTAGGATTTTCAGAATAACTTTATTTCTTTAGTCTTACAAAATAAGCACTTAGACAAGTCTTATTTTGTACTTTATGTTAACAGCTATAAATAGGTACAGTAAGTATTATAAAATAAGGCGTTCTCTCAATTATCGTATGAAAAGAGAAATATATTTCTCTAAATCGGTATACATTGTTTTTTAAATATACATTTAATTAAATATATATTTCGAAACTGTTTAGAAATTTATAATTTTCAGAAACCTTTTTATTTGTACATACATACTTTTGAAAATGTCTATAAATTGACATTTCCCCCATATATCCGAATTTGTAGAGCAATCCATTTGAAATATACATTATGTACCTAATTTTTATAGCTATCATCACATACCCTACTCATCACATACATACTGGTACCTACCTATAGTATTTTGTATTTTGAACTCTTCGGCACGCGAGTCATACTCGCACTTGACGATCTTGTTTTTGTAAAAGATATAGGTACATAATATTTTAAAAATGTTGAAGCGTATTCAGTTCTCAAAGCTGACGCATCCCTGACGATGCCATTAGATACACAGCGTTATATTTCTACGAACGCCTACCTAACAAAATATTATTTCCGACATACATATGTACATATATTTCAAATAAGCTGAATTCATTATTGATATACCTACAATAATGGGTACGGTTTCATCGCATTCCAAAAGTAAAATTCTTAAGTACCATTTATTTGCTACAATTTGCCATTGATATTGCTACAATTTGCCACCATTCCCGAAATCCAAGGGTCATGTATTTTTTAGTTTCGGGTGGAAATGATTAAATCGAAACTAATCATAATATTTCTTGTGATAGCTTTATAAGTCTCGATTGCTTCAAATTCCATATTCCGTAATTATTTTTTGATGTTTTTATTTCTATATGCATTATAGTTTTTCTATCTTTGTATATTTGCGTGAAATTTTCATATTTTATTTATGGTAGGTATTTCCATTTTTCATCATAATGAGGAGGTAGTATATTGTATGTATTGCTCTCTACATATAAATTTAGTGACTTTTTAAAGAACTTTTGTTGTATATTACGTAGAAAATCTATGTATAGCATCAAAATAAAGACCACTAGGTAAATTTTAAGTAGGTACATTATGTTATAAAATGTTGATAAGAAGGCGGTAAACCCGAAAATAATTATAAATGTCAGCGTTTAAGTACTAACTCAAGTCTAAATATAAAATTAAATAAAAATTGCCATTAAATATAGGCAATCAATTAATATAAAATAGACAATAACACATTTTGGAGGCCTGTAAGATCCAGTAGTGGGCAAAATCCGGATGCAAATTATAGAAGATGACAATGAAGATATGTTAAGTTTTGCGAGCAGTGTCATCTTAAAGTTAAGTAACTTCATGAAACCGGCTCCGTCATTAACGCTGGTATTATTATTTATCGAAATAAATAGGACCGTAGTTCCGAAATATCTCAAAAAAACAATTTATAACAACCGGCGAAAATCTCCGTAAACTCTGAAAAAGATTTTAATATAAGAACTTACCTTTGCAGCCGGGATTGCGATGAGCAGAAGGGCCAAGCAGGCGGCCCCTCCAGCTCTCATTTTGCACGGCTATAACTTTACGTAGTTAAGTTTAAGAGTGGCATACGCGCGGGCGTGCACTTCTCTCCGAGGCTGACCGCCGAATGAACGCTGCCTAGCGGAGGCGGCGGCGGCGGCAGCGGCTGAGCGGGGCATGCTGTCAGCACCCAGGCTACCTACGCATTCTACCTACTCCCCGCTCCCTCATGCCAGGCTCCATGCAAAAAGTCCTTTGCCGGTTCTGTAAATAATAAAAAAATTGCCCTCCTATACGAATGAATCTGCTTCAACATCCGTAATTTTTAACTGACTTCAAAAAGAGGAGGTTATCAATTCGTCTACATGTTTTTTTTGTATGTACATATGATACGCGATATCTCCGCCATTTATGAACCGATTTTAAAAAATATTTCAATATTGTATAAAAAATGATCCCGCGAAACTTAAAAGTAAGGAAATTTTAAGTCGGTTTATCGTTTTTTAAAACACGCCATATTATCTACCAAACCCTTGCGTTTCATGAATATTTAAATCATTTATTGTATGTAAGCTTCTGATTCGTAAGCGCTATTCCCCAATAAATTAGTCTATTGAATTAATATTATTTCAATAGACATCCTACTAATATTATAAATGTCAAAAGTTGTATGCACGGATGGATGGATGTATGGTTATTTGTTACTTTCACGCAAAAACTACACAAGCGATTAGCCTAAAATTTGGTATGGGTATAGTTTGGGACCTGGAATAACATATAGGCTATTCTTCATCCCCAACAAAGGTTGGCTAGTATTTAATATTAATTATTTTCTCTTTCAAAAATTATTGTTCACAATTTTAGTCTTAAGCTTAATTTATATAAATTTAACTAGTTGCACGAGACGCAGGATGGCCGTGAGAATTAAAAAAAAAATGTTACTTAGACAAAAATAGCCGTATCACTAGGTAAGTTGATACGTTAAATATTGACGAGCTCTACATCCTCCGAACAATAACACGGGTATTTTTTTGTTTTCCACCTTGATCCCCATTAAAAATATACTGGGAATACATGAAAATAGCTGTTCTGAGCCTTCTACAGACGTTTTGACTTAATTGCTAATTAGGCGCCTCTTGCGAGGTATTTTGTTTGCCTTCAGAATAGAGAGTTAAGTATTCAAAGGTGCTGTCTAGTACTCGCGGCTTGAGTTGTGACACTTTTGCAACGGCGGTAGCGACGCCAGTAGCGAGGCGCTTGGACACTGCTATTCTAGCTTGTCCATTCTAGCTTTGTTAAGCAGTGTCTATTGGCAAGTAACTTCAGCAATTTCTTGCAGAAGTCAATCGACGACATTTTTCACTAACTGCGATATTTCTATTTGCATATACATACGTGGGACTTGCAGCAAGTTCGGCCACTACTTGCGCGAACGTTTACACGTCAGAAGTCGATAGCGTAAGTGAACTGCCGACAATTTTATTTTCAGTGGCTCAAATTTTATATTACTATACTCAGTGGACACTTTGCATTACTATTAGATATCCGCGAAATTCTTCTACGTTACCCACCTTAAAGTCATAGACGAATTGCAAAAGAAAATCGGCTAAATCCATCAGAGTATCATCCAGTCGAGTGAAACCAGAGTTCTATGACCCCTCTCCTGGGTTTATCAGTACGACGTGTGACGATAAAACGCCGTATCAGCTTCCTCTGCTATGGGCACATTATAACTCTTATGGCGTTTGTGATACAGACTTGACTATGGTGTGATTTGAAGTGATTGAAATAGTTTGAATATTTGCTATCTGAATCCTACCTTTACATGCGCAAAAACTGTATAATGTGTATCCTTCCTACTAATATTATAAATGTCATAGTTTGTATGGATGGATGTATGGATATTTGTTACTCTTTCACGCAAAAACTACTAAACCGATTAGGCTGAAATTTGGTATGGGTATAGTTTGGGACCTGAAATAACTTATAGGCAATTCTTTCCCCGTTAAAACGCGGGCGAAAGCGCGGGCAGCAGCTAGTTTTTATATATTTTTGCATAAACAAGAGTAATGTGTAAAATAATATATATCCATAATATATATTATTTTAAATTCTGTGCACCTAAAACACATTATACATGAAAACAGGCGACATGAGACCTTGGAAAAATGGTAGAAACATAGAGTAAAATAGGAGGCCTGTTCAGCAGTGGACGTATACGGGCTGATGATGATGATGATGATAGAGTAAAAACTCGCTGCTTAAAAATACTGAAGGTTATGAACAATAAATAGCGCCTAAAACCAAATTTATTAAGACTTTTTTCTTGGTTTGAAAACCAGGAGTTTTGCTGGCAGCTAAGTAGAAATACAAGACGCATGAGTAAAAAAAAAATTTGCCACCAATTAAAAGGAAATAATATATAAAGAAATTAATTATAAAGTCAGCAAATAAAAGACCGAGTTATCGTAAATATACTATAACAACATGTTATTATCACTTGACTAAAAATACAAAATTGATAAAGGCTGACCCAAATCAATCGAACAAGACATCAGAACCAGTTAATACTAGGTGACCAGCCCGCGGCTACGCCCGTGTAAAAAGTAAAAATCGTTTATTGGTACAAGTTAGGGAACAGAAATAGTTTTGAAAAACAGAAGTGTGGACTTACAATAATATGGCGTGTTTTAAAAAACAATAAACCGACTTCAAATTCCCTTTTACACCTATTTTAAGTTTTGCGGGATAAATACTAATCCATGGGGATAAACATTTTATGGAACCCCCTCGGGATCATTTTCTATACTAGTATGAATTTTCAAAATCGGTCCATAATTGGCGGAGATATCGCGTAACATAGTACATAAAAAAAACATACAGACGAATTGAGAACCTCTCCCTTTTGAAGTGGGTTAAAAATATCCCACCATGCATTGTTTTATTATATCTCAAAGGGATTAGGCAGCGTTTTCGATGAAAACTCTGGGGCGCGGGCGGCTTGACTTTTTCCGACACTTATCGTGTTCCATGTATTGTAACAATTATCGTTTAGGTAACATAAATCAGTTAAAAGGATTAACAAAACCTCCAACTTTCCATCGCAGACTTTTTTGTAGTTGAAAGTAGTTAAAAAATCCTATGGGGAATCTAGGGTGGGTCCTATTAAGGATGAAGTCTATGAAGTGAAAATGCTGTCCATGGATAGCGTGTTCGATGTAAGCGGCATGACTTTTTCCGACTCTTCCAACAATTATCATTTTATTTCAGCCAGTTTACACAAAACCTTGACAAATTATATATACCTAAACATTCCTCATGGATAGTTTTATCGATTTATGAAAACTGCATGGAAATCCACTCAGTATTTGGGTGAGAGTTGAGAACAAACGTACAGACAGACGCGGCGGAGGACTTTGTTATTAGTGATTTGCCGCGCATTGACATTGGTTCCGGACATGGCAGATACAACCAGCACTGCTACTGCACAGCACAAAATAGAGCATAAAAACAGAGTAAAAAATCGCTGCCTTATAATAAATATGCATAAAAATATGTGTTTTAAACTCTTATATTCTTGAGATACATTTTACAGTGACGACGGCATCAAATAAGAGACAGCGCTCTGGCATTCCTACAATCATACTATAGTGTATGGATATTTGTTCATCTTTCACGCAAAAACTAATTTGGTATGGACCTAGAATCACTTATATCGGCATTGTCATTATATAAATGGTTTTAAACAGTTCTTTTAAGAAAGCTCAAGAGCCAAGTTTATATATAGCTCTCATAGCTCTTTTCTGAAGAATGAAAATGGATTCTGCATTAGCCGCGGTACCCCATAGTAGTATGCCATACGACATGAAATTGTGGAAATAGCTAAAGTATACGAAACGTGCAGTGGTAATATCCGTCAGTTCTCGTATTCTGCGTACTGCATATGAAGTAGAGCTAAGTTTGTTGCCTTTAAGGCCTTCCACATCGATATTTCTCTCTCTTTTTTGGACGTCAAAAAAAGTTCATTCAGCTTGTACGTCTCCGTCTGATAGCTTATAGCTGTTTTTCAGAGTCGAGACAAATATCGTAGAAGGCATCTCTTTCTACAACATGCAAAATGAGTGAGACTTAAACCCAGTAAGTAAGCTAACAGACGTGCTGACCAGTGTAAAACATTAGGTCTTTTTAACATAGCAGTGTCTGAATACAGTCAACTTTACTATAAAACTTAATTCAACGTCTATTTTTCAGTATTACCTTGAATAACAACAATATATAGTTTAATTGGTGTGAAAGCATAATTAACCACATACTTAAGACTATGGGAAAAGCCTTCCTCGTTTTGGTGAGACATGTTCACTAATAGACGAATACTGACGAAGAAGATCCTCCTCCTCCTGACCTGGGGTACACATACGTGTACCTTATTAAATCAATTTTTTATTATTAGCGACAACTTTTGTCAGCTTTTGATACTATTTATGTGTTCACTAATAATACTAAGTTCCTAAAAAACCGATGTGTAAGCGTTGCAAGCGTAATAAGTGGACGAAAAATTAATTTGAATTCCTTAGTAAGTTTGAAGCATCATTTTTTTCTCACGACGACGACGCGAAACTTTCGAATAACAGGTGAATATGAAAAAACATGATAACTTATTGCCTTTTTATGTACTTTAGTTAGTAAAATTTTATTTTTGAAACGTTTCGCCCCCTAAAATAAGGTGAAAGAGGCGAAATGAACATGGCATAGACCTGTAGGGCAAGCACGGGGATTGTTGTCTAGGGTAGAATAGAGAAAAATTACGTCATTTTGTCATCGAATGCGTTAATTATTTGAAATCCATTCCTTCAACTTCAATAATGTACGCAATGTATGACGATGCGATGTCATTATTGTCTATTCTACCCTAGAGAACCA
Organism: Eupithecia insigniata; assembly: GCA_947859395.1. NCBI lineage: Eukaryota > Metazoa > Arthropoda > Insecta > Lepidoptera > Geometridae > Eupithecia > Eupithecia insigniata. Next base: position 17,794,269 of record OX401993.1, read on the forward strand.
TCCCTGTGCTTGGCCTACTGAGGTACACATTTGTACCTATCATAATTTTAAAATTAAAGATTTTTTTTTATTTGTAAGTTAGTACAATATCTTATTTCAACCCTAATAATAATAATCCTATTTTAGCATAAAAAAACCTTTGATTTAATTTTTATAACGCTCAGGTCTGAAGGGGATAAAGTTGAGATGTAGCCTAATGCAGCTTCTTGTTACGAATGATATGATATATTTTTTCAGTAACAATTATCTACCTACATCCCAATTAGTACACAAAATGAGCAAAGCAACTGCGAGATAACTCTTGATCCATATTTACATCATTCACGGAGTCAAAAAGTCAGTTTTTATCGCCGTAAGTAACAAATAGTTTTGATGATTTTTCGATTCCACTAAAAGAACTAGCCAAGCCAAATAGTACTTGATGCCAAGGCAAGTTCTATTTTACACTGCCTGACGCTGGCATAGATCTGTTTATTGGATTAGACTTACGTGATACTTGCTGCTGCCCGCGATTTCGCCCGCGTTTTATCGGGATGATAATAGCTTATATGTCCAGGTCCCAAACTATACCCATACCAAATTTCAACCTTATCGGTTCAGTAGTTTTTGCTAGGCAGTCCAAAAAGGAACTTGTCTATGCATCATGATGGGCCCGTTTTTTACACAACTTGGGAAAGGTTGACAACCTTACCTTTATACCTAAGAAAGATTTATATAGATGTCGCCGCCGCCGCACCGCCTCCGGGTCGTAAAAGATCAGCCTGTTTGTAGAACGGCTAGGCTGATTGCAAAACTAGCGCTGACTTGTTAGGAGTAGCTTATTAATTTCATTCGAGATGGCTAAGTGATGTTAAGCCATATTATTGAACGTTGATCGTTTAACATAAGCAATTATAATTGAATTGCACCGTTTTTCCATCGGCCTAGCCATTCTATAGGCCGTGGGGCCGCGGCGTACGAATATCGACCCCTCCAACTCAACCTATGGATGTCAACTAAGCCTACCAGAGGAAGGGCAGCAGCTTTCTTCCGAGTATTTTTCAACACCAACACCAACACTGCGATCACCAATCTGCCTGCCAAGCGTGGTGATAATGGCAAATCCCCCCCTACATGGGAGACCATCCACTCGATGGACCGACGAAATCATAGCGGCCGCAGGGGGTCGATGGATGGAGGCGGCTCAGGACCGCTATTTGTGGCGTCGTATGGGGGAGGCCTATGTCCAGCAGTGGACGTGTATGGGCTGATGATGATGGTGACGAATGATGTGAATAAGAAGTTTAAATTGTGACTTATTTATGAAGACAATGAAGCAAATAGTCATAAAGAAAAGTTATTACTCCTTGCAAGAAATATTCAACGACTCCAGCTTCACCTGACATGTGGTAAGTCACATCTTTGACACAGATTTATCTGCCTAATGAATTTGTATCATTAGGTACCTATGTAGATGTTTGTATAAAATGAGCAAACATTAGGGTCCTGCATTTCGAACCTTAATCAATTGTCAGGGCGCGTACTCGTAAAAACGAAATCGAAGTTTCTGATTATTTATCGCGCAAACGCTAATCTTATGCAAGCGACATAAGAGTTGGTTTTATACGAAAACGAAAAAGAAACTTCGTTTTTCATTTTCCGAGTAGGCCTCCAGGTTAGTCTAATCACCTTATCATCACTTTATGTAAAGCAGACAATGCGCATTAAGCAGCTATATTTTCATTCTACTCTTAACACTCAAGGCAAAGTAACTAGGTACCTAAACAAACTGTGATATTATTTATTTATTTAGAATTAATTATGATAGACAATGCCCTCTTACAGCAGCACTACTAATTTATATTCTTATTTTTGAACATGACTTAAACGATGCCCTTTTACAGCAGATCTAATTTAATTTATCTTACATATTTATCAAAATTCCTAAGTTATTTAACTGTATTTATGTTTGTCTGTTTTATGGCTTTGAAGTAAGCATAATTTTAAGCACATACATATATTGTGAACTATTTATTGTAAATTGACTTATCCAAGTGTGCCCAGTGCTCCTACGGCGAATAAATGAGTATGAGTATGAGATGAGCCATTCTATAAACGGGCTGATCCTACGAACCGACGGCATACTTCACACGACATTTGAGGGACGTGCTCTACCTTGTAATAACCTAGGTAAATAGGTACTGATTTCTGACGAATAAGTACCAACGTACATATTATTCTATGCATTGTAGGCTTGAGGCGTATTTATCGTCACTGATAAAAGTCACAGGTATAGAAAATTGGCGGTATTTCACAGTGACAAACTAAATATATCTGTGACTGTCTCACAGGCAGTGCCAGTGGCACGAGTGCACGATATTATATCGTTGTTATTTTATTAGGTATAAATCGCTGACTATTTTCTATAAATCCATGTTCCAATGAAGTACGATTAATGGGGCTTTTGGTAATGATGTTGATTTTTAGTAAAACATCTCATAAATTATTAATTTCTCCAAAAGTCGAGTCGAATCGAAATTAGTTAAAACATGGGTTCATAGAAAATGTTTTACGATTTTCGGTAAACTACTTTTCTGCTATTGATATTGCTTGTAGAACGCAGAAAATATTAAAAATCTCTAAAATATTTGAATATCGCGCGTATTTGTGCCAGATTTCGAGTCACGGAAACTTTTAGATCGAGTTAGAATAGCTGTGCTGGACTCGGCGCGTATCATCAGCGAGTTCTTCTCTCTGTAGTCACCAGCCACTTGAGCCTAGCTTCACGGCCGGTGATACTGTTTTGATATATTTTTTACTGCTTAATATTTGATATATAATTGTATTTTCATTAGTAAAAAATAGAATATTATATCAATGTACTGTCATATTAATAGATATTTATTCAACAACCTTAGTTAAATTTGTGAAAACTTATAAATCATATCCTACTAAAATGTCAAACTTTGTAAGGATGGATGTATGGATATTTGTTACTCTTTCACTCAAAAACTATTGAACTGAATGGGCTGAAATTTGGTATGGGTATAGTTTGGGACCTGGAATAACATATAGGCTACTTTTATCCGGATAAAACGCGGGCGAAGGCGCGGGCAGCAGCTAGTAATCAATAGTTCGAACCCTGTAGGTATTTAGGTTGTCTTGCGTTCCCGCATAAACCTCCTCTAGATTTTGCCATTCTTTCCTGTTTTGGTCTATTTGATAAAAAATTCCGAGGAATAACCTCGGAACTTTTTCAAGTAATGTACGATTATCCTACTAATATTATAAACGTGAAAGTTTGTATGTATGGATGTGTAAGGATATTTATTTGTTACTCTTTCACGCAAAAACTACTAAACCGATTAGGCTGAAAATGTGGTATGGGTATAGTTTGGAACCTGAAATAACATATAGGTTATTTTTTATCTCGATAAAACGCGGGCAAGGCGCGGGCAGCAGCTAGTAATATATAATCTATAAATTCCAGTCATTTCGTTAATGTGGTATATTATGTTTTTGTTATACTCTTTTGTTTTCTTCTCATCTGCTATTCTCATATCACTTAGGCATATAGGTAGTCCTACTATATATGTATATATCGGATTTAATTAAATTTGGCAGTGAGGTAGATGGTATCCCGGGGACGGACATAGGGTACATGAAAAGTGCGTGCGAAGCCGCGGGCAGCAGCTACTATCGTTTATTTATAGTATACGAATATGTACCTACATATAATTTTCTGTTGCACTGCATGTTTCAGTTCTAATAAAGTTGCTTGCGACTGAACACATATAATTTTATTGTGCTGCAGTGATCTTGTGTTCCATCATCATCATCAGCAGCCGTATACGTCTCCTTAACAGGGCGTTTGGTAGTCCGGTCAGGCACGAAACCATAAATTAAAACAAAAAACGGTAATAACAGTACCACTTTTGTATTATAAATACATACTATTTTTAGAACGCCACATAATTTTATTTTATAACAATCACCTTGCGGTTGGATTAAACATATTTTCCAAGCAGTATACCGAACTTGTACTGTATCTTGTGACAATATTCTTCTCCCGGGTTCAGTACTGAATTGGGGAAGTTTTTCTGAAACAATACAAAAAATCTTACATTGTACTAAATACAGATCCATTGTACAAATAGAGACCAGAGCACATTTGCACGTCCCCTGCAAAGATGTCCGAAACGGAGACGAGAAGAGATATTTTTCAGCTTCGGTGGAGACACTAGGGTCTCTCTGAAGCTGTGCAGAAATGAGTAATGGCTAAGCTAGAGCGGAGATGTGTGCTGGCCACGGCCAAACCGCAGATGAAGCGACGACGCTCACTGTACGCCGCCGCTTACATCTCTTCTCGTCTCTTCTGCGTGATGTCGCCAGCTTACGAGGCACAGCTCTCATTTTTGCTTCATCTTTCTATGTTTTCTTTGTATAAAAATAGATGTCCGCTCGGTGTACCGAGCCTATCCCGCTCAGCTTCAGTGGATACCAGATTCAGTGGTATCCACTGAAGCTAAGCGGGGAGGAGATATGTGAATAACAACGTTCTATTAATTGTTTAAAACACATCTCTTCTCCACACGTCTCATAGCCGCTTTGGTGGAGTCCGGCCCGAATGCTTGTCAATCAGTGAGGCAGCAGCTATTGTATACATAAGATATATACGCATATTATATATGTAATATTTAGGACCGCTTTCGCACGGCAACAATAACGGTTTCAAGGAAGGCTAACAAGCCTCCAAGAAAGCTGTCGCCTCATCGTACATTTATCGCAAGAGTAAAAAAAGTAATCGTTTATGGGCTAAAAATAAGTTTTTAGAAGCGCTTAGCTACTACAGTCAAGCAAGCCAAAAGTACAATTCGGTCGAAGTTTCTAAAATCATGATTTCATAGAAAATGGTTTATTATTTGCGGCAAATTATATTTCCAATGAATTTTATTCCTTATAGAATGCAGAAAAATTAAACCCCAAATTTACTCTGTCATGACGTAAATCGAAGCCCTTTAGACAATATTGGTTGGGATAGCTTAGCAATAGTGAAAAATAGCTTTATTTAAATCGGAGGAAAATATGTGGTGGTGGTGGCTCCCCAACTCACATGGTTCGCAGCATCAGGATAGTTTTGCGGCATAAGGCAGAAGAGGCCATGCTTCTTGTAAAGAGTGCCAGCCTTGCCCAACAGAGGAACGTAGCCGAAGCTCTTTCGGCCCTGGAACAAAAAAACCTCGTGTTCATTCAATCATCATAATTAAAATAAAATAGTATTTTCTTCCGTAAAGTAACCTCAAAAAAATAACTAGCAGCTGCCCACGCCTTCACCCACGTTTTATCGGGATAAAAAATAGCCTATATATTATTCCAGGTCCCAAACTATCCCTATACCAAATTTCATCCCTAATAGTACAGTATATTTTGCGTGAAAGAGGAACAAACATCCATAAATCCATCCATCTATTCTCACAAACTGACATTTATAATATTAGTAGGATTGCATAGGATTCCAAATGTATTGAATGAACAATACACATTATATCATGAGCAGTATAATAGTCCATTGCGAGCTATAAGCTTCCCTTGTTGCCCATGCGCATCATAGTTGCCCATGCGTCTGGAAAAATTATAAAAACTACTATACTTTTTTTATTTATGCACAGTTACGGCAATTTTTGTAGGACTCCGGTAGTCCAGTACTTTTTGAGCCAATTCGGTACAAACATACATACAAATCTTTCCTCTTTAAAATATTAGTAGAGATATAGGTAAGTTAGGTAGTTCTTGAACTTAAGTACGGTTTCTAGAGTCAAAAGCTACCTATACATACAGATTGAATAAGACAGATATACGCGCGTATGAATTGTTCAGAACCTACCTCTCTTGAATCCTCGTATTCTTCCTCTTCCGACTCGTCACTCCCTTCCTCGCTCGCCTCATCAGCCTTTCTTCCCTCTTCTGCTTCGGCACTGACCTACGCAAAAAAAAATGTTCCTACAACATCTTGCTCGAATGGATACAACCAATAGATCTTACACAGATGTAGTGTAGTACAAATCAAGTAAATTACTCTTTATATGCTTGTTTATTTCTTTATTTTAGAAGGATAACTAGATGTCACCTAAGAAATCAGAAAATGAATACGATAAAACTTAAGAACAAGTGCTCTCCAAAATACATGTAGCCACAACAAGCGCAAAAATACTACTGTTCACACCTATGTGGTACTCGATAGCCAGAGTAGTAGCGAAAGCCTAGAAATCACTGAATAACTGAAGTCATTAAGTAATTAAATTACTAAATTTTACTCGAATACTCGCTTTGCCTATGATAAATTCCCCTACTCATTCACCATAATCATAGTAAATATCCTGTATAAACCGTTTACTGCTTTAAATTTTATCTCAAAATTAGGCACTTTACACACTACTATTCGACTATTCAGAACTGTTTACTAAATTCAGTGTATTTACCTCCAACATTTTATCAGGATCCGGCAAGAGATTCCCCGTGTAGAACTGCATGCCTGGCTGGTTGCTGTATACTTCAATGACCCTGCCAGTACCTGGGTGTAATGCCCTGAAAAAAAGTTAAGAAATATGTAGTGGAATCTATATTTCAAGGACAGTAGGTAGGTACTCAAAAACTTCCAAGATGTTAAAGGTGATAAAATTAATAGTAAAAAAATTGGGTTTTGATAGCAGTTATGAAGTTTTGCACACATTGTAGACCATTTGCAATGTATCTTTGCTAAAAGGAACTTTGAATTAATTATAGCTTTGCTACCTAAATTAATCGTAGAACCAGCTTTGCTATCTAATTAATTGAAGAACCTAGAACATACTATACTCCAATTCAGAATACCAGATATTTTATGGCAACAAAGACATGAATGAAAATTTCACAAAAACTGATAACAATACCAGAAAACAATATAAGGTAACAGCAAAGTTATCAATAAAAACTAAAAGACAAACTTCAACAACGCATAATCACACTTGTGTAGCAAAAAATACTTAAATTTGTCTTCTAAAACGAATGAGAAATCAATTAAATGATGAATGAAAACCTTCAAAACCAAAATTTGTTTCGAGCTTCTGTGCTTTGATTCGATGATACCAATGTCGTTAAATATTTTCCACCAATATTCCTTGGATTTTGTAAAACATTTGTATACAAAAAATATCCAGGTCTTTGAATCGGGGTATAGAAACCCATTTTTTTTGTGTTTCTCCTACCACCTTAACTATGAATAAGTTAGATCAATGCCGTGTAGTGCCCAGTTCAGAATCTGCACTACCCAAACTCTTCCCGCGAGTGTAAGTAGAAAGTAACGGGGGCAGGCAGCAAGCAGCGACCCCTGCAGGACAGATCTAATACCAAACTGCGATCCCTACTAGCATGCCCAGCGTGGAGAATATGACAAATGGTGGCCTAATGATAGGAGGCCTATCTCCAGCATTAAGACTAGCATGGGCTGTAGATGTAAGTATATGATTTAACAGGCGTATATTGTGAGAAGGTGTCAATGTGGCCCCTGCAGGTATTATGGTCCCCTTTAATATTTCTTTTCAATTCAGCTTCATCTCGTAGAAAGTAGCTGAAATGCTACACAACGTGACTAAGGTAATTTATATCTAATACTGCGGCTAGAGAGCCTTTCATATTAATTATTATTCAAAGAAGTACTCGTTACGTAACTGCGAATGGTTTTCTGGCCGCAGTTTTTTTTTTTATTCCATAATTGTGCCAAAAAGTTATTTTGGATGTTGCATTGATTGGTGTTGGAGGATTTGACAGAAATTAAAATTCAATTATTTATTTATTGAAAAAAAGAACGTATGCCGGGGCAACATATTATAATACACACAACAATAAGCAGGTATCAATTACTTAGATTTGTCCTTTTTTATATAAACAGTCATCATGACAAAAATAATTGGATTGCAATATAGTAAATATAGGCTACAGATATCACATTACGTTAAAGGTCGTTGACTCAACCAGCTCACCAAAAATTAGAAATAATCGAGAAAGGCCTTTGTGCAAGGAATGACAATTCACTGATACCGCCTCGTTATCCAGGACAAGGACGGGCAATGCCTCTACGGTCTCCTGGTAGCGACCCAACTCCTTGAACCACATTACCTCCCTAACACAGCCTAACTGACTGACCCCATAACGCATCCTACTAAAAAATATAACGATGCATTGCACGAGCAGCCATTCATAGCTAAGACAAGCTCAGCATTTTTTGACTACATTTTTTATACAAATATTAACAATAACAAGTATTAAATAATAATTGATAAATTTATTTTATTATTATTAAATAATACCCAAGACAAAAATGGACAGTCTGGGACCAGGGCAAAAAGCCTTCAAACTCATTGACGAGCAGTTCCTTGCAGAGACTAAGATTAATGTCCGCCGCAAGGTTGCTTGTCTCTTGATCTGTTATAGGTTGCTTTTCAGTGAATGCTCTCAGGAACTTCATGACCTGATCCCACCATCTCCCTTCCACTCCAAGACAAACAGAGAGACAGAACAATACATCCTTATTTGGTGGATATACCATCTACTCGTTCTAAGCTGTTTTCAAACACCTTCATCATTCACACGGCTAAGGACTGGAACTCACAGCCTGCTTCTGTTTTCTCGGCCAATTTCAATCTGGGTATGTTCAAGACAAGAGTGAATAGGTGATTTCTAGACCTTTATGATACACCATCAGCCACATCATCACTTTCCATCACGTGAGATTGTGGTCAAAGGAAGCTCTATTGACGATAGTAAAATAGGGCCCCATCACAACCGCGATCACTGTGAAGGACTTAGATAAACGGCATCGGTGCTAACCTGGCCTGGAACGTGAGATCTTGCTCCGTGCCCTGCGTGATGCAGTAGTTGAGATCGAACCCGCCCTGCGGTATCTTGGGTAGCATGGTCCTCAGTACGCGAGGCACTCTGAAGTCAAACGGTGTTCCGCCCACGACTTTCTTTTCGCCTGAAAATAAAGAATAGCAATCAGTAAAGGCAGCTCATTGATGTTTTCAAGGTGTTGGGTGGAAAGTGACAATGAAAATTGTGTAACATAACAGTATTTATATATTTATACTGTTGTTTCATGTTTCATGGAGTTCTTATGAGTAGTGAGATCTTGTCGTGAACCCCGTTGGGGCGCTACAACATAAACTTAAACCAATGTAAGTTAAGTACTTAAAAAGATAGAGGAAGAGACATAAATAAACTAAAATGTTAAACTTAACTTAATTTACTCTAAATATTCTTTCAAATTATAAAAGTATTTAGATACGATACGATACTTCACATTAATAAAGAAAGTTACATTTGTGTTTTTTTTGTTTGTTGTCTTTAATTTGAGAGGGTAATCTATCTATATATAAAACGAACCCCTATTTCTACTGGTCACGCTATAACTTGAGAAAAGCTTTACATTATAATTTTTTTTAATTTTTCTAATAATTTGTCGAAGATGTATATCTTATATGAAGGTACTTCTTGCATAAAAAAAAAATTAAGAAAATTGCGCAGAAACTTATATTATGGATATATTGTATAAACTTTTTTAATGTAACCTTAGTCCCAGCTTTATATACCCTTCGCTAAGCACATTTGAAATAAATTTAAAGTTTGAATAGAATGACAGGAAAACGTCTGTCGGGTCAGCTAGTTTATTATAAATTATTATGGCCATAATGGTATGTCGCTGGTCTGACTAACTGATATTTAGTAAAAGGCAGAGCTCATTGACTAGTATGAATCATACTAATATCATAAGTGACAGTAATTCTGTTTATCTGTAACCTTTTCACGCTCGAACGGTAGGGAGGTAAACGGTATCCCGGGGACTGAGATAGGCTATTTCAAAAGTGTGTGCAAAGCCGCGGAACGAAGCTAGTAAGCTAAAATTACCTGTGACAATCCCGTCGTCACTAGTAACAGTGTATTTATCAGCGTTGATTGTAAATATGTGGTCGTAGGTCATCTCGCATCCCGCATGCTGCAAATATTAACAATTTTACTATTAAAACCGATTAAAAACCAATCGCTTTATTCAGAAGGATGCTACTATCTTAAAGCTAAACAAAACTCTTGATCTTTAAGCTACCTTTGAGTTATGATATGACATGACATGGTTTAGGTTTCGCTGATTGCACATTTGTCCACATTTGTCTCCCTTGAGGATTTGGGTTTCATAACCACCACACTTAGCAGGCAAATTGGTGATCGCAGTGAAGGTGCTATAAATAATACACAGAACAAAGCTCATGCCCTTCCTCTGGAAGGTTACTTTTGCAACATCCTCGTGCTGAGTTGGAGGCTTCGATCGGTCGCTTCTTTCCCCGCGACCATCACTTACGAAACTTTGAACCTTGTAAATAATTTAACATAATCAAAATCGAGGAAAACCAAGGAGCAAAATAACAAAGTTCTAAAGCAGGATTTCAACCTAAGCATAATCAAATACCCAACGTGTAGAGTAACTCTAACATTCTCAGAATAACAACACAAGTTTCGTTTTGTTTTGCTTTCGCTAACAATTTCCAATACAGCAACTCGACACCCAGGTATAACAGCAATTAAAAAGCTAAATTACCAATATATAGACCTCAACAGGAGAACAAACTATTTGATATTTTGTATCAGGGAGAATCCACAGTAGATTACCACCCTGTCTGCGTGCTTGCCACCCACCCACCAAAACGTATAGATACACTGTGTTGTGACATTTATTTCTCATCACTAAACCAATCATCAGTCTATATACATAATTCCACTGCTAGATAATTATATCTAGCTATTTTATCATCATATCATCATCATCATATCAGCCCGTAGATGTCCACTGCTGGACATAGGCCTCCCCCATACGACGCCACAAATAGCGGTCCTGAGCCGTCTCCATCCATCGACTCCCTGCGACCGCTACAATGTCGTCGGTCCATCGAGTGGATGGTCTCCCATGTAGGGGGGATTTGCCATAATCACCACGCTTGGCAGGCGGTTTGGTGATCGCAGTGTTGGTGTTGAAAAATACTCAGAAAGAAGCTGCTGCCCTTTCTCTGGTAGGTTTCCTTAGTCGGGTCTTACGACATCCACGGGTTGAGTTGGAGGGGTCGATATTCGTACGGCCAATTATTATTGCTTATTTTATCATTAGGGGATAATGCCAAAACAGTTTTGATTACATAAAGGTGAAAGCACACTGCTGTGTCGTTTTGTGTCATGGCCCATAGTATCGTTATGGAGGGTGTGTGTAAACTAATAAGTCGTCTCTAGCGTTATATCTCTGAACAGTGTCTATCGAATCTTTGCAGCACTTTTATGTTCTTATTGTTTTGTTCTGCGCACAACATAATGAACCTCGTGAACCACGAGAGTCCACTAGCTTGGAAATTACTGAATAATTGAAAAACTATTACGTGTGGTGTTGTAACGCGTCAAAACATCGTCGCGTCGATGGTACATGTCGCGTCACGGTTCAATAGCGCTGACCTTGACGCGCAGAATTCTATTTTTAGAAGTACACCCTGCACCATCATCCAATAATACAGAGATGTTGTATGAAGTTGGTGTTGGAATTGCTTTTTACACCTGCGCTGAACCCGCCTCCATTTTCGCCGAGCACTATAAAACCGTGACGAGACGTGTACCAGTCGTACGAAGAGGACAGACGCGTTGCAATAAAATACTGAATATTTTAAAGATATATGATGATAATTTCCATGATATAAGAAAACAAGGTATGCTCTTCCGGGAGTGTCGCCAGGTAAAGTGACTGTCCAGTTGCCACTTCATTTCAACAAAATGTAGAAGTTGGGAAACAAATGTGATAAGAGTCAATTGAAAAATCATAAAAAAATGACAATTCAATTATATTTGTTAGATCAGTAAAAACAGCGTTAGTTAAACACGAGTCAATGTGATAAAATAATTGGTAAATACAAAATCACATAGTTTTATCAGAATCATACAGGAGTTCGGGGAGTTAGGATTATACGCTAGTGGTAACACCAGGAAACAGAATCGTCTTCTCATTCGCCGATGGCGACGATGACGTAGCCTGGCGACACCCACGTGACCACGAAGAGCTCTCGGAAGAGCATACCAGTTTTCTTATACCATGATAATTTTTATCATCATAAATATCAGATGTATGAAACCGATATGCTTCTGACATGAAAAGATACAACATTGTGATTAAAACGTTACTCACATGTCCCGCCAGATTGAAGTAGGGTGTGTTGCTGAGGTTTATGACGGTAGGCTCGCTGGTGGTACACTTCATCTCGATCTTGATGGAGTTGTCGCAGGTCACCTAATAAATAACACAAATAAGCAAGTTCGTTCGATAGTCTCCTACTAAATATTATAAATGTCAAAGTTTGTATGGATGAATATATGGATGTATGAATATTTGTTACTCTTTCACGCAAAAAACTACTGAACCGATTAGGCTGAAATTTGATATAAGTATAGTTTGAGACCTGGAATAATATATAGGCTATTTTTATCCCAATAAAACGCGGGCGTAGACGCGAGCAGCAGAAAGTTTTTTATATTATAATAAGCTTTCGGTCCGCGGATTTTTTCGCCCTAGAACCTGAGATAACACGTTCACTACGACTGTATTATGTTGACGACCAATGTGGCGCGGCAGGCGAAGGCCCGCCTGCGACGTAAGAGCTTGCGGGTTCGATTTCCCCCTTGGAATAAATGTTTGTACGATCTCCTAATATTTGTTCCGGGTGTTCTGGACATTTTCTATGTATGGTACTTGTAATAAAAAATATATGTCTATCTATGTATTGTATTTTGCATGCCATTCATTTAGTACCCATTACACAAGCTCTGCTTAGCTTGGGGCTAGATAATGCTGCGTGGATTGTCCAACATTATTGGTTTATTTTACTGAATACCTCGAAGGAAACCTGCGCCATCACAGTCCCGGGGTAACCCTCATGGAAGCGCTCAGAGACGTGGCTCATGATGACCTTGTGGCCAACCACATAAGATCGCCAGTTCACCTACAATTAGAAAGATAAAGCTTTCATTTTATCGCCTTTCAAAACAGGCTGTACTTAGTTTAACTCGTAAGTTTCAGTAGTTAGTTTGACTTAAGTAATCCTTAGTTTAATTTAACTTAAACTTAACTAGACCAGCAATAGAATCGGCCTTATCTGGTATTTGTTAAAACAAATTTTAATATGGAAGCTGCTGATAGTTGCTCAAGGGCGCGTCCGGGAACGCAAATACAGCAATACATCAAAAGTTGTTTTTCTGACCCATGGTTATATACTAACGTAACTAATCGCTTCACTATCAAATGGCACCGCACGCTCTATATAGAGTTTCTATACTCTGATTCAAAAACGTGGATTTTTTTGTATACAATGTTTGTACAAAACCCAAGGAATATTGGTGGAAATTATTTGACGGCATTGGTATCATCGAAGCAAAGCACAGAAGTTCGAAATATTTTTTAGTATTGAAAGCTTTTTAGGATTTTTAGCTCTTTAGCTTTTCATTCATAATTTAATTGATCTCTCGTTCGTTTTCAAATTCAATTTTGAAGACATTTGAGATGCTATCTTGTTGTTTTCTGTTATTGTTATCAGTTTTTGTTAAGTTTTCATTCATAAATGTCTTTGTTGACATAAAATATCTTGGACCCTAATCAGAGTATGGACATTAATCCGTTTGATTGTCTTTGGACTCGAGACGATGGTAGGCCGTTGATGAACTTCGTGGTAAGGTAGGTACAAGCCCGACGTTTGGGGCCCTTTTGTTTTCGACCCGTTCTTCATTACATCGGATCTCAAAGTTGGGCTCCTGTCTCATGCCGCGGCGCAGAGTATCTTTCTCTCCTAGCGTGTCTGCCGCGTGTTGCTTAGTAGGCGATTGTATGCCATAAGACAGGCAGGTTGTTCCGTGTTTGCCATTCACTCGTATAATTATGTGGAATACTTATCAGTTTGTACCGTCAATTAGTAGTAATTAGTAATGGACGACCACGACTAGCAAGACTCTTTTACTATAAAAACTTTCGTATTTTGACGAATTTATAATGAATGTAAGCGGGTTAACTACGAACCTAGTTTGTGTTGGAGAGGTGTTCTTCCAACACAACATGGGTTCGTAGTTAACCCGCTTACATTCATAATGAAGGTAAGACTTCTTTCGACTCGATCAGATTGGAACCATTACGAACAGATACTAGCCGGGTCAGAAATTTATTTTGACAAGGTCTCATCATATTTTTACAACGTGCGGGTTGTAGCAGAAAAGTGAAAAAATATTTACTTTGACAAGGTTCTCTCCCATTCTGACGGCACGGATTACAAACTTCGAACATAAAGGAGGGAACCGTTGTACAAAAAATAGTCCGAACACCCCCCTCCGGTTTTCTGACAGGGTGGTAAGGAATATACGTATAGCATACAGAGGTAGGTACACAGAGAGGGATTACGCTCACATTCGCAAAAAAAAAGTGTTTCTACGTAACAGTTTACAACACTGCGCAGAACGTTACTGTATTTTGCTGAGGAGAAACGAGTTAGTAAATAATTTCCTTTCCTATAAGTTCGAAGATTATATGTGTGATGTGTATATGCGACATCTGAATTGATCCCATTGATCAATTCAGATGTCGCCACAGGTATACTAATTTCACAGCACTTAAAACGTTGCCGTCCCTTTCGTATCCGTCGAAATATAATTGATATAATCTTTACGACCGATGTGGCACGATGGGCGACTACGGTCCGTCTGCGACGCAGGAGGTTGCGGTTTTGATTCCCGCCTTGGGACAAATGTTTGTAAATATTTCTTCCAGGTGTTCTGAGTATTTTCTATGTATAATATACAAACTATGTAGGTAACGTATTCTATTTTGTATGTATATCAGTCATCACGTAACATTAACACAAGTTCTGGTTAGCTCAGGGCTAGATGATGCCGGGTGGATTGTCCAGCTTATAATAAAAAAAAATGCTGTCAGATAAGTTTAATTTAGCTTTGGCGACATCTAAATAGATACCATTGTACTATAAAACTCTCATAGTTTCACGAATTCATAGTACGGATGTAAGCGGGTTAACTTCGAACCTTATTTGTTATAAATAAGGTTTATAGTTAACCCGCCTACAACCGTAATGAAGACAACATTGTCTCATAAGAGATGCCTCACCTTATCAAAGCCGACGTATCCTCCATTGTAGTGATGGTGGCCTTTATTACTAGACAGCATGTACATTCTGCCGGAAGGCCTGACAATGATGGTCCCGTCTCGCACTATGTTGGCGTAGCGGCCGATTACGGAGCCAAAGTACGGGTTTCTAGGCTGAAAGTATTCTAAAACAAGACAAAAACTTTATTATAGCAGGAAAAAATTGCAGAGGAAGCAACTTTACCAACTGTTCTCAGATTTCTTTTACAGAAATATTGCAGGAGAGCAATGGGACTGTACAGAATGGAAAATAAACAAATGAATAAATAAACTAGTATAAGGCTGTCGGTTTTAAAAAAATATAGTAGAGCAATGCGCCTCGTCTGGTAGTCGAAGTCGATCGAAATAATTTGACGTGTTTTAACACACGTTTTAACAATATTACTACTAATGTTTCAAACCATACTAAATGCATGATAACGATGATGCTTCTGACGCGCCACGACTCACCACGCCATAATAGTGTGGTTCCTTAAGGTGCTACCCCGACCCAATAAGAGCCGCTACCTTTTTTTATCGTAAATAAATTTACAAAAATCCTATCATATACCTATCATAAGCTTATTTTTAATGCCTCTGTAATAGTTTTATAATGTATAGCGTAGGAGGAGATGCAAAAACCTAGTTTGGTGGCCAAAAACTGCATCTTCGCATCTCATTCAAAATAAAAATATTACAGAGGCATTATAAAAAGCTTATGATAGGTATCACAAACTGGCCAAGGGATTTTTGACAATTCCTTTCTTCAACGTAATGATACGATAAAATAGGTGGCGGCTCTAGTTTGGGTCTGGGAAACGCCTTAATGGATTCGAGTGTAGAGTACCAGTAGTGTATTTGTGTTTGTTTATTTTTACCTTCCAACGTATCGAAACCAGCAACAACATCGTCCGGTATTCCTTTCCGATCCGGTACGGATATCGATGTAATGGTCGCTCCGTAGGATATCACCTGAAATATTAGAGATAATTATAAATGCGAAATATTGAACGTTTGGATGTTTTGATATATCATAATTATTTTCTTACAACCATTGTGTACTTTTGTAAATCTATTGAAAAGGATCGGACTTCATACATTCATAAAAATTTATCGGATTTAACTTATATATGTATTTATAATTTAATTTACATTCTTTATTTTCAATAATCTGACATAATTTAATTATTTGATTTTAAATTTGTTTTATAACCTTCCTACATATAATTTAAGTACCTACCTATACTAACTTGTATTATAAGTGATCCTTATCCTGCCCGACCCGGCTTCGCACGGGTGGACATTTATGAAGGTGGAGGAGATCGTGGAGTATGTGAAGAGGAAGACCAACACCTTGGTGAGGGTCGAGCGGTTGGAGTCGCGTCATAATGACTTTAAATCATTTGTGGTGCGTATTCCAACTGAGAATATTTCGACCTTCACTAATGAAGAATTCTGGCCGAAGAATGTGCTGTTCAGGCGTTTTTGCGGACGTTTACCAGTCGCGGCACATAATATTGCGTGTCACACGTCGCCGACATTACGTCTTAGTAAATAAGTTTATTTTATGTATGTTAGACTAAGGTATATATTTTTATATGGGCCGTAGTTTTTAAGTTTTTTAGATCCTGTACTTGACTAACTGTGTTGCCTGAAATAAATGATTTCATCATCATCATCATCAGCCCATACACGTCTACTGCTGGACATAGGCCTCCCCCGTACGACGCCACAAATAGCGGTCCCGAGCCCCCTCCATCCATCGACTCCCCGCGACCGCCACGACGTCGTCGGTCCATCGAGTGGATGGTCTCCCATGTGGGGGGGGATTTGCCATAATCACCACGCTTGGTAGACGGATTGGTGATTGCAGTGTTGGTGTCTAAAAATACTCAGACGGAAGCTGCTGCCCTTCCTCTGATGATATATATAATAAATGATTTATATATATTATATTATTATTTATTTTTTAAACATTTAGGCATAAACGTACAGAAAATGCAGGACATAGCCTATATTAGTCAGTGATAATGTAGCATTCAAATGGTGAATTAATTTTTAAAATCGGTCCAGTACTTTTTGACCCAATTCGTTACAAACATACATACAAATCTTTCCTCTTTATAATATTAGTATTATAAATGTCAAAGTTTGTATGGATGGATGTATGGATATTTGTTACTCTTTCACGCAAAAACTACTGATACGATTAGGCTGAAATTTGGTATGAGTCTAGGTTGGGACCTGGAATAACATAAAGGCTATTTTTTATCCCAATAAAACGCAGGCGAAGGCGCGGGCAGCAGCTAGTATTAGTATAGATAAGTAATCCGAAATAAAATAGTTTTATTTTTTAATTATTTAACTTATTTATTCAGAAATTGGACTGAGAAAGATAAACAAGGGAAAAGGGATAAGTAAAGAATAATTGATAATTTTTAGCGAAATATTAGATGTAACGTACCTACATGTACATTGGTCCTGTAGCTATCTTCGTTATGATAACAGGAGCTTCCAATCTCAATCAAAAAACGTAGTCCATTAAGTGAAATTTTGTTGGTGTGTGATTTATATTATTGATGAAATAAAATAATTCTTAGGAAATACTTCGAAGCCTGGATGAACATAGCCTAGTTACCAGAAAAAACGCGTGCACAAGCGCGAGCAGAAAGTATCGATAAATAAATTATCTCAAAAATTTACGAGTCCAGCGGGACTTGAACGCGCTATAGTTCATAAAGAAGTCCCAAAGATTTTCGACTAGTCGAATACTTGTCTCCGTAGCGCAGTTGGTTAGCGCAGTCTCATATTCAGTAGATGGTCGTGAGTTCAAGTCCCGCTGGAGTCGAAAAAAATAATTTTTAGATATATTTAATTTCTTTGAGATTACCCTGAGTGCGAGGGCTTTAATATCAAAAACCTATCGATAAATAACTTGAATAAAGTCCTTATTTCAAAAGCAATGATCCGTTCCACTAATAATGATAAAGTATACATAAACACTTACCCCCTTATTCTTAAAGCTATGCTAATTCTCATTCTATCTTCTTTTATTGACATAATTCAGATTGAGAAATAACACTACTTAGCAGCTGTTTTAAGTTAGCAGACCATTATGAATAACGGGGTAAGTATTCGTTAGCTTTATATGTAGGTACTGCGATCTGCAAAATTGGATGCCTACTAAATTACTCGAGAATGCGGGTATTTTTTCCGTCCGAAATAGGATATAGATTATAATAAAATAGGGTTTCGTGCTAAAATTATAATTCAACGGGGGTGAAGCCGCGGGCAGTTGAACAGCAGATTTGTTCCTTAGAATATTTCCGCAGTCAGTTTTATATTCTGCAGCAGTTACAGGCAGGATACCTTATCTATTCCTACCTATTAATAAGTATATAAATACCTGAACAGTCATCCTGTTTTTCGTCTTCCAAGTGTACCGCCGTACAATATCCACGTTGGTACTAGAAGCACAAGGACTCTGAGCCTCTTCTGGTGATGTGAACTCTTTGACCGTCTGACGCGCTTTCTCAAACACGCTTGATGACTTCTTTCCTCCAGCTTCTTGCATAGCTTTTGGCATGAAGCCGAAGCCATCCACGATAAGCTCCACATCAGGGACTTTGGGGGGCTCAGGGGGCGGGGGCGGCGGGGCCTCGGTTGCTATATCACCACCAGCTGCTTCCTCTTCCATACTTACTCAAGAATTTTGTACCGAAACGCGTTAGTGAATTTAGATCGCCGTAACGAGTTTGATTTATGCTGATTTATAAATTTTTGTAAATTTTATATCTTAATTTTTATGAAATTTTGTAAAAACATTTTATCTTACTGTAATTTTGACATATCTGTTTTTATTGGATTCTGACCAAAGAGAATACAATACCGACATTCTGACAAACCTATGTTTTTAATGCTAGGAAAAAGTTTAGTTCGTTGTATACTCATTGGTTTTGTTTTTTACCTGACTTTCGTTAAGGTTTTAATCAAATAGTTTTTAATAAGAGGTCTGTTTTAAAATCTTTCTGCGAAAAATAAACTTCACACGTCGCGATTTTTGTTGTTTACATTGACGAAAATCTTAACTTGATATGTTTAGAGTTGAACGGGTTCGAGTTTAAGAGCTATGTCATGTCACGCAATAGGTACCTATACGTATTACGAATTTGAACTCAATTAAGCTGAATTTAGGTCCAATTTCACCAATCGCTGCCACGGCTTACAATAAGTTCAACAGAACCAATTTCAGGTTGATCGTGTTCAAAATGTGACAACTTGCAATCGGTGAAATTGGACCCAAAACCAGCTTGATTGACTTTAAATTCGTAATACCTGTTAACATGACGTGACGTGACATGACAGTTCTTGACAGCGATTGAACCGGATCAACTTTATGTCGGTAAAATGCACGGTGAAACTGGTTTTAGGCCCGGACTCCACCAAATCAGAGATGTACGGAGATGTCCGAAGTGGAGACAAGAAGATACGTTTTTCATACAGGCATGATACAAGCTGTGCCTAAGGTGTAATTCTAAGATGGACAGCAGGCCGCAAACTGCAGCTGCAGGCTGCAAGCGACACTTCTGATTTCTATGCATCTCTGTGAAATTGATTCCACGCACGGCAACACTGCGGCCTGCGGCCACGGCGCGCAGCAACCGCAGAATGCAGTGCAAGTGATGTCGCGAATCGCAGAGAGTTCACACGCGTCGCGCACAAAAATTTCAACATTTCGGAAGTTGATGAAGAGAAATTGATTAACTTTGTTGCTTGATCATCCAGTCATTTATGACACATCTAATCCAAATAATCGTAATAATTTGGTCAAAGATAATAGTCTCGCACAGAGGTATTGGAGTGACTGAGGCATCGTTCTATGTATCGCGGAATGCCGGTTAAAGAACGGGTGCCCCAATACATGTCTCAATATTTTATCATAACATGGGCCTGCTTTAAAACATCTTTAACCTAGGGGAGTCTTTCTTCCTTATCCTCTCCTTAAAATCTTTTCCGTCTTTTATGTATGGACGTAAGATTTATAAAAGCTGCATCGATTTATAAAATGGAAAAAAGTTTACTTGATTTAGTAAAGAATACAATATGAAAAAATACAATTTTATTATAATTTAAAAAGCATTTATTGTCATAAATTATAAAAAATCCATTGGCGTATTAATCCCGTTATAAACGGTTGAAATAATAACACTAGGTCGTCAAAATACGATCATATGTGCGTTAAACTTAATTATAAATAAATCTGACACGTAAAAGAGCTCGTTATACGTTACCTCATAAACGTTTTCAGTCATTCAAACCCAAAATACTTTCACGGCCTGTTTGTCGAGGTCCAGCGGACTCTTCCAATTGGCGTCTTCCAAGATATCCGCGATCTCGTCTACGTACCCAACTTCCTTACGCGGTGACGGTGGTATGATACTTATGATCGGCAATCCTATTTCTTGAAACGAACTCATTGACGAGAAACCACTTTCATCTTCTATAAAATTGGCGGCGAGATTGTATTCATTCCTTTTCTCTACAAATCTTCGTGCTTTCGGCGACGCGTCTGTTGTTTTCATCGAATTGCTATCAGCTATCTTCACTTCCGCGTATTCGTTTTCTAATCCACTCATGGGTAGTTGAGGCGAAAAATTATGACTGGAATCTTTGGATTCAAGATCATTAGTGACGTATTTGAACGCGTCTTCGCTATCGCATATTGTGTTCAAAAACAAGGTTTTAGTGACATCTTCATTAGTGGAATTCAAGTAAGAGGTGGAATCATTGTTTTGGCTTTTGTCATCTGTTGACGTCTCACATATGGTGGCGTATTCTGGTTCACAAGAGGTGCTAGCGAGATCGGGCAGTTTCGTGCTGAGCACTGAATTGGCAAGATTTATTAATCGAGTAATTTCCTCCGTAATTTTCAGAGAGGAGTTTTCTTCTGGATTTGAATGCTGTGTTGAAGGTATCCTGAAAAGATAGACAAATATTATTATAACTTTGTTTTAATTTATGGCAATGCTTACGATCAGTGGTGATCGTACTGGGCTCTTGTTTGTTCCTAACTTTGAAGCATACAGTTCATCTTACCAGCCGTTGCTATCCTTAAAACCACTGACGTTGCTTATGGACTTGCTGATCTTCCTCGTAGCCAGCTTCTTTGCAGGGCTGACGGAGAATTCTCTGTTCTTGTTCACGTGAAGTACTGACTTGGAGCGTGGCAGGTCTGAGCTCATCCGAGGTGCCAGTCTCGATATAGACTCGTTACGACTTAGCTCTGGCTTCTGATACTCTATGTGTTCCTTCACTCTGCTCAGGAAACTGACGACCTGCTTTAGTAAAGCTATGTGCATCTGCCTGTTCACTTCAGTCTGCAAGTAACGCATAAAAATAATTAATCACCAAAAAAAATATACCAAGTAACAACTCGCAAATCTAGAACAAAGAACGTAGGCAGAAATTTTGTTTATAAATTAAAAACAATGACAATCGCTGTTTGCATTCATTTTACTTACGACACTGTTTCACAATGTGTTTTGCATTGCATTTTTATTGACACATGAGACATTCATCTGAAATACGACGATATTCTACGATTTTGTTCATTTGATCTGCTAAATGGTACAAATTGTTTCATCATCATCATCAGCCCGTATACGTTCACTGCTGAACATAGACCTCCCCCAAACTACGCGACAAATAGCGGTCGTCAGCCGCTACTGTGAGAACTTGTATACACATATGGAACCAATGTCATAACATTCTATGTCGATACGTGCACAGCTGAGTTATGTAAATAATTGAGCACAGAGAAGAGACCTTCGCAAGCAATGCCAAATGATACAAATACAACAACTAAAGATTCAGTTTAACTATAGGGCCCTTCTTTAAGGGGCTAACCCGACCCAATCAGAGCCGCCACCTACATAATTTATCGTATTATTACGTACGATATAAAGGAATTTTTAAAAATCCTTTGGCCCGTTTGTGATACCTATCATAAGCTTATTTTTAATGCCCCTGTAATTTTTGTTTTATATTGTATAGCTTAAGAGGAGACGCGACAACCAAGTTTGGTGGTCAAAAAGTGCAACTTCACATCTCTTCCTAAACTATACAAAATAAAACTATTACATAGGCATTAAAAAAAAGCTTATGACCGGTATCATAAACTGACCGAGGGATTTTTGAAAATTCCTTTGTTTAACGTTATAATACGATAAAATAGGCGGTGGCGCTAGTTTGGGTCTGGGAACCACCTTAAGCTCACCTGTGAAAGTTGCCATCTAAGTGTCTCCACCTCCATGTTCAGTGCGTTTACTTCTATGTTTTTCAAATTCGAGTTAGTTTTGTCGGGGGGCTTCGCATCGCCGATCTGCTCAATGTTCTTCGGGAGTTGAGAAGATCCTGTAAGTGTCCGTAAAGATTCTGTTGTCTGTAACAAAAAACGATTATTATGACCAAATCTCACTTGAGTAACGAAGAACGGATAAGAAAATCTGGGTACATTCACGTTACCTTTCAATCATTCAATCAATCATATCAATCCATACACGTCCACTGATGGAAATAGGCCCCCATACGAAGCCACAAATAGCGGTCCTGAGCCGCCTCCTTCCATCGACTCCCTGCGACCGCTACAATGTCGCCTGTCCATCGAGTGGATGGTCTCCCATGTAGGGGGAAACGTTACCTTTAAAAGCAAAAAATTTGAAAATAATCCTACTTCGTACTAATATTATAAATGTCAAGGTTTGTATGATAGATGTGTGGATGTATGGATGTCTGGATGTATGGATATTTGTTACTCTTTCACGCAAATACTACTTAACCGCTTAGGCTGAAATTTGGTATAGTTTGGAACCTGGGATAACATATATGGGCTATTTTTTATCCCGATAAAACGCGGGCGAAGGCACCGGCAGCAGCTAGTAGTAGTAAATAATGTTATTAAGATTATATTTAGGATTTTAAAAACAATTTGTATGACACAACGACCTCAGAAAACTTTGCAAGCATTATTCCACTTTTCTAAAGAAACTGTGTCATTTCGTCATTACAGTCGACTAGCGGAAACTAAATCACGCATAAATATAAGATAAAGGCGAAACTTTGTGGTGAAGATGTGTGTTTGTGTACGAACAGTGTCACACTACTGAATCACACCAATCCTACTCGGACTAATATTATAAACTAGCTGGTGCCCGCGCCTTCGCCCGCGTTTTATCGGGATAAAAAAATTGCCTATATGTTATTCCAGGTCCCAAAATATACATATACCAAATTTCAGCCTAATCGGTTCAGTAGTTTTGGCGTGAAAGAGTAACAAATATCCGTACGTCCATACATCCATCCATACAAGTTTGACATTTATAAAATTAATAGGATGTCAAACTTTCTAAGGATGGGTGTATGAATGTATGGATGTTTGTTCCTCTTTTTCAAAAACTACTGAACTGATTGGGCTGAAATTTGGTATGGGTATAGTTTGGGGCCTGGAATAACATATAGGCAATTTTTTTCTTCCCGATAAAGCGCGGGCGAAGGCGCAAGCAGCAGCTAGTATTATATAAATGTAAAGTTTGGATGGATGGATAGATGAATGTTTGTTACTTCTTCACGGCAAAATATAGTTAAAAACTAAAACCCGACTACATAAAAGTGTTAAACAAGCGTTCACCTATTGTCCATAGCATTTTGTTTTGATACTTAGGTAGTCGGAGGCCT
The DNA here is from genome assembly GCA_947859395.1 of Eupithecia insigniata. Classification (NCBI taxonomy): domain Eukaryota; kingdom Metazoa; phylum Arthropoda; class Insecta; order Lepidoptera; family Geometridae; genus Eupithecia; species Eupithecia insigniata. The sequence goes on from OX401993.1 coordinate 17,818,219, forward strand.
TAGTTACTAATTGTACCCTAGGTATATGGTGTGAGTGCCTCCGACTACCTAAGTATCAAAAGAAAATGCTATGGACAATAGGTGAACGCTTGTTTAACACTTTTATGTAGTCGGGTTTTAGTTTTTAACTATATTTTTTTTACACCTACACGCTAATAGTTTGAGAATCGTTAACCTCACAAAAGTTTGACAAACGGTTTCAGAAATTACAAACAAAGACCTTTGCAACGATACCACACACGAGCATATTTACTAACATTGAGATTTTTGACCCTTTCTTAGACCCCCGCTATCTCGTTAGAACTCCATTTTTATCTGACGTCACATAGCCTATAACCATCGGGCTATTAAGACGAATCATATGACACCTCATTTGTTGAAATCGGACCAGTAGTTTCAGCGCTACGAGGGAACATAAAAATCGGCTACATACATACATATGTACATACATAGGATGTCAAAATCATAACCCTCTCGTAGTAGGGTAAAAACTACCAAATTATGATTCTGACCCACAACTGCCCACAAGTCAATTCATGGAAACTGATGTGAAAATAACTTTTCATTTGAAAAGATTCCAAATCAAAATACGTGCGTAACCGCGGGACAAAAAATTATACAGTTCGAGTTTTTACTCGATTTTTTTTCACGAGTTCTTAGTATCTTATTTTTAACTAGCCGTGGGGCCGCGGCGTACGAATATCGACCCCTCCAACTCAACCTGTGGATGTCGTAAAAGCCGACTAAGGGAACCTACCAGAGGAAGGGCAGCAGCTTCCTTCTGAGTTTTTTTAAACACCAACACTGCGATAACCAATCCGCCTGCCAAGCGTGGTGATTATGGCAAATCCCCCCCTACATGGGAGACCATCCACTCGATGGACCGACGACATCGTAGCGGTCGCAGGGAGTCGATGGATGGAGGCGGCTCAGGACCGCTATTTGTGGCGTCGTACGGGGGAGGCCTATGTCCAGCAGTGGACGTGTATGGGCTGATGATGATGATGATGATGATGATTTTTCTTTAATACTTAGTTCTAAATCAAGAACAACTTAAAAAGGCTACTCGTCAACCAAAGGTTGTTAATTTGTTCTATATATATAAAAATCTCGAGTCACAGTGTTTGTAACAAAACTCCTACTACGGCTTGATCGATTTTTATGAAATATTTTGTGAATATTTGGTAGGTCTGAGAATAGGCTGGTATCTATTTTTTATACCCCTAAGGTATAATATATATGGGTGGCCCACCACAAAATTATTTTTCTAATTTTTTGGACAAATTAATTAATTAATTTTTCTTATGATTTGACATTAAAAAATACATATAACCTACAATTTTCACCTTTCTAACACCAACCCTCATTTTTTTTTAGCGATCTTCAACCCTCAGTGGTCGATGGCAAAAAAACGTTTGCCGGGTCAGCTAGTCTGTTCTTTTATTTCTATAGATGCATTTTTTGTTGGTAGGAAAACAAGCGACGCTCTTCCTTTGACAGCGGGTTAGATGTCTAAGGTAGAATATTTACGAAATTGAGTGTCGTTTCCAAAAAATTCTAAATCTATGGTCGTTTCCAGGTTATATCACAGACATGATACTAGGCTAAGGGCCGCCATACACGGACTGCTTGGAGCGGTCGTTATCGACTGCTTCAAGCTTAGACTGCACAGTAAACTACTGTCTCGTACGTACACACAAACACGGACTGTCGAGATGCCGAGTGCTCTCGCGCAGTTACGAGCTCCGCCCGCGCTCTTCATTCCACCTCCCGCGCGCTTCCCGTCCGCACGCTTCCCGAGCAGCTGGTATCAACTGCTCCAAGCAGTTATCAACGGCAGCTTCAAGCTGTCGACTATGACTGCCCGAGCAGTCCGTGTACGGCGGCCCTAAGATCAAGCAGCCTACTTTCCTTACGTTTAGCCTTAAGATTTGCTTCTGCATGTTACGAGTATGCAAGGCATTTGTATACTATTAGTTACGTAATAGAATAGTATAAAAATTCCTTGATGTTATGTCAAGTTATCTAGGTCTATGGTACATGTGCTCTCTGGATTGGGACAAAAAGAAAATGGCTGACCAGTAAAGACGTGTATTTTACACAAAACTAAAGAAAATAACACTAACGTAAGACAAGGCAATATGGCTAATAACGCTATCGCCGTTCATTTGTAAAATGAACAATGTAACAAAAATTTATCTCTCTGGGTGGGTCTTGGACGAATGAAATCACCCTCCTCTATATTCCCGGGATTAGATTGTATAAGATATTCGTCGTGTATTTAAAATTTACCGCTTGGTGTCCAGAAAATCTTTTTTCGGCCTTTGGCTAATGCACCTATGACGAGGCACCTTACGTAGTAGGTACCTAGAATAATGTCGTCCTAGCCGAATTTTGACCACGTCGTCGGTCAGTCTCAACGGAGACTATTAGCCAGATGCGCAGAACATATTATAGTCCACAAGTGTGTGTGCAAGCATAGGTGCACTCTCTATTCCATCACTCTCATAATCCAATGGGAAGGCAGACCGACACGACCGGGGAGAGGTCAGGTGCATGACAAACGGCTCAACATGCTTTCCGAGGCCGGAGGTGTATATAAGACCGTCAACATCCTGACTCCGGGCAGCTACTGTAATTTTTTTTAACTAGAACAACCCCAATAACAGCTTGTCTCCGCCCGGGATTTGAACCCAGGACCTCATTATCAGCGGTTAAACAAGCTGATCACTAGACTAACGAGGCAGTCAAAACTTGAGTTAGCAATCTAAAATAATAGTTATTCTGTGACCTGGGGCATGATACTTAGCCAATCTTCCATTGCAAAACCCTAACTGGGTACATGTGTGTGTGTGTGTGTATATCTATAATTTTAAACTCACCTCATCACTAAAACCCGATTGTATGAATTCTACTTCCTAATAATATTATAAATGTCAAAGTTTGTATGGATGGATGTATGAATGTATGGATATTTGTTACTCTTTCACGCAAAAACTAATGAACCGATTAGGCTGTAATTTGGTATGGGTATAGTTTGGGACCTGGAATAACATATAGGCTATTTTTATCCCGATAAAACCTGAAAGAAGGCGCGCGCAGCAATTAGTGTAACATACTGAATACTGTCTTTTTTCTTGGTGTCTTCCCAAAATATCTACCACTCTCCTACCTAGAACTCTCGAAGCCCTAACTCAAACTCCTGGTGGCCAATAAAATATAGCCTATATGTTATACCAGGTCCCAAACTATACCCATACCAAATTTCAGCCTAATCGGTTCAGTAGTTTTTTCGTGAAAGAGTAACAAATACACACATCCATACATCCATGCATACAAACTTTCACGTTTATAATATTAGTAGGATTTTGACCAACTTTGACTTATACTCAATTCGTAACTTTATATTGTTTAAATCTATATTAATATGAATCTTAAACTAGAATAATTCTTATATCATAACTAGCTGACCCGTGCCCACTTCGTTGGGCGGTAAACATTTTTAGTGAACCGAACCCAACCGTGAGACCGAGTCAAAGATCAAAGTTGTATCCACTTCCAGTGTCTTCGCCACGACAGGTAGGTATATAAGCAAGTAGAGACTGAAGAGCATCAAATGCCTGGTGCGTTTCGCCAATGCATTGCAAGGGGTCATCCCGGGTACGCAGCACAATGTCCCGCCTGTCACAGTGCTGATCTACCAGGACGACGGCAACCTCATTGGTAGCGAGAGCTTTGTACAAACCGGATGCTGTCCAGTAGGTCGTTTATCGGGACTAATAACAATTTTGTTATCATTTTGTTGGCTTTTGGGTATGGACTCGTATTTTATGTCCTTCCTCGTAGTATGAACTCAAATCATGCAAGGTATCATTCGAATCCCTACTGAATGGATTTGATTTTTGCACTATTTTAGGCCGAGAAATGTCACTTCCATCCCCACTCCCAAGGGAACCTTAACGAATTCCAGGATAAAAAGTATTACATTACCTTTCTCGTAGTATGAACTTAAATCATGCCAAGTTTCATTTGAATACATTCAGTAGTTTCAGCGCTATGCGCAGCCAAGAAATTTTACCCTACTGCGGGGGGCCACTACGGGGGGCTACTGGGGGTCCCACTGCGGGGCAATGTGGGGGGCCCACTGCGGGGGTAAACTGCCGGGGACCCACTTCAGGGGGCCATCTGCCGGTGGCCCCCACTTCCGGGGCCCCACTGCCGGTGCCCCCCACTGTGGGGGCTACTGAGGTCCCACTGCGGGGCAATGTGGGGGCCCCACTGCGGGGGGCAACTGGGAGGGTCCGGTTGCGTGAGGGGCCCCACTGCTGGGTCCCCACTTCTGGGACCTCCACTGCCTGGGGTCCCACTGCCAGTGCCCCCCACAGTGGGGGTCATCCTGCAACGCGCAAAATTTCACTTCCATCCTCTATCATAAGGGAACCCTTCTGAGTTCCGGGATAAAAAGTATTTTATGCCCTTTCTTGTAATATGAACTTTGAATTGACTACCTGACATTTGAATACCTTCAGTAGTTTCGGCGCTATGCGCAGCCAAGTTATTTTACTTTCATCCCTTCTCCCAAGGGAACCCTATTGAAATCCGGGATAAAAAGTATTCATGTCCTTCCTCATAGTATGAACTCAAATCCTGCCAAGTTTCATTTGAATACATTTAGTAGTTTCGGCGCTACGCGCAGCCAACCAATTTTACTTTCATCCCCTCTCCCAAGGGAACCCTATTGAAATCCGGGATAAAAAGTACCCTATGTCCTTTCTCATAGTATGGTCTCAAATCCTGCAAAGTTTCATTTGAATATATTCAGTAATGCCGGCGCTACGCGCAGCCAACCAATTTTACTTTCATTCCCTCTCCCAAGGAAACCCTATTGAAATCCGGGATAAAAAGTACCCTATGTCCATTCTCATAGTATGATCTCAAATCCTGCAAAGTTTCATTTGAATATATTCAGTAATGCCGGCGCTATGCGCAGCCAACCAATTTTACTTTCATCCCCTCTCCCAAGGGAACCCTATTGAAATCCGGGATAAAAAATATCCATGTCCTTCCTCGTAGTATGAACTCAAATCCTGCCAAGTTTCATTTGAATACATTCAGTAATGCCGGCGCTATGCGCAGCCAACCAATTTTACTTTCATCCCCTCTTCCAAGGGAACCCTATTGAAATCCGGGATAAAAAGTATCCTATGTCCTTCCTCGGAGTATGAACTCAAAGCCTGCCAAGTTTCATTTCAATACGTTCAGTAGTTTCGGAGCTATGCGCGGCCAAGATACAGACAGACAGACAGACAGACAGACATGATGGAAAATAAATACATTTTTGGCATCAGTATCGATAAAAGAGAGCCCTCCAAAAAAAAATTTCACTTTATCTTCAATGTACAGAATTGGACCTGTTACAGTTTTATTATAAGTATAGATTTAATTAAACTTGATTATTGATTATTTGACATAGGTATGTAACTTTTTAAAGCATTATGTACTTAATCTAACTATATTTAATACTAAAACCTACTGTAATTAATATAATTGGCCTAACACCGTCCTAATTATGTCAATAAATAAATAACAGACCATACCCAAAACTTCGTATTCTCAGAAACTTTATTTTCCTGATACCATGATAATTTAATGGTATGGCAGGAAATGCCTTACCATAAACATATTATCAGCGTGGTCTACTTTATTGACAGACCGTTGGTATGTAGCTCATTTTAATCTTAACCTTTAGTTAGAAAATCTTCAGCTGTAAACAATAGCAGCACAATGAAGTAAGATATATACATACCTAACTGTTTCTCTAAGACAATTCATCCAAACGGTCTTTTAATTAGCTCATGCTTCGCAAAAACTTTTGCAGACAACGACGTGGGCTTTGATCGTTCTCCCCACGCTCTTGTTTCGATTGTGCTTTCTGACCTCGATGAACTGAACAATAGTATCACGTATAACAGTTCGCTTTATTTGAAACCAGTTGAATTCATTCTCATCAACATCATGTTGAATCCGGACCAAAAGATCCACTGCTAAATCTTCATGTTTTATCTACCCTAGTGGTTAATTTAATCTTGTGCTGGACAAGTGTGAATGATATTAGAACAGCGAGTGCTGTTCTAGCTCTCTGTTAGATTCGAGATCTGTTAGGTGGTAGAGAAGTTCCAGAATATAGAATTAATTTATTACACCACTAGCTGCTTCCCGCGCCTTCGCCTGCTTTTTATGGGGATGTAAAATAGCCTATATGTTATTCCAGGTCCCAAACTATACCCATACCAAAATTTCAGCCGTAGGCGAGTAACAAACATCCATACATCCATTCATACAAACTTTGACATTTATAATATTAGTAGGATATATGTAGTAACAAGTCATTCACAAAAATTGTTATTGTATCGGTATATTAATACATTATTAATAACTTATATAAAAAAAAATACTCTAAGTATTAGAGATGAGTCCGGTATTCAATAACTAACTCAGCACCTGTTAGCATGGTCCTAAAATATCTAACGCTAACCGGTAGCCAAATATCCAATAACTCCCATCCTTACTAAGTATTCATCCATATCTTGAAAAACAGATTCCGTCGGGAATTGTCGTTGCCATAAGTTAAAGGCAGGCGTGGAAGGTGCGTCACGCATATTTTTTGGCAATCGGTTAAAGACGGAAGGTCCCATTATACCACAGTTCTAGGTTCAGCCTCCCCCAAAGGACGTCTCAAAGAATTTTGCTTACCTGTTTCCTCCACCGACTCTTGCGTTGCGACTGATATAAAGTCGTCAATTATCATCATAGTATTAGTGTATCTAAATCGCATTAAATTTAGATTTAGATAGGCAAAATAAATATATGTAGACACATAAGTGATATATAAATGTACAAGTGGTTTCTTTTTGACTTCTTCCATCAGTGGACAAAATAATAAGTGAAGCATAAGCTAGAGCTAGAAAACTGAGGGTTATACAGCTAGAACAGTTACGATATAAATATATGGAGTTATACTTATCAAAAAAAGAAACAAGGTGTTATTGATTTTCTAACACCTTGTTTCTTTTTTGATAATTATATTTATAACTGTTTATATAAATTTTGACTTTCTAAGTGCTTATTTTGTAAGTCTAAAGAATTAAAGTTATTGATTCTAATTAACTATGCGATTTCTTTATGAAACTAGCACACGGCTTTAGACGACATTGCGACATAAGACGTGGGGGCGAATTCTTCTAACCAATTGCTTTACTATGACAATGGTATCGTAGCAGAATCTTCCATAGATGAAAGAAACTATAGATATTGTGTGTGGTGGTATTTGTATGGGGAGATTAATATAATAGTTCTAACCTTGAAACTAGCGTCTCTCCATCTGTATTTTCTTTCATCAAAGTTAAAATACCAAAATGTCACATTCTGAAGCGTTTAATTTAGTGGAATACGGCTGGAGGACCATACCCCGGATACCTCTATGCTAAATACTTTTTGAACAGATTTAATAAGTAATCACGATTCTAAGTACCGTTACGTATAAGTTTTTGAAGCAGTGCGCTGAATTTACAGAAGAAATATAAGTTTTAAAAATATGAACAGACTCTTTGCAAGCTAATGCATCGTATATCTGGTGAAGCTTTCTGCTTCTTCAGAATGTTGCAACATGCGGCTGCTCCTTTAGTGAGCAATGTATTGCTAAACCGAATAACCCACCGTCGTATTCACTGTTTCGAGCCGTAAGTTCAAATACACGATATCTGCAGTCGAGTCTACCATTTATTACTAATAGGAATTATTGCGTTTTAGCTTAGAATCTGGTGTGTTTATTTATTTTTGCATTAGTATAAATAAGTCGGTGAAAACCGATCGAGGTTTGTGTTTATGCTGCTTTGCTTTGGTCACTTGACTTGGTTTTTAACCCTGTACTAAAAAGTGCAGGGGTGGTTAATTCTAACAGTTGGTGGTTCGGACGCTGATTATATACAAACAAATCAATGGTCAAATATGTATCTTGTTAACGTCAATTCTGTAAGCGAAATAAATATTTGACATAAGATTTTACCATTGATTATGTAAAAACCAGCTGTAATTGTGGCATCGTAGCTGCCGAAGGGATGATTTTAATATTTTTTTTTTCAGGTTATTCATATTTCATTAAAAATATTCCTTGCTATACGATTTGGATGCATCTCTGCATTGTTATGTTCTATTTGAAATAAACGAATTAGCTATGTTATATGAAATATCTTTTTCTTTTTCACTTCTTCCACATAGGCCAAAAAATTTAAGTGAAGAGAATATCAATAACACCTTATTTCTTATTTGATAATAATAACTATGTTTATAGTATAAAAATTGACTTGTCTAAGTGCTTATTTTGTAAGACTAAAGAAATAAAGTTATTGATTCTGATTTTAAAATCAGTACAGCTGTTTCAAGGTTTCGATAGTTCAAAATCACATTTTTTGTAAAATTAACAAAAAATCTAATAGCACTAGTTTGTTACTATGATATATAGGTAGGAAGGATTATAGATGGTACAATCACAGATGAGGTTAAGTTGCGGTGTTGGCTCAAAATTCCGACCGTGTGATGAGGAATCTGTGTTTCATCGCATTCTATTACCATACTCACAATGGTCATTGTTGGCTTGTGCTAAATTAAGCCAGTGGGAACGGTGGAGTCATGTTTTTGTACTGTGCTTCAATAGATGTATACAAATTGATGGAAACCATTATAATATCGGTATAGGTACGCAGCTACTACCAACTACCAACGGAGGAGGGTTATGCGTTTGGCTCCCTATGTATAAATAAATAATGTTGGACAATCCACACATCATCTAAGCAGAGCTTGTGTTATGGGTACGAGATGACTGATATACATAATACAATATAACATAGATTGATACTTTTTATTTTATAGAGAAAATACCCAGAACACCCGAGACAAATATTTGCAGATCGTACAAACATTTATCCTAAGACGGGAATCGAACCCGTAATCTCCTGCGTTGCAGGAGTATATTTAATGTAGCCGATTTAATGTTTCCACGTAGCGCTTAAAATACTACTTCGATTTCAGCAAATGTGGTATCGATTGATTCGTGTCAATACCCCGGTGGTTATACACTATGTGACGTCAGATGATGTTGGGGGTCTAAGTAAGGGGCGAAAATTCGTTTGTTAGTGAATATGGCCGTGGGTCCGCGGCGTACGAATATCGACCCCTCCAACTCAACCCGTGGATATCGTAAGAGCCGACTAAGGGAACCTACCAGAGGAAGAGCAGCAGCTTCCTTCTGATTATTTCTCAACTCCAACACTGCGATCACCAATCCGCTTGCTAAACGTGGTGATTATGGCAAAATCCCCCTACATGGGAGACCATCCACTCGATGGACAGACGACATCGTAGCGGTCGCAGGGAGTCGATGGATGGAGTCGGCTCAGGACCGCTATTTGTGGCGTCCCATAGGGGAGGCCTATGTCCAGCGGTGGCCGTGTATGGGCTGATATGATGATGATGATAGTAAATATACTCGCTCGTGTGGGGCATTATTGCAAAGACATTTGTTTGTACTTTCTGAAACTGGTTTTTAAAGCCTAATAAAATTTTCTATTCTCAAGCAATCAGCAAAAAAGTTGGTCAAAATATAAGAGTATAGTAAAAAAGTAAAACCCGACTACGTAAAAGTCTTAAACAAGCGTTCACCTATTTTCCTTATCATTTTCTTTTGTTACTTTGGTAGTCGGAGGCCATCAGATACCTGAGATACAAGTAGGAACAAAGGCCTCCGAATACCTAACTACCTGCCTATCTATCTTGTTTAAGTAATGTTTATGGTGAAGGTGTCCCGGAGAATGACATCGGCAACTATTGAACCAACTTTAAAAAAAGGAGGTCCTCTATTCGGCTGTATGTTTTGTGTATAAATATCAATCAATATATTAACAATAAAGTCTTTATTGACGATAAAAATAACTATCAAATAATATAAACAAATAAAACTAGTATTTACAATTGAAACAATTGAGCTAACTGTAGACTGTTGCAAACAATCTACAGGTAGCTCAACCGGTCCATATCAACTGATATATATTATTGTTCATCATCATTCATGAGAATCATCTTGAAGCAGTCCCATAATTTTTTTCCCGAGGGATTACTATTTATCCCTTAAAACAGTCTAGAATTAGTAGTAGTAGCTTTTAGTACCTATTCATAAAAACAATAAATTATAACCCTTTAAGAAAAGACGGGGGAATATACAGGCAAACGCTAGTATAGGTATGTATAATTAAAAAGAAATCCTATCTCGTGTGCAGTTCTGGGCAGGGCTTGGTATCAAGTTACGGATGGGATCGGGTGGCGCCGCCGGCTCGGAACCAGTGATCAAGGCCAGTGGGCTACTTACTCTCAATTACAACTTGCTATTCATTTCCAACGCAATTACGCTATTATGTTTCAACTATTTATATTTGTTTTCATAATTCTAAAATGTTTAATAATTTTCTATTTTAATATTAACTATAAGACTAGAAGAATATAAGGTACTCTATTACATTGGATGTGCCCGTAAGAATATAAATAAGTACAAGTTTATAAATAAATAATCTAGCAGCCCGCCCCGGCTATATATTCTATGTCACCAACAGTGAAATAAATTTTCAAATCGGTTCAGTAGTTTCGAAACCTATTCAATGCACACAAAAAATCAAATCTTTCCTCGTTATGATATTAGTACCTATAGATGAGGTTTTTATATTAACGATGATCTCCTCCTAACCCAGAACATTCGGATCAAATCTGCAGATCTTACAAATATTCGGTAGCAATCAAACCCGCAACCACCTGCGTCGCAGGCGGACTTTCTTGCGCTGCGCCAATGAGGTCGTCCTATGACGGAGTTACATCAAGAACTGGGTATTTTTTGGAGACTGGTTTTAATTTTAATAATTATATAGGGAGTTGTTCAATAAATCCTTTTATTTTATATCCCTATTCATCCCTATATATTACAGTTCAGTATAAGATTATTTTGATCGATGTCTAGAATTTGTTTACCATAGGGTAAATTTATCCGTGAAGTTATACTTCTTTTTTTTCTTTTTTTTATAAGTATAAGATGCCTCTCCCTGGCACCAAATTACTTTAGTTCTAATTATGGTGCCATAACGACGAGAGAGTGGCCTAATGCAAGTTTTTGAATCTAAATAATTTTATTTCAATGTTCTTTTATTTTACAATCCTCCTCATCGATTGTGATGACGAAGCCTAAGATAGGAGTGACATAGTCACTGTGTGACAAAACTCCATTTAATAAATAAAGATAAATAAAAAAATAAAATATCCTTTATCTTTTCAAGGACTACTTGGACAGGTAACAGATGTGAAGAATCACACACGTTGAGTAGATATAGGGGCCTGAGTTTGTTTTCAAAGACTGATTGTTTTATTATGAACTTGAAGACCCCATGAAATTCGTATAAGCAAAATTTTTATTTTCTTTAGTTAAACAAATATACATAATATATAAAGTAATGACCGATTTAAAATATATTTTTTTACGAAGCAGTTGTCTCGTCGTTTTTATCTTTTAGCGAGACTAATGTTGGCAATTGAAGCTTATATACAGAGTGGTTTTTTGAGAAGGGTCGTGATGGCCAATTCGGATGCCACGATAGATTAAGATTTAAAGAAAAAACTAAATAATGCCGTTATTATTTAGTATAGATCGAGGGCATGACTACTTTCACGACTTTTCTATAAGTCTCGTGGTTTCAGACTCGACCATCACCGCCCTGCTCAAAAAACCAAGAAGAAGAAGATATTATACGGATAAGTGGGTTCTATCATACGTAATCGCAAAAAGAAACGTACACTTCTAAAATTGTATTTAAATTGAGGAATGCAACATTCTACACAAATCCTGTCGGGTTTAGAGAATGTTAAAATGTAAAATCTAGAATAAGTTTTTATAAATAAATAAATACAATAAATACAATACTATAACCACTAAAATTTTAAAATTCAAAATGGACTAGACACATGAGTTTACATCATAATTATCTAAAAATATGCTTGTTGCATTCAAACAAGTTATTTTTATAATGGTTTTACGCACCATCAAATATAATACATATCTGTATCCCGGAACTGCTTTTAAGTTTTATGATGTGTGGCAATTAAACTGGAAAATAGAACAAATAAAACTGTTTTTAATATCAAGCCCTTCCTGGTGCATCGGTCAACATTGACGTAGTTATTTTACTGTAGTACCAAGTAGTAGGTAGGTACATTGTTGATTGCAGACAAAAACCAAAGAGAATATTTGGCTGTATGTTTTTTTTATGTATTTTGTATTTCTTATTCTACAATTATTTACCCATAGTCCATAATTTACGGAGTAATCGATAAAAGTACTTATCGATTTCTCCGTTAGATATTGACCGATTTTGAAAATTATTTCTGTATTGTATAGAACGTAATCCTGAAGTGGTCCTGTAAAATTTTTACTCTTTAGGTAGTAGTATTTATCCCGTAAAACTTAAAAACAGTCTATAATTAAGGTATTCGAAATGAGGTTTTACTTTTTGCAAAATAATCTAATTTGTAAAATTGTATTGTGTTGAAAAAAGTAAAACAATAAATTAAGTTTTGATACCAACCTACTAATTATTATAACCACCAAAACTACATAGAAAGATAGACTTAGGGTTTTGGAGCGCGTTGAAGTCTTCTCTATGGATTTTTGATTTTCCTTTGAACAGATAACTTACAATAAAAAAAATTAAAATAGGTATGTATATAAACGCGATTAATAACCGTGAATATTTATAATAATAGAAAATTAGGTATATTGTATTATTTTTTCAACTACAGTAGTAGAAACAAGTTATTTAAATTTGTAACAGTCGAGCTAAATGCAGGCTGTTGCAAACATTCTAGAGCTTTTTTCAATAATTAGACGCGTAAATTAATTCGCGTTCATAATAATCACAGCCATGTACCACGCGAGAGAAGAAAGAAAACAGAACAGAACTGTGGTCCTCACCAGTATAAGAGCGCGTGAAGTCTTTGGTATGGGGAATTTGGTCGGTAGTTCGCATTAGCTAAATTATTATTCTACTAGCTGCTGCCCGCGCCTCAACCCGCGTTTTATCGGGATAAAAAATAGCCTATATATTATTCCAGGTCCCAAATTATATGATTATTCAGAATCAGAATCAGAATCAATAACTTTATTTCTTTAGGCTTACAAAATAAGCACTTAGACAAGTCAAATTGTATACTATAAACATAGTTATTATTATCAAATAAGAAATAAGGTGTTATAGATATTCTCTTCACTTCAATTTTTTGTCCACTAGTGGAAGAAGAGAAAAAGAAACCACTAGCACACTTATAATATCACTTAAGAGATATTGTTAGAGACATTGTTATTTTGCCTGTCTAAATCTAAATTTAATGCGATTTAGATACATGTCAATATTTCTATAAAGCTAAACAGAACATTGAATTTCTTACATACTACTGACAGTGCGGAACGGAGCGACATCTGGCCAAGCATTAACATCATTGATGTAATCATCTATGGAGTAAAAGGCCTTCCTGATAAGATTTTGTTTAATGTACTGTTTAAATTTACGAATAGGGAGTTCAGTTGCTTCAGATGGAAGCTTATTATAGAACCGCACGCAATTGCCCATAAATGATTTTCCTACTTTTCGTTATCTATGTATATGCTGGGATGTGTAATTTGTTCTTGTTTCTTGTATTTCTATTGTGAACATCACACTTTTTCAAATTTATTACTGTCGTCATCCCTATCGTACATACATATGTGTCTGAGTTAAAAATAAACTCGATTTCTGATTTCTATACATACATACATACACGGCGAAAGTTTGGACGGATGGATGTAAAGATGAGTATTTTTTAATTCTTCACGCTAAAACTACTGAACAAATGTGGCTGGAATTTTGCATACATTTTGCATATTTCAGCCACATTTTGCATTTTGCATAGGTGTAGATATGGAAGAGCCTATGCAGTTCGAACAATTAGATATATTACCGATGAAGATAAAGCTAGGTTAGTTTATTTCAGTTACTTTCATAGTATTATGTCTTATGGCATTTTGCTTTGGGGACAGGCAACTGACATCCAGACTATCTCCAAAAAAGATCGGTACGCGCAATTTAAAAATTAAAGCCACGCGACTCTTTGAGGGCATTATTTAAAGAAATAAATATTTTGACAGTAATATCGCAATACATCTATGAAAATCTTATGTATACGCACAAAAATAGAGAAAGCTTTATGAAAAAATTGTGATGTTCACAATAGAAATACAAGAAACAAGAACAAATTACACATCCCAGCATATAGATTACGAAAGGTAGGGAAATCATTTATGGGCAATTGCGTGCGCTTCTATAATAAGCTTCCATCTGAAGCAACTGAACTCCCTATTCGTAAATTTAAACAGTACATTAAACAAAATCTTATCAGGAAGGCCTTTTACTCCATAGATGATTACATCAATGATGTTAATGCTTGGTCAGGTGTCGCTACGTTCCGCACTGTCATTAATATGTAAAAAATCCAATGTTCTGTTTAGCTTTAAAGAAATATTGACATGTATCTAAATTGCATTAAATTTAGATTTAGATAGGCAAAATAAACATGTATTAGACACATAAGTGATATTATAATGTGCTAGTACTTTCTTTTTCACTTCTTCCACTAGTGGACAAAAAATTGAAGTGAAGAGAATATCAATAACACCTTATTTCTTATTTGATAATAATAACTATGTTTATAGTATAAAATTTGACTTGTCTAAGTGAAATTTTGTAAGCCTAAAGAAATAAAGTTATTGATTCTGATTCTGAATAAATAAATATAGGCTACCGTTTATCCCACAACTAAGGTTCCATGTGATAAAAAAATGCCAAAAAACAACGCGTTTGAATCCTCGAGCAGAAACTAGCTATAATAATATGGCGTGTTTTCAAAAACGATGAACTGACTTCATATTCCCTTACTTTTACACTTATTTTAAGTTTTGCGGGATAAATACTTATCTCCTGGGGATAAAAATTATGAGACACCTTCGCGATCGTACAATAGTGAAAGAATTTTCAAAATCGGTCCTTAATTGGCGGAGATATCGCGTGTACATACAAAAAAACATACAGACGAATTGAGAACCTCCTCTTTTGAAGTCGGTTAAAAACTATATTTGTTTTGTATTATTATTCCTTCAGAGCATGACCGTAGAACAGGTTAACAGGTTCCCCTCAGCCTTGAGCGCGGCTCCCCATATATGGTGGATGCAGGGTGGGACACCGGAAGTACGCTCCACTGTGCGTGACGCCCCGGCTTACCTCACCCGGCGGCGCGGCGGCGGCGGCGGCGCGGTTCCAGGCAAGGTAAACTTTAACTCTATGCGGGTTTGCATTTTTTAGTTTATATATAAAGAAAATACCAAGGAATAGAAACAGATGTAAGAAATATTATCAACAATTAAAACATCCGAGCTAACTGCAGACAGTTGCAAACAATCTGGAGAGATCTAGGTTTTATAAATTCAGTAGATCTTCTTAGACCGAGATATTAATCAAGTAGTTTTAGGTATTGGTCCTGAGCATGATAATTTCCCCCCTAGGTGGGCCTATGCCCTTAGATTTGAAAAAGTATACCTTGAGCAAAATCACAGGAAGCAATTTGGACATAACAATGAGGAACCAATAGCACTCGGCACTGGTCAAACATGCATGCTGTTAGGAACGCGAACGAGTGGCACGCACGTCCACTTGATAGTATTGTAATAACTCTACAAAGAACTACAGGTATCCTCGTGCTTCAATCAAATTAAATAATTTATTTATTTATGTCAGATCTCAGAATTAGCAGGCTGAAGTGGCGATGGGCAGGCCATATAGCTCGTAGAACCGAAAACCGTTGGGGAGTAAAGGTTCTCGAGTGGTGACCGCGATGCAATACGAAACGAAGTATGGGAAGAAGACCTCCATCAGCAGACATCGTAGCGGTCGCAGTGAGTCATTGGATGGAGGCGATTCAGGGCCACTACTCGTGGCGTCGTTTGGGGGAGGCCTATGTCCAGCAGTGGACGTATACGGACTGATGATGATGTTAGATCTTACGAGTTTAACTAGAGTGATGTCAAATGTATTCTAACCGCAAGCAAGTATGCAAATATATAATTTTACTGTAAAAAGCAGTTAAAATAATCAATCGACCGATGTGGCGCGGTGGGCGATGGTCCGCCTGCGACGCAGAAGGTTGCGGGTTCGATTCCCGCCTCGGGACAAATATTTGTACGATCTGCAAATATTTGTTCAGGGTGTTCTGGTCGTTTTTCTATGTATAATAAAAAATATCTATCTATGTAATATATTGTATTATGTATATCAGTTATCTAGTACCCATAACACAAGCTCTGCTTAGCTTGGTGCTAGATAATGCTGTGTGAATTGTCCAGTATTATTTATTTATTTATTATTTATTTAATCATAAAAATAATCAATATAATATTAGCGACACGCCCCGACATCGCACGGGTGCAACGCTGGTGGACGCCTCTGATTGGCATTGATAAGGATCAGTTGACCTACCTCTAGATTGTTTGCAACAGTCTTCAGTTAGTTCAACTGTAACTATTGTGAATACTAGTTAATACAGCGAAATCTACGCAATAAACGTATTTTGCCCTCATTTTTATAACGCCAACACGTTTCAAACTTAGTTTATATGTGTTTTAGATACTTATTATATATAGTTTAGGTACAAACATTTTTACACAGGATCTCAATTTTGACTTCGTATATCGATTCAGCAGCTTAAAATACGTCGGAAAAATATACTCCGATACGTCGAACAACCAAATTTTTTTTTTGTGGTGATGTGTTATTTATGTAATTTTACAAGTAGTTGTAGGTAGATTTGCAAATAAGGGCTTAAGAAGTAAAACCTTTTTTTATTGATTGTTGTGTCAATTGTACACACAAATTACAAACTTTTCTAAGCAAGTAGGATTTATAATTAGCTTAGCTATACAGGATGCCACAGCGTGTGTGTACTAAGCCAAAAGGGAATTCTGGACTCCGCAGCTCCGAGGAAAAATGCATTTGCACCACGATTTTTAAATTTCGAACATTTTTATTTTTAATTATGGTAATATTTTTTTGTATTCGTATTCCTTTACGTGTATTCTAACACTGTTTTGAAATTTCAAACGAATATCATATTTATTTTATATAAAAAAAACGCTTTATAAATATTATATAATATTAAATCATGCAAGAATGCGTGTAAATAACACAAATTGGAACCAAATATTCTTTACAAAAATAACATCCAAATTTATTCAGTGTGCAAAAATAATCCCTACTTCGTCTTCATCAGTAATTCATCCTCTCGGGATCCAGAATAATAATTACGTCTTTTCGGCTTTCACGTCCACATTTCACGTGGCACTCTGTAATGTAAACTGCATTATGCCACGGAAACCTGCAGGCTTTGTTGAAAATTTTGTAATTGTAGGTAATAATCATATCTAAGGTATCCAGTTAACGGTAGCTTTTTCCAATAATTGAAATTAACTTTTCTGTTTTTCACATGATCTTTTATAATAAGACATAAGGAACTTAATATAATAATAATAACTCGGACATCTGTTATCATGTAGATTTAAGATTTACTTAAGAAATTGTTTATATATGGATAAAGTTACTCTACTTTTTTACAGACTTCGAAATGGAGCAAGTTTTTTTATTGTATTTTTTTATAGCATGCTTGTATACAAGGTTTCATTGAACAAGGTTGAAATTTTAACCAGAACAAACCCTATTTATCTTAGAACTCAATAGATCACGCGGTGCTGATCTTGAGGTTGTTATTTTATCTGCACCAGCAGTTGTGTTAGTTCTGGCACGTTCTGGTAGCTTCCTAGCGTCGCCTGTCAACGTATATGAGATGCTACAACCATCTGTACCGTTCTCTGGTACTGTGTTCTCGGATTATTTTTAATAACTGCTAACTTTTTGTGTCACTATGTTAAGCGGTAGGTTTAGAAATAGGTTCCGCCACATTTTTCATGTGCATTTCAAACTGTAAGAAAGTCAGACAGGTGACGTTTGAAGAATGACATCACAGTACGAGTATTATATATAACACAAAGAAACAATTAGGGGCCTCTATCCTGCGTGCGCGTTCCACGGCTCGTCGCCGTCTTGCACAATTTGCCGTAAGTACAGTCAACGTAACATATTCCTTATTCATTACTAGCAACCCTCCCCGGTTTAGCACTGGCCCCGGTTTAGCATATATCTCAAAGGAATTAGGCAACGTTTTCTATGAAAACTACCAGGTGGCTTTACTTTTTCCAACACTTCCAACAGTTATCGTAATATTTCAATCAATTGACACAAAACCTTCAAAAATTATATACCTAAACATTCCTCATGAATCACTCTATCGATGGGTGCAAAATGCATGGAAATCCGTTTAGTAGTTTTTGAGTGTATTGCAAACAGACAGACGCGGCGGAGGACTTTGTTTTATAATATGTAGTGATGATTTAGCAATGAATGCGTGCATGTTAACTAAAACCTACGAAGAACACCTACGCTTCATCCCTTAACGAGGGACTCCTTCAGGTCTAGTGAGGTTCAAATTAACTAAAAAAATCGTGCACTTCTTGGGTCCCTGCGAACACATAGTCCTTTTCACATAAGTACATTAAGAATTCGTCCAACTACTTTTAAATTAATGTTTGAGTTAGCGACTTAAACTCGCTTAGATACCTGACTTCTACAGATATATGATGAATATATACGATAATGATCGTTTCGAAGTTGTATCTCTATAAATGTTCACGCCGATGAAAAGATTCTGTTTACCGGCCCTATAGCTCGATAGATGGATAACTTCTTCTTCTTCTTTTAGCTTTGGCTCTGCATCTGGAGTATCCAAATAAGCACGATCTATGCAGAGTCTATGTCATTTCATTTTGACAGACCCAAACAGTGCTCTCTTTTCAGTTTGGTGGTCCTACCATACTGAAAAGAGTGCACTATTTGTGATAGATCTAAACTAGAGTAGAACTGCCCCCCCTAGCACGGGGTTTGTTGTCTAGGGTATAATAGAGAAAAATTACGCCACTTTGTCATCGAATGCGTAAATTATTTGAAATTAATACCTTCCATTTCGATAATGTACGCAATGTATGTCGATGCGATGTCATTATCTATTCTACCCTAGAAAACAATCCCCGTACTAGGAAGCTGGTAAAACCATTTTTGACATATTTATTAAATTAAAACACGTCATGCGCTAAGTTTATTAATCTTGTTTCGGAATAAATACACACACAATAATAAATCCATCTTTAGGCCGCTTGTAGACGTCCGTTTTTTTCGACGGACAACGGACCGAAAATCGGAGATCCTTGTACGTATAAGATATTCTGACTTGCTGCCGAACAGGCGTATGGTGCGTGTAGATACACACACTCATTATAAGCCATACAACACTGCGACTCCACCAAAATAAACCGTCCCTTGTCCGCACAGTATACAAGGATCTGCGTTTATTTTCGGTCCGTTGTCTGGCAAAAAAACGGACGTATACAAGCTCTCTTATAATAAATAAAAAAATTTAGTGTCTGTTTGTATGTCAAAATAAGAGCTTTAACAAAATTTTATAAGTGCCGTAAGGTACGTAGGTATATCAAAGTTTTTTGTTTGTAGTTCCAAAACGGCTGGACCGATTTTGGCGGCGATTTTAATTTGCAGAACTGATTTCTGAGAACTGATAGCTGGTAACTTTTATTTTAGAAAAATAATTATGTTTCCGCGCAATTAAACAAAAAAACACTAGCTTATATATTATTTCAAGTCCAAAACTTTGTGTGTAATATTTCCGGTCGGTCCTTTCTGGTCCAAATATCTTCAAAACGGCACACAATTTCGCCTTTATAATATTCTTAGAAAGTAGAATGTACAGTACACTTAGCTCTACCTTTGACTGTACGATGTTTATCGCTAAGTCAGGTGCGGCTGACTCAGCCCGGATCAACTCAATTTTCGAGCCAGTGTTCAAAGCGATACCCACTACCCAGCCACATGAAACAGTTACTAGAATATTTATGCATAGAGTGTCATTACTGTGGCCATTACAGAACTGATACTAGTGAGTGCCATAGAGTTAGTTAAACGCCATAAAAGAAGTCGGAGGCCTAAGCGCATAGATTGAGGATTTTTGCTTACCCTTGCTTAGTTTACGCCTAGGTGCAACGAATTTATATACTACTAGCAGACCCGTGCTCACTTCGTTGAGCGGTAAACATTTTTAGTTGTTAATATATATAGCCTATAACACTCGCAAATAACGTAGTTTTCAATAGGTGAAAGAATTTTCAAAATTGGCTCAGTAGATTCAGAGATTACTCCCTACAACCTCACAAACCTTACTTATTTTTATTAATGTAGTATAGTATAGATTTACATACACCTAGATTTTATTGACTGGACGTCACAGAGCTCCACATTTACCTAGGTATATTATACGTTTCAAAAGCTTCTGATAGTACCTACTGGAGAATAGGACACTACACATCTATTGTCCAGTTCTAAAACTGGAAGGTAGAATCACCAGTTGTCCTAAATCTTCACAATTTCTATCTTGGTTCATGGCGTCTCGCAGATCTACATAATTCTCAGCGCGCAGTCTTCTCTCATTTGTTCTGTTCTGATGTATACCAAATACGCCGTTTTAATTTTGGCGTAAGTGTTCACCAGAAAACGGTTGAACAAACTTCGAAACCTTTGCAGGTGAGCAATGCTACCTTCTCTTATTGGTAAAATGTATCTAGGCGTAGAATTGCATTGCGGAAACTTTTTTAGTATCTAGTCTCGTCAGTTTTCAGTCGAAGATCAAAGTTGTATCCGTCTTCGCCACGACAGTAGCTATATAAGCGAGTAGAGACTGAAGAGCATCAAATGCCTGGTGCGTTTCGCTAATGCATTGCAAGCGGTCATCCCGGGTACGCAGCACAATGTCCCGCCTGTCACATTGCTGATCTACCAGGACGAACGACAACATCATTGGTAGCGAGAGCTTTGTACAAACCGGATGCTGTCCAGTAGGTCGTTTATCGGCACTAATAACAATTTTGTAATCATTTTGTTGGCTTTGGGGTATGGACTTGTATTTTATGTCCTTCCTCGTAGTATGAACTCAAATCATGCTCAGTATCATTCGAATCCATTCAGCAGTTTTTGCGCTATTTTAGGCCAATTTAGGCCGAGAAATGTCACTTCCATCCCCACTCCCAAGGGAATCCTAACGAATTCCAGGATAAAAAGTATTACATGACCTTCCTCGAAGTATGAACTTAAATCATGCCAAGTTTCATTTGAATACATTCTGTAGTTTCAGCGCTATGTGCAGCCAAGAAATTTTACCCTACTGCGGGGGGGCCACTACGGGCGGCTACTGGGGGTCAAACTGCGGGGGCTTACTGAGTGGGTCCCACTACGGGGAAATGTGGGGGCCCCACTGCGGGGGGTGCTGCGGTGGGCTACTGGAGGTCCCACTGCGGGGAAATGTGGGGGGCCCACTGCCGAGAGCCCCACTGCCGGCACCCCCACTGTGGGGGCTAATGAGTGGGTACCACTGCGGGGCAATGTGGGGAGCCCACTTCGGGGGCCATCTGCTGGTGGCCCCCACTGCCGGTGCCCCCACTGTGGAGGCTACTGAGGTCTTAATGCGGGGCAATGTGGGGCCCCACTGCCGGGGGCTACTGGGAGGGTCCGGTTACGTGAGGGGCCCCACTGTTGCGACCCCCACTGCCTGGGGCCCCACTTCCAGTGCCCCTAGTGGGGGCTATCGCTCTCTACCGCCCTTGCCCCGCGCGCCATCCTACAACGCGCTAAATTAATTTTGAACGGCTAACATAAATTTGAAAAATTGACCTCTGAGTAGGTTAAAAATGGTGGTTGTATGGTAAAAAGTTTGTATGGAAAATTATTATTCCTTGAGTGAATTGAACTCACTCAAACCTCGGTATAAATAAACTACAGAGTAAATAATAAATCATATTTTCTTTTTCTTTCGATAATCACCTTCTGTGGGGATTCAACTGGGTTGTAAATATATATGTATATTATTAGGATTTCATGGCTTTCCTTTCATTTAAATTATCAAGTTTGTTAAAGAGATTTCCTCCTTATAATTGACCTAACGATCGATGCAATAAAAGTGCAGGTGTAATTTTTACACATTTCAGTCGGGTCGATTCCCGGATGAGGCAAGCGAATTTTCGAAAATCTTTGAATGCAGTTGTCTTATTTTTTTTAAATAAAGTAATATATTTTTTGAGGAAATGATCTATCTACAGTATTAAGAGTACTTTCCCTTCAGGTGGCAATACAAAATTTCAACCTGTATAAATTCCTTGGCTTAGACAATCAGCTGTCAACGTGTAGGTGATACAATCTTTGCCGCAACGGAGCGAAGCTAATAAAATCTTTTTGCTATTACTGGCCTACCAAGTAGACCGCTAAAAATCTTTCTAGATGACATATCGATCAAATCGTGTCACTTTAGTGTATTATTTTTCTCTCTGATTATGGTTTAGTCTAGGGGAAAGTTTATGATGTTTTTATTGTGATAAATTAAATTATGTGTAGAGGAACATAAAATTTTATTCGATCGTGAACTTGGAATCTGATGGATTAAAATTTTAAGCGGCAGCATAATCTTTTGGTACATATCATCTGCAAGGAGCAGAACTAGTATGATTTCTTTGGCTATGAGGAAAGGTAATGAGTTTCCTGTTTGGTGCCGTAGAGCCAAAACATGTTTGTCACCTTCAAGGAAAAATGCCTGTGTGAATCCTCCTCCGTATGAAACTGACGATGCGAGTACCGACTTGTCAGATAGAATGCAAGTTCATTCATCAGGTACTCAATACAAATGTAAACACAAACAAAATCTAAAAAAAATTAAATCCCAATATGGTCCATCGAAAACGCATGAACCACATCAACAAAAAAAAGTTACGTTCGAAAAACCTAAGAGAAAGTCATTAGTTAGCTTGTACAGAAGAAATAATAACAGGTACTCGAGAGATAAAGATTGTGGTGAGAGAGAAAACAAGAATTTAAGCGAACAAGCACAATTTGCAGCCTTACCGGGAACTTTAGGGCTTAGTGCTGGTGATGGTAAGTCATTAAAATATAAGGAGAATAAAAATGCTGAAAATATAATAAAAAGTCCCTATAAAAAATCTGAAAAAAAAAACAAAACAAATCATGACTTAAATAAAATGGAGGAAATCGATAAGACGTCTGTTCTAAAAACAAATCAGAAGGTTTTGTGTTCGAAGTATTGTAAAGTTGATAAGACACACGACAAAGTTCTGAAAAACCTAGACAAAACCAAACATGGTCAGTTTTCGAAACCAGTTCTAGATCACAGCTTGAATAAATACTTCATAAAATTTGAATACACACCACGCAAAAAAACATTGAATCATGACACTCTGCGTCTCAGTTCTGGTGATGCTAAACATTCAGTCGAAAAGAAAAAAGAAAACAAAAGAGAAAAAAAGAAAAAGAAAATAAATGATAATGAAAAACCGAAAGTTCATGATGATAAACAAATAATTCCATATTCTTTAAAAAGTTTGTGCGACTTACTTCAGCATTTACAATCATGTATTGATAAAACGAAACAAGCAATACCTGATTATAAAAGCCAAGATAATTTAACACATAAAGATGGAAAACAAAAAAAAAAAGAAACTAAACACATAAAATCTAACAACAAAAAATATATGAATATTAACCCAAAAGATAAAGATGATCGAGTTTGTAGTGACGGTGTTTGTACCAACGTCGTTGAGGATTCAAGTTTCACTTGCAAGTGTGTGGAAAGAAAGCGACCGAATACCTGTAATGAAATAACCTGTAAAATACCTAGAGACGAGGTTGGTATTATAAAGAGAAAAATAAGGTGCATATGTCGCAAATATTCTAGAAAGTTTAAGGGCAATGAATTAGATGACACTGAAGATAATCTAGATTTCTGTAAGGAAGATGATAAAACATTAGCATTATGTAAACAAGCGAGTGTAAAAAATTACGCTTTCTTTAAATGTAACTGTATGAAGCCACCCAATGAATGCACGGATGAAACATGCAAGAAACCCTCCGCCACGATCAGTCGTATAAGTAAACTCCCTTTTGTCGGTAAAGCTTTGGCCGGAGTTATTAGTAAAGCAGATGATTGTTTAATTAGTAAATTGGTTTGTACAACATCGGAACAACCTAAGCTCTCAGTAAATTCAGAACAAACTCCTAATGAACTCGCAGCCACCGAGTATTCAAAAAGCTTTGATAAATCGGCAGCTTCAGAATCTCACAATAAAACAATAAGTATAACATCGGCAAATTCATCCCGCTGTATCTGTGAAAAAAGACAAGCCAAATTAGGAAATAAAAAACCTAAATGCTTATGTCAAAAATTTATAAAAAATCAAAGGAAAACACAAAAAAATTATCATAGTTCGTCCATTCCTGCTACGCCACAAAAAATGCCTGTTCAAAGTTCTGTTACACCAGGAATATTTGACAAAGGACCTATTACCTTATATACAAAACCTTATATAGTTGCCTACCTACGATGTGTGCATATGAAATTGTGTATGAAATTCAATAATATTAAAAAAGTACTATCAAAATTAAAACCAGATACAGTCAGAAAATGTAGACACAGTACCTGTCCAAAATATACGAATAAGACGTCACCTAAAAGAACATCCAGAATAAAAGAACAGATACATCAAAACAATAAACAAACAATGGTCAATAAAGGTCCAATTAGACCAATACAAGGCTTTGGTTCCTCATTTGTTTCAGACAGCGTTTCGATGGTTTCACCACGCAGTTCCTCGATCTGTAAATGTGATAACATCTGTAAATGTGATCACATCTGTCAATGTAATCTTATGAAAAAGAAAGAAAAAGTAAAGGAAAAACCAAAGTCAACGAAGAAACCAAAAACAAATCCAAAAAAGAAAACGAAACCAAAGAACAAGCCAAAAAAGAAACCAAAACAGAAACCAAAACAGAAACCAAAACAGAAACCAAAACAGAAACCAAAACCGAAACCAAAACAAAAACCAAAAAAAAAGAAACCGAAAAAAATTGACAAGTCAAAAATAAAAGAACAACAAATGAAAAGGAAAATGACATATAAGGCTGAATATGCAGCCGCAAGGTTGAAGCAGAAAGAAGAGGCGAAAGTTAAAAAACGCTTGGAGAAGGAAAATAAAAAAAATCAACGAAAGCAGGTGAAGCTGAGAAGGCAACAAATAGAACAATTATTAAGATTGACCAGAGGGAAAGTTAAAGCAAAAGAGACAAATTTTGCCGTAGAATTTTGTACAGAAGTTTGCAAGATGATTTTCGGGAGCGCGTTAGCTATTGTAAAGGCAGTATTCAAATTGATTTTTAGTCCAAGGAAAAGTTTCAATTATATAAAACAAAGCATATTAAACCCAATATCTACGAAACAATCAATTCTTAATTGGCAACAAGCTCATTTGACAATGTTTAAACTGAAGATGGAGAAGGCAATTTCTGGATCGGAAAAAATGATAATCTTGGAAGATACTTGCAAAGATAGTCCAATATATCAGGCTTTTGCTAGCAAAGGCAAAAATGATTCAGAAAGACGTAAAAAAGAAATAGAAGCCAAACAGCGCAGAAAACGAATAGCAAAGAGAGACCACGAAGCTCTCTTCAGCTGTCGACACCTTCTTCTCACTACTTTGCGGAGACGACCATGCATGTGGGTTTACCATTTGTGTCCCAATTTTTATCCGCAGTGTCTGAGCTTGGTGATTTTCTGGCAGAACTTTTCAAACATTATGTTGTTCTGTTTAGCGATGATTGTTTGGACGCCGTGCATATTGCTGTGTGAGTTATGTAGAGGACTTATGTGTTGTAGCTTGTGCACTGCTTAGTGAAATTCTAATGAAATATTTTGAAGTGCCTAATATACAGTTTCGTGTTTTGTGTCAGACTTTTTTAACAGCTACAACACCGAAATAGAAACGCACAAAGTTGAAGGCCTGTGCTCAATAAGTATTTAGGTAAACTTCCTAACTCATCTTGCAAGGCAACTATGAAGTCTTGTGAATATTGCATTAGATTCTTGATACCTTCTATTTTGCGAACGGCATTCATACAAACAGTCAGGGTATATTGACAACATCATAACTTTACAAAATCCCTAAAGCGTTGTGACAATTCATGTATTTTACGACGAATCCAACTCGGATGGGCAGCGTTCCGGAAACTTCGCAATATATTCTAGTCACAGATACCGCAGAGCCTCAAGACGAACGTCTTTAACCAATATGTGTAACCAGTGATGACTTACGGATCCGAGACGTGGTCGCTCATTATAGGCCTTGTGCATAAGCTCAAAGTCACCCAGCGAGCTATGGAGAGAGCTATGTTCGGAGTTTCTCTACGCGTTAGGGTACGGAATACGGAAATTCGTAGAAGAACCAAAGTTACCGACATAACTCTCAGAATCAGCAGGCTGAAGTGGCGATGGGCAGGCCATATAGCTCGTAGAACCGATAACCGCTGGGGAGTAAAGGTTCTCGAGTGGTGACCGCGATGCAATGCGAAACGGAATGTGGGAAGACCTCCCACTCGATGGACCGACGATATTGTAGCGGTCGCAGGGAGTCGTTGGATGGAGGCGGCTCGGGACCGCTATTATTGTGGCGTCGTTTGGGGGACGCCTATGTTCAGCAGTGGACGTGTACGGGCTGATGATGATTTCATTTTGTTATTGTGAGTGAAGGCTGCATAGAAATGTAAATGATTTTTTTTTTCATTTTAAAGCCTACAAATGTTGGCGTTCCTTTCTTTTCATTCGTAGAAATGAGAGCAATATTTTCGGCTATTCTCGATTTTAGTCCCAACAAAATCACCTCCAATTATTGCAATTTAGTAGAACATGCTTCCAATAAGAATTCGCTAATTACGGATTGACAAGCAAGCTATGCAGATGAACTCCGTGGCACGGTGAGTTAGAATGTGTCTATATAATGTACTATTTATAATTTAAAACATGTTTTAACACTGATGCGCTTTTGCTTGTCGTCGGTTCTCCATTTGTAATGCGTGGCAGTTCACACTCTTAGAGACGTCTCGTGTTGACTCGGGCGCTTGTTCGATCAACTAGAGGCGCCATGCAAATGCACATACTCGTTATCAGTTAAATTGCGGATGCTGACCGCGATGGCTAATATTATCTAGTTCTTATAGAGTTCTGTCTTCATTTTACAAATCCAACTGAACGTCTTGATCGTCTAGATCAAGATACCGACCGAGACATAATGAAAGTTTCCGCGTGACCCCGAGGCGAGCGTAATATGTACACTCGTGCTCGGCCTGTCTCGGGGTGACGAGCTCTTTAGTATTATTCCTTTGAGTGGAGATTCTAATACTGTTAAATTTTAATTGACAATAGCCTGTATTAGGTGCTCATCTATCAAATGCTTACCTCAAAGACTCGCATTTTAGTATACTGGACTGATTACAACAGGTTGCTCTTATTCCATGCATACGCAGGATAAGCTGATAGATATAAAGTAAATACTAGAAATAAGAACAAACTAGCTTTGCCCAAAACTAGGCTGCACAAGATTAGTGTATCTTTTAAAGAGCAATGTATACGCTTCTACAACAATACTCCGAGTGAGTTGCAAAAATTATCAATAAATAAATTCAAACAAACTATCTAACATATCCTTTGTAAAAAGGCTTATTACAAAATATCAGATTATCTAGAGGATAAAAAGCATGGGACGACTTTTGCTCCAACTCGAAAACTAACAACCTAACAAGGTAAAGGTTTCTTGTTCGCTTCTTTACTTTACCTTAAAAAGACTTTATTTTCCTGTTTTAATTATGTTATTTTAATTTTGTGACGTGTCCAAGAGTCCTGTAAGATCTAAAGGAAATAAAGCACTTTGATATTTGATATCAAATCATACAGCAAAGTGTCCATTTTGGAAAGCAAATTCCGTGCAATACAATTGACGACTATTACCACTGATTTGCATACCTGCACGTGGGACTTGCAGCAAGTTCGATAAGCCACTGAAATTTGCAGAAATCCAATTGCGCGAGCGTTTACAGGTTGGAAGTTCGTTGCGTAGTCAATTTCCGCAAATTGTATAACAAGTGGACACTTTGCTATGAATATGTGCGATTCGAGGCTACACCGAATACTACCCATAATGTAGTGTCACTGGAAATGTACTTTTACCCGTAGCACTACCAATAATGTCATGAAAACTAAAACTTTCCCTTCACTCTACTAGTAGTGCCAAGCGGTAGTGCCTAAGAAAAGAAAGGGATATACATAAAGTTGCTTTTTACCATCAGCTTCTTTTTCTTCAGCTTTGGTTATTTGTTTTTTCTACATACATCTATTAATTGTCTTATTTTACTTGTACAAAGGCGGTCCCTCTGTTCCCACATTCAAATAGGAGATAGAGAAAGAACAATAGTGCGTTATCATCTATTCGTATCGCGAGAACCGCATACAATAGTGGGATGAACCACTTCCGTATAGGTAGACAAAAACACGAATGAACATTCTACAGGTGACTTTTTGAGATGGGATGGGAGTGTACCGCCAAATTCGAAACCAGGGTGATTAGAGAAAATTCGGGAAAGGAGTCATGGGTTAAATTTATAACACGAAAACAGAACAAAACAGAAAACTGTATTATTTATTTTGCAGTTTATTTTGTTATGATTTTTTCTATTTTTTTGCGTAGTCTCCAGCTGCCATCCTCCCGCTGGGTGGGTCCCAGAATTTTTCGGTAGATCTACCTTTCGGCCACTAGCAGTTTGTGCTATTCTTTTTGTGTTAGCGTCCAGGCTTCGCATCCGTACATTAGGATTGGTCGTATTCACCGTTTTGTAAATGCGGAGCTTCGTATTCCTGGTCATCAACTTGGACACTAACACTTGATGTATTTTAATCGCGTTTTGGACTCGGATCTGTATCTCCTCTCCCTTTTTGGGCAGGGAAAAGAACAGGAAGGATATTAGGAAGACATTATTATGAATCAGAATCAATAACTTTATTTCTTTAGTCTTACAAAATAAGCACTTAGACAAGTCAAATTTTATACTATAAACATAGTTATTATTATCAAATAAGAAATAAGGTGTTATTGATATTCTCTTCACTTCAATTTGTATGTTATGTACCGCAAACGTTCTTTGTATTGCCCTCGCCTAAAAGAGTAAAATCAAATCAAATCACATTTATTTCAGACAGGTACAAGGTTATATCGACACACAAATTTTAAAAACATTCACAGAAAAACACAATGAAAACAATATGAGACACTTAACACCTTTAGCAACCAACATGAACTTTGTCCAGTGCTGCATGAAGGGAGAGGCTGTGTCCAGCCTTCCTGCAATGACCTGCAGGTAGCTGTTGGCGCTGCCACCCTGCGCATCAGTGACACCGTTTTCATTGGTCCAGTACTTTATGAGCCAATTCGTTCAAACATACTTACATACAAATCGATCCTCTTTATAATATTAGTATATAAATATTAAAAAATATAAATAATCAAATGAGGATCAAAGCTCAGTAACGTCTGAATGAAACTGACCGCGCTCTTAACTCGCCCATTCAGTCTTTAGGTATTGTGAGGAAATTAGCGCGATTCTCAACTGGACAGATTGACCCCTGGTCAATCCGTCCAGCTGAGAATCTGTCCAGTTGCTACGGAAGCATAAAAATTTCAACGCCTTTAAAGACGTAAGGATTTAGCGACTTTAGAAATGGTGTAGGTTTGTGTGTACACGGGGCTTTGGAGTCTTATCTGTATAGCTTTATTAATCGGTGACTGCACGAGACGTTATGAGAAGACAGCTAGAGCCCATTGTATGTAGATATAGTTCCAATAAAGTTAAGTGAGATGGCGGCGCCGCGCCGGTGCGAGACCACGGAATAGGTGCCTATACAATACGAGACGGTGAGATTTTTACAACTCCCACCATTTATTCGTGATGGTTTTTAAAATGAAACCGAGATAATAGAGCTGATTCTTGGAAATTAGAAGTACTAGAGTAAACTGTTTAATGGGTAAGTAAGTACATAAAAAGATAGGGATTTTGGTAGATGTAAGCATCAGTAGTGACTAGTGCTTACATCTGCCAATATCCCAAACGCAAAAACAGTCGATGACCAGTGGGTCGTTGAGCCTATGTATATGTTATTCCAGGTCCCAAACTTTGCCCATACCAAATTTCAGCCTAATCGATAGTTGTCGAGTAGTTTTTGCGTGAGAGAGTAACAAATATTCATACATCCATCCTTAGAGAGAAATATCGCTGAAAAAAATCATGCCTTGCTGGCGTGCGCCGCCGCGTAGGTAATATTATTATTATTCTGTTTCTCATTTCCATGATCACAGGCCATATAGTGACCCGGTCCTTTGGGAGGCATGCGTGGAGCCGAAGCCAACAGCACAGAGGCCCTTTATGAGAATTAATCTAAAAACGAGAGCTACACATAGCGGGTATCATCCTTGGTTGCACAATATCATATGATACACCAGAAGATGATATCCGCCAGGTGTAGAGACTATTGCAAAGGAAAATGAAAATAACAAAAAGCCATGTTATTGTGGTGAATGGATGGACTGGGTAAATGGGCTATGGGGGAAACTAGGGACGCCTGCCATAAACATACTCTCAATACTGTTACGAACGGCAGACGGTGGCTTGTCGAATGCTGGATGGGTTCCTCAAAATGTTGGCATAAATGCCGGTAAAGGAACAACATCGGTGCAAACGACTAAGGGGTGTCGAGAGGTGCGGCCCCGATTTCACCATCACGAAGACACGTGAGCGGGCTTCCTCGTTATTACGCCATTAGACACTTCCACCCCCGAGTCTACATCCTAAGATGCATCTCTCGCGACTCCACTCAGACCGGCCAATGAAGGCAAGCAAGAGGTGGGGATCTGGTTCTCTTGGGGTACCACTCCGCAAGCGGAGACGAGAACCAGGAATTTCCCTGGGAGCACTCGGTATACCCGTGGTGTCGCTACTCACCAACAGCTCGCCACAAGCTGCCCTGCAGGTATATATTATTATCGTTCACAAATATTGCCATGCGTCTGTAAAAGCAAATATTGTGTGTTAATTGTAAAATATCAAATTCTTATGGGAGATTTACGGGATAAAATAGCTTTTTAAGTACTAGAAATGTGAAATTCAATTTTAACGCGGGTGAAACCGCGGGTAACAGCTAGTTTCTATATACATATGTATAACTAGCTGACTCGGCAAACGTTTTGCCATCGGCATCGACCACTGAGAGATGAAGATTACTTGTTACAGTAATATCGCTTTTAAAAGATGGAGGTTGGTGTTCGAAAGATTAAAATTGAATTGAAACACAAAACAATAAAAAAAAAAAATGTTGTCAAAAAAAATGAGGGGCTTTCATTGGTTTTCAATGCGAACTTTTAAAAAAAGTGGTTTTCATAGACTACGATAGATGGCGCTGTATGAAACTCAATATCATGAAAATGTCTAAAATGAGGTAAAATGGCACCCGTTTCATTATTTATTTTAAGAGAATTGACATTTACTCTTGACTTTTGTGCAGCGCCATCTAGTGTCAAAACAAAGAGCGTGTGTGCGAGTGTTTTTTTTTCAAGGAGTGCATTGAAAACACCTCGTTGGATTGGGCTACCCTCACTTAGAGCACCACACACCACCTCCCTTACAACCTATTCTCAGACCTACCGAATATAAACACAAAAAAAAGTCAAGCCGTTTCGGAGGAGTTCGGTTACAAACACTATGACACGAGATTTTTATACAGTATAACTAGCGACCCGCCCCGGCTTCGCACGTTTGCAATGCTGATACTAAATTAAACATATATAAACCTTTCTCTTGAAATCTATAAAAAATCCGCATTAAAACCCGTTTAAGCATAAATAGGGACAGACAGACAACGGGAAGCGACTTTGTTTTATACTATGTAGTGAAAATTAAAATTTATTTAGTAGTTTGGCGTTATCTTCGGCCAAATATCTTTAGAACGGTGGCTATGCTATGCCAGAACGGCAAAAAAATCGCCTTTTATACACATATGTATGTATATTATTGGGTAGGATGAAACGCGACGCTCTGTTTGTGCAGCAGTGTTGCAATGTTTTTGTATGATTGTTACGTTCGTAGAATTTTAGCATAAACATATCCATATCAAAATAAGTGCAAATTCATCAAAATTATTATTGTCATCATCATCATATCAAATACAAAATCATTTACTCATAATAATTATAATTGGTATAGCATAATAAAGCCGTGGGGCCGCGGCGTACGAATATCGACCCCTCCAACTCAACCCGTGGATGTCGTAAGAGCCGACTAAGGGAACCTACCAGAGGAAGGGCAGCAGCTTCCTTCTGAGTATTTTTCAACACCAACACTGCGATCACCAATACGCCTGCCAAGCGCGGTGATTATGGCAAATCCCCCCGTACATGGGAGACCATCCAATCGATGGACTGACGATGCCATCGTAGCGGTCGCAGGGAGTCGATGGATGGAGGCGGCTCAAGACCGCTATTTGTGGCGTCGTACGGGGGAGGTCTATGTCCAGCAGTGGACGTGTATGGGCTGATGATGATAGCATAATAATTGATATTTTATATAATTAATTAAATAATTGTTAATTCGTAGAACTCTGCTCATACACCTCCACTGCTGGACATAGGCCTCTACTATACGACGACGCCACAAATAGCGATTCTGAGCCGCCTCCATCCACCGACTCCCTGCGACCGTTACGATGTCGTCGGGCCATCGAGTGGATGGTCTCCCAACACTCCGTTTCGCATTGCATCGTGGCCGCCACTCGAGAACCTTTATCACTTCTGCGAGCTACATGGCCTACCCACTGCCACTTCAGCCTACTAATTCTGAGATGTATCCCTCATGACAGATTAATTACCAGAATTATTGCACAATTACAACTACAATATCATTTCCCATTGTATAAATGTTTTATGTAATGTCCATTTTTAAAGTTTTCTTCGTGGTGTATAATAAAAAAAATTGTAATTGTAATTTAATACTAGCTGCTGCCCGCGCCTTCGCTCGCGTTTTATCGGGATCAAAATAGCCTATTATGTTATTCCATGTCCTAAACTATACCCATACCAAATTCAGTCCAATAAGTTTTTGCGTGAAAGAGGAACAAATATTCACATTCCATACATCAATCCTCACAAACTTTAATATTTATAATATTAGTAGGATTAATTTTGCTACCTACAATAAGTATTTCGATTTCAAAAAGAGGAGGTTCTCAATTCAACTGTATGATTTTTTTGTATGTATGTTACGCAATATCTCCGACCGATTTTGAAAATTCTTTCACTATTGTATAGAAAATGATCCCGAAATGGTCCTATAAAGTTTGGATCCCCATGGGATTAGTATTTATCCCACAAAAGTTAGTAAAAAAATAAGTGTAAAAGTAAGGGAATTTTAAATCGATTTATCGTTTTTAAAACACGCCATATTATGGAGTAATAGTTGCCTATAATGTTATTCCAGATTCAGATCTTCATGTGTGCAAAATTTCAGCTCGATCAATTCAATAGTTTTGGCGTTGTCTTCGGCCAAACAAACATCTACACAACGACACAAAGTTTCACTTTTATTATATTACTAGCGGTTCCCCGCGGTTTCACCCGCATTACCAGTACAAAAAGTAGATGTTACACTCCATCCTTTCAACTAACTCTATGCCAAAAATCAAGTCGATTGGTTGCTTAGTTAGCGCGTGAAGGAAGGAGAAACAAACAAACACACTTTCACATTTCTAATATTAGTAAGGATAGTAGTTTCAAATTTTCTTTACCCGGACGATAATGTGTCTTCAATTCAAATAAAGATTTCAGTACTTTCAATATGTGACACATGGTATAAAAAAACAAGGTTTTGATTATCTTCTTATATATAAAATTTCCATGTCACAATGTTAGTTACCGTACTCCTCCGAAACGGCTTTACCGATTTTTACCAAATTTTATATGCGTATTCAGTAGGTCTGAGAATCGGCTACTATCTATTTTCCATACCCCTAAAGTGATAAAGGTTGAAGGAAAAACAACATTTGGCGGGTCAGCTAGTTATATATAGGATTTACCTATTATCGACCTACTCAGAAGAACGATCCTCTGAGTCTACCTATATTTATCACATTGACTTGTTTTGACAGATCTTACAAACTTAATTGACAATTGACATTATTTTATTGATTTTTCAATTTACCCTTATCGCATTTGTTTCCCAACTTCTAAGTTTTGCTGAGAACAAGGAATTTATATACTAACGTGTTACGTTAGAATCTAAATTCCTTGGCTGAAATAAAGTGGCAATTGGACAGTGACGTCATCTAGTGTCACTCCCGGAGGAGCAGACTTAGTTTTCTTGGATCATCATGTGACATAACTGTTCCAACACTCAGCGAGCACGGATTGGCTCGAAGGAATACCCTTTGTATTATTTATAATGCGAATAAATAATTCTGTTCACGCCACCGCCGCCGTGAGTCCTCGATGCGTCGTGAAACACGATCCTTACGAATTACACAATATAGCCCCACCAAGATATTATGTGAAACTTAATTCTACACGCGGCTTCCCATGATACACATATCCTATAATGTCAAAGTTTGTGGGTATGGGTGTATGGATGTTTATTCCTCTTTCACGCAAAAACTAATGAACTGAATAGAAATGTAAAATTCGAAGTTAACGAGGGTGAAATCGAGGGGATCAGCTTATAATTTATGTGATACAACAAAGTTTGCCGGTTTACATAATGCTGGACAAACAGCATCATCTAGCCCCAAGCTAATACAAGCAAGGGCTTGTGTTATGGATACTAGATGACTGATATACTTAATACAATATTATATTACATAGATAGATATTTTTTTATTATACATAGAATATCCAGAACACCCAGATAAATATTTGCAGATCGTACAAACATTTGTCCCAACGCGGAAATCGAACCCGCAACCTACTGCGTCGCAGGCGGACCTTCACCCGCCGCGCCACATCGTTCGTCAAGTAGATTAAAGCTTGTAAAAATAACGACAAACATAACCGGAATTAATAGCAATAGAGCATCCATCAAGGTATCCGCAGGCGACGAAGCGGCGGATACCTGATCGAAGCAACAGAGAGTTGAAAATATACTTGGTTCCCTTCACATTTGACAGCTATCCTTGTGGTACTATAGTACTAACGATTCCAGATAACTCATGTCCTGAAGGAAGCATGCAAAAGTTGAAAGAAAATAGTTCCCTTCATATTTGACAGCTATCTTGTGGTACTATCGATTCCACATTACACACTTGCTGAAGGATGCAAGGGTTAAAAATAGTTCCTTTCACATTTGACAGCTATCCTTGTGGTACTATAGTACTAACGATTCCAAATAACGCACTTCCTGAAGGAAGCATGAATATTATAACGCTGGTGACTGCTATAACCGTTGAATATTAAGCAGTAGTATACATATAGTTATGCTTACAAACCACTTTCACTATCGATAATAAATAGCAATAAAATAAAACATCATTATTGTGGGTGGCGGAGTCAAGCACCGAAACGGAATCTATTCGCAGACAGAAATAAGAAAGGCTTTATTTTTTACATTTTTATATAAGTTTCACAGTTATTAGACCGTTTATACTAGTTTTGAATTTAATTTGATGCTAGTGGCATAAAATTATATTAGTTTTCAGTTGAAATGAAATAAGCTTTATTTATTTAGACAATATTATCATAAAAAATTACGTTGTTTAAAGTTTCGCGATTAGCATATGCTGCATATTAATTTTGTTATATTTTTCCCTACGTTTACGTAACGTACGTGGAAATATAGGGGAAAATATATTATGTATCATATTCTATTATATATATCAGTTATCTAGGACCCATAACACAAGCTCTGCTTAGAGGAGGGCTAAATGCTGTGTTGATTGTTGATTTGTCCAGTACATATTATTTTTTATTCATTTTATTTATATCATAAGGTACGCGGTAAATACCCGATAAATAATCTTTTAGATGTTTTTATTTACAGTGCAAGGTGGTGAAAGCCTCCGTTTCGGTCCTTCCATGCTTCTCTATACAAAGCTAGTTTGCTCCAAGTAACTTCATATCGTCACTCCGACACTGCAACGATTTGATGGTCTTCCTAACAATTATAGGATTTTAATGATCTAGGTGGGTTTTTAGGCGAAGGAAAATAGGCACTTACCTTTGTCAGAAATTCAGAGTTGGATATCTTCAGCACGGAGTTCTGTCTCACCAAGGTCTGCGAGGTGTAGCGATGGGAGAGCTTCCTGGCAAAGTTACTTTTGAAATCCTCGCACTTCATTATCGACTCTAGGGGCTGACCAAACTCTTCTAGATTAAACATTTTGAAAAATAAATAATCCTTTTTTGCCGGACCTTCAACTATGTTGTTGATAAACTGATGTTTTGAACACAGCGCATCTTTCACAAAATCGCGATTATTAGATTTGTTTAGAGAACGTGTTCGATATTTGAATGAGGCGGCGCGACGACCGTTACAAACAGCCGTGTGCTTTGAACTGAGGCGCGCGCGCGCTCACCTGCCTGTGACTGCCCGGACATTAACAAACACCCTATATTTTTTGCAATTTGTTTTTTTATTCGTTTATTTTTAGCCCGCACTGTCTCATTCCAAAGCAAAAGACACCGTAGAACAAAAAAAACTCCCTTTCATTCTAATTTAAATATTCATCCTTCTAATACCCTACCTCAGTCCATGCATTTATTTTCTTTGAGCTAATGAAATAATACACTTTTACATAGCCTAGGTAGCACAAAAGTAATTGTCAGCTCGTTATATACGAGTATAGAAGCTCTCAGTGGTCCCAATATTCGAGCCGATATATGCGCATCACTATTCTAAAAAGAAGCACTCTATGAAATATTGCATTCAATTCAATTTTAAATTTTAAAAGATCTTTGTTTTGTATTTGTAAATAGTAATAGTACATTTCCAGTGTGAGTTAATGACCTGAAAACAATACAACATAAAAACATATACGTATATGTATGTATATAGCGTTTTATAAGCCAAAGGCTTTTAAAAACTTTTGAGCAATATACATACATAGTCATTTAGTAATTAGTTTATTTCGTCCATGTAATAGTATAATAATATTTTAGGGCTATTCAACAAGATTTTGCTCATATAAGCTATAAGCTCTAAGCTCTAAGCCTTAGACTATGTATATGAGTAAACTCTTTACATCATCTTTAAGATTTTTAAGATTACATAAGCCTTAGAGTCTAAGGCTTATGTAATCTTTAAAACTAGATTACTTTTTAATGAATATTACATTCGTTTATTCCTTAAACTTAGGATATTTTCCCCTAGTTGTTTAATCAGTCAGAGAAATCAAATGCGATACATATTATTCTGTTTCTCATTTCCATGATCACAGGCTATATAGTGACCCGGTCCTTTGGGAGGCATGTGTGGGGCCGAAGCCAACAGCACTGAGGCCCTTTATGAGAATTAATCTAAAGGCGAGAGCTACACATAGCGGGTATCATCCTTGGTTGCACAATATCATATGATACACCAGAAGATGATATCCGCCAGGTGTAGAGACTATTGCAAAGGAAAATGAAAATAACAAAAAAGCCATGTTATTGTGGTGAATGGATGGACTGGGTAATTGGACTATGAGGGAAACTATGGACGCTTGCCATAAACATACTCTCAATACTGTTACAAGCGGCAGACGGTGGCTTGCCGAATGCTGGATGGGTTCCTCAAAATGTTGGCGTAAATGCCGGTAAAGGAATAACATCGGTGCAAACGACTAAGGGGTGTCGAGAGGTGCGGCCCCGATTTCACCATCACGAAGACACGTGAGCGGGCTTCCTCGTTATTACGCCATTAGACACTTCCACCCCCGAGTCGATTTTGAATGTGTCAAGTATAAGTAAAAAAAGTAAGAATGTTTTTATTTGCCAGAAAAAATGAGTACAGTAAATAAACCGAAAAACTGACAAAATCGGACTCCACTCAGCATATTCTATGGTAGAGCAGATCCTGGTCTTCCGGGGAGAATGTAATGTAGAATAGACGTACTTAGTACTGCTACATTACATGTAGAATAGACGGTAAGTACGAGTAGTACTGCTACATTACATCTAGAATAGACGGTAAGTATGAGTACTAACATAGATGACGTCCATGGTACTACTTAACGGGCGGTGCGGCGGCGGCGTACCTTATGAAGGCGAAGCACAGTGACGGTGGCCCCTTGCCGTTTTTTCAGTCAAGTCGACAATACGAAGAACGTAACAATAAAGGAAAAATCTGCTAAAAATAAATACTTACCAATAAATTTACTCCCCTTAATTACTTACATCTTGATGATGATGCTAATGGCATCATCAAGATCACATGATGATGGGTAAATCAACGTTAAAGGCGAACGTTTTGTGTCCCTGTCATGGAAAAAACTATAATTTTTTTTTTTTATTTAAAATTTCTTTGTTTTAATGTTAAGATTCTCTGCTCGCATAATAGTTGCATAGTTTTTTTATAGTTTATTCCACAATTTTTGTTTTTCTTATGGTAGGGAACATACTCGTAATTATTAATTATCAACTTTTAAAGCACTCTTTTTATGTCCCTGTCATGGTAAAACAATAAAATCTGTATTTCAGTTTAAAATATGGTTGTTTTAATGTAAACGTACTCAAACTTAGATTGTCTGCCTAACATTGTAGTTTCATAGTTTAGTTGCCCTTAAATTTGATTCACCCTTATAGGGCCGATTTGTTATTATCTAAAAAGTTTCGTTTCGTATACTTGGCTACAAAAAGTTGCCGAGAGCGCGCGCTCTCATGTCTTTTCTTTTACTGTGTGGTAGACGGTTATGCCATCTTGTGTCTGTTGAACGAAGTAAATTACATATTAGCTTGTGAATGTTGGTCAGTCTAAACTCGCCCGGGACATGGTAGTAGATTGTACAAAGGTTTTTCTTGTCTTTCTTTACTCTCAAGTGCAAACTGAAGAATGTAGGTGTCGCTATTTTACTTGTTACCAATAATCAACCTTGTTGTTGGTCTCGACAGAGCCTACGTATTTGCTCCCCTTGGAGTCGAGACCCGTCCGAGGGCCGTGGGGTACCGAGGCGGGTTTTAAAAAAAATATCTGAGCGCCTAGTCGAAGCGACGCGTGACCCGAGAGTTGGTAAGTATCTGGCGCAGCGCATTAGCATTGCCATACAGCGAGGCAATGCAGCCAGCGTCTTGGGGACGCTTCCGACTGGTATTGATATGGACCAGTTGAGCTATATGTATATTGTTTGCAACAGTCTGCAGTTAGCTCAATTGTAAATACTAGTTTAATTTGTTTATGTTATTTGATTGTTATTTTCTTTGTCAATAAAGACTTGTTACCTACCTAATTCGGAGTGTAAACTCAGGAACGTAGGTGTCGCTCATTTGACGATCGATTATATGGCACGGCGGGGGAAGGTCCGTCTGCGTGCGTGTATTTTATTACGTAGTTATATCAGCCATCCAGTAACCATAACACAAGCCTTGCTTAGCTGGGGGCTAGATGATGTTGTGTGGATTGTCCAACATTATTTATGATTTATTGATTTGCACACGTTTTTAAGTATTCATCGCACTTTATAGATTACGTAGGTACATAGGTAATTAGGTACATAACACAAAAATCTAAATAATTATGATTTATCTAGTAGGTATGTGTAGGTACAATAAAAAAAATGGTATTGTTTTTAGTATTTTTTGTATTTAGTATTTATTGTCTTTATTAATTACTATATTTATGGCTGTTTACCTATAGTATTAAATTTGATTTGTGTATGTGCTTATTTTGTAAGCCTAAAGAAATAAAGTTATTAAAATCTGAAATGCTCCAATGGGATAGAAATTAACTACTCAAAAATTTTCCATAGAAACAAAGCGTTCAACGCCGCGAGCAAAAACCAGTTTGGGAATATCATGTGGATTTTTAGCTCATTTATTTTCAACTCAATTTTTTTTTAATAATGCTCTAAAATAACAGTACCTACTTACATCGAAGTACGTTTTATCGTAAGTAATCAGAAAGTGGTTTACGATTTGCGGAAAATTACTTGCCGGCTAATTTTATTCCTTGTCAAACGAAGAAAAAAATCACAAAAATCCCTTGCTATTACGAACCGATCCACCCCTCTTGCTCTGACGATCCTCCACGTTATTAAACATATTTCACATGTTCCAAGGAGGTTAGTCGTACCTACTTGTTAGATTGTCTAAGGGTGAGTAAGTAAAGCTTATGGAATAACTCACAGATATGATAAAAAAAATCTAAGTCTATGGACATGATATTATATAGTTTGGAACATTGCACTATGCTTGGAAAGGGTAAAGGATAAATAATCCTCCATCTGCGGCTTGGAATAACTAATTATAACGGTCATCCACAGACATGATAGAGCTGCGCCTGCGGTCATCCTACAAAAAATCTTAGAAGAACATGTCAAAATGACTTAACTTGACTTATTTGTTATTGGCAAATGTAAAATGAAACAAACTGACATTTTATGTCAAATGTTGTCAAAGTCATTTAATTTTTATCTCTTGTCACTGTCAATTGTATTCTCTTTGGTCACTGTGTGACGGTAGTTATTGTATACTCATTGCTGTGTGAGTTGAAAACATGAAGGAAAAAGTCTAAATTCCTGTGCAAATTAGTAAAAACCTGTAAAATTTAGGACAAAACGCATCCAATTTTAATAGCATGATCCGAAATCAATATGAATGAATTCCAAGAAAATAACCAAAGTGGTGAGTCTTACGTTTTGTGGACGAAGTTATCTCTACAATGCCTATTTCGTGCTCTACCTACCAGTTATTTCGTTCCTTATAACTTATTAGTAAGGGCTTTTAACTTAAGGAAGTCATCTTCGATGAAAGAAGTCCCTATAACCGGGTCGCAGTCAAAGATGCAAATAAATAGCCATGTAATACCATTTTTTTCAGATTTCTATGCATTATCGGTGCCACCCCCGCTGCTCTTCATGCAACTTATTTACAAGTACATGCGAAGAATTATATTTTAGAAGATGTGAGTACGATACCTACCAATATATGTACATCATACATACCTTAGCCTTTAGAAATATTTGAACCAGGTAAACAGTTAAGAGTTGGTTAGCTTGTTCGTTATTCCAGACCCACATATGACTCAGTTGTTTCATTTAATGCATTGAGCCCGATCCGTTGTTCCCATCATTTTGCTTTTTCGACCACGCTTGGCGGGCGGATTGGTGATCATCTTAATACACCCAAAAAATAACTATATGTATAATACTAGACAGAGCAGGAGGAAGCTGCTGCTCTTCCTCTGGTAGGTTTCCTCAGTCGGCATGATTGCCTTTAGTTTCTACTTATAAACCATTTGGGTCCCATTATTTTATATATTTTTCGTATTTTTTTAGGGCTATGCGCGCAGACTTTGACCTCGTCGACATACTTTTCGTATGTTTAACTTTATCAATTTTTCTAATACTGATAACTCAAGCCACTCGCATTGTATACGCGACTTTCCGATTCTAGGTTCAAGATTTGAACATGGTCGAAGAGTGACCGTGAGTACGTACTTGTAATTTTTATATTTTTTGTTACTTAATGTTTACGTGGCATCAACTCAGGGTTAAGATGTAGGTAGATATGTAACATAACCTGGGCACTATTGAAATAAAATTTCTATAGAGCCTTATTGTATTGAATTGAAATAAAACAACAGTATAAATAAATGAATAAATGACTATTTTAAATGAGCAGACTTATTACTATACGTTTTTCGTTCATCAATCTTTGGAAACTACACTTCAATTATTATACGATCACACGAACCGACGGACAACAAGTCCGTCTGTTCGTCTGCGTACCCTCTTTTCACTGCTTTTTTTCTGAACATGGTTGGACTCAGGGTGTTCTGTGAATTTACCAGACTTTGATCAATATGCTACGCCATCAACTTCTGGCCAACGAGGAAGACCGTGGAGGACGAAAAACGAGAGGAAAAACACTCTTCTATTAAAAAAATATGGCATTGAGCACATCAATAACGCCTGTGTGCAGGGACTATGGCCTGTGGGTGAAAATACAGAAGCACATCTTCTCCAATAACCAAAAAAATATACATCTCAAGTATTTGGAATGACTCA
Source organism: Eupithecia insigniata (assembly GCA_947859395.1). Taxonomy (NCBI): domain Eukaryota; kingdom Metazoa; phylum Arthropoda; class Insecta; order Lepidoptera; family Geometridae; genus Eupithecia; species Eupithecia insigniata. The sequence goes on from OX401993.1 coordinate 17,860,669, forward strand.
GCCCAGATAAAAATTCTTTCCAATAATTGAGTGTTTTTTTTAGATTTGTTTGGATTTAACAAAATCACAATATATGTACTTGAGAAGCTTGACAAACGAACGAAATTGTTGTATATTCCCGCAGTGGAACAACGTACAAGAAATAAAAAAATCTTGTTATCCACCATCTTCTACAATTACGATCACCAATACTTATTCTAAAGTAAACAATATTCAAGATTTATCGGACCACACTGTGGCTAGAATTTTAGAAATAGATGCAGTTTTCCAAAGACTATAAAAACATTAATCCTCAACAGTAAATGGGATGTGGTGTTGGTTCATCCGGCTAAAGCCAATACAAGCAAATACTTCCAGAGTCGGAAACTATTATAGATGACAATTTGTTCATCACTTCTATGATACCTATCAGATTAATTGATGAGCAGTTAGGTTTCGTTATTTGGAAAAATCCGGCACCCCCATCTGTTTGTTTTTGTAGACCCATTTCGATAGAGTTTTGAAAGGAAACTCCAGACGAAACCAGGGATGTTGTAGATGAAATCACCAGGCAAAAAAGGCTTTGCAATCTACATACATTGATTGATTAATAAAGATGTTGGAGTTCAAGTGAAGCAAAAACTCTTTCTAACAATGATAGATAGAAGAGTGGACCAGGTACTAACAGATACTCCTTCTAGTTCCACATGTGGGGCACTCCATGCCTTACGAATGATTTGTCGAAAGTTACTCCCAGACCTGAAAATGAAAGCGCCTACCAGTAAGGACTGTCCATATGTGATATTACACATTTCCTATAATATGTTTTTCAAAACTTGGTATTATACAAGTGAAGGAAACAAGCGTTTGAAGACGGAAAAGCTAGAACTTGTTCAAAAACCTCGACAAGTTAGTGGAAACACTAACGATTAGAAGGCACGAACATTTTTCTGTAACCGCTATACTAGTAAGTAACGTAACACTTTAGGGCCTGTTTTCTCGGAATCTTCTGGCTAGTGCGCTTTATTGCTTTACTGTGTTACTATTAATCTGCCGAGTCTCATCCCGATCTGAATTGCCGAGACCGTAAGGTCCCCTTGCAGGTAAGTCTTCTAAAAGTGGCACCACTTGCAACCGACCCTGAAATATGTATGTGTAGAGCCAAAGTAGATGGTGATGTACTTGCTGGTTTTCCAATGTAAGAGTTACGATAATTAACCTTACATACTTTTAATTTTGGTAATTCAAACCTTGTATTTCACTTTAAATTTTCAGGCTTTTTTTCTTTTATGCTATATGACATATACAAGAAATCACTTAAACTTATAAAATATTTGAATCTCCATACATTACTGCATATTTGTACCAAATTTCATCACGGTATGATTAATTTTATGTGGCGTCGTTTGGGGGAGGCCTATGTTCAGCAGTGGACGTATACAGGCTGATGATGATGATGATTAAAATTCATGAAGTTACAGATTTTTGATCTGAAACATACCTCCATTTTCCATAGTGAGGCGTCGTAGGGCTACAATCACCTGCTGACGTGACGTACATAATTTATTAATAACTTGCAGCGAAACCTGGCTTTGCTCGGGTCAAAATATATCGCACACTCAATGGTTATAAAATCAGTATAAAATCAGTTTGTTTTCTCATTAAATAAATGTACGTTGTATTTAGTGTATGAGAATTCGACTGATAATATTCGAAATTTCTGGATCATTCTGGAACGATAAAGAATATAGTTAAGATATAAATAATGTGTAACAGATGTGTAAGTACCGTAAGAGAGCCATATAATGGACCACCATAAGGATTTTCTTAAATAATACTCCGAATTTTAAGTTGTAATCGGCCTTATTTATTTCCAACAGTTCGATAGTTATTTCGAATCAAAAACGATCACGAAAATTCTAAGGAAACTTAAACAAACAACATTTTAATAAAATAAGTTATTTTTATGAATTTATAAAATGTGAACGTAATAATGGACTAGATAGTTTTAAATATGGACTAAAATTCGCACGCATAGAAGTCAGCTATATTTTCTATGCCAGTACACTCTTCATGAGCCCATTAGATACGAGGTTCATATTGGATCCATTTCTCTTTATGAAAATCTTGAGAAAAAGTATGCTTTATTTCTGAAGATATATTATGCTATTACAAAACAAGCATCTAAGATTTTGGGAACGATTAGGACTTCCATAAGTGCCATCATTGTTTAAATAATCACTCTTATCTATTGTATCTCTTAACGCTTTCAGATGGTTCTTTATCTTTTGAGATTTTTCTTTTCTATTGGGCCGTTTTCTTTGACACTTCGCCGAAGGAGTTGAAGCCCGTAACCCGTAACACGTTTAAAGAAAATGTTCAGCAATAGAGGAAGAAAAACCACCGAACTACGATCTTGACATCTTATATGAAAGATTTGGAGCTCATTTATATACAGATAAGAAATGAATAAAATACAGAAAATAAATAAAAAAAATAAGATCTAATAATATTATAAATATGTTCTAGAATTTCCCATGAACTTTTGTACTAGAGTAACTTGGATGGTCCCTTTTCATCTAGATCAGTGGTTCCCAACCTATAGTCCGCAGAGACATCACTGGGTGGTCCGCGGAGTCCAAATTTATTCCGCCAAAAACATGTTGTATGTTTTGAATGTACCTAATGAGTGTGTCAAAATAAATGATATTCTATTCTAAAATAGAATTTTGAAAAACTACAGACTTTATCCGATCCTTGAGCCCATTAAAATCTTAAAAAATAACACCTGTATTTTTATATCATCTACTAGCTGATCCTCCCGCGATTTCATTCACGTGGAGTTATGGTAAAAAAGCGTCTCGAGATCAGGTGAAACACTATTGAAAGAGTCTGACATACCTGCAACCCGTTTTCAATCTAATTAACATTTTAAGTAAACATTTTCAATCAAATTAACACCTATAGTTTATAATTTTGTTGACATATTCATAAAATTTCAGGTCAATAACGTTTTAAGCACATTTTAAGTTACAGCCGTTAAAATTATGAGCCAAACTACGAATCTCAAACGTTATTAACCCGTTATACCCCATTTTGTGGAATATTTTGAATAATCCCGAAACATGATCGTCAATCCAGAAAGTCGACCGGGATCTTGGGATTGAATCTCCTAAGAGTGTACTATGCATACGACCGGCAGCGACCGGGGCACGGCGGTGGTAGCAGCGGCGGCGGGGCGGCTACTCTCCGATGATCCGGCGGCGGCGGCGGCGGCGCGGCGGAGCTCTCATAGATTTATTATTAGCGCCTAAGTAGGTACTTAGGCGCTTAAGTCATGATATGTAAGTACCTGTCGTGTAAGCCTACTTATTAGAATCATCATCAAGATCGCATGATGATACGGCCGATCTATGAATATCTACCTATCTAGCTAGATTCCTAAAAGTATCATTTCGTGTCTTTCACTGTGTGGTAGACGCATATGCCATCTTGTGTCCGTTGGACGAAGTTAATTACATACTAGCTTGTGAATGTTGGTCAGCCTCGCCCGGGACACGGCTGTTGAATATACAAAGGTTTTTTTTTCTTGGCTTTCTTTACTATCAAGTGCAAACTGAAGAATGTAGATGTCGCTATTATACTTGTAACCTAATTCGGAGTGCAAACTCAGGAACATTTGACGATCGACTATGTGGCTCGGCAGGCGAAGGTCCGCCTGCGTGCGACGCAGGAGGTTGCGGGTTCGATCCCGCTCTGGGACAAATGTTTGTACGATCTGTAAATATTTACTTTGGGTATTTTCTATGTATGATAAAAAAATATCTAATTGTGAGTATTGTGTACCTATATATATGTATTGTGTTACGTATATCAGTCATCTTGTACCCACAAGCTCTGCTTAGCTGGGGGCTAGATGATGCTGTGTGGATTGTCCAACATTATTTATTTATTACTAGCTGACTCTGAATTTTGTTTCTCTCCCTGGACCAAAACCTAAGTATATAGGTATTTTCTTGTCGACCTAGAGCCATAAAATTTGGCAAGAAGCAAGGTCTCAATAATTATACGGGACCCTCGGTGCACGAGTCGACGCGCACTTGACTTTTTATTACATTGACACATTTGTTTCCCAATATAAGGTAAGCGTGTATGGGCTGATATGATGATGATGATTGGATAAGCAAAAATCCTCAAACTACATCCTGGTACTGAAATAAAGTGGCAACTGGACAGTGACGCGGGCAAGTGTCACAGTGTCACTCCCGGGGGAAGACCTTTTTTTTTTCAAAGAATTTGTAGTACATGACATACGTATCCATGGTTTTCTTAGATCAATGGTAAAACTGTGGTTCACCACAGTTAGTCCGATAGTCAGTGTTTGGCTAAAAGCCCTTTAAAATATAAGATTTAAATAAATAACTATGTATGTATGTTCGGACGACATACATATGTATAGTTCGCAATCGTTTGTAAGATCAATCGTTTCTTTTCGTTGATACTCGATCGGAAAAATAAACATTTTCAATGTAAAAAAAGAATCCCACTCCATAACGAACTGATTCACCTTAAACATCTTGTCTCTAAGCCTTAAACACATTGCTTTCATCCAATGAGGTAAGTAGGTAAAGCCATAGAGTAACAAAGCTTCTCTACTACGAACGCAGCTATACTATGTCTGTGGAATAACTAGATATTACTAGCTGACCCGCCAAACGTTGTTTTGCCTTCAACCCTTATCACTTAGGGGTATGGAAAATAGATAGTAGCCGATTCTCAGACCTACTGAATACGCATATAAAATTTGGTAAAAATCGGTAAAGCCGTTTCGGAGGAGTACGGTAACTAACATTGTGACATGGAAATTTTATATATAAGATTAACTATGCTAGGCACTAGTACCTAACTCCTGCGACTACCAAAAATATTGGAAGAACATGCCAATATAAGATTAACTGACGTCTTATGTTGAATGTTGTCAAAATCCCATAACATTTGATTTTTACCCATCTATTCACCGTGTGATTTGAAAACATGAAGAAAAAAGTCAAAATTCCTGTGCAAAACAGTAAAAACCTGTAAAATTCAGGAAAAAGCGAATCCAATTTCAATAGCATGGTCCGAAATCAATATGAATGAATTCCAAGAAAATAACCAAAGTGGTGAGTCTAACGTTTTGTGGACGAAGTAATATCTACAATGCAAATGCCTCTTTCGTGCTTTACCAACCAGTTCCTTTGTTATTTATGCCTTAGTGAGCTTTTAACTTAATGAAGTCATCTTCGATGAAAGAAGTCCCTATAACCGGGTCGCAGTCAAAGATGCTTATAGTCGTGCAGTACCATTTTTTTCAGATTTCTATGCATTATCGGTGCCACCTCCGCTGCTCTTCATGCAATTTATTTACAGGTACCTGCGAAGAGCTCTGTTTTAGAAGATGTGAGTACTATACCTATATATACCTCATACATATCTAAGCCTTTATATTATACTTGACCCTCAGGTAAACAGTTAAGAGCTGGTAAGCTTCATTATGAATTTAGGCGGGTTAACCACAAACCTAGTTTGCGTTGGAAGAACACCAAACACAAGAACACCAATGTTTGTGTGAGCCGCGTCGCTGAACGAGCGCACTCATGCTGATGAAGTCCCTCGTTAAGGGATAAAACAACACAAACTAGGTTCGTAGTTAACCCGCTTACATTCATAATGAATTCTTCAAACTAAAAAAGCTTTTATAGTAAAATACTGCTGGTTAGCATGTTCGTTATTCCAGACCTACATAATAACTTACAAGTAACCCTACCCAACCTTAGAACCAACCAATCAGAATGAAAATTTGTACATCGACAAAACACTGAGAAATATGGAACCCGTGTTTTTTATTAACCACCCCTTGTAACCCCTAAGCAGGCTAACCCACGTAATTCTTCGTAGAGCGCGTTTGACTGTTTTTCTAGATCTCAACCACATTATAGGCTAATCTACCTCAACCCTAACATACCTCATCCCCACAAACCGTTACAACCCTTATAAACCACCCCTGATAACCCCTAAGCAGGGGTTAGACTGGTAACGGTTGGGTAGGGTTACTTGTTAGTTGTTTCATTTAATGCATCGAGAGCTCGATCCGTGTTGTTCGCGTCATTTTGCTTTATCCACCATGCTTGGCGGGCGGATTGGTGATCATGTTAGTAGACCCACAAAAACTCAACTTAATATTATAAATGCGAAAGTGTGTTTGTCTGTTTGTCTTTCCTTCATGCCCTAACTAAACAACCAATCGACTTGATTTTTGGCATAGAGTTAGTTGAAAGGATGGAAAGTAACATAGGCTTTTTGTAATAGTAAAACATCAAATTCCAATGGGAGATTTACGGGAGAAAGACTTTTCTATCGCCCTAGAAATGTGAATTTCTATTTTAACGCGGGTGAAACTGCGGGAAATAGCTGATAACTATATAATACTACACAGAGGACGCTGCTGCTCTCCCTCTGGTAGGTTTCCTTAGCCGGCATACTTGCCTTTAGGTACTAAGGAACGGTTCGGGTCCTATTATTTTATATATTTTTTGTATTTTTTAAGGTCTATGTGCGCAGAGTTTGACCTCGTCGAAATAGTTTTCATATGTGTTACTTTTATAATTATTCTAATACTGATAACCCAAACGACTCGCGCTATATGCGCAACTTTCCGATTATAAGTTCAAGATTTTAAAATGGTCGAAGAGTGTCCGTAAGTACTTATTTGTAATCCTATAACTACTAATATTATATATACGAAAGTGTGTTTGTTTGTCTTTTTTTCAAACCCTAACTAGGCAACCAATCGATTGGATTTTTGGCATAGCGTTCAAACGATGGAAAGTACTATAGGCTTTTTGTCCTGGTAAAACATCGAATTCCCGTGGGACTTATCAGGGAAGGTGCATGCCCAGCTGTGGACTTGTATAGGCTGTAGGTGATGAGGACTACGAAGGATTACCCTGTATGGTTTTATGACGACCCTCTATGTTTTAAGTTATTTTCAAAAACGTCGAAATAAGTCTACAACTACTCTACTATGAGAATTTAGTAACTTCAAAAGTAGAGCTCCCAATGCATGTTCCTGTCTCGCACCTGACCAATTTGGTTCTTTAGGGCAGTCGCGTCTTTTTCTTGGAGGAGTTAGGATGAGACCATGGCTTCACAGTAACTATCCTGTGACTTTTATCCATCAGTCATCCATCACCATTGCCATCAAGTAGTTAGTAGGTAGTTAACAGTTTCTCTGACGTTGCAAACCATTTTGCACATTTATTTCGCCAAATTCGTTACGTCACGAGCTCACTGAGGCTGCCCTAACAATGCGAAATCTTACTACCACACGTACGACACGATATGATGGGATGTGGATAGGTATCGCTGCCGGATCGTTGAATCAGCCCGTTTGTTTATAATACGACGTCATTCAGTAAAATGTAAAGTAGTTTCATCGCGCTATAATATAGTCAAGATTGTAGCGCGATGAAACAATCTAGCGCGATGAAACAATCTAGTCAAGATTGTAGCACGATGAAACAATCTAGTCAAGATTGTAGCGCGATGAAACAATCTAGTCAAGATTGTAGCGCGATGAAACAATCTAGTCAAGATTATAGCGCGATGAAACAATCTAGTCAAGATTGTAGCGCGATGAAACAATCTAGTCAAGATTGTAGCGTGATGAAACAATCTAGTCAAGATTGTAGCGTGATGAAACAATCTAGTCAGACATATAAATGTTAGTCGATATTTACTAGATAACATTTTGATTTATAGCCGAAAATCTCTTACAATTCACTAAATAAATAAATACACTAAATGAAAAGCATTTGGTAAATGTACCATCACAAAATGAAGTTAGTTTTATCACATGCTCATTGAAAACGCTTTACGATATTGAGAAAATGTATTTGTTATTAGCTGCTGCCCGCACCTTCGCCCGCGTTTTATCGGGATAAAAAATAGCATAGTCTATTATGTTATTCCAGATCCCAAACTAACCCATACCAAAGTTCAGCCTAATCGTTTCAGTAGTTTTTGCGTGAAAGACTAACAAATATTCATACATCCATCCATACAAACTTTGACATTTATAATATTAGGAGGATAGGATAGGATTTCATGTAGAATAGAAAATGAAATCGCTAAAAATATTATTTCGCGGGCGACGTGAAGCTAGGCTCCTAGGGGCAGGGAGCTAGCTCACTTTGAACCACCTCGAAGAGTTACAGATTGGCGAAACTATATTAGTGTTTTTCAACAAATTTTTTACCTAGGTAATGGTGTTGCAAGTAGGACGTTTGCCTTTTATCCGGTTTTTGAAGCAAATTAAAATGCAAAGACATAATCGCGAGAAGTTAGGGTTTTGCCCAGTCGTGGGAAAGGCTATTGTTAATATAGTGGGTAAGCTCTAAAAGTATTTTTTTTTTTGCATCGCATCCCATAGTGAGGGATTATGGTGCCACTGTGAAATGTTTACGCGAAGTCAACGCCAAAACTAAAGAATGGATTGTGTTGAATTTTTACACTGATGAAGCTATGTACCTAGATTAACCGTATTAACCCTATTTATTAAGGTATAGGCTACACAATAATAAGGTAACAAAGTCGGGTGTTCTAAAAAGCTTCTAGTACCTACGGCTTCTAAAGTGCTGTAACAACAATTACCCGCCCCGCGCGCCGCCGTCGAAACTTCTCCGCCGTTTGGCAACGCCTAGCGTAACTCAGATTTTTTGCGCTAATGTTGACTATAACGTTATGTAAGAATAAGATTCCAACAACTCTTAGATCGTTGTAGATAAAAATGAGCATAGTTTATTATATGAAACTAGATGTAGTAAGATCGCACACACTCATGACATCAATAAACCTTTCTAGTCCAGTTCTGGACATGTTTAATGTTCTCTAATAAATATGCTGTATTTTGAAGTAGGTACTTCAGAAACACTTTATTATCATCACCCCTCTATCTTCCGAGGAATATACCTAAACCATTTTTAGGGTTCCGTACCAAAAGGAAAAATAAACCCATATAGGATCACTTTTTTGTCCGTCTGTCCCTATGTACCTTTGTCCCTCTGTCCCTCTGTCCCTCTGTCCCTCTGTCCCTCTCTCCCTCCGTCCTTCTGTCCCTCTGTTCCTCTGTTCCTCTGTCCCATTATCCATCTGTCCGTCTATCAGTCTATCCGTCTGTCCGCCCGTCTGTATGCCGACCCTTTTTCCCCAGGATTTTCCGTTGATCTAGAATCATGAAAGGGGTTCGAAGATTTTGGCTTAGTCAAGGACATCAATTTTCGTAAATTTTTCAAAATATCTTCTTGCTTGGAGACATTTATATAAACAAAAAATCTATGGTCACCATATTACTAAAGTGTCACGTTACAAAGTTATTTGTAAAAAAGATCGGTGGTTAACTTAAAAAAGTCACTCGTCAAATGTTTCTACGAACAATATTATTTTGAAATAGTAATTTCTAAATGGATTATAGTTTTTTTTTATGAGTTATGTAATTTTTGTATTTTAAATATTAGTAAAATAAATAAATATGCATTGTAAATAATGTAACATACGTTATGTCGCAACGTGGCACACGCAAGCAGATGATTTATGATTTATATCTATGGTCATGATTATGAATAGAGAGTTAGAGAGAGAGAGAGAGAGAGAGATTAGAGAGTAGACACAACAAGGATGGAAAACTGCATTGTACAGTATGATCGAGTTAGATAGCATTATTTTAGTTTATTGCAAGCCAAAAGACGCGCCTTTTTGCCACTTTGATATCTATCGCGCGCACGCGTTTCTTTCTGTCCTGCAGATACCGAGTTTGTTCTGTGTTGTTATTTGTGCTGTTAACTTGTTAAGTAATTAATTTGATATAATGTCTTATTACCTCGGTGCCTAATAAGTATAAGCCTATATAAGTATACGCATATTATTTAAAAGATGTTCGATATATTTTCACATAAGTATTATCTTATGTCTAACAATAAATCATTGTCTATAAAATATTTGTTTATTTTATTATAAATTTCATCTCGTTATGATTAAGGAAAAAAAAACTTTTTTATTATTTATTTATACAGCCAGTATCTTTATTCTTGAATGAGTTCAATTAAAATGTGTAGGTAACTAGTTTTAGTTTGCTACTTATTGTAAATCTAGATAAACGAAAATTATCAATAACGAATTCTTTGTTTTACCGTGTTTATTTTTTTTAACTACAGTTATATATACCTATATAAAAAACTGTTCATGTCATGTACTAATAGCTATTTGACGTAGAAAGATTTTCAAGATAATTAATTCAACTTCGATCTTTTTTGCAGATAACTCTGCAAAGTTACGCTTTAGGACTATAGTGATCATATATTTTTTTCACTTCTCTTGCTAAAAAAGTATATCATAATAGTGTAGCTTAGCGGGCCTAAAACTCGAGTTTAATACCTCGGGCTAAAAAGTATTTTTTCTTTTTATTTTTGTCTAAAATCATCAGCCCGTACAAAGCATTCGTTCTCTTACATAAAAACTCGACTTCTTGGTGCTCAGTCAATCTTTTTTTTTTTTTTTAAATAAAAAGGTTGATTCTTCCCTTCACGGGAGAATGCGAACTGTTTCGTTGCGGGTTAAATAGAGATTTAAAAAAATGATGGTATTGGCGCTAAATCTCTAGAATTTTCTTCATTCCAAATCACAAACTTTTACGTTTAACTTCCTGACTTTTGCTTCTAAATTGTGAACGTGAAAAATGTCATCAAGTGATAGTGAAGATGCTAATATGCAAATGGAAGAAAAGGGCAAAGAAATAATTATGAATCTGTTGCCGACAAAATCCCGTGGAATATATTTAAAGAGTTACGAAAATTTTATGAAATGGAGAGATGAGAAACGTATGGATTCTTTTACAGAAGGGGTTTTTCTCACTTATTTTGATGAATTATCGAAAAAATTCAAATCGTCGACTCTTTGGAGCACATATTCAATGTTAAGAATGACCTTACAAACGAAACACGACGTCGATATTAAAAAATATGTAAATTTAACGGCTTTACTGAAGAAATTGTCCACTGGATACAAGGCAAAAAAATCTAAAGTCTTGACGACACAAGAAATCGAAACATTTTTAAATAACGCTCCAAATAAACAATACTTGGCAACAAAGGTAACCTACTTATGTAGTCTACTCAAACTAAATAAATAGATACCTACCTACATACCTAAATTATGTACCTAGGTTATTACGATTATTAACACACTTATTTTTTTGTTCAACAGGTTGCTTTAATTTATGGAATCAGCGGTGCATGCAGAGGAATAGAGCTTGCCAATATAACGCTAGAAGACGTGGAAACGGATACAAACCTACAAGCTGTGAGTCTGCCGAACACGAAAACAAACAAAGAGCGTAAATTTGTCATCAGTGGAGAATACCTTAATATAGTTAAAGCCTATCAGGAGTTACGTCCCACTAATGTTTCAACGAGAAGATTTTTTCTAAATTATCAAAATGGTAACTTGTGCATTTACCATTTTGATAATGTCATAGGCAAGTCATATCATAAAATAAATTTGGTAACATGCCTAAAGATATTGCCACTTATCTAAATTTACCAAATCCGGAACTCTACACGGGCCATTGTTTCCGCAGAACATCCGCGACTCTGTTGGCGGACTCTGGTGCGAATATAACGACATTAAAACGGCACGGTGGATGGAGGTCCGATCAAGTGGCTGAAGGTTATATAGAGGACTCTATACAAAACAAGTATCAGGTCACGCAGCGGATTACGGAAGGAATCCATATTCTACCAAACATTACAGAACCCCATCCAATCACGCGATGTAGATCATCGCGGGATTGGATGAATATGTCAACTCAGCTGAAGCCGCACTCAGATCTTAATTTACTCCACAACAATCAACTCAAAATATTATCACATCCCAATCACAGAGAACCGAAATAAAATTGCCCGGGAAAGACATATCACTAAACATTCAAAATCTCTAACTGCACATTTAATTTTTAATAAAATTTCTAAAAATTGTCTAATTTTGAATTGTTTTATTTTCTCGCAATCGAAGTGAAAAGTAGAGTGTTTTACTCGGGCCAAAACCACCCATTATAACTCGGTCTTGTCATCCTCCCTCGCTACGCTCGGGAGTATAACAACCTGGTAAATAATGGGATGGTTTAGTCCCTTGTAAAACAATCTACTATTTGTTTGTATAAATATCCCTAATTGATCAATGCAGGATCTATAGTGCGCCGCTATTTAAAAAAAAATGGCGCTCGTCTCTAAGCCAGGCTTCAAAGAAAAACCTACGAATCCCTTTGGCAAGAAGCAATGGTTTTATAGCACAACTAAAGGTAAAATCCGAAAACCGTGAGTTTGTGGTGTATTCACATATAAAAATATTTGGTTTTCATCATGGATCAAAAACCTATAAGGTACCTACTTCCCATTGAACTAGAATCATAAAATTTGGCAAAAAACAAGGTCTTATTCTTATCATTACGGAACCTTCGGTGCGGGAGTCCAACTCGCACTTGATTTTTTTATTTTAATAACAACTAAGATCCCGAAAGAATGTTATGAATTTAATTACTACACTTTGTTGGAACTCATTTAAATCCCGGAGGTGGGCGTTGCGACCTGAGACACAGTATTTTACTTCTGCAGGTCGCATCGCTTCCTATTTTTGTTTTTTGCACCACAAATATGTTCCTATAATAAATACTTTTTATCTTTTTTTTTATCTTATCTTTTAATTTACTAATGTGAGTAAAAGTTTTTCTTTTGAAATTATACCCTAGGTACTTAGCCTTCGATCTAACTAGAAAATGTGCTATTTAACGTTTGCTGTGTTCCCAAATTAGTAGGTTTACTACGATTTTAATATTGTAGAGCACGAACATACGGAGTTCACCATTACGAAGTAGCGATCACCAGGCACAACTCATTTTGGTGACGCTTTGTTACCTACTTAAGGCTGTATTGGAGGTGGTGAGAGGCCAGCGCAGCTAGTTTGCATTCACTAAGTACATGTGGTTCTATTTTCTTAACTTGAAGTAAGGATTTTCATTAAAACCATACCAACCAACAAGCTACAGATTTGAATTCCAAAATTACCAATTCGAAAATTAAATTAAAATATATATATATCTTGAAAGAATTTGTGTGGTAGATATCTAATTACTTCTAGATCTTAATCAATCAAATATTATTTTCGTTTCCAGAAAGCCAGCATCTGAAATAGATAAGCCAAGTAATTATATGTAGTATCTGGGGTAATTTTATTTGGATGAAATTAAACAAACTCAGGAAGTGGTCGCAGGGCTCCTTCAGTCCCGAAACGAGTAAAAATAGCTCCGTGACAAAAATGTCATTAGAAGTGGAAAGGGCCAGTTCCGGTAGTGGGGGTGGTATAGTCGACAAGAAAAGTTTTAACGACGTGGCGCTGAGCGCCCCAGAGTTTACCAATCCTGGTATGGACAAAGGCGCCGCCACCAACATGGCTATGTCGAACACCGGTGTTGAAAACGCTCCGTCCATTATCTGCGGCAGTGCCAGCGTAACTAGAGATATCAAAGGGAAAGCGCATAAAAGCTATAAGTTATCTAAAGATATGTGTATCGACCTTCCGCAAACAAACTTATGTCTAAGTGTTAAAAGCTCCCTGATAATCTTTGTCTTCCTGTTATTGATGTGTACCATAGCAGGCACTCTTTATAGAAAATATTGCTGTCGACAAGGACCGCCACGACGAGGGTGTTGGTAATATAGATGAAGCTAAATGCAATGAATGCAACCAATACTTAGTGATAATGAAACTGGAACAGGCTGGCCCTTAATAAGAGAACCGAAGCCGCCATAACGTTCGGCTCCTACACTAAAAAACTATTAAAAGGTGAGCTAAACAGGATTTATAGACGACCGATTTTAGCTAGGCACAGTTTTCTTGTTCACTTATTATTACGGATACTGTTCATCATCATCAGCCCATACACGTCCACTGCTGGACATAGGCCTCCCCCGTACGACGCCACAAATAACGGTCCTGAGCCGCCTCCATCCATCGACTCCCTGCGACCGCTACGATGTCGTCGGTCCATCGAGTGGATGGTCTCCCATGTAGGGGGGGATTTGCCATAATCACCACGCTTGGCAGGCGGATTGGTGATCGCAGTGTTGGTGTTTAAAAATACTCAGAAGGAAGCTGCTGCCCTTCCTCTGGTAGGTTCCCTTAGTCGGCTTTTATGACATCCACGGGTTGAGTTGGAGGGGTCGATATTCGTACGCCGCGACCCCACGGCTTGTAGTAAGTACCAGTAAAACATATTAATTATTAGTAGGTAAGGTGGCGTCGTACGGGGGAGGCCTATGTCCAGCATTGGACGTGTATGGGCTGATGATGGTGATGATGATGAAGGTACAATATAAATATGATTATTGAATTCGTAAAAATTCGTAAATATGATGGACTAGCTAGAGCATCGATAGCACTAGCAACCCGTTTTACTCCATTCCTTTTTTATTGCGCGATATTTTTTCGGCCAATCAGAACATAGTAGGCGGTTAGCGACTTCATATTAATCTGTGTGATTCGTGACAGAATTGTTTGGCAGCAAATTATCAGCCATTTCTTCTCTAAGCGATATGTACTCGCTGCCCTGTTTACATTTCTTGTTCTTGTCTAAGATAGTGTGCGAATAGTGCTTAATTTGAGTTTTTATGATATCATTGTTCATTGTGTCTGAAAAACATACCTCTCAATGCAACTGATGGTGATGGATGTAGGTATTATAGTACGTAGTGTAGGTATCTTAACGCCACCGTCTTTATTGTTCTTTTATGTCCAGTCCATCCTAAGGTTGCCTGGAAGAGATCGCTCAAAGCGATAAGGCCGCCCTTTGTACTTCATTGCTGTCAACTTTTCCTTCTGTATGTATTTTGTGTTTGTGTGGTACAATAAAGAGTTTTCTATTCTATTCTATTCTATTCTGATGCTGCTAGGGCAGTGACTTTAGCTGACGCTGGGTATAGCCAACGTCGCATCGCTCATACACTCGGTGTACCTCGAACTACGGTACGAGATGCCATCAGACGCTTTCAGGAAACTGGTCCATACACGAGGAGGCCAGGTGAAGGCTGACATCGATGCACTTCAGCTCGGGATGACCGCTTTGTTGTCAGTAAAGTGCTAAAAAATCGCTTTTGCACCGCTACTGAAGCACGTACACGTCTTTTTGAGGTGAGAAAGGTCAATATGAGTGAACGTACCATTAGAAGAAGACTGGCAGAAAGTAATCTGAGGGTTTTCGTCCAGCTCGCGCTCCACAACTGCTCCCACAGCACCGTAGATAGAGCTAGACTTGCCTTTGCGCGAGAATATGCTGACTTTACTGTGCAGGAATAGAAGAACTTACTGTTCTCGGATGAGATCAGAATAGCATTCAGTGATCCAGATGGACGTCAACGTGTATACAGGCGCCAAAATTAACGGTTTGCTCCATGCGCAATAACTGAAACCGTGGGTTATCAGGGAGGATCAATAATGGTTTGGGGAGGCATTTCTTACGAGGCTTGTGCCGATCTTGTGGTGTTTGATAGAGGCAGTGTGAACGTTCAAAGATACGTGGAGGAAGTCTTAGAAGACCACGTCATACCTTTCGCACCATTTATTGGTGAGAACTTCAGATTAATGCACGATAATGCTTGTTGCCATACCTCAAGATCTGTTGCTCAATACCTCGATGAGGTCGGTATTCAAGTTTTGCCATGACCGGCACGCAGTTCCGATCTGAACCCGATTGAGCACATTTGTGACAACGTAAAAAGACGTATCCGAACAAGAGTACCGGCCCCTACGACCTTAGAAGAGCTCAAGACGGCTGAGGTAGAGGAGTGGCACAATATCCTTCAATCGGATATTCAAGACATCATGGATAGATTGTCAAAGCGGCTCCAAGAAGTCATTAGGGCCTGAGGTTGAAACAACCATTATTAAAAAAATCGAAGATTTTTTTCAAAATTAAACTAATTACATTTTCCCGCAAATTTTTCCCAATGACGATTTTTAGGTATTTATTTTTAATAAACGGATTTTTTCAAGGCTATTGTAATTTTATTTTTCTTAATGGTTGCTTTTATCATAACTTCCATCAAATATGGTCCTAATTTGACGATTACTGTAAACTGAACAAAATCCAAGGAGGCAAGGGCGGTAATTGTGCCTGTGAGTGTATGAATATTCTAGAGACTATTCGATATAAATTAATTGGTAGGTATTATACCAAGATATCATAAACGTGAAAGTTTCTAGTCACACAATTATTTTGCTCTGCAGTATAACAGATTTAAATAAAGTCCATTTTGTCCTTCTACGCAAACCCTAAGAATATTATCAGCTTAGACCTGTGCGTCCTATGATATCATGGCTGATCAAAATTGTTAAATATTAAAAATAACCAACCTTCCAGAATTCTCTGTCCATCTGGAATCATCCTCCCATTGAATACCAATTTTTGATCACCAATAGGTTCAACCGAGTCATTAGCATTACGGACAAAACGAACTTTACAAATAAAATTAGGTGATGACATAGATGATTTTGAAAAAATTTTGTTTCAGAGATGACGTCGAAGTGTCACCTTATCGAAGTGATGGTTATATCTTCTAAGGCATATAAAAAACTAAAAAATAATAATGAACGTCCCAGTGAGAGGCCCGTGGCCATCAACGACGATTCAGCAGCGACTTTTAATAAGTACACTACTGCCAGAAGCAATGGACCAGATATGCTTGCTGGTAACAGCAATACTCAGAATGTTAAAGCTCTACC
Organism: Eupithecia insigniata; assembly: GCA_947859395.1. Lineage (NCBI taxonomy): Eukaryota > Metazoa > Arthropoda > Insecta > Lepidoptera > Geometridae > Eupithecia > Eupithecia insigniata. Next base: position 17,877,514 of record OX401993.1, read on the forward strand.
CGTGTCCGATGATTGTAATAAGGTGCATGATGGACGTCTGTCTGGAAGCAATACGTCAGGTAGCGGTGGCAAAGGACTCATTGGGAATGATGTTGTTGACAAAGCAGTCATTACGAATGATGACAAAGGATGCATTACGCCCGATAGTATTGGCAGGAAACGAGTTAAGACTGTAATTTTTACTAAAGGCGTGTGCCTTCAATCTTGTCATGGAACACAACGTTCCATTAGTGCCATCGAAAAATCTTCGTACGTACATATTATATTCAGTTCAATGGGGTATGTGTTCGATACAGCCATCTTCACATTGTTACTGCTGTTAGTAATAATATTACTTGAAAATGCTTTTGAAATCATACGCTGTTGCTTTTGAAATAATAACCTTGGCACATATAATGATATATTTAAACGTCAAAAATATTCAAGGAACTTTAAAAAGTGGTAAGTTTACTTGTAGTTTTGTCAGTACATTTCATCGTACATCTTTTACTTAACATGTACCAACTATACAGTGAACGCGAAAAAACGTTGAACAGATGACTAGGTATGCCAAAACACCACTTACAAAGCATCTTTAAAATGAATATAATCTCTAATAACCTAGCAGGTCAGTCATTGCAGTTGTTGCAGCCAGGGGGGTGGAATCGTTGCCTGGCAACGGCGACTCAAGCCCACAACGCCGCTTTTCGGTTGTTTAGAAATTGCGCGTACAACGACAAAATAAATACACGTGATATCTCACTACACCCTCCCCCTTCCCTCCTCGTGATATTTCGTGATTTTTGTCGCACCCCCTCCCCCCGTTTCGAGCCTCACGTGATTAATAGACGACTCCATACGAAAGTGGTTTACATTCTCGATTTAAAATAGTGCTTGCCATTCTATAACCCTGCTCCTCCGACAAAAATACCTGACCAACCTTATATTTGTATAAATCTGTCACTCAATTAATTTTTAGAAATTGCTTCACTCCTTTAAGTAGATATATTGTCTAGGTCTAGGGACCCAGGGCCCGTACTCGTAAAAACGAAATCGAAGTTTCTGATAATTTTTCGTGCAAACGCTAATCTCATGCAAGCGACATAAGAGTTGGTTTTGCATGAAAACGAAAAAGAAACTTCGATTTTCCTTTTCCGAGTAGGCCCCCTGGTTGTAGATGGTTGTCGTTTTAGAAAGTAGGTAGGCACTTTGTTTTAAATACCTATGTATAATTTGCAAAGGTTTTGATGGTTTACGCCACTTATATTTTTATGGTTAGGCTTTTGTGTATAGGTAATTATTACAGTTTTGTGGAGTTGGTCTCACTTAATAGGTGATTGAATATAAAACTATACATTTGCGAAGTATAATGACGGGTGGTGATTATGATATTAGATTACTTATGTAACTACTACTGTTTATTCTGATGCGAGTTTAATATGCTTACTTATGTACTTAATAATTACCAATCCGCCTGCCAAGCGTGGTGATTATATCAAAACCTCCCCTACATGGAAGACCATCCACTCGATGGACCGACGACATCGTAGTGGTCGAAGGGAGTTGATGGATGGACGCGGCTCGGGACCGCTATTTGTGGCGTCGTCGTATGGGGGAGGCCTATGTCCAGCAGTGGACGTGTATGGGCTGATATGATGATGATGTACTAAGTGTTTTGTGCGTTCCTATGGTACGGATAAATAAAATGAAATTGAATGTTTGTTGCCAGAGACGATTGTATATAATCTCCAAAAATTGATACCCTGAGCGGTATCTCCCTGAAGTTCATCCCTAAAAAAAACGATAAATGTGGCGAAATTGCTGTCGCGCCATCTAGCGGTCCAGGTAACTTTTCTGATGATATTGACATATGTACTTAGGTTGCGGTGAAATTATCGTTCATTCCTGCAGGTAGCTGTGTTGATGATACTGATGTTAATTTCCGTGACGGACACTACGCAAGAAAACGGCATCTCTAATGAGAAGGACGAGCGTGCCAATCACAAGAGCCTCGTAAAAACCATCTCCCATATCTTGCAAGTGCACCAATCTGTAGATATAAAGCGCGATATTTTTTTGTCTAAATCATAACGTTCCGGCTGTAGTGTTATGTAGAGGCATTCTAGAGGTTATCAATTTATTCACCTTAACAATTTTTTATATTATTGATCGTTATTTTTAATTTTATTTGATGATGATCGTTAAGGTGTGTTATAGAACACGTAAATATATAAAATATCCACCTATGTATATCTTATACAAGACAATAAGAGACCCCTATAAATCCTTCTTCTTTTGGTGCCTCTCCTCATCCGGAGGTTGGCCTTCAGCTCTGCGAATCTTGCGCCAAGCGATAAAGATGCTGACTGCGACGCTAGCGTTATTCGTCCACTCTCTGATTCCCGAATCTTTCCAACATGTTGAAGCACAAATGTTCTGCGTCCAGGTAACGCGTAGGAGTTTAGATTTGATTTTCAGCGCCATATCTCGAACTTTTCTAGACGATTCTGGGTACTTAGTATCTGCTTTAGGGTTTCGTTCCCGGGTCCCGGGGAATTTTCGGGAAAATCGTCGTTCCCAAGACCGGGAATTATTTTGTATTTCCCGGGGATACCCGGGAATGTTTAAAAGTACATAAGAGCTCTAAAACTAAAATATCAATCAGTGTAAAAAGAAAAATATCTATCTTTGTAGTCTATTATATTAAGTATATCTAGTACCCATAACACAAGCTCTAGATCCAAGCTAAGCAGCTTGGGTCTAGATAATGCTGTGTGAATTGTCAAGCATTATTTATTATTATATTTATTTTAGTTAGAAACCATTTATGTTTTCAGAAGGACTTGAACCAGATGCGGAAATATCCCAAGACTGCTATTTCCCGGAACATCCGGAATTAGCTTTACAATATTTTCTTTACCTTACCATAATCTCAATTCTGATTGCGTTTCTGTCATTCGTGATCACGAAGGTATACCTAGCAGCAAGCCGACGCAGAAGGTGATGCTTAGTGCTCAAAATACATAAACAATAATCCATGCAGATCAACCACATATGACCTCAATTGTTTTGGAGCACAAGCTTCAAATTTTGGTTCATCGGTAAATAATTCATATTTGACTCTCTCTTTCTAACTAGTTATCCTTATATACATGATATAAAGATAACTATACTGTATATGTATACATGAGGGTACTTTCCTCGAAATATTTATTTTTTCGTCTATTTTCTAATATTAGGTCGTTGTATATGAAATTGGCGTTTTGAATGAGAGGAACATAGTCGTTAATTTGTATAACCTATGTTTACAAATATGTAAAGGTTATATTTATATATAATATATATATATCATCATCCCATACACGTCCACAGCTGAACATAGGCCTCCCCCAAACGACGCCCAAACGACGAATAGCGGTCCTGAGCTACCTCCATAGTGTACGGGCTGATGATGATGATGATATACACAAATATTATATTCATACGTGTATATTTATTGCTGAGAATGTGAATGAATTTAGGTGTCTGTATATATGTGGAGCTCCTGAGGAGGTCACCGGTATCTTAAGAGACCGGGCAACAAGAGCTATAGTGTGAGTATGTGAGTGTTTGTCTATGAGTAGGTATAACATCTCACGATATAACTTTTAACAGATCTTCAGTGGAAAACGTCAAAGATATGAGCAAAGTATAAAGAGTTTGCTTGCAGGATCCTTTAGTCATTCGGAATATTTCTAGCTCTTTGTTTACTTTGTTGTAAAGCCACGGACCGAGATAAATTAAGAAGCTGCGTGCAAAGGAGGTACAACAACTTTGAAAGCTTGGTTCATTCTTCGCGAGTTGAGACAGCTAACGTCAACATCGTTTCTAGAGGGCAGTCTGAGAATGACATCTAAAATAAAAAACTGACGCACATTAATTACTTTACATTCTTTATATCTTGTATTTTTATTTATTTATTTTTAAAAAAACTTATTCTTGGTTTTTCATCATTCTCTAAGCCCGACAGGATTTGTGTAGAATAAATACACATATGTATACAGATGGTGTAGGGTAAGTTTAGGTTTAAAGCTTATTTTTAGTAAGGGTCTCTGAGCTCGCTCAACGATCATTTATTTAAATTTGATTTAGCCGCACTGCCCCAGCTTGTGACACAATATGAGAGGATGGACTGGCATAATGAGGAATAAATCAAATTCATAATACTATGATCCGCAGAATATCGGAGTTGTTTGAAAATATAAATTAGTTTTCTAACTCTCTTAGAGATGTAATTAATATGCCTTTTAAAATTGAGGTTATTATCAATTACGATTAATTGATAAAAAAAGAAAACAAATGAATTATGGTTTTCAAATCACAAATGCATGGGTAAATAGTTGTATAAATTTGAATTTGGAATTCCTAACCAAAGAGGAGTTATTTGAGATCAAAGTGGCCAGTAAGACAAAACGCCAATTTCATATGTTATATACCTTTTTCAACGTTTACTACGTTTACTAAAAAAAAAACGAGCTATGTGCTTTCTTAAAATTAAGTCATTATTGTACGATAGTCCTACCCTGTACGAACCACTATCAGGGTGTCCAGTCGTAGCAAATCAAACAAAGTAGGGGAACAGGGGGCGCAGTGAATCACTTTTTTTATCTTATTTCTTTCTTTATTTTATTAATATTAAGGTTGGATTTTACTCGCATAGTGCCAAATATAGTAGTAATAGTAGAGTATTATTTAATCAACAATATTGTGCGAGAAAATTGAGAATAAAATGAAAATTACATAAATTATAAGGATATTTTTAAACCATGGAAAATTGACTAGGGGTTCTATGGATCACGTTGGGGTGCAGTGGATAGTTGCCATCATTTGTGAAGTGGTTATTGTAGGGGTACTATGAACCTACTGGTATGTTTTCGAAATAATACAAGAATTCATATTATTTTAACTATTTGATTAATTTATGAAAACCTAACTACTAAATATCTTTGAATTAAGTCTTCAGGTCAGACGGATAGGAGATACATATACATTATATTATATATAGGAGATATTTTTTTCCGTTTAAAATCAAATCTATGCCTTTCTTAATCAAAGCTGCACTATGTAGACCGATACTAGTCTTCCTCTTTCGAATACTAACCATTTTGCAACATAAAACAAAAAAGAATATAGAATCATGATGAACCCCAAGACAAATCAGTCCAGTGTGCCCCAGCAGGTAAATTTCAAAATACTTGTGAAAAATCCGTTAGTTTTTAAGTAATATGTAATAATGAAAAGCTATTTCCATAGTTATTGAAACTGTGGTATATAAAAACTAAAGACCACAACAATACTTCTTTGAGGTTTTACAAAATAAGTTCGTAAAAATTATTAAAATACATATAGAAATGCTACTTACGAATTACAGTTTCGTCTGCTCGACGTTGTGGTCGAACGGTCACAGGCACGGGGAAAGCACGTTAGGTTAGTTAGTGTTTGGCTTGTATTTGCGTGTATGTGGGCTCCATAGTAAATGAGTTATAGATGTTTAACCACTGTGCCCCTTGATTCACTGCGCCCCCGTTCCCTAAGGTTATGGAGGCTTAACTTATATCTGCATTGGTTTCATCTGCATTCAAGGTCAACAATACATAAAATATAGTTTTAAGACTTGCTGAAATAAGTAAATATTTTTATTTCCAGAGAAAGATAAACAAGCTATGAAAATGGATAGATGTAAAAAAGAAGGTGGAACTGACCTCGTTATAGCCCATGAGGGTCTTGAATCATTAAAGAAAAATAGTTCTAAAATATTTAGCTGTGAAAGCTCGGATCCAAGCAATAATAGCAACATGCCTAAATTGGAGAAAATTAACACATTTATAAAAGAAGGGGGAAATGTGTGCACGGACAGCAATGATTTTAGCAAGCAGATCGATCCCGTTGTAACAAATGAGTTTGTTGAATCATCTAGGGAAAAAAACACATTTAAAGCTGTACCCGGAAATCGTTACGATGCGAGCTCAAGTAGCAGTGAAGACAAAAATTGTTGTTCTTCATTCGTAAAAAAAATTAGGGATCTTTTTATGAGAAGGAATCCTACAGAATGTATGAATGAGAATATATTATGTGATGACTACGAATTGAGCGAAGACTGCATTGAAGACACGACTTGTGTCAGCAATTATATGAATGGCTTGTCAGTGTCTCAACTCACATCCCTTTTAGCTTTATTGTTCGTGATGATTGCGCTGTCATTTATACTTATGCGGGCATTCAAGGCATGTTTCCCATGCCGAAGACAAAGGAGAAGAAGATGAGAATGAAACAGGTACTCATGAGTTGAAAATTGGATATGTATTTTGGACCTTGTTGATTTCGGGTACGTACTCCAAAAGCTAAGATAATATAGCTGAATAATAGGTAAATAATCCCAAGGAAGTTTTGATGATTTTTGAATAGACTATTTTGTACAAAAGACATATTTAGTTTCTCAGCTCAAGTAGATTAGATACCGTAGAGTCGGGTTACTTTACATACTTTTTCCGTAATTATTTGAAAATCCCTCTGGAATAGAGACTTTGATTGACTTGTATTGTAAGGGTCGAAATGGTTTTATTTGATAAATAAGGATAGTAGCTAGTTATTCAAACATTAATTTATTAAAAAATGTGACAGTTGTATTTATATATTTTTAAACTTTGAGCCAAAGTTTAAAAAAGTATAAGGGACTATGGCTCGGCATTTTTTTCGCTCAATATCTGTGTCAAGTAGGTATACAGGTTTGAAATTAAAGATAACACAAAAGTAAAACATATTGATTTTTTTTTGAATTTATAGTGTAAATCGATGAAATATCAACTTTCAAAAAACTTCTTGCTGAAATTTTATAAAAACTTAACCCTTGATCAAACAAAAATCATATATACATATACCACTTAGTTTGAGAACAAAAAAAAAACATTTTCTTTTGGTTTGCAACACTTTAATTACAAAGTAATCGCATTTTAGGATATTTTTGTTATCTATAAGCTGGCAACATTTTACTTGTCACTTTCACCTGTCAGTAAGAGTCAATGTCAAAAACAAATTTGCACCAATTTCTGTTGGAAGTTTGCAGTTTTGAATTTCACTTTCAAACTTTTGTGATTTTGTGTGGCGAAAGTTATGGTAAGTGCTATAGGAGCTAAGAAAAGCAAATTTTATTGTGTTTTAGTGGTCTTACACATTGAATAATGGGATATATGAAAAGTTTTTGATCGCTCAAAGTAGACTCTTTAAGTGGTATCTATTTGACCATTGTCCTTTCACGTCAAGTTCATAATCGAATTATATACATAAAAATGTCTGTTAGTCTTTTGTCGGTATTTCGTCCATGGTATAAGTATAATGTGATTTTCGGTTTAAAGATCTTTATTTTATACTCAAATAAAAGAACAAACAAGTTCACTTAGAATGAGTATACATTGGTATCTAAAAATAAGTAGATAATACTTGGTAAAGTTACGGTAGTTCTTCGGCGTTTATAATCTAGTTTACAAAATATCACAAACACGTAGGTAACAAATAACAGTGACCCGACAAAAGGTACCTACATAATTAGTATTAAAATGAAGTGGGTAGGTGTAGATAAGATAACAATACAGTGAGCGTCGTCCATCGCTGGTCGCGATTGCATGCCTGGCGCAAGAAATGATGGAGTGGTTATTAGCCTTTGTTTTTTTTTTATTTTGTTCGTTAATTAGGATTATATTATAAATATCAGATATAATAATTATTAATTTATACTACGATAACATTTTAACGGAAGTTTTAATAATCATTTTTTATTACATAGTTTTACATTTTAGAAAATAGTTTTTTATTTATTTTATAATACCGTTGTCTTGGGGACGCCACAGAATAGTATCAATAAGGTCTGTAGTTAATTCAGCTGTTTTCTTATATATATTCAATACTGATATTAGACAACTTCTAAGTTATCATATATGTATATATTCTTTAAGTTTCTATTTAAAAATAGTAATACTAGTTGCGTCTTTTATCTCATCTGGAAGGCTGTTAAATATTTTTGTTCCGTCACATAATATATTTCTACTTCCCAGTGTTGTTCTAGGTGTATGCCGTATTAGTTTATTTGTATTTCTCAAGTTATATCTATAAGATCTTTTGGTAAAAACAGTTTGTGAGTGAATATCACCTAGCATGATCTTTTTAATTAGAGTACATATGTTTAGTGTATACAATTGCTTGAGGTTAAACAGTTTAGATTCTTTATATATTATTGGGGTATGGGCAAGTCTTTCATATTTGAAAAGGATTTTTATTATTTTATTTTGGGCAGTTTGTAGTGGTTTGAGGTTTGTCTTTGCTGAATTTCCCCATATTTCTATTTAATATTGTAAATTAGATTTTACTATTGAATTATATATAATTTCACGCATTTTATACGGAATACAGTTGGCTATTCTAAACAATTGACCGAAAAATGAAGTTAGTTTATTTCTTACCAGGTTAATGTGTGGTTTGAATGTTAATTTATCATCTAGGAGGAGGCCTAGGTACTTCTCTTGGTTAGACTTAAGTATAATTTCGTTTTCTATGGTTAATGTAATTGGAGAAATATGTTTATTTTTAGAGGTAAATAGCATATAGGATGTTTTTTTAGCATTTATTGTAAGTAAATTGCATTGACACCAAGTGTTGTATTTATTAAGATCGCTTTGTGCTTGGTCTGTTACTTCTTTTATGTCCTTTCCATAGTAGAAAAGGCACGTGTCATCGGCATATAATGTAATTTCTCCAGCTAGATTAATCTTATTGACATTATTTACGTAAACCAAGAAGAGTAATGGACCTAGTATGTCTGAGCGACATTACATTTTTGAATTAGTAATTATTTGTTTCAATAACTTACCAGGGTAGGTCCCATTTGTTCTATGGAACATGACGTCATAGTACAAAATGAAACATTTTCGTCCCTATTTTTTCCATAGAACTACATACTACCTTCTCACCCGAGTTTCATGTCATAGAACAAAATGAGAATCAGTTTTTCCCAAAACCTTCCATGATGTATAAGACGTGAATGACATTAAACACTGACGTTAATACCAGGTACAGTTCACTATAAAAAAAGAAAGTACTCGCTACCTAAATAATATTTTTATTTTGCAAAATAAAAACAAAACAGCACTTTAACAATACTTATTTCTTTAACTACTTACAAACTAAAAACAAGTTTTCTTACCGCTAATATATTCTTATATTAAACAGTCCGCGATAAAAACTAACTAAAACCATTCCTTCTTTTAACTAAAACGTTCTTATATTAAATAGTCTCCGAAAAATACTTATTTTGTAGAAAGAGTTCTCCAGCACAAATTTTACAATATAAATCATAAATTTTGATGGGTTCATAGTCATTATGCATCGGGTACCGAAGATGTAGGCAGTCCTGGCAACGGCCCGTGGATGACATACCCTCTTCACTCATAATTACTCTGTAATCTTGCAGATAGTAAAAAAATAGATCTACCAAGATGGTTTTTGGTAACTGCAACTGTTTTAACATAATGTACATATTTTCAATATTTTCAAATATTGACGCCGGGTTATTGAGACAACAATCAATATTTGATTTCATGTACTTAAACAAACTTGTCAAAGCCATTTCATATAAAGTCTTAGGTTGTTTAGAGAACAATTTACGTATTACTTCAAGCCTGTTCATTAGTTTCTTTTAGTTTTGTTCAAAACAAGTATTGATATTTTCGGGCTTTAAAGACAAAATACTATGTTGTGTCAATTTTGATTTACTCGTGAAAGATAGTTTATACAAAAAAGATCGAGTCGGTCTCTTTGGAAAACCGGCCAGTGTGCTCTTTAATGAGTCGACAAGTAAATAGTTTTGTTCAAAAACATTTCTACGCTAATTTCTCCAATAGTTAACTGTAGCTGGTTTTCTAATATGTACCTGTCCCTGTTAATGTTTTTTTTTTCGCGTTTAGTTAACGATTTAGGTTTATTTAACACTTTTATTGCTTTAATTTTATTGAAAATTGCATCCTCAGCCATTTTTGTCAAAAATATTATAAACGATGGCGGAGTTCTTTTAAAATGGCCCACAAAATTGTGATGCCAACTCTCCACACTGTTAGTGGTCCTATGTTTAATTCCAAAACAGCACCAAGACTTACGAAAATCATTTTTTAACCAGAACGATTCCATGTATTTTACAAATTTTAGTAAGTTATCGTTTGAAATAGAAGCCACTTCCGCTTTTATATATACCCAACCATTGTCTAGCTCAGATAGAGGTAAAAACGGCAATACTGTACAAAGTGACACAATTCTTTGCAAGAATATATCATTTGATAAATGCAGTTTTTTCGCCTTTCGTCGTAAAGCTCGCGTAAAATGAAAGTAACAGCCATGGTAATTTGCATTTGGGAAAACTTCCTGAACAGCAGCGATTGCAGCCCTCTCAAAATCTGTTATAATTTCTGTCGGTGAAAATCCCGGAATAGTAGATTTTATCAATTCTAGCATACGCACATACATTTCTTTTGTTTTTTTGGTAATCAGAACATATACGAGTGGAATTATATTAGTCAACTCATCAGAACTCCCTAAATCCCCATGCATGGTGTAAAGTTCTGTAAATGGTGCAGGACAAACTTCGAAAGTGCCATCAAGTAGTATTATTTTAATATTTGGTATTATTCGTCTGGCTTCTTTTGAACAAAACAGCAAAATGCGGTTGTCTTCATCGTTAAAATCGGCAAGTAGCATATCGGTATACTGAGTGGGAATTTCTAACACACATGCATCATTACAAGACAGCAAAGGAACTTGAAAGTGTTCATTCCTTTTACGATAAATCGTAGATTTGACTTGTTTATATGAAGGTATATTTTGTATAAAATGTATACCTTTGTCGTGAAATGTTGACACCACTTTTTTGTACACATTCGGCACAGTATCTTGCCCTAGACCCGCTTCTTCGACACACGTTGCTATCACGTTTTTTGTAATTTCTTTTGTTTCGTCTTTCACACAATTTATGTGATGTGGTTTATTTTTCATTATTAATTTCTCCGTCTAAAAATATAATAAATATAAATTTTATAAAAAAGCTTTTTAAAGCTGAAAATTGAATAAAAATATTATTTACATAATTAACTCACCATAGAAATCTTCATACTTCCGACACATTTCAGTTTCCGATAATTTATACATCGCCATAATGACATTCCTCTAATATAATTTGTCTGTAGGTAATATTCTTTATCACCATGCTGTAAAACTTTTCCACGACCCCGTTGCAGAAAATTCAAACTATCAAAATTTACGTTTATTTCCATTACGATAAACAAAGATCCAATCCAATCATTGTAAACAATCAACAATAAATAAGTGAGAACCCTGCGACTGCAGCTCTCTCAAAATCCGTTATGGTGCGTTACGTTACGGCATTATAATTTTTGTTAGGGAGTAACCATCTAATCAAAAATGTCACTAAGACAAGTGGTAGCAAATCATTCTCGAGTGGCCAGTTTACATATCAACTTCAAGAAGTTTATATACCTATGTACTTAGTTTGTTCTATGGAACAATTTGAGACAAAAATTACAAACTGTTCTATAGTACAAATAGGGACAATATTTTCTCAAATTGTTCTATTACGTCATGTTCCATAGAACAAATGGGACCTACCCACTTACCATGTCAAATAAACCTAAAAAAATAGTTTCTCGAGGAAATAAGGCTTTGGGAGGCCAAAGCCTATAAAACATCGTGAACAACATTGATGCTAAATCGAGCTTTAAGCTTTTCCGCTCCGTGCAAAATGCAGAGGAATAGCCTATGTATTTTATTAAATAACATTGTATGTAAAATGTTTTATTTATCTGCCTTAAAAACTTTCATTTCATAATTATAATAAAAATATAAGCTCGATTAGAACGAACGGTATAATTACAAACATATGTAAATGTACGAACTTTTAGGTAGATAACTATTTTGTAGTGAAAGAAATTATTTATTTTTATAATCTCAAACTCATCATAGCTCCCAACTGCAGTCAGGCGAAACAACTACTCTAAAATTTTAAAATTTAACCGATCGTAACTGACAATGGTAATATACTATAAACCACCACCGGAAAAACAACCCCTTCCACCCCCATATGAAAAATAATACAAAAAATATATTTTTATAATTTTTTATGATAAACGAACATAAATGGACTTTGAAACGACATCCTCACTAAAATTTTACTAAAATTAAAAATCTTCGTTTTTCCATGATCACGGGCCGTATAGTGGCTCATAGACCCGGTTTTTTGGGAGACATGCGTGGAGGCGAAGCCAACAGCATAGAGGCCCTTTATGAGAATGAATCTAAAGGCGATAGCTACACATAGCATCATCCTTGGTTGCACAATATGATACACCCGAAGATGATATCCGCCAGGTGTAGAGAGTATTGCAAAGGAAAATGAAAGTAATAAAATCACCATGTTATTGTGACGAATGGATGGACTGGGTAATCGGGCTATGGGACATTACCTAATCTGCCTGTGTGTCTGTGCTATGGGGGAGACTACGGACGCCTGCCATAAACATACTCTCAATACTGTTCCGCAGCGGCAGACGGTGGCTTGCCGAATGCTGTATGGGTTCCTCAAAATGTTGGCGTAAATGCCGGAGAGGCACATCATCGGTGCAAACGACTAAGGGGTGTAGAGAGGTGCACACATGAGCGGGTTTCCATGTTATTACGCCATTAGACACTTCCACCCCCGAGTCTACATCCTAAGATCCATCTCTGGCGACTCCACTCAGACCGGCCAATGAAGGCAAGCAACAGGTGGGGATCTGGTTCTCTTGAGATACCAGGGAGGACGAGAACCAGGAACTTCCCCGGGATCACTCGGTATCCGTGGTGTCGCTACTCACCAACAGCTCGCCATAAGTTGCCCTGTGGGCTTATTATTCTAATTTCCATGATCACGGGCCCTATAGTGACCCGATCTTTTGGGAGCCATGCGTGGAGCCGAAGCCAACAGCACAGAGGCCCTTTATGAGAATTAATCTAAAGGCGAGAGCTACACATAGCGGGTATCATCCTTGGTTGCACAATATGATACACCCGAAGATGATAGCCGCCAGGTGTAGAGACTATTGCAAAGAAAAATTAAACAACAAAAAAAGCCATGTTATTGTGGTGAATGGATGGACTGGGTAATTGGGCTATGGGGAAAATTATGGACGCCTGCCATAAACATACTCTCAATACATATCATATCTCTTATTCTAATTATTAATAAGATTTAATATTACTAAGATTTAACATCTAAATAGAAACTTTGTAATGTAGAAACAAGTATAAATTTTAACAAGTGAATCTTACTGCTTCTAAGAGTCTTATTATTGACATTCATCGTATTCTGTTACTTCCACACCCTTATATAAAATTTGGGGACATTTATCTTGCAGATAAAGTTACCCAAATTTGTGAGCTAATGTACCCCACACGTAGTATTTAAAATTTCAGTATCGAGACTTGAGAAAAAGCAATTGTTTCTATCATCATATAAAAATCATATGAAAATTACTTTTGATTGGTTCAGAAATATATTCAGGAGTAGGATGATCCTAGTCCTGAATATATTTCAAAACCAATCAAAAGTAATTTTCAAGGAAACTTGCCTTAAAAACTTCGTTACATTGTAAAGTATGCAGACGTTAATAAAGCACGTTTTCACAGGAAGAATACGCTATGTCATCGCTGCGAAATGGCGGGGAGATGAAACTATTTTTCAATTTGAGCTAAAGTAACCCTATGAATTCTAGAGCTAAAGTAACCAAACCTTGCGGTATTCATCGAAAAATATTTTATAAAGATCGGCCTGATGATGTATAATTAACAATTTACTGGTAGGCAGTAAATTGTTATGTACCCACGTGTTGTCAAACAAAGTTACTTACTATAGTGAATCTACCCCAGCGTTGTAAAGTAGGGTTTTTGTTTGCAGAAAACTGGAATCAGTACCAGAAATGGACGGCGGTAAAGAAGGGGGTGGATGTGAGATCAAGGTTAGCAGAGATAGTTCAGTAACAAGTTGCGAGGGTTTCGCATCATTCTTTCAAAAACTCATAAGGGTATGCACTAGCAAATCCACGAATTCAAACACGGAAAGTTGTATTAACAGCTGTGTATTCAAGGACAAAACACATATTAGTGACAGTGAAGGCACAGAATGTATTAAGACTATAGAAGCGTTAAACAACACAGATTTATCAAATTGCTTGTTGGTCGTCTTAGCGATTGCGTTCCTGATATTTGCAGCCATGAAGGTTTACAAAAGAGTTTTCTCATGCGGAGGACAACGTAGAAGGCAGCGTTCAAATAATAATTAACTATATACTCGTATCTCGAATTGGTCACGACAAGACCTGCAAAACGCTTATTTTAGACCATTTGTCGTTGCGTGGCTTCATTATGTACTAATGAACAAAAAAAAAATTGTTGCTTATTCGACTTTTTATACAAAATTGAATATGGTGATAGAGTTCATTAAATTCAAAGTAATTAGTTTGTGGTTTTATTTTTACTTTTTCAGATCTTGCATATTTTGTGTAGAAGTCTGTACTGTAGATATAATTCTACTGAAGCCAAATTTTATAATTTCTTTTGCATCCAAAATTATGTCTACTATAATGCTATCATCGTCTATCTATCTCATAAACTTACTGGTTTTACTAATGTAGTTTCGCTGCAAAATGTATGCTAAATGAGAGTTTGGACGTGTGGTCGTCGGTCCAACACATCGACTTCATACCCAATAGACGCCTAATAACTATTTTTCGCTAATAAATCAGACAACCAACAAAACAATGAGGTGTGCGGGCGCGGGGAAGTGAGTGCTCATTGGTCCGTTCAAGGTTACGTACGACAAATCATAAACATTATTAGAGATTATTAAAGATGGGGTACTTAGTTTGTATGAAAACAATTAGCGATACTTGTAAGTTGTTAGAAGGTGTATCTATTTACTAAAAAAGTATTTAACAAAACTTAGGGATGTGGGAAGGGATTTTGTTTGAGTGGCTACTTTGCAGAAAAAATGAATTCGGGGCTGCCGAAATTGGTAAGATTTTGAATGAAAACTTTATCAAAACTGAAACAAATGAATGTAAAAACATAAAACACTGACCAATTCATCGTTATTACAGAACAAACAACAATAAAATTAACTATTTACCTACACGTAAAATCCGAAATAAATCAATATTGTGATCACTACCCAGCCCGGAACGGCACATCACTACTTGTACGCGCCTTATCAGAGAAGAAAAGAAAGTAAATATAAAATTAGTTATGAAAGAAAGGGATGCACTGTTGGTGACGTCGACTGGCCAACCAAATATACTCCGTCAAAACTAAAATGTATTTATATATTCTATTTATATAAGAGAAATCAACTTTTCGGTGAAATGTTATTCCATGGGTTTTAAAATTTGACGTCTTGTTCTCTTTGCCAGACCATTTTATGGTACAAGGGGCCATTGCACCACGGATATATGATAATTTCAGTAAGCGAACGCAGAGACGTTCACGCGTCGTTACTGGACCGTTAGGGCGTGGATTTATATAAGATCTATTTTCCTAATGTGTTGTTTAAAGCGTTCGCCCTTTATTAGGCCTCTATTGGGTATGAAGTAGATGGTCCAACACAATACTCCTGCGATAAAAAGATACGACCTATCTCTTACTACCCATAACCCTTCTCCATAGTCTCCGTATGTTTCTGAAGTACCACCTTTATTCCCTTCCCGGGATAGGAAGTCTATATTAGCTTCGGGCAAACCTATGTACCTACATACGCGTCAAACCAGAGGGACGCGGGGCGCGAACTGGGAGCGGCAACAACGCGAAACAAAAAGTCAAAAAGGAAAAATCCGTTTATTCTTTTAAAAAATCCCTCAAAACAGTATTACTTGAATCTCAAAACATAAATTCAGCCCTTCTTGGCCTCATTTAGCTCAAAAATGTTGATAATGTATAACAAAATTACTACCTATCAATGTTGATAATGTGTACTACATTTTTGAAATGTACATAGATAATTCCATAATTAATATTATAATATATATTTATATAAATAATATTATTTGCATAAAATTTAGTTTTTGTTATTTAAATTTACATATTATTTTTATTCTTTGTTGTAAGTATGTAGGAGGCCGCCTTATGCACCACGGTCTCCACGGAAGACCAGCGCTATGGTAGGATCTGCTCTAGCATGCTGAGTGGAGTCCGATTTTGGTAATTTTTTAAAAAATTCTACGATACCCAATATTACTTAGAATAAAAAACTAGTGGATAATAAAGAGGATTGAAAGCGCGCTCCATCTTAGGTCACATCTTCACTTTCCCGAGAGAGATGGTGGTCAAACGCTTTACCATTATTAATTTAAAAAAAAAGATTGATATACTTATATAAAACTCTATTAAAATGGCACTCGGAGGTGGCAGGGAAAATAGAGATTGCAATCCGGATTATTCGCAATCCGAATTAACCGGAATATTGTAATTTTTTGAAGCGTTATAAGGTATAAGGGTTATAAGCATAGAAATCTGGATACTTCGAATAATTTTATTTGT
This sequence comes from Eupithecia insigniata, assembly GCA_947859395.1. NCBI lineage: Eukaryota > Metazoa > Arthropoda > Insecta > Lepidoptera > Geometridae > Eupithecia > Eupithecia insigniata. Next base: position 17,894,149 of record OX401993.1, read on the forward strand.
AGATCTTGACAGTATTTTTTGGCAAAAATTAATGAGCTTATGATCTACGCTCTAATCGTAATTTTTAAGGAACGTATAACATGAGATTCTTTCGTTGTGTAATTCTTAAATAATTTCCTGGTCTTACTAGGTTTCTTTTTATGTCAATCATTGATCCGTTGTTTTTTTTAAAGTGGTCAGAATTGTACAATATTCTTTGTTTCAATTATTGTACACTTCTGACCACTTTTATAAATGCCAGTGTTGCCGTTTAAGTTAAAAACAAGTCGTTAAACTGGCACCAAAAAGTCGTGAAACGAGACAACAATAACTAACATTTCTAATGTTAAAGAAAGACGGAACGGTGTTTAGTAACATGACACGAATAGAATTCACTACTGGGGTATCCTCTAATTATCACCCTCGATTATTAATAATATGCATATCAGAACAGAACCTAACATAAGTTTGCTTTATGTGATTGATATGTAATATGGTTAGTAAAAATGTATAATAAAAAAGTTATAACGGTTGCCAAAATAATTAAAGACCCTAGTTTTAATTTTGTCGCTAAATCGAATAAACTGTCACCAAAGCAGGAAAAACCCCGACATTGGTAACGAAGTCGCTAAGACGGCAGCACTGCAAGACGCGTGCGTCCCGCTCTTCAGAACACGGTGTTCCCGCGACTCGGTCGCGTAGGTGTGCAAGGCGCTATGCGCCATTGAATCGCTATTGCAGTGTCCGCAGCGCGTCTTACGCTCCCGCTTCGCATGTCGCGTCCCACTGGTTTGACGCATAGGTTTGGCCGAAGCTTTAAGAAATCAAATAACGGGAGAGCTCCCAATATCATAACGGATAATTACTAAATAAGTGAAAAATTTTATTCAAACCTCACTCGCTTCATTAGACTGTGTCAGTTTGGTACAATCTTGGTAATTTCAAATAGGTACCTCGTGTGTTCATAAGTCTTGAGACGAAGTAAAACTAAAATATTTTGGTAGAATATTATATTATATACTTATTATATTGTTTGCATAAAATTTGACTAATGTACATGAATACGTTTCAATATCAAAATGGCCGCCCTTATTTTTTTCTATTCAGACTTTCTGCATTTATTTAGCTCCCATTTGGTCCTTAAAGAATAATCCAAAGGATTCAAGTCGGGGCTCGACGACGGCCAATCTTCGCTCCGAATGAAGCCCGGCAAATTGGTCTCCAGCCAGTGTTGGGTAGACTTTGCTTTATGGCACAGGACAGAGTCCTGTTGGAAAACCCAGTTTTCGCCGGCGAACAATGTATCATTTAAGAGTTACACAACCGCTTTCAAATTTCATTTTGGTAAACTTTGTGCTTTCACCTTAATCCCTTGCTGGCAAAAATAGAGTGATGTGACTCCTTCATAGGAAACACCCCACCAAACCATCTTGCTTACCGCGAGATGTGTGCGCTGGACGTTTCGTACAGAAGGCTGGACGTCCTTTGAACTTCTTCGACTATGATGATCTTCTCATTGGTGAATAGGATATTTTTTGCTTCGTGTCTCTTCAAAAGGTTCGTCAACGTTCCAGCCGCAAATTAAGTAGGCGATCGTTTAAATAACGCACTTTTCTCCGACTGTAGGCGCCTTTTAAATATCCTGTTCACCTAAATTCTCGAAATGTTTGTCCGAATAGACAATTTCTTCAGAGTCCAACAAGGGCTTCGACGAATCCGCTCTCTTATTAATTTGATGTTGGCGGGGGTCCTTACAGACTGCGGGCGGCCACATCATCCACGATCTTCTAAAGAGCTGGCCTCCTTGTGCATCTTTACTGTATAATACACAAAGTTCCGGCTACATCCCAACCTTCGGATTTCATGAAATATCTCCTTTTTTCTAGTTTGAAACAGTAAAATGACAGTCGTACGCAAATCTTTAGATGGCGCCATTTTCACGAAATATGAAAAAAATAATCCGAATTCATATTTTATTATTTTATTTTATTTCTGACTAGCTGACCCGTACCCACTTCGCTGGGCGGTAAACATTTTTAGTGAACCGAACCGAACCGTGAGACCGAGTCGAAGATCAAAGTTGTATCCACTTCCACCAGTGTCTTCGCCACGACAGTATGTAGGTATATAAGCGAGTAGAGACTGAATAGCATCAAATGCCTGGTGCGTTTCGCCAATGCATTGCAAGCGGTCATCCCGGGTACGCAGCACAATGTCCCGCCTGTCACAGTGCTGATCTACCAGGACGACGGTAACATCATTGGTAGCGAGAGCGAGAGTTTGTACAAACCGGATGCTGTCCAGTAGGTCGTTTATCGGCACTAATAACAATTTTGTAATCATTTTGTTGGCTTTGGGGTATGGACTCGTATTTTATGTCCTTCCTCGTAGTATGAACTCAAATCATGCTAAGTATCATTTGAATCCATTCAGTAGTTTTTGCGCTATTTTAGGCCGAGAAATGTCACTTCCATCCCCACTCCCCAGGGAACCATAACGAATTCCAGCATAAAAAGTATTACATGACCTTCCTCGAAGTATGAACTTAAATCATGCCAAGTTTCATTTGAATACATTCAGTAGTTTCAGCGCTATGTGCAGCCAAGAAATTTTACCCTACTGCAGATGGCACACTGCGAGGAAATGTGGGGGGCCCACTGCCGAGAGCCCCACTGCCGGTGCCCCCACTGTGGGGGGCTAATGAGGGGGTAACACTGCGGGGCAATGTGGGGGGCCATCTACCGACGGCCCCCACTTCCGGGGCCCCACTGCCAGTACCCCCCACAGTGGGGGGCTATCGCTTTCTACCGCCCTTGCCCCGGGCGCCATCCTGCAACGCGCAAAATTTCACTTCATCCTCTCTCATAAGGGAACCCTTCTGAGTTCCGGGATAAAAAGTATTTTATGTCCTTTCTTGTAATATGAACTTAAATCATGCTAAGTTTTATTGAATACCTTCAGTAGTTTCGGCGCTATGCGCAGCCAAGAAATTTTACTTTCATCCCCTCTCCCAAGGGAACCCTATTGAAATCCGGGATAAAAAGTACCCTATGTCCTTCCTCATAGTATGAACACAAATCCAAGACCTGTTACAATTTTATTATAAGTATTATATATATATACGAAATACATATACATACACATTTTTCTTCTTGTCTTATGTTTATGAGCACGAGTACTCATAACCTCAGCTGCTTAAGTAAGTACCTATGTTTGTTTTCAGACCACTTTGTCCGGGCAACATCGATAAATACATCAAATGTCAGTAGAAAGAAACAAAGTTACCTAACGGTTGTGGCAATCTACGAATAAATCTTAAATCAGGGTGAAAGCCTATAGAGGGCATTGTTAAAACGATTAGGTGGGGCAATGCGATGACTAGGAGTCAATCTTATTCCGTTGAAATCTGCGTGGAAGATGTAAAGGACGTCTTCGTTGAGGCTTATCAGAAAAGTTGGTGGGGCTGTGTCATTTACGTCTTGAACGACGCGGCACAGTCGTTTTGGAACTGCATCGAAGCGGTGGAACCTCAGATCGTGGAGATTCTTAGAACTCTCGGGTTCTGTGATAAACGCAGCATAATTACATCTATACTTATAATCTTCTTTGATTTATGCTTGGTCATAGTCATGATTAGGATAACGAAGCTACTCTTTGGACCTAGCCAACGAGTACCAGTATGCCGACGACCAGTTGAAGATCATAATCAGAGATGTTAACACATTGATCTGTATAATCCAGTATGAGTCATCATATCACACTCTTTGTACCATCAATTGAAGTCCAATGGAATGTTATTCAGCTTTCTGTATTAAAACATTATTTTATCTACTATTATTGGTAATTTTTCGGTATAGCTTCTGGTTAACATTATCCAAAATCTTAAACAAAACCTTTTTAGTGTCATATTCACTGAATGGAAAATACGGTATTTTCCTTTCAGTTAATATGACACAGTTGAGCCATACCTTTGTTTTGTAAACATATATTACCAACTCCTGCAACGATCATGTGATTCAACCTCCCAAAATACCGACCTAAGTATTCGTTTTCTTTGAAGTTAGTTCTAGTTAGTCCTAGTACTTCTCACAGGGCACTTGGTTCTTCTGTTTTACACGTGAGTCTATGTGTTATATGTTTCATCAACATTTAGATAAATAATTAATAAATTAATGCTGGACAATTCACACAGCATTATCTAGCCCCAAGCTAAGCAGAGCTTGTGTTACGGGTACTAGATAACTGATATACATAATACAATATATTACATAGATAGATATTTTTTATGATAGACCAATGAGGGTTAAAGATTATTACAGTACTAACTAATATTCCTATTAAAAAATGGGGGTTGGTGTTAGAAAGGTGAAAATTGAGGGCTAGATGTATTTTTAATGCCAAAGCATAAATCAAAAAATTTACCAAATAAAAAATTGTTTTTTTTGGAGTCGGCCAACCTTATTACTTAAGGGTATAAAAATAGTTAACATCCTATTCCTAAACCTACCAAATACGCATAAAAAAATTCGTAAAATCGGTTAAGCCGTTTCGGAGGGTTACAAACACAGTGACACGAGATTTTTACACAATTTTTTGTCATTTTAATAATAAGCAATAAAAAATTCGTATTATCCTAAATTTTCACCTTTTTAGCACCAACTCCCATTTTTTTTAAAACCCTCAGTGGTCGATAGCTAAACGACGTTTGCCGGGTCAGCTAGTTAATATACACATGTATAAGATATAAATATAAAGATTTAACTTTCTTAATTGGCATTGTTTACCCTAACCAAAGCACTTAAACTTTAGTAAGAGCTTTCATTAAGTTTTGCCTTCCGTTTTGAGAAGTAACTAACTTCTGCCCGCGGATTTGCATGCGGTTTTTTGGAATAATACGTAATGTTATTTCTGGTCCAGATCTTATGCTTGCAAAATTTTTGACCGAACCTTTCAGAAGTTTTGTGTCTTCGCCCAAAAATCTTCTCAACGTTACAAACTTTTACCTTTTACGTATTCTACCTATACCTACTTTATCGAAGAATCATATTATCATTAAGATTTATCACTTGGCAATCGTTTGGCAGCACTATGGTGCAAACATAGGTAATGTATGTAGGTGATTCGCTAGGAGGCTAATCCATGAAAATACAAAATAATTTATTTGCCATTAGTATTAACAAACACATGACTTAATGTTATCTACAGTATTACAGTTGTGTGATTTAAAATAAGATTTTAAATAAGAAATTAAAGAATATCCCAAAAATGTACGACTCGGGCGGGTCTTAAACCCGCCACCTTCCCCTGAATATGGGACTGCACTAACCAACTGCGCCACGGAGGCAAGTACCCGACCCGTCCTAAAACTTACGGACTATGGCGCCGTTATTACTTTTGGGATATTATTTAATTTCTTTGAGATTACCCCAAGTGCGGTCTTAAGCACTATAATAACAAAAACCTTTTAAATAAGAACACTGTTACCCATGGTCCCTGCACTAGGCTAGGCCTGTTTCTCGGGAGTCCCGAGTGTACAGATGGATTTCACAGTACAGACGGATAAAAGGCAGTTGCTTCCGTAGCTAGCAAATACTTATTGATCTCTTCTTCTTCCTGCCCTTATCCTACACTAGGTGGGGTCGGCACAGCATGTATTTTTCTTCCACTCTCCTCTTATCAGCCGTTATCTCTGTACTTACACCTTTCTTAAACATGTCCTCTTTTACACAATCCATCCATCCTTTCTTTGGTCTTCCTCTCCCCTTATTTCCGTCCACATCTAAATTTAACACTCTTCACTCGTCACATGACCTTCTTCCCTCCGCATAACATGCCTATAACATGCCATGCTAGCTTCTTGACCTATTATCAGAAAATATAATAATAATCCCCCCCCCCCCCTACATGGGAGACCATCCACTCGATGGACCGACGACATCGTAGCGGTCGCAGGAGTCGAGGCGGCTCAGGACCGCTAATTGTGGCGTCGTCGTGCGGGGGAGGCTTGTGTCCAGCAGTGGACGTGTATGGGCTGATGATAATGATGATGATAATAATAATAAACCTGCAGGGCAGCTTGTGGCGAGCTGTTGGTGAGTAGCGACACCACGGGTATACCGAGTGCTCCCGGGGAAGTTCCTGGTTCTCGTCTCCGCTTGCGGAGTGGTACCCCAAGAGAACCAGATCCCCACCTCTTGCTTGCCTTCATTGGCCGGTCTGAGTGGAGTCGCGAGAGATGCATCTTAGGATGTAGACTCGGGGGTGGAAGTGTCTAATGGCGTAATAACGAGGAAGCCCGCTCACGTGTCTTCGTGATGGTGAAATCGGGGCCGCACCTCTCGACACCCCTTAGTCGTTTGCACCGATGTTGTTCCTTTACCGGCATTTAAGCCAACATTTTGAGGAACCCGTCCAGCATTCGGCAAGCCACCGTCTGCCGCTTGTAACAGTATTAAGAGTATGTTTATGACAGGCGTCCATAGTTTCCCCCATAGTCCAATTACCCAGTCCATCCATTCAGCACAATAACATGGCTTTTTTGTTATTTTCATTTTCCTTTGCAATAGTCTCTACACCTGGCGGATATCATCTTCGGGTGTATCATATTGTGCAACCAAGGATGATATCCGCTATGTGTAGCTCTCGCCTTTAGATTAATTCTCATAAAGGGCCTCTGTGCTGTTGGCTTCGGCTCCACGCATGCCTCCCAAAGGACCGGGTAACTATATGGCCCGTGATCATGGAAATAATAATAATAATACATACTCTCTACCTACTCTTGAAAACTGTAACAAGTTACTTACTCCGTCTTGCATATTAAGTAGAAAGGCATGATATCTGACCAGTCTTCCAGTGCAACACCCTAAATGGGTACATACTATGAAAATTATTAAAAATTAATTCTGTACTGACAAAGAAAATAACAATCTAAACTAGTAAGTATTTACAATTGAAATAATTGAATAGACAAATTTAATTGAAAAATTAAAAGACCAAAAATTTTAATTTAAATTGAAATAAACAAATTAAACTAGTAAGTATTTACAATTGAAATAATTGAGCTAACTGCAGAATGTTTTAAACAATCTACAGATAGCTGAACTGGTCGATGTCAATACCAGTCGGAAGCGTCCCCAAGACGCTGCTGGCTGCATTGCCTCGCTGTATGGCAATGCTAATGCGCTGCGCCAGATACTCATCAGCTCTCGGGTCACTCGTCGCTTCGACCAGGCGTCCAGATTTTTTTTTAAATTGTTTCAATTGTGAATACTAGTTTAATTTGAAAATTATATAAACTCACTTATTCACTAAGACCTGACGACTGTATGAATGCAATAAATTACTGATATACCGTCTCTGGTAGAGTAATTACAAAAAATAAGTACCCATTAGCAACGTTTGCAACAGCCACTTGCACGTGGTTACAGGTGTTTGGAAGTAGTAAAGTAGGTAGCTTTGTTCATTATTACCGCAGATTCGTAACATTTTCTTGACCCTAATCGTGCGGCGTAGTCCATTCAGTCAAATAGAACAACTTATGTAACTGTAGTCTTACCTAAAAACTAGTATAGTTTAATAACTATCTGTGCCCACAATAACCAGAAGTCGCAAACATTTATAAGAAGCGAGTACAAGTGCCAGATTTTTTGTCTAACCGACTAAATAAAAAGGAGAAGGTTCTATGTTCGGCTATTTGTATGTTTTTTATACAGTATATCCGTTTCTTCGTCATTTATGGACCAATTTGGATGATTCTTATGCATTTATGTATAAGATAATAAAGAGGTGGACTCATAAAAAAATTATACCTAAGTGATTGGTATTTGTCCCGCAAAACTTTAAGGATAAGGGAAGTTTGTTTTAGTTTTTTTTTTACTTTCACATTATTTATAATTCGATCAGTGCTTCTATTTTTAATAACTTTGAAATACAAAGATAAGTGTGGTTCTGTGGTAAATACCTGCATGTACCTTAGCTCTACTATATAATCTGCTCCGGTACTGAGTCCCGACCTGATCGTGACGTATTTTTTTCCATAGGATGGTACAGCGTGTGACTATCGTGTGGATAGGGAAATACGCAAATCCCATACAACAATGAGGTGTCTCGGTACAATCGCCAACCACTCGAGAGTCTAATTTTACACTACCTCGTGTTAAAGTGATAAGTTTTGCTTCTTACGATTGATAAAAATAAAATAACTAGACTTTAAGATTTTCAGTAAGCGTTACGGTAACCACTTGTGTAGCGTAGATTTTAGTCTATTGTTTGGTAGCTCATTGAATCCCTCAGGTAGAGCATTCAATATTTTAATAGACTAAATCCGGGATAAAAATGCTGCAACATGATAATATACTCCCATAATACAAGCTCTGATTTGCTTGAGGCTAGATGATGCTGTGTGGATTGTCCAACATTATGAATTAATATTAATTAAGAAATTCGGGAATCAAAGTCTGTATCATTTATTTTTCCTCTGGCCTAACTCCTTGTGAATGACCTTTAAATGTTCGTTCCGCATAATTTATTATTTATGTCAAGCGAAATAACAAGGATTTTCAAAAATAATGCTGGACTATCCACACTGTATATGATTTCAGTTTCGGCGAGTATAGATCGAGTTTTTCTCCACTGAAATTTGAAAATGTTTGACACATCTGCTATGACGGTACTCTATCGACAAAAAATCTTAACGCACACCATTATCATAGAAGAAAATTAGTGCAATCCGCAACTCCCTGAGAGCAAAACCTTGTGCGTTTCGCCTCCTTTCAGCAGTGGTGGCCAGTTTACGCTGCGCGGAGCACGTCAGTTGCTAGTGACAGTTCTAATTCGGATTTTAGCGGCAAATCATAGGCAGGTGAGTTCCTTTTTTTCTTTAACGATGATAATTAGTTTAATGTGAAATAGAAATTCTATTATAATTACATATTTTCATCTAGGTAATTTTACATGTTGGTATTAGGCATATGTATATAAGTACATATAGAAGGAATCTTTTACTGGAAGCTACCATGGGAATCTCATGGTGGATATTTTTTTTATTTTATTGAAGAGCTATGCGACTTTTGTACTTTTTTAAAACTTTCTATCTTACCTAATCCTTTTTTTACTACAATATAGAGATTATTATGTACTAATTCATAGGTGCATACTTTAAGTAGGGAGGAGTTGATACTAATTTGAGTATTAGACGTTCCTGATTCTGTATTAAACTGCTGCGATGTACCTAGTTGTGACATTGTGAAAAATCAATAGACGTACTTCGAGAAGTAGGTCTATTGCTAAAAAGGCGCCTGGCGTCTGTCTGACCCATAGAATTCGTGATGAAGAGAATGCTTTATTTTGCTTATGTTCATCGGCTTTGCGATTAAGTTTAACTTCTATTTACAACTTTAACCCGCGCTCTCGTCGAAATGCCCCAAAAGCTTTCCTATGAGAGCTAAACTTACTAAGAAGCTTGTAATGGAGTAGGTACCTACTACCGTGACATTGGGACATTAGATTTAGGTACCAGGGAAGCATGACCCTCCCAACTCCCAGGAAAATCCTGTCGGACCATGTAACATACCTGTTAAGCGTCCAACCTTTGAGACGCAAAGATTAGATACTCTCCTGCACGATCGAACAAATAAGTACCATGCCGACCGAGGCTGTTCTATTTTATAATGGAACAACAATGGACAGACCATGGAACAAATGAAAATAAGAACTGCATAGAGTCACTCGTCCATGCAATAAGGCCCAAGTTACAATGATTATCTCAACTCAAGTCTTTGTAGGTACCGGTACGGTGTGGTAACCACGACGTCATTATTCGGTCATGATGTAACGCGCGGATTACAGCGGTACCCTTGTACGTGAACGTGTTTTGTGTAAATGGTTTAAATGGAGTTTCCACATTGCTACTACGTGAAAAGATCAATAAATTATGAAGTCTTTACCTCTTCTGACAAGCGTGGTGATTATGACAAATCCCCCCCTACATGCGACCATCCACTCGATGGACCGACGACATTGAAGCGGTCGCAGTGAGTCGATGGATGGAGGCGGCTCAGGATCGCTATTTGTGGCGGCGTATGGGGGAGGCCTATGTCCAGCGATGGACGTGTATGGGCTGATATGATGATGATGAACCTCACATTTGTTCTACGAAGCGGCAACGCCCACGTAAGAAGGACATATTAAAGTGAAAAATACAGATGCTCTCGGTGTTCCTCTTAAAGTACAATTATGCTTTTATTTAGAATTGATATCTTGTTGCCACTGAACATAGAGTATCCCACTGAATGACTGGGATTAATAAAGATTTATAAAAATAGGTCAGCTAGTACCTACCTACTCGCTAAAGCAATTTAATTTATGATGTTAGAGTCGAATCTAGGACGCTATGAATTTTTATATATCTGTGTAATATATTGTATTATGTATATCAGTCATCCAGTACCAATAACACAAGCTCTGTTTAGCTTGGGCAAGATGATGCTGTGTGGATTTTCCAGCATAATTTATTTATTTTATCCCGCATGTAATGAACAATGTACAATGAAAAATAAAGAAAGAAAATTACTTATTAGACAACACAAAACACAGATATAAAAGACTACTTAGTACCTACTAGATAACGCGTAGAAAGGAGACAAGATGAATATTAGGTAGGCACTAATACAAGTAAGCATTCATTGTGTTGGTACTCAGTAGCCCACTCAGCAAGTAGACGAGCGCGTGTGTGTAAGTCTAACTAACAGATCCTGACCTGACTCAGCTTGGTGCTCCAACACAAAAACCCAGGGTAGTGTCAAAGAGCGCTGGTTATCAGTCAGAACCAAAGATAGACTATTATAATTTACACACGCACATACATTATGAACTTAATAATGCCCATTCATAACTCTTAATGATCACCGGCTTTTGCATTCAGTGTTTAATTGCCTCTCATCAAAGATCGCAGCAGCCTACGTTCCGCCTATTAAGAAACAAAAGTCTGTCCGATGACGTTGTCATCAGGTAATATGACTCTCAATGGTAATATATTGTGGGACGAACGGGACATAATTTTAATTCAGACTGTTAATATCCCATTCGTCCTACTGGTGGGACGAAGCTGGTGGAACGAACGAGATATGGTGGCCAAACATCCATAAATCAGCTGGCAATTTATGTAAATCCATGCTTCCATAGGTACTAATAAAATGCTATACAAAATTATGTATGTCTGTTTCCTTTGCACGACGAATCTGATGATGACAGGGACACCATGAGGAAGGGCATTATGCTACGTTTTATCCCAGAAAAGAGCGAAAGCAGATGCTAGTTTTTTATAGAACTCTCTGACTCTATACTTCTCGAGTTCTATTTCTAAATGAGAGTCCAAATGCGGACAAGGGAGTACCCACACATAACCTAACCTAACCTCTACTTCTAATGCCAACTAATCAGTGCCATTGACTGTGGCACATGAATCAAGAATCAGAAATTATAAAGTACCTTTGATCCAATTTTCCGCCTGAACCGATAATTTTGTGTGCTTTACCAAACGCCGAAATGTATAATACTCAGAATACTTCTAATTGGTTTAATCTATACTAAAGCTTGACGACCGCTGCGTCACAGGGTGACGCAGCGGGCAAAGCCTGAGACGCAGTAGGTTGCGGGTTCAATTACGGCTCCGGAACAAATCTTTGTACGATCGGTAGATATTTGTTCCGTTTGTTCTGGATATTTTTGATGTAGTTATTATATTTGTATATAATTTATTGTTACGTTAGTAATTATATTCTCCGGTATTGTATTATGTAATACCTAAATCTAGTACCCAACCTTTCGATACAATAATAAAAACTCTGTTTAGATTGGGGCTAGATTATTTTTAAGATGATTAAATCTAGATTTAGATAGGCAAAATAAATATGAATGTATTAGACAGATAAGTGATATATAAATATACTAGTGGTTTCTTTTTCATTTCCACTAATGGACAAAAATTGAAGTGAAGAGAAAATCAAAAACACCTTGTTTCTTTTTTGAAAATAAAGGTCTTTATTGATAAAGAAAATAACAATCAAATAATATAAAGAAATTAAACTAGTATTTACAATTGAAACAATTGAGGTAACTGCAGACTGTTGCAAATAATCTACAGATAGCTCAACTGGTCCATATCAATACCAGTCGGAAGCGTCCCCAAGACGCTGGCTGCATTGCCCCGCTGTATGGCAATGCTAATGCGCTGCGCCAGATACTCAACGCATACGCCTCTTGAGAAAATAAATAATAACTATTATATTTATAACTGTTTATAGTATAAAACTTAACTTGTCTAAATGCTTATTTTATAAGCCTAAGGAAATAAAGTTATTGATTCTGATTCTGATGATGCTGTGTGAATTGTCCATAAGGCAGCACTATTTATTTATAAAGCTGTTTTTTTACAATACAAAATAAGTTACATAGGTCATAAAACGTAATGCTCTACCAAATCTGCGTAAATACCGCTAATGTTCAGATTGACGAAGATCGCAGACTCTAGCCCCAATAATGTCGATTTCGATACCATAATTTCAATTGACCCGATTTGCCTATAGACATCTCGTAATGAAAGTGTTACTGCCTGATTAGATCGAGAGGAGTGATGAAATAGAGGTTACAAATCGTTATTGGGGCAGATAAGTATGAGTTTAATGAGTTTTGGTGTCAGTAGGTAAGGTTCTGCAATGATTCTTCTTGATAATGTCACTAAGCGGCCTTACCATAATTATCGTCTGTTTACTTTGCTTGGTAATTACATAACCTACTTAATAAAACTTTTGGAACTGTCATAGTTAGACAGCTGATATTTTAATAAAAGGCCGTTATTTTTAACCGATTTCAAAAAGAGGAGGTTATCAATTCGTCTGTATGTTTTTTATTTGTATGTAGCGATATCTCCAATTATGGACCTATTTTGAAAATTCTTTCACTATTGTATAAAAAATGATTCCGAAGGGGTCCCATAAAATTTTTATCCCCAGGGGATTAGTATTTTTCCCGCAAAATTTAAAATAAGTGTAAAAGTAAGGGAATTTGAAGTCGGTTTATCGTTTTTTAAAACGCGCCATAGTATGGTTTATAATATTTCGTAGTCAAAAAGGAATTACATACGGGTTATTTCGAGACGGGTTGAGTTGGAGGGGTCGATATTCGTACGCCGCGGCCCTACGGCCAACGAAAACGTAGAAGTTCGCAAATACATACCTTGTTTTCTTATACAATTATAAAAAAACAACTTACTAGGCATTATGCCTTCTTTTCCCGTCTGTTTTAGAAGTGCCTTGTGCGACTTGGAAGAGCTTGACTCTTCCGTCGATTGGATTAGAAATAACAATTTCAGAGGCAGACGATCGTACATATTATATACTAGCTGCTGCCCGCGCCTTCGCTCGCGTTCCTCTCTCTTCCTCTCTAAAAAATAGCCTAAGTATATGTTATTCTATTCCAGGTCCCAAACCATACCCATAGCAAATTTCAGCCTAATCGTTTCAGTAGTTTTTGCGTGAAAGAGTAACAAATACCCATACATTCATCCTAACAAATTTGACGTTTATAATATTAGTAGGATTATAAATTCATGCAAGCTTGCACAACCTACAATCAACCAAGCATAAAACTAAGTTACCATCATTTCGCCTGCACCGCTTGCAGCCTCTCAGATCTCGCGTCGGTCCATTGATTGTATGTTTCAACACTGGCTCAAATATTTTGCAAGTGCGGTTGAGACATGACTTACAACTGAGTTTATCGTTTCTGTATTCACTTGTACGGATTGTGGATTGAGAAATTGTGATGCAAGTTTAGCTGTTATGTTGAGAGGAGATCATGTTGTAGTACAGTTGGGTACAACAATAAATAAAATTTCTATTTTACTTTAAAAACTTACGTTACATAAATAAAACTAGTGTTACATAAATTCTATCTACATAGTTTTCTCAACTGTACCAGCCAATCAGAATCAGAAATGTATTTCGCTATGAATGTAAGAGGGTTAACTACGAACCTAGATTGCATTGGAAGAACACACCAATGTTTGTGTGCGCCGCGACGCTGAGCGAGCGCGACGCGAACCGCACTCACCCTGAAGAAGTCCCTCGTAAAGGGATGAAACGTTGGTTTTCCTCCAACACAAACTAGGTTCGTAGTTAACCCGCTTAGATTCATAATGAAATACATTTCTGATTCTGATTGGCTGGTACAGTTAAGAAAACTAGATGGAATTTATGTAACACTAGTTTCTGCTAGCGGCTTTGCACGCATTGTTTTAAAGCAATCTTATAAAGGTAATTTACTTTCCATGGAAAATATGTTATGTAGCGTATGTTTGATTCCAGGCTTAGAACTACTTGTTTATAAAACTTCAGCCCAATTCGTTCCGTAGTTGTGGCGTGAAGAGGTAATAAACATCCATCCCTACTTACATCCAAACTTTTGTATTTATAATATTAGTGTGAACTGTGAACGAATCGTGAAACGATTTTTTGGTTTAGTCTCAATAACTGTAACTTCAATTTACTAACTACTATCTAAAACGGTAGAGAACACTGATAATATGACCTTGAAGGGCGATTTCTCGAAAATTTTTCATAAAATCTTATTAATTCTAAAGACTAATTAGATACATAAATAAAAATGCAAAATTTCGTAAATTAAGTATATTTTTTTCTAAAACTTGGTGTTTTACGAGAACAGTTTGAATGTGTTCAGAAATCCATATATCTTGATTCTCACACGGCCCACATGGACACGTATTTGAATACAATTCATGAGTCATCTTCGCCGACACGAAAAACAAATACAGCTCGCAATAAAAAAATACCATGATGGTTATTTGCTTGAACGTTACTGTTCATTTCTGAACACATTCAAACTGTTCTCGTAAAACACCAAGTTTTAGGAACAAATATACTTAATTTACGAAATTTTGCATTTTTATTTATATATCTAATTAGTTTTTAGAATATATAAGATTTTATGAAAAAAATTCGAGAAATCGGCCTTTAAGGTCATATTATCAGTGTTCTCTATAGAATACCAGACAAATAAATCCTATCAACAATTTTAAACGAAATGGTGTTATCAGGAGTAATGCTTTCCCCATATGATCAGCAGTGTACCAACTACTTTCAATTTTCTACAGAAGCGAATAGAGCTTTTTGCCAGAAACAATGTGAGCGAAGTCAACGACAGAAACTAGTAAACTTACCTTTTTACCCCGAAAAAGGGCGTAATCTACATAAAGGACATGAAGACACTATGACGCTGATAAAGGAATGCCTATGCCCAACAGTGGACACGATGATTATTGATGATTCCACTAGTGGACAAAAGAGAATATCAATAACACCTTATTTCTTATTTGATAATAATAACTATGTTTATAGTATAAAATTTGACTTGTCTAAGTGCTTATTTTGTAAGCCTAAAGAAATAAAGTTATTGATTCTGATTCTGATGATAAACAACTAGAGCTTCTAGATCGAGAATGAATGAGAAACTGGCGATGAAGACATTATGCTTTATGCCCATTAATATTCATTCACCTTTTTCATTGTAATGCATTATTTTATAGATTCTACCCTATTGTTCATACGTGCCCGTAAAATGTTCTATTAAGAGGAAATGATAGTGTTAACATAACGTTCACTTACTTCTGCCCATGGCTTCTGTCAAGAGGTACTCTAAATAGTAACTTCTGGACCTACACTAGTTCCATTTCAATCCGACGCATAACCTTTGCTATATTAGACACACATAGGTGTGTACTTGGCCGTGTGGGTTGAGGGACAACAATCGATCCCTTCCACTCAGCCCGTGGATGTTGTAAGAGTCTAACGGAACCTACCAGAGTAAGGGCAGCAGCTTCCTTATGAGTATTTTTAAACCCAACACTGCGATCACCAATCCGCCTGCCAAGCGTGGTGATTATGGCAAATCCCCCCCTACATGGGAGACCATCCACTCGAGGGACCGACGACATCGTAGCGGAACTATTATATACCTAATCCTAATATTATGTGTGTTTTTTTTTTTTGTCTTTCCTTAACGTCCTAAGTAGGCAACCAATCGACTTGATTTTTGGCATAGAGTTAGTTGAAAGAATGGAGAGTAACATAGGCTACTTTTTGTACTGGTAAAACATCAAATTCCCATGGGAGATTTAAGTAAAAAGTTAAATTCGAATTTATTGCGGGTGAAACCGCAGGGTATAGCTAGTACAATATATTACACGCATCTTTTTTTTTTATACATAGTAAATACCCAGAACACCCGGAACAAATATGTGTAGATCGTACAAACATTTGTTCCAAAGCGGTAATCGCACCTGTTGCGCCACATCGGTCGATTTACAAAAACCTTGTTGAGGAGTAGTAGATGTACCTACTGATGAGGAAGGCATATAGTTATACTTATAAGGTTTATTTTTGCTTCCAGCCATGTCCCAAAGGCAGACCAAGCGTTACCTGACCGATGCTGAGGAGTACCAGTGCCCGCTGTCGGAAGAGACGCAGAAGATAGCCGAGGATGAGCTGCGGGAGACAGACAATGCCAGGAGTCAAGCCTTAGCTGCCTTGAGGAGCTGGCTGGAGCAAAACCCCAAGTTCATGGCCATAAGGATGGGTACGTGGTTTTGCCTCCTTTTCCTACTTTTCCATTCACAAACTATGAGCTCTTTTTTTACCCCCTAGAGTATTTCTCGTAGATGTAGGAAACAAATTCTAGTTCTATGGTATTTCATAATATAAAGGAGCCTGTGTCCTTAAGCAGGCGGGGACAATTTATTACCTTGCCTTTTTAAATCAATTAATTCGTTTTATTATTCAGAAAGTATAAATCTAAGCCTTGAATCAAAACAACGGTAAGATTCCTCAAATCAACAGCACTTAAAGAGAAGCCTGACAATTTGAATATCTTAATGCAAATGAGCTATGATAAAATTATCTTTATTGATCACTAGCTTCACCCGCGACTTCGCTTATTATTTTAAACTATTTTTATTTATTTTTGGTCTCCAACCAGGGCAACAGGCATCTTCTCGCCTTCTACAGCATTTATAACTTTCTTATCTTCACTTCTATTCATATCAAACATCAGAATTATAGAATATACTTAAAGAAATTGGTACTATAGTAGGTATACGTAAACTTCAGTTTTTATTTTATTTTTGAAAACTTACGACTAAACATCGTTGAAAGAAGATTGATCAGGCTACTCTTTTTACAACTCAATATTTATTTAATCAAAATATCAATCTGCTTTTTGGTACCTAGTAAAAAAAAATCTTGAGCCTTTATTATTTGTACTACCTAACTAGTTCTCTAATTTACGTAGTTAGTTAAATAATAATTTGCCCTTATTTTTATGTTTTCCTATTATACAGATGCAAACTACTTGCTTCGCTTCCTTCGCGCCAAGAAGTTCAGTGTTCCGATGGCTCAGGAAGCCATTGAACGATACATCCTCCTACGTCAATCTTGGGGAATCGCCTTCAATCAGCTCGACTACCAACTGCCCACTATGATGGAACTTTTAGATCTTGGGTAAGAAATCTTATAGCCCGGCTACACGCCCAAACATTTGTGCATGCATGATTGCCCAAACCAGTTTGCGCAAGCAAGATGAGCCTGGCCACACGCTCCATCTGGCTTGCGCAAATTGGTTTGAGCCCGGCCACACGCTCCATCTTGCTTAAGCAAACTGAGTGCAACATGCTCAAGTGTTTAAGTGTATAGCCGGGCTATTAGAGAACTTAGAGAACTGACACATTAGCCTTAAATCTATATCATTGAAACCGTGGAAAAACACTATTTCATCGTGGACTGATCCGCCATTGTCGGGTGTTTGCGCACCAAGAATTTAGCTACTTTTAAACAAGGTTTTAACAGTATTAATGAACATATAAACAAAGTGTCCTCCCCTTAACTAGACACTCTAAGAAAAGTGCCAGTAGACACATTCTTATTTGAAATTATTACTATAAAACTAAGAAAGCAAAATTACTCATTAGCCTACCTGGCTAGATTGTAATATAATTAGGGTACCGCAAATATTTAACACCTTCCAACAGATCAACTGTTTTACAAAAGCGCAATCACTTCGTAAAACCTACACAAGGTCAAATTGTAACAACTTATGCAATAAGTAAACAAAAATTATCGAAAAAACGGACATGACCCATAGCATTTCCCTTTTTCAAGGCTACGAGCATCAGTGGAAAGTTTACGCATTGTAAAATTACGCCTATGTTTCGTGTATGGAAGATGGTAGACGGAGGGTTCTTAAGCAATACAAGGTCGCCTGTCTCTTTAAGCAGTTACTCATTATACATATTATTACAATGTAAGCTCTCGTACTTGTGTCAAATGTTGCGTTAGCGCAGGAATGTAGGTACACCTCGGTTCTTATGGATGACCGGTCTGCCAAAGAGGAGTGGAGCGGGGGGGCGATGGATAAAAAACATGTAGGTAAATTTATTACTTCTGGGTGGAAATGGGACACAAATAAAGTAGTATGTTAGATTCGGAAGTTGAGAGGCAATAAGGTAGTATTTTTGGTATGGTTAGGTAATCCAAGATTCTAGGAGCCTACGTTCCGTTTTAGTAATCTACAAAAACAGGATATTGAGGTTGAGTCAGCTTTGAA
Source organism: Eupithecia insigniata (assembly GCA_947859395.1). Classification (NCBI taxonomy): domain Eukaryota; kingdom Metazoa; phylum Arthropoda; class Insecta; order Lepidoptera; family Geometridae; genus Eupithecia; species Eupithecia insigniata. Next base: position 17,912,800 of record OX401993.1, read on the forward strand.
TGTAGGTCAAATAAGATGAATCCGATAGCTACGCTTATAATTTTGGAGATTAAATAAAATAAGCAAATGTTAGAAAAACTATCAACAAGGGAAAAAGTTATTGGTCGTGCAACACATCAATTGTTATATTACACGCTGCTAATAATACAATTTAAATCAAGCCAAATAATCAATCAATAAACAATTTATGGGCAAACTATTAATAAATGTATTTTAGTTCAGTCTTTTGCGTGATTTAGATTATTTTTATTGTCTCCAGGTACATTTTCGTGAGCCCCTTCAAAGACGCGGGTGGTCGTCGAGTTGTGATATACCGGCCTGGTAGATATAAATACTCATTCTCATATCATCAGATATACAAGTAGTATCTATACATTTTATTTATTTTATGCAACATGTTACTCTATTCGCTAATATGCTTACGTTTGAGCACTCTAGTTGCACAATTTCATCTTTTAGCACTGTCATGTTACACGCTACTTCTGCTATGCTTTCTAAAGTTTAATATGCAGTTAATTAGATTGTACCTTAAGCATGTGGTTTTTAAGAATATTTCATTGAAAAATATTGTGCACATGTTTCGCGTGATCTGTCAAGGACATGGCTGGAGAATGGTTAAACTAACAACATGTAAATATAATATACCTAAGGCGCATGTCAGAGCACCAAGGCTGAGTCATGTAGAGATCCAGCCTACAAATATGGAAGCCACCAGATGGGCTACATAACCAATAGAGGCCGCTTTCAGAAAGAAAAGACTGCAGGACACTTGGTGGTATACAGACGGTACATGCATAGACAAGGTTAAGTAAAAAACAGATGTTAAGAGTCTCATTTAGGTTACAACACCGTCAACACCTATGTTTATAGGTACTGAGATTTGAGATGTCGAATCGCAGCTGTCATTTTCCAGGAGCACCAAAATTTCTCCGCTACTTCAAGGATTTTGGCTGGCTAGGGCATTGGTTAGGCAATTCAGCATACCGCACCGCAGCTCCCCCATTATAGAATTAGAATTCCAGCACTTAGTATTATAGATCTTTGGTGGAACCGTAGGTACCTACTAAAAGTGGCAGGTTCTAACGTCAAACCTAATTCCGCTTTTCAGGTGTATTCGACCCTTACAAGTTCACAAACCAAGACATGTGCCGTGTCATGGCGACATGCTACGAGACGTTGCTGGAAGACGAGGACACACAAGTCCGAGGGCTAGTCCACTTTGCAGATGGACAGGGCGTTAGCTTCCCGCATCTAACACTGTTCACGCCGAAGGAGGCTGTCCGGATTGTGAAGAATGGAGAGGTAAACTAGTGGTTTCATCATCAGCAAACTCAACTGCTGGATATAGGCTTCCCTTAATGAGTACCATAGCGCCGACTTCAGCTTGCTTTCTAGCATCTGCCAACAGTCTTTCGCTGGTCGTCATCCCACGTGGCCACAGGGTTTCCTACACTACGTTTACTGAGCCGCGGGTGGTCGCGGTTTCCACTCAAAAACAGGGTTACCCCAGCGCGGTTATCGGTTCAATGCCATTTCACACATGACTATCGCGATCGCACTTGATGCGCCAAGCTGAACACCGGGCGCATTGGTGTTCATTATGGGAGGCCTCAGAAGAGAACTTGCTAAAACTATAATTTATTTATATTGTAAGTATAATATAACATTAATTCTCTATCATTATCTCTAACAGAGAACTCTACCACTCCGACATAAAGAAATCTACGGCATCAACGTTCACCCCACGATAAAATTCGCATTGGATTTCGGCATGAATCTGATCTCTGAGAAGATCCGTAAGCGAGTTCAACTGACAAGCGCGGTTGAAGATTCTGAGATCGACAAGAGCCTACTGCCGAAGGAATATGGCGGTACTATGCCTATGAAGGAGATGATTGGTTAGTAGCTGCCCTGCCTTTACCGCTGTAACCCTCGAACCCTCCACGTAATAATTTGATGTTTTTTGCAAAATCTAAAAACAGTTATTATGAATCGCGTTTATTTACCTATTTTGTAACCACGACAGAGTGTAAACCTGTTGAAACGTCGGGAAAAATAGGTACCCTTGAATATTTATAATAATGTGTTCAGATCGCGTAAGTTTCAAAAACTAAAAACCGACATCAAATTCCTGAATAATTAACACAATATTTAATAAAATCCTCGAAAAACTTTTATGGGATCGGGAGTATTCTCTGTTACAAAGGCGAAAATATCACCAAAATAAGATAACATTTGGTGGAGATACAAACACTTGTTATAAATCAATAAAGCGTAATTTTAATGTAGGAAAATAAATTGGTATGATTCGTTGGGATTTTTTTCTCCCACTGAGTCACACTGTTACTCGTTGCAACATTTTTTTCTAGAAGAGTTCACAGCGTGTTACACTTGCGTAATAGTATTAGTCGATGGGAAAAAAATCCCAACCATTGACACTGTGACCGGATACGATGTGACTCGCTGGGAACCCACCCGCCGAATTGAGAACCTCCACCATTTTGGAAGACTGTTGAAAAGATGAATGGTTGACATGTGAAGCTTTTAGTACCTATGTGTACCTAGCGAACGTATACTTATCTGTGTGACCATCTGTGGCAACTCAGCATCCCAACGTTATTAAATGCATTATATATACATACTACCTGACCCGCCAAACGTTAGTTTTGCCTTCAACCCTTATCACTTAGGGGTATGGAAAAAAGATAGTAGCCGATTCTCAGACCTACTGAATACGCATATAAAATTTGGTAAAAATCGGAAAAGCCGTTTCGGAGGAGTACGGCAACTAACATTGTGACATGGAAATTTTATATATAAGATATATTATGATTTCCCTTGAAAATTTCATCATCATCATCATCAGCCCATACACGTCCACTGCTGGACATAGGCCTCCTCCGTACGACGCCACAAATAGCTGTCCTGAGCCGCCTCCATCCATCGACACCCTGCGACCGCTACGATGTCGTCGGTCCATCGAGTGGATGGTCTCCCATGTAGGGGGGATTTGCCATGATCACCACGCTTGGCAGGCGGATTGGTGATCGCAGTGTTGGTGTTTAAAAATACTCAGAAGGAAGCTGCTGCCCTTCCTCTGGTAGGTTCCCTTAGTCGGCTCTTACGACATCCACGGGTTGAGTTGGAGGGGTCGATATTCGTACGCCGCGGCCCCACGGCTAGAGGCCGAAAATATATATAATAGGCTTGAAAATTTATGTGACTTGATTCAAAGCTTTGCTATTTCTTAGTAATGTTTCATATAAACAGCCCTTCTATGAAGGTAAAGCTAGTAGGTATTTATCCCAGTACCCGAATTTCAAAGAAAGATCTTTGGGAGTAAGTTGAGAGTCCAACATTAAATAAGTGAATGCACATCATCATTTCAGCCGAAAGCATCAGCAGTGGTATTAGTTCCCTGATATATTTCTTATCATGCCACTTCATCCACAGAACTATGGAAGGTAGAACTAGCCAGCAGACGTGACATCCTGTTGCTGAATGACAAAATAGCGGTTCGTCTCGAGATGTACAGTGAAGCGGCGAGAGAGGGCGCTGTCTCTGCACTCAGGGCCGGCGGCTGCGCTGGACCGGATGCCGTCGGCGACGCTATGAGAGGACTCACTGGCAACTTCAGGAAACTCGAGGTCGATTAGAACCTTGTCATAATGCTCAGGAGTATTCCTAGCAAACTAAACTTAAGGTGGCTTTAAATTTTATATCAAACGAGCGAATGCATTCTATTCCCACTCCGTCAAATTCCTTTTGAGACAGAGTATTCTTTAGTTGTTCTATCTCTGTTCCTAGATATTAAAAGAAGATAGAAGATTAAAATAACGTTATTGTTCTAGCGTTCTCTTTGTCTGTTAGTCGAAACCCACCTCTAGACTAAAACACTTGTAAACTGCATATTTTGTTATAAAACCTGCATATTTTATTGCTACTTGTGATTTGTCTTTCCACCCACGTGACGTGAATTAGAAGAAATCTCAAAACATAAACCATAGTTGGGTCAATTAAATATCCCGCTGTATGTGATTTTAGTGTTCATAACTATGTATGATAGTTTCAAAAGATTTATCAGACTGTATCAGTTTCCTGTTATTAGAATCTATTAGAAGAGCGCCAGTTTTCACCTTTTTGCCTGTTTTAACAACAATTATTTTCTAAAAATTAAATTAAATTTAGATAGTTGATTTCAATGTTATTTCACCAGATTTAGTGCTTAGTCAAAATAGGGACGTTACTCATCCAGCCTCACTATGTCGTCAAACAATGTCTTGAGATAATGAAAAAACTCGCTCAAATATCTTCGGATATACTTTAGCCAAACGAGGATAAAGATAAAAACTTGCCGAAAAGGCCTAAGGTTGTGACAGATCTGGACAGCACCACAGCCACACAGCACATAAATGTGCATTCAAATGTGCGCTTAACTCTTAATATTTAGATGCATGTTATGTGATGAGATAACAGACAGCTCGCTACTCGCTTGAAGCTTGCGGTAAATATTTTGTCAGTGTAATTATGTACCTATCTAATAAAGGTTACGAGTTTAAGCTCATATTTATATGCTTATTCTATGCTGTGCGGTAGCGATTCTGGATGTATGTCCTTTAATCTTGTATTAGACTGTATTACGTGGTATTAAATAGTATTTTTGAATAGTTAAATTAGGTCATAGCACAGACAGAGAAGGCGACACTACCAGTTTGCAAACTTGTGGTGTCGTGTCGTCTTCTCTGTCGTTTCCACAAATTAGTTTCTTATTAAACTAGACTTAAGTTAGGTTAAGGGTTGGTTATGTGTTGAGTATTTTAAAGCTAGAATACCTCTGTGATACTTGTTTCCTGAAGTAGTTAATCAATAGCTAATTCATTATTTGCCTATTTACCTACCAATCTACGGAATATATGTAAAAGATATAATGTAGGTAGAAAAAAGCTTTTACAACAGACTATTAAACATTTTTGGAAAAATTGAACTGACTTTTTAGTCATAATATAGTTTTATACCAATTTATAATAAAAGTTCTTTAATTATAAATGTGTTTTCTTGAGTTAACTTCTACTATTGCACTATTTAACACAAGCTATGTGAAATGAAGGTTCATCAAAATAGCCTCTCAGTTGCAGGCCCGCCGGGCGGTTACATACATAATATGTAGACCTATATTATGTACATTTCTTTATTGCACCTTCAATATATAAAACTAAACAAGTATGCTTATAGAATCAGCGGCCTTATCACTAACAGCTTTCTCTTCCGGGCAACCTTTGTATGGAAAGATTCGATACGTGTTGTATGGCGTAATTGATGACGTAGTTATTAAAAAGAAAAAATATTTTACTACATAAAAGTATGTACTTTTAGTAATATTTTCTTTAATAAAAACAGAAGCTGCAATAATTTATGAAAGAGAGCAAAGAGGCTAACATGAATAATTAACAAAACAAAAAGAATATCAAGAAGACTTATCAAGACTCCATCAACGAATAAAGGTAGAAGTCCTTCAAGATACCTTCTTATCTTGAAGGACTTCGCATCGCATTATTGTCGATTTTTGTCGTATAGGAACAGGAAGCGCGTTCTAGAGTCTGCAGCGGCCTGCAACGTGAAGTAATCACCATAGAACTGGGAAGTATGCGATGGAATTCTTAAAAGAAGGAAATGCATGGAAAATTTAAATACATTCTAGTTTATTAAATCATTTATTAAAAATCCATTACTTACCTACCTAAATGGTACAAATTAAATGCTACCCTACCACTAAACTATGCCACGTACAAAATCCAACTCTCATATAAAACAATATGGCATAAAATCGCCTAACTTGGCACCAAAATGGTTCATCATTAATATTGTCAACATACATAATTTTATTTTGCAAAATAGTGGTGGATACATATGCAATGATTTATTAAGTACTTTCAGTTATATTTATGAGAACGTAAAAACAGGTGTAACGTTGGCAATGTTATTTCCATTTCAATACTTTACTATATATTTTTATGTAGCGCAGATTTGAAAAGTGTTTGAAATTCACAAAACTCTATTCTTTATCTTTATTTCCGGCCCTACCATAAGCTTCACGCTGTAAATTTACTATTTCAACCGTTTTGGGCGCAATTTTTACGATTTATGTCAACTTTCAAACATTAAACATTTGGGAACCACTTCCTCGCTAGTCAAATTCTGTCAAGGTGTTAACATAGTATATTTTCGGTGTGAAACATTCGGTAGAGCTGTAACAATATTTAATAATATTAATTTTACTTCCTAAGAACAGTATTCAGTAATTGATTTAGAGAACGTGTTGTTTGTCATTTGGTGATATTCGATATAGCACCAAATGACAAACAACAGGTACAAGCAGGTATGATTAAAGGTGGGATCACACTATATGATATAGAGGCATGTCGTGACGCGGCAGAAGCATATCGGTTGCATTATTATATATTTAACCAACCAGCACTTCACAACACACATTAATTAATGTGTTTCTAACCATATGAAACCGATATGGTTCTAACGGGTCAAGCCTCATACCACACCACAATAGTGTGGGTCTACCTTTAAGCTACCAATATGTATATTCAGCAGGATTCGCAGACTACGTTAACTATAATTTGTATGTATATAAAACAGGTAATGCAGGATTTTCGCATTGCATCAACACTCGACAGAGACCCCCTTGACTCAAATGTCACTTATATTTAGGCAAAGTAAAATTATGTTAACGTTTTTAGTAACATTGGAATCTGTGGATAGTATAAATACAAGTTCATTTCAATAATTTGTTCCGCAGATTATAGATCGATTTCATTAAAAAATCTGTCACAAAAGCGACTGTGTTGCTCAATTCCAAGTGGCATTTAATTATAAGGGGTGTTTTCAGTAATGGTTTTCTTTTATGATTCTCGATTGTTATTATTCTCTTTCTCTCTCTCATTTGGATTATACGGCTAAAAAACTGCTTTTTCATAAACAACATACATACATAGTTTCTACAATGCATTATTATTTGTAGTGTTAAACTAATCTATTTTAGCATTCCTAAAAATCGGCTTAGTCATTTGCGAGTAGTTATCTACGCTGCAACTTTTTGGTCTAAGGCTTAATACATACATACGTATGAGTAACTTTAAAAATCATAATTAAATTGGCACAAACTTACTCAAGTATCTATCCTAAAACATTTGTTAAAAATAATAAGTATTATCAACATGATATAATTTTAATACTACCTCACTTATAAAAGTTATATTTGGTATTTATTTAGATTAAAATATAATAAAGTCTGCCACTTATGAAAATGTTAAACATAAAAAATAAGAGGTGATAATTATCACATGATAAAATTATATTCATATTGTTTTTAAGTCGATATTCTAAAAGTGGATGTGAAATATTAACTTTTACAAGTCAGGATATATCATAAAATTTAAGTAAAAAATAACTTAATAATATTAGATTAATTTATTTTGAAAGTCCAACAATGATAGGTACGCCTACCTATAATTAAGATTCAACACACGCTTAAATAACAGTGGTAGTTCTTAAATAAGAAATCAATTATAAATTGTTAAATAAGTTACTTCTTTCATAAAATAAATTATTATGAAAGAACCAATCATTTAAATTTTGGCACAACTTTGGCTAGTTTCAAGTAAGCGCAGAACCAGAATTAAAGACTTCTTAAAATTCAAAATTCGTCATTTAAAATCTATCAGAATGTTGAAAGATTTTTTTAAATAATCTTCCGTACGGCTGGTACGCAAAATTAATAATTAAATATTACAATCTATTAAGTACCTACATAAAATAATAATTAAACAGTCGTAATGTATTGGGTACATTCGTAACAAGAATATCGTTGTAAAGATGAATTTTATAAACCAGTCCTTATTGTATTATTCTGAGGTAATCAACAATAGGAAGATGGTTATTGTTTATTTTAATTAGTTTCTAGTCTATTGCAATATATTATCCGATCATAAGCCAATCGCATTATTGTCTATTAAGCTTTTCATCTATGTATTTATCAGACATTACCTGAAACGTTTGAAACAGACGGAAAAGGCCAACAATTATCAGGCGGATTCGTAGTTCCACAAGAAAAATATTTGCAAACACCATTTACATATATTTTTATTATGGATATCGAAATTGAGAAAATACTAGGCCAATGAGTCACACAATTTTAACTAACCTTTGATCTCGAACGGGGACATATGACCCAATTCTTTAAAATTTATTCGCTTCTGGTCAAACTTTCAATTTATCTAATTAACCATTGTAATTATACAGCTTGTACCTCAGGCAGTTTTTTTTGTAAATATAATAGTATTGTATTGTTTTTTTGGTTTTTAGTTGTCCCGGTTGTAACTTGTTGTACTTTTGTGACACTTTTAGTTTACTTAAGGTAAGAAATAGCAACCCGCCCCGGCTTCAAGGGGAGTAGGCAGCGATGCGATGAAAGCTTCCAGCTTTTTCCGACACTTCCAACAATTATCATTATATCTCTACCAATTTACACAAAACATTGACAAATCTATACCTAAACCTTCCTCATGAATCACTCTACCAATTAGTGAAAATTGCAAAAAAATCCGTTCTGTATCTTTTGAGTTTATCGCGAACAGACAAACAGACAGATGCGGCGGGGGACTTTGTTTTATAATTATTATTAATAGCTGACCCGTCCGCGGCGACTCCCGCGTGGAATAAGAATAATATAGCAAAATGCATAAAAAAAAGTAAAAATATTATTTATTGACATAATAGGCATTGTTTTGTTATATCTCAAAGGGCAGATATTTGTTTTCGATGAAAGCTCTCAGGCGACTTGACTTTTTCCGATACTTGCAACAAATACACTGCTAAAATAAACTTGCTTAGGGGTTGACGGAATATTTTAAATGGTAGAATAGTGGGTCAAACGTCACGCAATCTTCTACAGATAGACTGTTGACACGATTAAGGTCCTCCAGAGACCAAAGGGAAAAGAATTGGGTGACAACTGGTAATAATCCTTCATCTGGTCTCCTATCAAAGCAGCATGATCATCAACCAAACTTTTGTACACTCAGCGAGACAACAATAAATAATAAATGCATGTAAAAATTTAACATTTCATAAATATTCAGAATCTGTGAAGGCGCAGTTTCGTTGTGCCTACATTATGTGGTCTACAGTGTATTATTGTATTTTTGATCTGCACTTTATTGAATAATATTTCCTACGTCTAGTTGCCAGCTGAAAAAATTGACTGATTTTTTTATACATTATTGACAGATACTATGTTTTCGGAAATATGGTACAAGTTCAGCAAACACATAAATCTACATTCACATTTTACAGCACTATCTAGAGTTCTAAAGATTAACTTTAGAACTCTAGATAGTGCTGTAAAATGTGATTAGAAGAACAATATTTTGATGACAAAATACGTAACTTTTTGACATTATTTTGCACTATCAAGTAGGTATCTAAATCTGTCGAGAACTGTTAATAATCGACGACTTTTACGTAAAAAAGTTACTATGTATGTAATGACGCATATTTACAAGTCCGCTATCAAACAACTATCGTAACAACTTTGGTTATTTACACAAATTACTATGTTATTATTATAACTTTCAGCTGACTTATGTATTAACTCCACGTAATATACAGGGTGGTACAAAATAATGTAACCTGGAGGACAGCTGCCCGAAATATTCAAGATAGCAATTTACTCAAAGGAAAATTTCGTTATTTTTGAAAATAAGTAAAACTGCTTTCTCACACGTTTTTGAAAAACTATTGGCCTTATCCAGTAATCGAACCCGCTCAAATCTTTAACCCAAGAGTGGGCACGCTATGTAAATTTTGCCGCCTTTGGTGAACAAATGTAATTATTTTGACAACTACTCATGTGTCAAGGTCAAGCTCGAAGCTTCGAGTAGCTGCCCCTCTCTTTTCATCTACCTGTGTCGTAAGTTTGACCCCGGTGCACGGGCGGCCGCAGAAAGAGAGAGTTATTGCCACCGAGTACCGCGCGGCGGCTTTGTCACGGGCGCGCCTACTCACGTAAGTAAAATTTTTTACTGTGCTTATTACTACAACAAGAATTTGTATAGTATTTCTATTCACTTTCTTGCGGTTTTATCAAACTTAAGGTAGCTGACTCGCCCTGGATTATGATAAGTAAAAACAGAACTTTTGCATGAATTTTACCTAGCTATGTTGATGTAGATATTCGTGAGTTCATTTCCACCAAATTTTTATTTGTGGCAGATATCGCGAGTATCTACTACTGAAATTAGTAATACCTATTCATAAAAATAGATAGTGTCCGTCTACTACTTATTATTTTTAATTATAGGAAGGCAAGAAAGTTCCACGATATGTCCATCTAAGAAAAATAGGAGAATCAAAAAGGGTGTAATGTATGCTGAAAGTTACTGTGCCATAACCACTGTGTGTACATATGCCAAGGCTGTTATGCTGAAAAATATGCTAGTGAAGACGATGACATAAATTTTATTCTATTTTTAGTTTCTTTTAGATTAGATGTAGATTAAAAAAAAACTTGTTCCTAAAAAAACATATTATTTTTCAAAGATGATTCTAATACAAACTGCCGCATAATTAGTTAATATTATAAATAAATCTTTCATTTCCTAACAGCTAATTTTTAATTTTAAACATCGAAAATAAAAAATAAGTTTATTTAAATAAAAAATTACTATGTTCGTAAAGTAGTTATTTAAACATGAGCGGCAAAATGCTCCCACGCGCCCACTAACGTTCCTCGGAAAAGCACGCCTTCTCTAGGGTTAAACATTTTCTCACTTTCTGTTTGATCGAAATAAAAAAACTATCACAGAAGTATCGAAAACTAGTTTATACTGGGTGGGTATAATCAATTGGCGGTGAGAACTTTTGGTAATTCTTTTCTATAAAGATAATACAAGAAAAACTAAAAAGTGGCGCTAGTGTCGCATTACTCTCCAGTGATACCTGAAATAGCTAACAATAAGCGATCATATCTTCCACAATAGTGGAGCATTTACTTTGGGATTTAAATATGTTGTAGTTCAGAATTGATGCTAGAACGTTAGTGTTTCGCAAACAAGATTATATATAATTTTCTCGATAAAAAGAAATCCAAAGTTCAATAAATCGTCGCTATTCAATAAATACTTTAATATAAGCCTTGATACTTTTTACAGTAAACAAACAGAATATAAAGCAGACGGTGGCAGTTTAAGATTTTAAAAATTACTATAATTTTTCCCATAAAAAAATAAAACATGATTTTTGGGCTTATGCCGCTTTGCTCTGTCCCGCTCCTATGAATGCGAATCCTATGCCTATCCTTCTCACACAATTGCGTTGTATAGTAGGCCCTATATTTACTCGACTGATTTGATTGACTCCAACGATCGTGACATAAAAATAGAGTGTGTTATTTTTAAAGATTTTAGTGGGTTCGATTACTGGATAACGCCAATAGTTTTTCAAAAATGTGTGTGACAACTTTAGTGTCATCTATCACTATAAACTAGAACATACTACTTTTGGTCTCTACAGCACAGGGTATCCTAGTGTAGAGATCAAAGTGAGATCACAATAGTCTTAATATATGTTTTTAGCTATGATAACAATACCTAATTTTAAGTTAATGTGATTTTTATATTATGTATGCATGTATTTGTGATGAATAAATTACTTTACTTTAAATTTTCTAAAATAAAGGAATGTTACTTTTCCTTGAAATTTGCTATTTTGGATATTTCGAGGTGCTGCCCTCTAGGTAACGTTCGTTTCTACCACGCTGTATAACTACTTACTACATTATGTATCTAACGAACAATAGACCATCGAGGTTATAAGGTACCATATTCATAAATCTATCTATGTACTTTTTTTGCTATAACAACACATTTTATGAAGATCGTACTCTATGTTTATAGCGGTACTGTGAAACAGTAATTGTTAACGAACAATAATTCTAATAAATAATAACTATTTTATAATATAAGTCAGGTTCCTATATTTGAAATTAACCAACAACGTACTATATAAAATACTGTTATATTGACAGGCTTTAGAGAACTTTATATAAATATGCATATTTTCTTTCACGTTTTAATTCGGGCCATTTTACATCAAATAGATATATGAAACTCTACTATCCACTGTTGAAATGATCCGAGTTATTTCCTCCTTATATTGTTACCTGCAGTTAATCTGGTTATACAGTAAAGAATAAGCTATCTGAAGTTATTGATAGTATATAGTAGGAACCGGTAAAGGTGCAGTCAACGACGACAATTAAATTTTCAAACAGTGTATGTATAGTTTTTGCAAAAGCATGACTTTTGTAAAAACTATATACTGTTGGAAATGTTTTAGAGAAAAATTGAGCCTGACAAGTTGTTTCAAACAGTGATCTCGCAAGTTTCATACCTGCGCTTGGCGGTGTAATTGCTCAGTAGGAAAGGGGTAGGAACTAGTGCAAGTCTACGGGTCCGCCTGCGTAGAGTCACGGACCGCGAGACGTCTGCGCCGAGGGGTGCTGAAACAATGTTTTTAAATCAATTACGATACAATACAAATATTATTTTTTGCAAACCAGATAAAAATAGAAACACCGGTAAGGGAAAGACAAATAAAGATTTATGTACAATGGGCGGCCTTATCGCTATGAGCGATTTCTGCCAGGCAACCATCATGTTATATAGATCTTGTTCCTGCTTTTGTATTTTACCTTCTATTCCTTTTAGGATTTTCATCATCTCCATGACACCAGTAAGTAGTGATCAGATTTTGTCTTATATTAGGTTCGAAGTTTATACTTTATTACAGCGCCCTCTGTATGAATTTTTATGCTCCTGCCATCTACTGGTCAGAAAAACAGGGAGACTAGAATATCATATAAACGCACCAACAACGTAAGATTTACTATGTCTACCGAAAAAATAATGAGAATTCTGGACATAAACAGATATGACAATAATATGAGAAATATCAAAAGGAAAATAATATGAGATTAAAAGAGAAGATTCAAGAAGAGATCAATAACGTGAAATGGAGGAGGCCTGTACCCGAAAGGGGTCCAATTAATTTATTATGTAGTTAATTTATTATAAATACCATTATTATATATCTAAATTCAATATCTAGGTATTATCTAACTAGTATTATGCATGTATATGTTGCCGTGCCGCGGCGTACGAATATCGACCCCTCCAACTCAACCCGTGGATGTCGTAAGAGCCGACTAAGGGAACCTACCGGAGGAAGGGCAGCAGCTTCCTTCTGAGTATTTTTAAACACCAACACTGCGATCACCAATCCGCCTGCCAAGCGTGGTGATTATGGCAAATCCCCCCCTACATGGGAGACCATCCACTCGATGGACTGACGACATCGTAGCGGTCGCAGAGAGTCGATGGAAGGAGGCGGCTGGGGACCGCTATTTGTGGCGTCGTACGGGGGAGGCCTATGTCCAGCAATGGACGTGTATGGGCTGATGATGATGATTATGCATGCAAGTAAATTATTTAAATACAATCTAAATACATAATATGTAACTACTCAGTATTCAATCAATAAAATTAAACTTTTTTAATTTTAATGACAAAAAAAATTTGTTAAGTATGAATGTTGTTATAGTTATGGAATAAAAGGTTTTTTTTTTATTTATCTACTGGTGAGTAACAGAAGCCTGTTATTACATCGAAGTTAAGCTCGATATGATGTGCATCTATTGTTACCTAGATGGTGCTGTGCCCAAATTTTTATCTGTTGATTTTTCGGTTTGAATTGCGAGGTTATAATTTGCAACACATTGTGTAATCCAGTGTTTACTCACTGTATTTAACTGTGTACAGATGTAATGAAGTTTTGTATGCACCTGTATCATGCGGGTTGCGGGTTGCGGGCGGTTATTCACTCTTTTATTAAGTTTTTTTCTATAAATTCAGTACTTTTTTGTGATAATAACAATTCCAATAGCAGAAATAACACGTAGTGGCTTAAAACGCATGTGGTAATACGTCATGGTATAGTTTTGGTGCCAGTTTTTTCACTTTTAGATTTAAAACAATAAAATAGCTCAGAGATGATGTTAGCATGAGCACAGTAGCGCTCTCTCTCGAAAATTTACCTATAGACGCACCCATGGTATAAGAAAACAAGGTATGGTCGTCCGAGACACGATAGTCACGTGGGTGTCTCTTGCTTATGTTATCACCGCCATGGGCGAATGAGAAGACGAATCTGTTTCCTTTTTATCACTAGCGTAAAATCGTAACTACCCGAACTTCTTGTATTACCTGCATAAATCTGATAAAACGATATGGTTTTGTATTTACCAATTATTTATCACATGGAATCGTGTTTAACGAACGCTATTTTGACTGATCACATAATTGTCGATTCACATATTTATATGAATTTTTCAATTGACCTTTATCACATAATTTGTTTCCCAACTTTTACGTTTTCTTGAAATAAAGTGGCAACTGGACAGTGACGTAAGCAACAGACACTCCCGTAGGAGCAGTCCTTGTTTTCTTGGATCATGGACTCACCTAATTTAACCCTCGGCAGCGTGTTTGGCTGGGGTCAGACCCAGTACTGGTTGCGGCGCAGCATCGGGTTTGCTGCGGTCGGCTGCTGCCGTACTGGGTATGCTGTCTCACTGGCCTCGTAGCTACTCCAGTCTTCAGCCTGGAAGATTAATGAACAATGTTTTAGTTCGAGGAAAAATGTGTTCAACTAATAGCTTCCTGGACAACACTCCCGATGTTGACTTGTTCGCGGACGGCTGCACCAAATTATTAAGAGAATGTTTTTTATTTTGTGAACGCTCCTATTAATTATTTTATCTCTGCTGTCTTAATTAATTTATTAACATTCTGTATGTGTTTTGACGATTTTATGTAATTTTTATTATTTTTATTAATGTAATTGGTTTTTAATAAACGTATTAATTAAATAAACAATAAACTAGTTTCTTCACGAGGCTTCGCACGAGTTGCTCCAATGGAAACGATTAAAGGTTATTTATATACCATGGGAGCAGATTAATGGGATAAAAATAGTGTCTTATTCCAAGCTTAGTCTTAGAGATCTACGCCAAATTTCAGCACGAACCGTTCAGTAGTTGAGGCGTGAAGAGGTTAAAAACATTATAATCATTCACCCAAACGTTCGCATTCATAATATTCGTGTGTTGTCTATACTAATATTATTAAGAGGAAATATTTGTTTGTTTGCATTGAATAGGCTCCGAAACTACTGAACCGATTTTTAAAATTATTTTACTGTTGGGAGTCTACGATATCCCCGGGTCAAATAGGCTATATTATATATTTTTTTTAAATAGGGATCTTGACCTTTTTTTAAATACCCGTGTGAAGCCGGGGGGCCAGTCTCAGATAACAATAATCAACTGAGTCTGGTCCAATTGCTCCAAGTGGAGAGCTCTGTCTTTGCGTCGCTCTCTTGCCTTGGTCACACACGCAATCATCATCATCATCATATCAGCCCATACACGTCCACTGCTGGACATAGGCCTCCCCATATGACGCCACAAATAGCGGTCCTGATCCGCCTCCATCCATCGACTCCCTGCGACCGCTACGATGTCGTCGGTCCATAGAGTGGATGGTCTCCCATGTAGGGGGGGATTTGCCATAATCACCACGCTAGGCAGGCGGATTGATGATCGCAGTGTTGTTGTTTAAAAATACTCAGAAGGAAGCTGCTGCCCTTCCTCTGGTAGGTTCCCTTAGTCGGCTCTTACGACATCCACGGGTTGAGTTGGAGGGGCCGATATTTGTACGCCGCGGCCCCGCGACCACACACCCGCAAAGTGACTGAAAATTAAGTATGGTCTCCTGTCTGTTGCGGTGTGAACCACTACCTTTAACGCTTCACATGCTAACTTATAGTTGTTGCACAGAACAACGTCCATAACTAACACTAGTCCATAACTTATAGTAGTAGACGACTTCTGTGGCGCGGTGGGTGAAGGTCTTTCTGCGACGCAGGAGGTTGTGGGTTCGATTCCCGCCTCGGTACAAATAATTGTACGATCTGCAAATATTTGTTTAGGGTGTTCTGGTCGTTTTCTATGTGTAGTAAAAAATATATATTTATGTAATATATTCTATTATGTATGTACATATATCAATCATTACACAAGCTCTGCTTAGCTTGGGGCTAGATAATGCTGTGTGAATTGTCCAGAATTATTTATTTTTATTTAGTAGTATGTATTATAGATTATCGGCCCCTCCAACTCAACCCGTGGATTTCGTAAGAGCCGACTAAGGGAACCTACGTGAGGAAGGGCAGCAGCTACCTTCTAAGTATTTTTCAACACCAACACTGCGATTACCGATCCGCCTGCCAAGCGTGGTGATTATCAAATCCCCCCCTACATGGTAGACCATCCACTCGATGGACCGACGATATCGTAGCGGTCGCAGGGAGTCTATGAATGGAGGCGGCTCAGGACCGCACAAATATGTGGAGTCGTATGGGGGAGGCCTATGTCCAGCAATGGACGTGTATGAGCTGATATGATGATAATGTGTTATTGTCAGTCCGACTGCCAGACACAGCTTGCAACTCACGTCAGTATGATCCTCGGTGCCGTACGGGTAGCGTGCATTCAGGTCCGGCAGTGCGTCAGCTAGCGGCGTCACTTTGCACGCAATACTGCCGCCAGAGGGCAGTGGCGTGCTGGCGCCAGTGTGGACTGACTGCTCGGAGGAAACGTAGCTGGAAAATACGGTAGGAAATAAGAAATCTATACTAATACCGTTATACGAAATATTGTTTTAAACTACTGTTTAAGACATAACAATGAATTCTTAGGTGGAGGTGGGAAAGACTGCAGACTAATGTTGACCAATGCTGGCAAGCTGAAGACAGGGTCTAATGTCACTCATTAGAGGAGGTAAGTCCATCCAGTAGACTATCATAGGTTGATGAAGATGAATTCCATGGTATGCAGTGTTCATTCTGAAGAAGCACACAATCCGAACTACATTTGATCACGCCTCAGATACCGGCGGCGTTCAAAACAATTTGTTTATTGTAGGTAAGTGATTTACAAAGTGTTGAGTTGATGACCCAAAACTTCGTAATGATGAAACGATGCTAAAAGAAGAATATACAAAGATGATTCTCAATGTAGTACGCACACTAAACACACATTTATACAATGCCATTCATTAGATACAGCTTACTAACTTATGTGATACTAAAATTTTATTAACAAAGAATATTTCAATTAAAGGACGAAAACAAATACAGCTTAAATAGTTAAATTTAATGTGCCGAGCTCCCAGGGCCTTTTGTCATCCAGATAATCCTTAACACCAGGTGTAGTAAACTTTTTTAGATGATAAATATTTGATTACGTCTCCGTGATCATGCTTGGAATAGCGACGGTATTTGATCACGTTTCTGATACAGAAGCAATTGGATCTTGATTCAGATATTGTTGGTTTTTGATCACACATTGATACTGGTAGTCTGATCACGTCTCCATGATAACTTACCGTTTGATGGTAGGAGTAGGATGCGCCGGCGATGGCATCAAATGATCTGGCGGTCGAGGGAGTGGTATCGGCGCTACGCCCTGCGCTGGCCCATGTATCTTGACGAGCACGTTCTGATCACGCATGAGATAACGACGGCATTTGATCACGCCGAGAATAAATACTATAGCTACGATGACGCCGGAGAGAGCCATTAGTATTGTCATGTAGTAGGAGGTTGCTTCGCCGTTTGCTACCTATAAGGTAAGAAAACGACATTCCAATCTATATACATCTTCCTTTTTAGTGAACAAAAAGTTGAAGTGAAGAGAATCAATTAACGCTTTATTTCTTATTTGATAATAATTTAGTATAAAATTTTACTCGTCGATGAGTTTATTGTGTAAACTTAAATAAATAAACGTCATTAATTTCTTACAGATTCTTAACATCTCCCTCTACAACAGCTCGATTAAGCTACCTCGAGTTGACAGTTGTTTTTATTTTGAACTTTTAAATTTATTTAAGCAATAAATGTTCTGAGCATCAGGGTTTTCATAAACTTAATAAAATTAATCTTACCGGCACTCCCTCATGACTCTCCGGATCGTTAGGTCCCGGCAGATTCTTCTTCTGCCGATTCCCAATCTGTATCTTCACATCACCAGCCGCCGGTTGGAAAATAGTCGCCGCCAGCAAAAATCTAAAGCTATCCTCGAACCCGTTAAGATCACTGAGCTTCTTCTGCGTCACGTAGAATATAACGCCAGCTTTTACATCTTCGTGGGTAAAGTATGCTACTTCTCTTTCTCTCGCACTGGTTTTTTCCCCAGAACTGCGTATTATCTTCTTTAGAACCCCAAACCTGGGTTTTTTTAGCAGCGTGTATATGGGATCGCTGGCTGTCAGCTTCGCTAGGCCGTTCGCGTCCATATTACTAAGCGTGATCTTAGTTTTCTCACTCTCGACTTTAAGATCACCTAAAATCATCAATGGTTGTACAGTGACTTCTATCGTGAATGGATGCGTTCCGTTGCTATGGTGGACATAAGCGATAAGGTCGAAACCGTCGCTCGCCGTTGTCATATCATTCTGCATATAAATAACCACTTTATCTATTAGGTCTTTATGTGAGAAGTACGTTACTGGATTTCTCCCTACGTATATCATACCGTAGGTCGGTTGCCGTGTGATATTGTACCAGACTTTAGTTTTCTGCGCGTTGGTGTCTACATATATTTGGTCTGTTGTCAAAGTGGCCACGTTAGACCCTTGCTGTAGGTAAATAGGATGGGATGACGTCACGTTCAGTATAACTGGGACAACATCTATAGTAAATACAGTGTAAGTAGGTTTGAACTGGCCGTCCCATACTCTGAAGTAGAACGTAGCGGTTTGCAAGATTCCAGAATGTTCGTAGATCACTCTTCCTTTGTTTATGTCTTCTTGTGTGAATTTGTTGATGGACTGAGCCTCATCTATAGTCTGGTTCTTGTCCAGCATCACCATTCTGCCTTGCGTAGGTCCGCTGATGATATCGTAGAGTATTCCTTCCGGGCCTGTGTCGGCGTCTTCGGTGAGCAAATCGCTTTTAGTTATCGTATAGTTCTCACCTTGGACGACTTGTATTTGAGGCGTATCTGTAAGCAATCTGAATGGTTGATCATTGACTGGGACAATATTGATCGGTATTGTAACATTGCAGAGTAAAACATAGTCCGGTAAGAGGAATAGAGCCATTAAAATTTTGTCTTGTAGCGTATCGGAATCATCGTGTTCGTAGTTGACCACTCCTCCTTCCAATTGCGATTGGGTCATAGACGACATGAAAGGTTTCAGTTCGCCGTGCGAAGGTTGGGACCATTGCGCTTCTAACTGTGGTTGCCTCACCCCCGCTTGAGTTTCCAAGTAGTTGATAACATTTGTTACATTCACCTTGACAGGGACTTTATCCCCCTCTTGAACTTTAATCTCCGGAATATAAACATACTTGGCTAGGCCGCCAGATGAGACGGATATGTCGATATTGAAGGTTATATCTGTCAGAGGTTTGGCTAAAGCCGCTTCGACGGTGAATACGAAGGAATCGTTGGTGTGTAGGTCCGAAAAAGGATGAGTATGTTCGTAGAAAACGATTGAATTGTTCACGTCTTGCTGTGTGAATTGTTTGATAGACCTGTGATGGTTCTCGCTGTTCAGCATTATAAGTCTGCCTAGTGTGGGTGCCCTTTCGACTTTGTATACGATGTTCCTAGTGGCGTCTGAACATTTTGACATAAGAATGTAGTTATTCAGTGGTTCTCTCATGAGCGGGAAGACGCGTAGGTTTTGCTTGCGGACTATCTTGAGGGAAACTGACTTGGTTGAGATAAGGAATGTTATTTTGGATAGTTCGTGCAGACCGTCTGTGACGTTGAATATCATCTTGCCCTTTGTACCATCTGGAATATAAACGGTAATTTAATATTTTGAATTTATTGAAACCCGTTCAAGAAACAAATGTAGACAGGAAAGTGTTAGCATACTAATTACATGCATAATTTTTATTTTTGTCATATAAAATATAATAAAATTGTTTTATCATCATCATTATCATCAGCCCGTACACGTCCACTGCTGAACATAGGCCTCCCCTCAATTGTTTTATAGGTATTATAATTCGAAAATTATCAAAATAAAAATAAAAGAACATACAAAGGCAGTTCAGGCGATGAGTACGATTTAAATTGGACAGTAAGTTAGCAAAAATACGGTTTTAGATCTTATTGTAACTAAGTCAATACAAAACAATATTTTTATATACATTTATAACACCTTTAAGATACTATTGTCATTTCCATACCTTTACCACCTTAATTTTATTTAATTGGTATACAAATCGGAATACAATCGAATCATGACAGTAAAAGTTAGATAATATATAGATAAATTGTTGGCTAAGATATAAACAAAAATGTTTTCTGAAGGGCAAGTTGGTAGTATAAAACATAGTAAAAACATGTTTAACAACACTTACTTGTATGCACAAATATAACATTTCCCCTGTCGATATCGGCCTGCGTGAAGTGATGCACCGCGGTCTCCAAGGCTCCCTTTATCGCCATATAGCCCGATACTATATCCGCTACTATGATGGTCACGTTCTCTAGTGGTGTGTCGATGTCGTTTACATCTGAAACAAGGTAGTTTTATGATACAATTAGCTGTTCCCCGTAGTTTCACCCGCGTCAGATTAGAATTTCTGATTTCTAGGGGGATAAACTGGTCCGTTTTCCCGTAAATCTCCCAAGGAATTTGAAGTTTTACCGGGACATAAAGTAGCCTATGTTGCCAAAAATCAAGTCGATTGGTTGCTTAGTTAGGGGGTGGAGGAAGGACAAACAAAGAAACAAACAAACACACTTTCGCACTTATAATATTAGTTAGGATTAAGGCCAATAGCTGTATAATTAGCTGAGGAGCCTGGAGGATCTTAGTATCAGGGAATCCTCAAAAACTATGATAAAACAGATCAGAATTTGTAATGTGACAGTAAATCAGAACCCGCAACCTCCTGCGTTGCTGACGGACCTTCGCCCGCTGCGCCACAGAGGTCGTCAAGGGGTCGTTAGATTATTGTTTTTTTTTTAAGCTTTTTATAATTATATACGGACAAAAAAGGTTTTAACCCAATTAATTGGACTCAATACTACATAATACTTACACAGTTCGTTCCTAGTGAGCGCGAAGCTACCTCCCTCCCACACGCATAGTCCTGTGTTAGCCGCAACTATCGGAGTCTCATCGTTAACAGGCACGATGGTTACTCGCATCTCGAACGGAATGCTCTGTTTATAGCCCTCTGTTACAGCTATAAGCTTGAACGTGTCTGACGTTTCTTCTGATCCGTCGTGTATGTACTGGAATAAATAGGTAAAAATACTTTCTTTCCTTCATGCCCTTATTTATCCCACTCTATACTCAGCCCTCTTCTCAAGAATTGTTTACAAACATTATTGCACTTTTGATAAGGACAGTTTTGCTGTCGTGTGTTTAATAAAATATGTTAAGCTAGTAAATATGCTAGATAAAAGATAGATTTTAAAATAAATAAGAACGTGTTAATGAACATCCTACAATTTATCCTGTTATCCCACAACAGGATAAACAGAGAATTTACATTATTATTTAAGACAAGGATTCCAGTTTCGAGGCTGATGATTAGTTTGTCAGTTATTTAAAAAATACATTTATAAGCAACACTCACCTGAATATTGCCAGAATTCAGCTTCAAAACCGGCAGCGCATTCAACTCCTGATCACCCATCATAATCTTTCCAAACTTGGGTTTCACCGCAACTTTGTAAGACACCACCTTCCCTCTATAATATTCCGTCTCAGTTCTAAACGAATCAGGCTTCAAACTGACCGAGGCTCCCTCTACCACGGTGAGATTCGCCGCTGTCACGTAGAAATGTTCTGGTATAATGATTATAGTGATTTCAACATCTCGCAGCCAAACTATACCGTTGGTGACATCCATTCGTATTCTGTCTCTTGTTCGGTTTACCCCGGATTGTACGTAAACCAATCGGTTTGCGTTGATGATGGATTGATCGAAAACTTTGGTGTGAATAGGCTCTTCGTTGTAGTTTTCTAGTTCGAGAGTGTTAGGGGTCGTCGCGACTTCTAGCCAGCCGTGGTAAGGGCCGTCTGTTACTCTGTATACGATGTTTGAGGGCTCTATTTGAGGATGCATAACCTGAAAAAGTAAGAAATATAAATATTGCGTTCTATTTATTCTAACTTAATATAAAAACTATCATTTATTGTACTTAAAACAAACTATTAAATATTTATTCTACGTAAAATTTATAATAATTTCATACATAGGACAGAGCATATCACAAAACCACAATGCAGATTTTCATTCCTTACCTGAGTCCCTTAACATTTACGTAGTCCCATTTTTTATTGAAAGTTATGAATTTTCTCTTGTGAACAGTTTTTGGGCCATCAATTTATGTCTTTGTGTACATTTTTGTCTCTTTAATAATTTACATAGTCGAGCGAGCAAAATGTCTGATACAGATGGTTAGACTAACAGAATGAAATTATTGCATTTCCATATCATTTGACATGAAAATCCTAACAACACTAGAAAACGAGAGGGTTTTAGAACGAATATATGGCATGGTCTTATGGGGAAATAGTACAGACACTCAGAAACTTGTTATTCTTCAAAAGAGGTGTTTATGAATAATATACAACGTAGAGACAATGGATGTAAACCATACTTCATTCAAGGAAATATTCTTACTCTTCTTCTTTAGCTTATCTGATTGGAAATAGCTTCTACAAGTAGCAGGAGTTCTTAGACATAAAACATAATTAGGTAGCTTTATAAGCAGTAAGTATGGTAGTCAAATTTCATAAATATTTATTAAACTCATGTACCTAAATATTGAACATTAGATAAGTATCTTTATGATGTATAATTTTAACAAGTCCTACTTTAGAAATAAAACATTATTGTTGTGCCCCATCCGGGCTCATGTTGAAACTAACAAACCTGTTTAAGACCTATTTTGTACAGCATGAACGCAATAATCTTGAATCAGTGAAAAATTTACGTTTCTTGAGGTAGCAAATTAATTATCTTAACAGCCTGCTGGATCCCACTGCGAGAAAAGACTTCTTTTTCCCCTCTTACAAACATTCGGGCCTAGCGCTATAGTAGAAAGTCTAAGTAGTAAGCTTTTAATTCGTTCCATCATCTATTTACTAAGTCTGACAGTCATCTATCTACTCAGCCCGTGGGCACCCACTGGTATGTATGGAGGCCTATACATACCAGTGGGTGCCCACTATATGTATTACAGTATTCTATAGGTATTACACCGTTTTGTCAGGTCCTGTGCCACCCTTAAATACTTTGCAAGGCTTACCTCTAAGATTTCCTTAGTAATATTAACACTGGTGGACTCTTCAACGACGAGCGCACGAGCCGTGGTCACACGAAGTGGCTCCCAATAGCTTGAGGGAAATATCTTTATCAGGTACACGCCTTCGCCCCAAGTGTCCAGGCACATTACTTTGAATCTGTGGATTAAGATGAGGAATTAATAAGGAACATGCAATATCTGTAGGTATATTTATTCATTTGTAGGTTATGATGAACATTTGTGTCATGGGCATTGAGTGTTGACAAGAAACGACATTCAATCTCTCAGTCGCTATTGGTGCTTCAAAAGTAGTTAGAACTAGCTAGAGGTTTCTTTACACATCTTTACTTCAGCATAAATAAAGACCATCTGTTTTCTACTTCATCATCATCAAATCAGCCCATACACGTCCACAGCTGGACATAGGCCTCCCCCATACGAGACCAGAAATAGCGGTCCTGAGCCGCCTCCATCCATCGACTCCCTGCGACCGCTACAATGTCGTCGGTCCATCGAGTGGATGGTCTCCCATATAGGGGGGGATTTGCCATAATCACCAAGCTTGGCAGGTGTTTTGTGTTTTCTACTTATTGCTATTAAAACTTTTATTTCTCCTCCCTTGGGTGTTGCAGATAAATGTTATTGATTCTGACAACCATTATCTTTAGTCATATTAACCTCTCTTGAGTCGAGTCGAGTAAGATTCGAGGCGAGGTGAATCTTGAACTGTACCTGAACTGATCGCTAGGCGTCTTAGGCTCGCGGTGTCTGTAAGCTACTCTGCCCGCCGCGACATCTAGTTGCGTGAATGTCACAGCGCCTTGACCTTCCCCGACCTCTATGGTTCCGTGTTTAGGCTCCAAAGTCACTTCGTAACGGATGTCCTCTTCAAGGCAGTTCATGTTTGTGTCCACCTGAAAGAGTTATATACGTTTATTCCTCCAAACGTTCTGTTTTCTACTTCATCATCACCATATCAGCCCATACACGTCCACTGCTGGACATAGGCCTCCCCCAAACACCAGTTTTGTCAGCCATAACTAGTATCGAAATAGGTAAACCTTATTTTCTGTCATCTGTGAGTCTACCAATCACATAGCCACTTAATTTATTTATTTTCATTTACTTATATCTTGAGCACTCGGTTTTTTTCTGAGAAACTACAAGTAATTCAATCTTCAAATATTTCCCTAAAATTTGATGTAACGTGATTTTGATTCGAATTTGAATATTGCATAAGCAAGTCACGTGCGTGGATTTATTACAGGTTCTTTTAATATCAAAAAGCCAAAAAACACAAAGCGGAATCAGGTGACCTTATAAGAGTATCGATCGGTTGCTTAGAAGAATAATAAATTTTAGGTAACTAACCTGCAAATCTCTCGAAGTAATAACCACAGCCTTTCCATTCTCCACAATAGATCCATTAGTCGGGTACATTCTTATGAATGGCGGCGATGCTTGAATCTCCAAATGACCGTTCACATCGAACAATCCATCGGAAATCCAAAACGCCATCTTCCCATACTCCTTACCCTGATGCTTGAACAGAACCAGATTCTTATTGATATCTTCTTGAGTAAACTGAGCTATTTGCTCCGAGGGATTATCAGCTCTAAATATACCGCCGTTAGGTGGATCTTTGGTAAAACGCTGGACTGTATACGTGATGTCTGATGGTTTCGTGTCTAAATCAGCGTCGGTGTAACAGAGATCTCTTGCGGTGATCAACCTTGCTCCTCCGTGGACAATGTGGAAGATATTATTATCAGCGCGGACAGGACTATTGTCGTTCTTTAGTATTATATCAATGTGGAAAACTCCGACGTATTGGAAATCCTCCGGCTCCGGACTCAGTGCCATGAAGTGGAAAGAATCGTGGCGGCTTTCTGAATCGTCGTGGGCGTAGTACACTCTATCAGAATTTAACTCTTGCAGTGTAAAATAGGTTGTATTATCACGAAGGATTTTGAGGTTTTCGTTCATGACTTCGATCTTGCCGTGTTTCGGCAGATGAGTGATATTAAAGATGAGGTTTGTGACGGCATCCGTTCGCAGGTTCAAATGGGTAGCTGGGATAACCATTCTGGAACCTTCCATGACTTGTAGCCTTTCCAGGGTTGTGTGTACGCGGCTGGTAGAATGTTCTGATGGGTACGCGCCTGGGGTATGCTTTATAGTCATGACTCCGGTTATGTTGTCGCATTCTGTCGCTCCGACCACAAAGGAGAATTCGTCTTGGATGTGTGAGTATGCGCGTCGGTGCAATCGGTACCAGAGTTGATCGCTGTCGACATTTTTCTGCGTGAAAGTACTGTGCAGCTGTAGGTGATGTTTGCCGGTTGACAGATGCAGTATTCCATACTTTGGTGCGCGTACAACCGTGTACAGAATGTTGTCTGTCGGTAAAGCTAGCGGTTTAGTCTCGTATTTGAGGTGTAGCGAGGATATGAATGCTTCTCGAGTGTTGTTCAGAATTAGTTCTTTGTTGACCGACTGGTGCAGTTCAAGTTTTATGAATGTCAATCGGAAATCGTAGAGGGTGTTTGTTCGTATCGTGCCGACGGAGGCTTTAAACTGAAACAAAAATCATTGATATTTATTAATTACTATCTAAACCACCCACCTTTTTTAGCCGGTAACTTTTTTTTTATTATTATTCTTTAATTAACGATTTGTACTATTAATACTGTCAGTATATAGTATAAATACTGCCGTCAAAGCCAGGTTACAGGCATTAGCTGAAATATGCAAAATTCCAACATGATAATCCAAGGTGAGTGGACCCTGATGCGGTTAACTTGATCAAGTTAGTGAAGAGTTAGGACCTGCGTAGTGACACAGGCTCTTGTGGCTAAAAACGTTTCAGCAGAATATCACCGCCTATCTCGAATGATAATGCATTTATGTTGAACCGAGACCTTTTGGCTGCTGTGACAAATAGGTATACCGTTCTAATATTATTTAACAGTGCTTGTCTACTTTGGCAAAATGTACTATACATATATTGTCTTTACAATTACAATTACAAAAAACTTTAGGTCTTTATTGTTTATGTGAGTGGCAGATAGGTACTTACGACGGTGGGGCTCTTTAATCTCGTTTGCTTGGTCAACTTGGGATACAGGGTGCTAACATTTGAAGCTAACATGTTTACAGAAAATTATATTTAACATCCAGTTGTTAAGTTACAACTGGATGTTGGCACAGCTAGCACTTAATACAATACACTACATAGATCGATATTTTTTAATTATACATAGAAAACATCCAGAACACCCTGAAATAATACCCTTGAGCGATCATACAAACAGTTGTTCCGAGAATCGAACCAGCAACCTACTGCGCCACAGAGATCGTCAAATGAATGGATACATAGATTTTTGATCCTATGGTGTTTCATAATAATTACCTTGAACTCGTCATGCATCGGATTTCCCAGCAGGTGCATGTACCTAACTCGTCCAAAGCTGACCATCTCACTTGTGAAAGAGTCAACGGTTTGCCACGTCCCGTCCAGCACTCTTAATCGTTCCACGACACCAAATTGAGGTGGTTTTACTATGTCGTACCTGCGGACATTTATTTGATTAACATTATGATTTTTAAACACAATTTATGGTACATATCGATTTCAGATCTTTTCTTCAATAAATATCATATATGATTTAAATAACAATTATATCTTTATCTCGATTCCAATCATGTAAATATTGGATTAACACTTCACCAAAGCAAAAGTCTCACCTAAACATACTACCATCCGCTTCCTATTCATATTATTAGAAAGAAAAGGTAATATAAGTGTAAGCTTGCGTTTAGTTTTGATTCCGCTTCGATTATGTAACGAATATAAGTAAAACTAGCTGCTGCCCGCGCCTTCGCCCGCGTTTTATCGGGATAAAAAATAGCCTATATGTTATTCCAGGTCCCAAACTATACCCATACCAAATTTCAGCCTAATCGTTTTAGTAGTTTTTGTATGAAAAAGTAACAAATATCCATACATCCATCCATACAAACTTTGACATTTAAAATATTAGTAGGATTAGAGTCAGGCAAGTCAATTTATGACATTCATTTGACTAGACTATTATTATTTACTAGCTGACCCGTGCCCACTTCGTTGGGCGGTAAACATTTTTAGAGAACCGAACCGAACCGTGAGACCAAGTCGAAGATCAAAGTTGTATCCACCAGTGTCTTCGCCACGACAGTAGGTAGGTATATAAGCGAGTAGAGGCTGAAAGCATCAAATGCCTGGTGCGTTTCGCCAATGTATTGCAAGCGGTCATCCCGGTCACAGTCCTGATCTACCAGGACGACGGCAACATCATTGGTAGCGAGAGCGAGAGTTTGTACAAACCGGATGCTGTCCAGTAGGTCGTTTATCGGCACTAATAACAATTTTGTAATCATTTTGTTGGCTTTGGGGTATGGACTCCTATTTTATGTCCTTCCTCGTAGTATGAACTCAAATCATGCTAAGTATCATTCGAATCCATTCAGTAGTTTTTGCGCTATTTTAGTCCGAGAAATGTCACTTCCATCCCCACTCCCAAGGGAACCTTAACGAATTCCAGGATAAAAAGTATTACATGACCTTCCTCGTAGCATGAACTTAAATCATGCCAAGTTTCATTTGAATACATTCTGTAGTTTCAGCGCTATGCGCAGCCAAGAAATTTTATCCTACTGCGGGGGGCCACTGCAGGGGGCTACTGGGGGTCCCACTGCGGGGCAATGTGGGGGCCCACTGCGGGGGGCTACTGGGATGGTCCAGTTGCGTGAGGGGCCCCACTGCCTGGGGCCCCACTGCCAGTGCCCCCCACAGTCGGGGGCTATCGCTCTCTACCGCCCTTGCCCCGCGCGCTATCCTGCAACGCGCAAAATTTTACTTTCATCCCCTCTCCCAACGGAACCCTATTAAAATGCGGGATGAAAAGTATCCTATGCCCTTTCTCGTAATATGAACTCAAATCCTGCCAAGTTTCATTTGAATACATTTAGTAGATTCGGCGCTACGCGCAGCCAAAAAAATTTACTTTCATCCCCTCTCCCAAGGGAACCCTATTGAAATCCGGGATAAAAAATATCCTATGTCCTTCCTCGTAGTATGAACTCAAATCCTACCAAGTTTCATTTCAATACGTTCAGTAGTTTCGGAGCTATGCGCGGCCAAGATACAGACAGATAGACAGACAGACAGACATGATGGGAAAAAAATACATTTTTGGCATAACTATCGATAATTGAGTGCCCTCCAAAAAAAAATTCAAAATATCTTCAATGTACAGAATTGGACCTGTTACAGTTTTATTATAAGTATAGATTGATGAGACTATTTTGGTTCCTTTTTAGATAATTAGCATCGAAAATAGTCTCTGCGAGGCATTTAGTGAATTTAATAAATTGATTTGCTGTTCGCATAAGAAAAGCTTTCAGAACTCACTTGACTTGCGTGTTGCTTTCATCCGCGTTCGTTGTAAAAGTCAGATTGTCAGCAGACAGTATTGCAAACGAGTTGTGAACGAGGAGCAAGCCCGTGTTGTTGACTAGACGGACTTGTAAGGGCACTATAGACACGCGTAGGATGCCTGGACCACTGGTTTCTATGCCGTCTGATACCTGGAGAATGAAGATATTGTAAATGAATATGATTTTGGACCAGTAAGTCTGCAGAAGCGCATATAGCTCAACTATTTCTAATGTATTATGTAATGTTTTATAAATACTCATTATTGTAATTTTCTTTGCATATAAATAAATATGAACAGTATAAATTGTAATGAACACTCTTTATTAACAAAGAAAATTACAATCAAATAATAGAAACAAATTAGAACTAGTATTTAAAATGGAAAAAATTGAACCAACTGCAGACTGTTGCTCAACTGGTCCATATCAATATCAGTCGGAAGCGTCCCCGAGACGCTGGCTGCATTGCCTCGCTGTATGCCAATGCTTATGAGCTGCACTTAAGTAAAGGGTGTCCAGTGGAAAATTTACAACTTTAAAATTCAATATAAAAAAAATTACATTGTTTTTATTCATTTTTATTTTAATATAATGGAGTATAATAATGCGGATTTCATTTTTTAAAAACGATATCCTCCAAATGATGGCCGTTTTTCTCAATGCACTCTTGCAGTCGGACCCTTACATTTGCGATTACGCGACGGCACAGCGCTGGAGTAATGCTTTGAACTTCATGGCGAATATTCTCCTGCAGGGCCTCAATTGTCCGGAGATTGTTATTGTAAACCTTTGATTTGAGGTATCCCCATAAAAAGAAATCGCAAGGGGTGAGGTCTGGCGAACGAGGCGGCCATGGAATGTCTCCGTACTTGCTTATCAGTTTATTCGGAAAAATGGACCTTAACCTTTCCATCGACACCCTAGCTGTATGCGGGGTGGCACCGTCCTGTTGAAATTGCGTTCTGTTGTTGTAACCTGAATACAGCTGCAATCGCGGTAGCAGAAACTCCTCTATCATACGGCAATACACCGGAGCAGTGACTGTCTCTCCTTGGTTAAAAAAATAAGGGCCAATTACCCCGTTGGCTGAAATGGCACACCAAACTGTCGTTTTTAAACAATGTAGGCGTTTTTGATGGTGTTCTCTAGGATTGGTGGGGCACCAGTATCGCATGTTTTGTTTGTTAACATATCCATCGATGTGGAAATGTGCTTCGTCACTGAATAAAATGTTTCCAAGAGTAAGTGCTGTCCGAAAACGTTCCAGCATTGTTCTTGCGAAGGATTCTCGCAAAGGATAGTCACTTTCGTTGAGAACCTGAACAATTTGCATTTTGTACGGGTGGAGCTTTAATTTCTTTCTTAAAATAACATGGACCGTTGATTTTTTTATTCCTGTGGAAGTTGCAATCTTTCTTATCGATTTACGTGGATTTCGCGCGGAATAATTTCATTTCGAACTTGAGACACATGTTCTGGCGTTGTTGCTGACGTCGATGGTCCAGGAGTAGTTCTATTGACCATTGTTCCTTCTTGCCTGAATCTTTGTACCCACGACCAGATAAGTTGCGTGCTCGGCTCATCCCTTAGTCGTCGAATATTAAAATGAGTACAAAAAGCGCGACGCGCGCGTACCAATGATTCACCGCACTTTAAATATTACTCGACCGAAACGCGCGGTGTGCCCCCGACCAGTGACTCATGGCGACTAATAATTCCGCAAACCCTGCCCTTCGAATGATACACCTCCCGCTTACCGCACCCCGCTAGTATTTCGATAATTGAAATTTAAAGTTGAAAATTTCCCGCTGGACACCCTTTATATCAGTTATCTAGTACCCATAACACAAGCTCTGCTTACTTTGGGGCTGGATGATGCTTTGTCTATGTGATGATCTACAAACCATCATCCATTCTATATTTTACGCGAATTCTAATTATTTACCTGCAGAGTAAGCCGCAGCGAAGTCTTATTCAACTGCTTATCGCCAGCAGACCCGTGCGCGTAAGATACTACGCCGGAGTCAACGTCGTGCTGAGTGAACGAGTCCACTGGCTGCCCTGACATCTCTATGTGACCGCTGTTGGAGGAATTAAATACAATTACGTTTACATACATCTATCGGTATCTATCTCGGAACAGGGAAATATACGAGGCATCTAACAAGAAACGGCGCAGCGGCGATTCTCGGGAGCGAGACTTGTTCAAAAAGTGTTGATAAATATATTTGAAAATGTTGGATTCGTCACCATTTTTATACGCTCACTATCGATATTTTGCACTCCGTTCTGTTAGTGGATAGATTTATTTCATCAAATCTCTATCGATTAGGTAACCTTCTGAAAATTTTAGCCGTAACCAACGGGCAGAGTGCCCATAAGCTGGCAGCATTGTTATCTTAAATGGCAATGCTAAATATTGATCGAAATATACGTAAGCCAACATTCTGATAACCTTTGGATATTATAATATCATTTTCGTAAAGTGTAGCTACATAATTATTGATTATTCTTTTTCCTAGTTACAGTATATTTATTGGTAAAACATTCCTTTATCATTCTGATTAGAACATAAATGATTATAAATGAGTTATTCTACTCGACTTCATTGCCTGAAAATATAAGACACTAGTTAGAAGACTGTTCTAGTTGTTTTCAATCAAAGAATAGCATAATACAGCACTACATTTTATGGTGCTGGGCTGATAATTAAAGAAGTCTAATTTAAGATTTGTGAGTTTGGATCATGTCTGTCGATATAAATAATATTGACGTAATGGTCTATATAGTTCACATGCGACCTCATTTATCAAAATCTATTGTGTAGGTATATCATAAGTGTATGATATAGCCTTGCGAAGCCGTGCGAAGCCGGGACGGGTCAGTAGTGACCGACCCGCCCCGGCTACGCACGGGTGCAATGCTGATACTAAATTATACATAAAAATTTCCACTTGAATCACTATCTATTTTAAAAAAAACGCATCACCGTTTCGTAGATCTAAGCATACAGGGACAGACAGACAGCGGGAAGCGACTTTGTTTTATACTATAGTGATAAAAAACATCATCTGTCCACATATTGACCTCAAACATCCACAAAAGATGGTTCATGTAGTGTAGACATAGCCTAAGGTTTTTGTTATAATAATGCGTAAGCTCTCACTCTTGGGGTAATTTTTAAAATATATCCCCAAAGTTTTTCAATTTGGACCCACAACCGCTACGAGGTCACGCATAGCCTCCAAACTCCTCCACTAGGATTTGCCGTAGTCGGATAATAAATACGTCTCACCTATTTGCTTCGTTCTTTCCATGTAATATCGTGTAGAGGAGATCTTCAGGCGCAGTGTCAGGGTCTTCCGCTTTTAATATATCAGATGTTATCACTTTTCTTGTTCCCTGGAAATGTTGAATAGTGTATTAAATATTTCGGAGCTTTATAACTTCAGGGTGGTAGCGAAATGACAAATGAGACTCTAGATGATTATCAGCACAATAACTATGAACTAAGTGGCTGACTGAGATTATTTCTTTGAAATGTTTCGTGTTTGTAATTACGAAATAAGTCAGATTAACTCTTGACTAACTGCTTCAAATTTTAGACGTTCTGTGGGAAAGCTTTGTGTACGATCTTATTGCAAACAAGAAGATCACAAGTAATAAAAATTCGTGTAAGTATATAAATAATTTATAAATTACTAGCTGACCCGGCAAACGTTGTTTTGCCATCGACCACTGAGGGTTGAAAATGTAGGGTTATATGTATTTTTAATGACTAATCATACGTATTTTTTTATGACTATGACATACAAATATAAAAAAATGTACAAAAAAAATATGTTTCTTTTCCATATGAATAGATAAATATCTTGATCGCAGTCAGAGAATATATGTAAATAATACTATGTCACAGTGCACGTCTATAGCGAGCGAAAAGGAAACGATGGCGACGCGACGCCGCACAAAAATCTTCCACGTCAGACTATACTACTGGTGATCATGCGCAACGAAGTGAATATTTCGTATATGTGAATATTCCACGAAACATAAAGTGCAACTGTTGCACTTTATTCAGAGGAATAAAGTGCAATATTGCGTTCAGTGAATCAGTAATAGCATTCAAGATCAATATACCACCACGATATCAATGAATCCGAACATAAAACGAAATTCAGCAGTCAGTTCGCTATTAGCGTAGTAATACAGGGACTTTTTGAGATGGAAGTGAATGGCCGAATCCTAAACCATGACAGTTAACAAAAAGTCGTGTCATGGGCACAATTGATGAGAAAATAAAAACTGCATACTTACATTTTCTTTATAATTTTTCATTAAAGTTTACACAATTGTTTACGAGTAGAGTTTTTATCGAGGATAAGCCCCATTTAAATACAGTTAGTTGTTCGAAAAGAGTGTTAAAAATTTTCAATATGAACTTAGGGGCAAAGGAATCAAATTAAAAAAAAAAATTAGAGTTACAAAAATTTGCCATTCATTTTCAATCATGCATTTTTATTGCATAGATGGATCCTTATCACCAATCCAATCCTTTGGTCTAAAAATAGATTTAATATGTATATGTTGAAAAACCAATCAAATCGATTTCCTGCATGAGTAAAAGATTAAAAAAACATAATACATGTAGGGTTTTTTTTTATAAATTTAGGTCGTGACTCCTTTCACAAGTTTTCTCTAACTCTCATGGTTTCAGATTTGGCCATCCACTCCCATCTCAAAAAGTCACCTTGTATAATTAATTTTGTGCTATTAGCTATTCTCATGTCAAATGGTACAGATAAGTGAAAAGGTGGTATGTAACAGTCACTGTAACGGTTTACTGATGTAACAGTTTACTGATAACTTGGAGGGACAATGTTACTTTAGTAACTATAATGGAGTCTAAATACCAAAGTCGATGGGCCACTGTGCCGACAAAATTTGACGGTTAATAGAATTAATAGATGTTGGCTACAATTATCACAGACAGAAATGTCGCGCCAACCCGTTGGGCTGTATGGCCCACTTTCGTGTGCAGACTCCATTATCTGTTGGGGGCAATAAATAAAATCTACGCGTACTTACGGCATCAACTATTTGTTAGATCTCGCGGGTCACGTGACATTAGGTACATGCAACTACACACAAGCAAATCATAAAAATTAATCCAAGCGCTGCTCACAGTCTGTAAACAAAAACTTAAAGTAAATCATAAGGTAAACATATGCATTAGGGTATCATGCTACGCTAGTTATTTCAAATCTACTAATTGTAAGACAAAATTAAAATGATAAAGAACATACGATAATTGTACTCAAAAGTTAGAACGTAGTTTTTATTAGGGATTATGTGCACACTTCATGCATATTATAAAATAAAACTACAGTATTAAGCTCTTTTTAAAGAACTTTCAACTACGTCTAAATGTAATCAATGCATACTTTTTACTGAGTCAGTTATTATGTTATTATGTATCAGGCAAAAAAACTACAAAACACACTCTGTATCTAGTTATCTCTAACATCAACTATTGACTTATTTGCCTTTTTCTGTCTATAAAATGTACAGACAGAAAAAGGCAAAACCTATACTATATTAACTAAAGTATAGTTTTAATCGTGCGTGAATAGAAGGAATTTCATTTATTTACCCGTTATAATATCATCTAAGTTCTACAAGGAATATTGCAAGCAAATTAGTAAACGCACCATCGTAAACTATTTTCTTCAAATTGTATGCAAAACCAACCTCGATTCGATAACACTTTCGGATTGTATTAACATTGTGTTCATTTTAGTGATAACTCTCTTGTACAAAGATATACTCTAATAGTACAAATGAATCGAAGTTTGTTATACTACTTAGGTAGCCTCTCTGTGTATTCTACATGGTATATTCTATGTGTCAGTGTTAATTATTGTTATTGTAACTACTTACTTTATATGTGTGTACATGTGTGTAAACTGTTTCATTTAATTTATAGCGTGGGTTTCTAGAAAACGGTTAACAATGAGCTCAAAACTACTTTGCCGCTAGTTTTATTTATTGTAGAACGCAGAAATAAACGGGATATTTTGAATTTGCCGCTAGTCGCGCACGAACCACCTTGACGCATATTATTCTCGGTTCCAATACCTGAGTTAGTCTCAGCACTTTCCCCGGCATGAGGTTTAGCACCGGCGGGTCATTGACCGGAGTAACGTTCACGTGTAGTACAAATGCGTTCCGTCCTTGCAGATAGCTTGGTAGCGTGAACTTGGCTTCTGGCATCAGCTCCATGTCGAGAACTATTGCGTCTTGGTGGTTCTCGGAACCATCGTGGACGTAGCGAACCTGGAAGAAGTACCAACATAAATAAGAAAAAACGATTATGACATAAATTATGCTGCATATCTCGTTTAGCCCTAAATTAAACAGAGCTTGAGTGGTGTGGTACAGATGAGTGATCGCGGGGATTGAACCCGCAACCTACGGCGGCTGAGGCGCACATTCAGGCACAAAAGAGGTCGTCTGTCAACATGGATCCATTTCGGTATGACACAAGTCGTCGTTTAGGTACCTACCATAAAGATATGTGTGAGGTGGTCGAAAATGTACTGAGACTGCGTTAGATTCTCTTTAAATGATCTGCAAATATTTGTCTCGGGTGTTCCATAAAGATATGTGTGAGGTGGTCGAAAATGTACTGAGACTGCGTTAGATTCTCTTTAAATGATCTGCAAATATTTGTCTCGGGTGTTCTGGGTATTTTCTAAGTATAGAATATATATATATATATATATATATATATATCTCTCTCAGTACATTTTCGACCACCTCACACATATCTTTATGGTATATATATATATATATATATATATATATATATGTAATATATTATATTATGTATATCAGTCATCTAGTACCCATAACACAAGCTCTGCTTAGCTTGGGGCTAGATGATGTTGTGTGCACTGTCCAACATTATTTATAAATTATTAATACAGTAGTAACATTTTGTAGTCCGAAAGATATTGCGTCATACTCCAATCTTAACAGATCTACAGATTGATTTAACAGTGTTCTCTGCATGTCTATTTCCACATGCGCCAAACTACAATGTGAAAGTCTAGCGACCCCTTTCATTGACGTGCATTTACTATGTACTAAGAAAGTATCATACTTTTGAAGGAAAGACACCTATGGCTAAAGTTTCTTACCAGACAGGTGTAATTGTGTAAAAGACTGTCGACTTTCTAGCGATTAGGTCTTTAGCCATCTTGCGGTGCTGCGGCGGTTGCGTCACTTAGAAGAAAACGCCTAAAGGTCTCACGCCATCTTTATGATGGCTGGTATACTTAGCACATTTGAAAGCCAACCTATAGCTAGCGTTATACCTATAGCTAGTCGAAAGGTCTTGTAGTCTAACAGCGTAAAAGACTGCAGACTCTTCTCTTCCTCCACATAGTTGATATACTGCGAGCTTATTACCGATAGGACTATAACGATGCCGCCGTTCTACGGCGGTTTCGTCACGTTGAAGGCCATTTTGGAAGACCTCACGCCGTATTTACGGTATTAGAAAGATTGAGAGTTTATGGCTAAAGTTAAGTACCTTATCCCGAGACAGGTCCAGAAGAGTAAAAGACTGTCGACTCTTCCCTTCCTCTACGTAATTTCCGTACTGCGAGCTTCTCAGCGACAGATCTATAGCGATCCTGCCGTGTTGCGGAGGTTGCGTCACGTAGAAGACTACTCCAGACGGTCGGACGCCATATTTGTGATGGTCGAGAACCACATCTATGTTCTGTGTAGTGATGACTGAGACGCCGCCTTCTTGGACGGTCAAAGGGTAGAGGCCCACTAGCTCTAGCTCACTGGATTTTGAATACACCTGTGGATTTACAAGAAGTACGTTAATTGATAAAAGTGGTCTTTGAAAATAAAAGTGTAAAATACTGTTCCTTTCTAGCAATTAGGTCTTTACCCATCTTGTTTATACTGCGGAGATAGTTTATAGTTCTTTGTAAATAAAGTGTTTTTGTAAATTAAAAATGTCTAGGGAAAATATTAAAAGTCGACAAAAAAGAATACCGTCTTTTCCTGTTCGGGCGCAGTGAGACATCTTTTATGAATTCATAATCATGTTTAAAATATTGAATGATGTATGTCTGCTAATGAAAATACATTTTAAATCCAGAGATAACCAAACAGACCGGGATGTGTCATCGCGCCCAGCTATACATACAGCTATATAGCCTTTCCTGCACCATTGTACTGTATTGTATTTGTTTATTCCATATAGATACATTGTAGTACACTTAGAAAGGTTAATTTTTAAACAAAGTAGGTAAAACTAAACATAAATTAGTACAAACAGTACATTCATATAAGATGAAGGGGTAAGTATAATATTAAAATCATCAGCAATAGCCTCGTCCATAGTAGGATTTTTCTATAAGCATTTTTTTATCACAATACTAAAACTGTTTACTTTTGTATTCCTAATTTCAATTTCCAGTTTCTTAAAACATTAACATTATCCTATTTGGTTGCAGACTATTTACCAGAATATATTAAACAAAAATAAAATATATACCCACGACAAGAATGAAATTAACTAGTAAATCTCCAAACCATAGATTATCTAAAATATATAATAAATTACCGGAATGCATAAAAAACGAGGAAAAAGAAAAGCTATTTTGTAAAAAACTTAAATTATTTTTATTAGAAAAATGTTATTACTCCGTTGACCAATTTGCTTCTGACAAACTGACATGATTATTTTTATATTTACATGACATAATAATTCATTGACATTATCATTTTTATATTTTATAACTTTGCATGAATTTCGATTTTTTATTACATATGTTTATTGATTATTTATATGTTAATAATGTAATTAGACATGAACTCTTTTGCAGTGCCCTTACAGGGTGCATGTACCTATTGACATAAGCTACCTACTTAGATCTAAGCTGTATAAATGTACATGTAAGCAAAATAAATGAAATATGAAATATGAATATGCTGGCATTGCGTTTCGGACTGCCCGTGCCAGGGTAGAGTCAAATGCGACGCGGCCTCATCGTATAATACAACTACACGGCCTGTTACTATGTTACCGTATACATGTGATTAGGCCTCACCTTATAATTCTCAGCATAGTCCGGATTGATACACAGGTCCAGTTCGCACTTGCACGTGAAATGATCCACGCCGTGCTGCTCGCAAGTCGCGTGTTCGATGCAAGGAGGATTCCCCGGACTGCCCGTGCATGGGTAGAACCACACGCATCGAGGGCTGACCCCGTATGTTACCACTGCGTTTGGTAAGCCGTAGATCTTTTCGTCGACTTCTATCGGTTTTATGCAGCCCTGGAAATAGAAAATAAGTTATTTATTAACTCTAAGCATGGATCATAGGGTTTTCTTTTCTCATTGTCATGGATGGTTCATTCTGTTATAGACACGAACGAAAAAAAAATGCATTAAAGGCGGTGTCGACATGACCAGTGGAGATGAGTGTAAAACTTACTCGTTGTGAACTCGAATGTGATTGTTGTTGAGTGTTTTGATAACGTATTTCACTTGTAAAGGTTTTAAAGTGAATTTATCAAACTAAGCCGGTTTTATTTTTCGACAGTTAACGTCAGCTTGTTGTGTCAAGAGAACATCGTCACAAACCATACGTGAAAGTGCGAGAATCGACACCAGTGTTTCAACCATTTTCGGAAAGAAACGCACTGTCAGACCACATCACAGGCTTTTACTAGTGTACTGATGAATTTAGGGCTCCCCTCTTTTTTATCGTTATTTACTGCCTGAAGAATGCCTGCCAGAATCCCCACGCTTGGCATGCGGTCTCGGTATCTGGCAGATCATATAATTATTTTGTTATATGTACTTACCATTATACTTGAGTCAGCTGCCTTTATTCCTTTAGCGAAAGCCCTCTGTCGTTTGTCATTTTCGATACCCCCAAGATAAAAAGAGTCGGATAGATCTAGGTATCTTGTTCCACCACTTTCGATGCGAGTGCTCATCGCGATGTTGTCAACCGAGAGCTGTAAGAGAGATAGTTAGTTTATAGTTCTGAACGAAAATAGATCGGAGAAAACGAGACGAAAATTTGTGTGTTCATAATTAGAAATGTAAATCAGTTTTAAATGAAAATTCGTGGACAGAGATAACACTATTCTGATAGGAAACTAATTTGATAATATTTTGAAGACAAATATGACTACTGAATTATATTGCTTATTTTAGCTATGAAAATAAAGAATTTTATTAAGCAGAGTTCAGTCACTGGAACTGAACTGTGATGAATTATTCTTGTGTGGGCCTTCCTTTGATCTTTCGTTTAAGCTTTGGTTGCCTGGAAGAAATCGCTGTAAGCGATATGGCCGCCTATTATTTTACCTTTTTACCCAACTGTTAAGTTTTAATGTGTTTTTCTGAATAAAGCATTATCTATCTATCTAGTTATGAATGTGGAGAGATAGGAATAACGGATGATTGTGGAAAGAAGTAATGACAATGTTAGGGATTCTGATCGAGACACAAAGTTACTGGGAGAGCATCCCAGTACCTTCGTGTCTCGATATCAAGCTCGCTATCAAGAATTGGCATTACCGATGAAGTCAGAACAACAGTTTAAAAACTTTACATGCACTTCTTAAGGGCCTATAATACGACGCCATTTTGTGAAAAAGAGGATTTCGCGTTCATAGGAGCGGGACAGAGCAGAGAATCATAAGCGCAAAAAACATGTTTATTGTTTTTAGACGGTAATAATAATAGTAATTTTTAAAATCTAAAACAGTCACTGTCTTTATATTCTGTTGGTTTACTGTACAAAGTATCAAGGCTTATTTTAAAGTATTTATTGAATAGCGACGATTTATTGTGCAGTTTAGAGCGAACTTTGGTTTAATTTTGTATCGAGAAAATTTTGTGTAATCGTGTTTTCGAAACACCAGCGTTCTAGCAACAATCCTGAGCTATTATATATTAATCTCAAAGTAAATGCTTCGGTATTGTGGAAGATATGATCGCTGACGCTAAGCGATTTAAGGTATAACTGGCTCTTGATCGTAGGCCGTATCGTATCGTTGCTCGTTTTATATATCGTAGGCCAGTTCGTACAAGTAGCGGCACGTAAGTCTAGCCACAGATTAGGTAATTTTACTTCGTAACAGATACTTCATTTAGTCGGTTTGACCAATCAACTTTGAGCCTTATAGAGGTAGAAATAATTTTACTAACGCTCTGCTTACTGTCAGCGAGGCGGCTCGCTCAAAGCCACCCGCGCTCACCTCAGCAGTCTCCTTGCCGCCCCCTTGGCACACGCCACGGAGTCGATAGGGTTCACCCTACAGAGTTTTTAACAAAGTTCGGATATTACTTAATTCTCTCATGCAATCTTATACGTGCCTACCTTGGTACTTAACCCATTAATGGCCAAATGAAAACCAGAAATAATTTTACCACAAATACTTTTATTCTATATCTATCACAAAGGGGTTAAATAAAATAATTCTGACAGAAAACAAAAATTATGAAAACTTTTCAGGGGCTTAGGGGGGTGTACACATTTGGGTACAACGGCCACTTGTAGGTGAAAATTTTCAAATGATGGCTTTTCTATGCAAATCGTTTTAAGACATTTATTGCACTGCCGGCGCACTCTAGCATGGCAGTTAACACATCACAATGGTTTCTCCAGCTTTTTCGGATAGTGTCCTGACCCATCTTGAGGCAAACCTGGCACCAGGGAGGAAGAAGCTCTTTCCTTCTTCTAGATCTCTTGACCTAGCCGTAGATAAAAACTTACGATGCAACGTCGAAACATCAATTGGTCCATTTTATCTTCTCTGCTTAGAAAATGTAAACGCCAAACATTTGCAAAGCCATGTCCACCATGTAAGTAAAAAGAACACACCGCCACTTCTTTCCATGAATTGCAATTCTAGAGCGATATCAACTGGTCAAGCTCATCGACCCCTCCCATACTTTGATTACAAATCTGGAATATGTAGATGCAGAATGTCAACATCAGTTCTCTCTCGTTTTATTGAGCACCATCGTTTTACCACTTCTATTGGCTCAATGGAATAGTGCACACAGTTATCTTTCCACCTCACCAGCAATACTTCGTTATTTTTATCAAACCTATGGTCGAATGCGGCACAAGCGGCTTTTTTCATCTCTTATGTAGATTTCAAGGAGCACTTCTTCTTTTCCTTATAGTAGTCCCTTCTCAGTAGCACGGTATCCCAGTTTTTGTAGATCCATCAAAAGGCAGAAGATTCAAGCTGTACGTCGGAGAACATTTTCGCCACACCGGAGTTTGCTATTATGGTGGAAGGCGAACGCGCTTTGTTACCAACAACGGTTCATAATCACTAATAGCATTGTCGATTTCGTCATTCGATTTTTTACTTTATCTGGAACATCTTAGGGCTTGGGTCTGGCAGTAATAACATCATCACCAGCTTCTTTTTCGTCCGTGACTAAGTCAGGATCATGAGATATGATAGCAAGTAATACTCGGAATCATCATCTCTATCCTGCATAAGTGCATCTAGGGCATATTGAAGTCTTTTTTAGTGGTTTGTAATACGGAAAACATTTCCGCTCGTAATTAGGGATCTGACAAAAACATGGAAATTTTATATAGGGATATGGCCACTGTACTTCATTGGGTACAGGATCATTTATAACGTAATAATTCAGCCATAACAAGTAATATCAATCTAATTTATCACACAAGATCATCATAAAGATGTATTCTAACGATTTTATTACTAAATATGCCATTTACTTTCAATGCTAAATAAATATTTAGTAGACAATGCACTCATCTCTGCACACCTTCCGTAGTCAAACTTCTGATAACAAAAAGTGGATAAAAAAATTATATTTACCCCATATTTTTTTTCTTTTTGGATGGCAAGTGCTGCTGTGTTTGATAATAAAATAAAATAGTTCTGCTGGAACTAACTGATTTCTAGTCAAAAAATTACAATCAGCTGTACTCAATCAGGTACAGCGACAGCTAATGTGTTAATAAGTCGGTGAACAAAAACAACATAGATAAAAATTAGATAATATTTTTTTGAAATAATTGTAGGCTAGGCTAGGTACCTACTTATATACCTACCTCTGCAATTCGATAAATTAAATAAGTAGGTAGATCAAGAACAATTTGTGATCTCAGATCCAAGGAATTTATATACTAACATAACTGGAAGGATCACTGATACAAAAACCGCGGTCTGAAAGGGTGTCTCTTTCTATAAGGACGACCATAATTTATGAATGAAACAGGACAAGACAGGTAATAATCATGATTATTTTTTATTGCTTATATCCATTCTTTTTAAGTATCCTTTTAAACATTTTTTTTTAAATAGCATACTTACCTTTATTAATATAAAGTTAGATATTGAAAATTCGTTTAGTCAGAAACAATTACGTTTTTAATTGTTCCCCCATATTGGCACCAACAAGTGTGACGTAAACAGGCTGTCTGTTTCTTTTGTATGAGAAAAGAGCTCTGAGATATGTTTTTTTTTCTAATGACAGAAAATGTTCGTTGGGGCAACCGGCAGAAGTCACACTCCACTGTCATGCTTTTTGAAATTGAGTTTCTTTTAGACTAAACATACTGAAGTGGCAATTCAAACAACACATAGCAAAACCATTTATTTTTATAAAAAATCAATCATATTACTATTTATTCAGTTAATTACAATCACAGTAGGTATATAAAAAAATAGAACTAGTATTTACAATTGAAACAATTGAGCTACCTACCTGCAGAATGTTGGAAACAATCTAGAGTTATCTAGCTCAACTGATTCATATGGCAATGCTGATGCATTCATGCAATCAATCATACACGACTAAGCAATATAGTCTTGTGCAATTTGTGGCGTAATGTTGCACGAGGTCCGATAATTTTTACCCGACTACCGAAGGGCGAAGGTTATGAGTTTGACACCCTATGTATGTAGCACTTAGCGCTGAAACTACTGGTCCGATTTCAAGAAATGAGGTGTTGTGTGATTCGTCTTAATAGCCCGTAGGTTATAGGCTATGTGACGTCACATAAAATGGGGGTCTTACGATAAAGCTGGTTCTAAGTAAGGGTCGTAAATCCCAATGTTAGTAATGCTCGTGTTTAGTATCGATGCAAAGGTCTTTGATTGTACTTTCTGAAACCGTTTTTAAAACTTTTGTGAAGTTAACGATTCTCAAGCTATCAGCAAAAAGGTGTTAAAAAATATATTTAAATAAAAAACTCTTAAATAAGCGCTTACCTATTGTCCTTAAATATTTTTTTTTTATACTTAGGTAGTTGGAGGCACCCACCACCACCCATATACCTAGGGTAAAAGTAGGAATAAAGGCCTCCGACTACCTAAGTATCACAAGAAAATGATAAGGACAATAGGCAAACACAGTAACGTAAAGTACAGTAGAATAATCAGAAAATTTAAAGTTTTGGTGTATTTACGTGTGAAAAGTGATGCCTGGCTTTGTTTTTTATTTTGGACACAAAGTGAACGCACACGAAGGCATTGCTGTAGTCTTTAAGTCAATGTAAAGTATGAAAGCACGCGCAACACAAACGCTGATGCGATCGTGACTGAGGTGGGTGAACCTAGTGTAACCTAGTTTTAGCCTTCCACTTTCAAAGAGTTAGTGCCCAATCTTTAGTTTCATCAGTGTATCGTGCTAGCGAATGTGTGAAAGGGACACAGCGACTGTGCGAAAGTGAGTGTCTCTCGAGACCGTTTTTCCTTAAATCTAAATTGAAGTAAAAAATAACCTTTTCTAGTTGTGATAAGGTTCAAAGTCCTTTGTGCATTAAATGTCGAGTGAACTTTCCAGTTACGTTAGTATATAAATTCTTTGCTCAGATCACAGAAAGTATCTGAAAT
This sequence comes from Eupithecia insigniata, assembly GCA_947859395.1. Classification (NCBI taxonomy): domain Eukaryota; kingdom Metazoa; phylum Arthropoda; class Insecta; order Lepidoptera; family Geometridae; genus Eupithecia; species Eupithecia insigniata. Next base: position 17,956,689 of record OX401993.1, read on the forward strand.
ATTAGAATTATTATGTCTCCAAAGAAAAGTGACATGTCTATAAAATATTCTCTATGGTAGGTATAGTTCTAAACTTCTTTCAGTCATTTGAGCGTCTACAAAAAAAAACAGACTGCGCGTATATAATCTCTGCAATGTTCGAACGAACGAAACGCATCGTTCATTTGTTCGACTTGCGGCTCGCGGCTTCTCTAGAAACCACCCACCGGGTGGGTAAGAAACCTGTAGTTATATAACTCAAACCCGAGCGTGAATGACGGAGCCACTGGTCTAGCGCTGAGCGATACGCGGAGGGGATAGCTGCGCATAGGTTATGTACCGCTAGCCACGCCCAGGTACCTTATTTTTTACTTCTGCGCAATAACGGTCAGCGCTAAAATTACGTGCGTAAATTATATATGACATCGTGGACTCAAAGTTCCTTAAAAATTAAGAATAAAAAAAATTACATTGTGTTTTTTTTTTCAATGTCATACAGAGGCTTACATCTTCACACAATATCAAAGTATGCAGCGCTTGTGTTTGAATACTACATGTCTGATATAAGTTTATCGTATTTAACTTGTTTAAAGAGGCGCATTGTCATAGGTGGGCACAGTTAATCCAAAAGTTAACTTCGTTAATCGTTAATTCGTTAGTTAAAAAGTTTACTTCGATAATCGGTAGAGCGTTAAATTCTCGACAATTTAACGTTAACCGTTAAAAATAACCATTTAAAACTTATGGGCTGAGAGAAATAGGTAAATACAAGTAAAAAATATTTGTAGCTAATAGCCCTGGAAAAGTACCTCGCCTTCTCGACGTATAAAGGTCCATTGTTGGAAAAAAAACAATTGTAATCTCAATTGTAATGATGGTAATTAGTTTTTTTTCAATACTCGGAATATGTAGTGGCAGTCTTTTGCCTTTCTAGCAAAATGCAAATTTTTGTTCGAGACATTCAAAATTATAAGAGATTAAATTGTACATCCGCCTCTAGAAACGGCACTTTTTCACTAAGCTTACGGCGTTTTCAGTACTTTCGTTTATTTTTTTCTGATTACTTTTTGTACTAACTATATCGATATTTTATAGTATTGGTATTTTAAGTGCATGTTCATTTTCATCAAAAGTCTGCTATCACTGTTATTTTCAAAATAAAACCCTTTTTCCAAAACAACATAATTTTTCGGCTAGGACAAGTTTGCCCTTTCATTAGGTCCTTATTATTTTTTTGCTACACTCGTCAAAACTGTTTACGTGACTCATTCCTTAGTAATTCAACCACCCTTTACATAAATTTTGTCACTTTTCTTCCCATTTTGGCCTCAAGCGAAGCACTTGAGACATTTTTTTACAACGGGCGGAAACATCTGGAATTTAACGGTGATTCACCGCGCGGCGGGGGCACTCAAGTACTACCAAATACGCAAAACGGGCGCGTGAGTCGATATATCATATTCGACTCAAATCATGGTAAATATCCCGTTATTAAATTTAGTGTTGTAAATAACCATGATAGTTTCAAGTTTTATTGATATATCATACATATTGTTCACCATTCGACACGCCGGCAGTCGCTGAACATTAAAGCGTGGCGTGGCGCGTAATTCAAACAAACAAATGACACCATGTCAACAAACGACTAATTCTCTCTCTTCAATGATTTAGCACGAGTTATCAAAACGGACCTCGCACTTGGCTGCTGTAATGTATCATTCGCTAATTTACAATAAAAAAAAATATCACGTAAAAATATTGGCTTGGAAATTGATGATTTTTACTAGACAATGAAAATAACAATCAAATCATATAAAGAAATTAAACTAGTATTTACAATTGAAACAATTGAGCTAACTGCAGACTGTTGCAAATAATTAGACAATTATAAATAGAATGAAGGATGTAATCTCTAATAGTTCGGCATGGCATGAAGAATACAATAAAACAAAGAGCACATCAGAGGCAAGAGGAATAAGAACCTAATAAATCAAAATCTACAATAACGTATGGACCACCTTCATGGGCAGATATTTTGCGGCAAGTTATGATATCGCACAATAAATAAATTATTTATTTATTGTGCTTTTATTAATTTAATCGTTTCTCGAGGAAGTACACTGCACTACTGCCGGGAATACACTTGCCTATGAAGGAGGTTTTCTAGGACCAGCAAGCACCGGAAACGGGAGGATTTTAAATTTGCCTAAGTATTCATATTTAAAATTGTATTTTATCCAATCTAATCTACTTTATAAAAATAAGTCGGGTTTTCCTGACGCTATAACTCCAGAACGCACGAACCGATTTCCACGGTTTTGCATTCGTTGGAAAGGTCTCGGGCTCCGTGAGGTTTATAGCAAAGAAAATTCAGGAAAAAATTCAACAGAAAAGCGGGAAAATCTTTTTTCACATACAGCGCCATCTCTGATACATAGCATGTACTACAAACCAATATTTTAAGTAGATGGCGCCGGTGCGTGATACATTGTTTGACAGCTACTCATTGTTCTCTGCTCAGTTAATTTCATGTGACAAACCGGTATTGTGTTCACTGTGAAATTGTGAAAAAAAAGTAAAAAATATAAGTTATTCGTTTCCTAACATTTCAATTGGAAACCATCAAATCAATCACGTGTATTGTGCAAATTTTTATTCAATTTCAACAGCAGGCATTTGTCTTTAAGGTGGTAAGTTGAACTGTGTAAATTATGTGGATCGTGCATTTGAGGTTAAATTCACCACTCTGTCCATAGTCCAAAATGCCTAGAGGACGACGTGCGAACATCGGCCGCCGCACAAGACATGCAAGCCAGCAACAAGTGTATGTACATATATTCGAGATTTAAGCCAAATCATAGAAAAATAAAAAAGGGTTATACTATAACCGTCAATCTTCACCTTTCAAACACCAACCCCAATTTTTTATTGCAATATTATTTAGTATGGTACTGTAATAATCTTTAACCCTCGCTGGTCGATGGCAAAACAACGTTTGCCGGGTCAGCTAGTTAAGTTATATTTTTAATGGTCAGAGACTCAACGTTACCGGAGCGCGACAATTCCCTGCATTCAACTGGTTTACGTATTTTTACCATAAGGAAGGACCACGGCTTGACCATTTTTATTTTATGCTAGGCTTTACAGAATTAGCACACCACGCGCAACAAAGAGTTTGAAGTTCAGAAGCGCCATAAACAATCGCCATCGTGCATTTCTATATTAACTACTTTCTATGCAAAAGAGAAACTAGATCTTACGCGCAGTTTTTACAAAACCTCAGAAAGAGATAAAAAATAATGGAGCTTTTAACTTAACATCATAATTTCAGTGAGATGCGATAAAAAATTAATAGAATGAGCGGTTTTCGATTTGCATTTTTATAATGAAAAAAATTTGTTCCAAATATCTCATATCGATAGGTGGCAGGGGGCGTCAACTGGAAATTAGGGTATGTCAATGTCAAATAGTTTGTTTTCCTTTCACTTGGCATTGGCATTACCCTAATTTCCAGTTGACGTCCTGCCACATATCGAGATATTTAGAACGAATTTTTATTTTTTTATTGTAAATCGAAAACCCCTCATTACAAAATGACGTTACTTTGAAACCATGTTTTTTAACATTGATACAAACTTCATGTCGCCTTTCTTGTCAAACTTGTAAACTTCAACTTTTTGGTTAATGGCTCTGCGTCTGGATTGACACAATTCTGCCAGTGTCTGTATCATGATAGCATCGCAAGCTTTTTATAAACATGTGAAATTAAAAATATTTAGGACGCGAGCGGGCATCTACTAGAATTCTAAACGACACACATAAGCAATACACAAAAACTACTTTATTTGCATGGGCTCTAAGTAAAGTATACTAAGCTAACTGTACCGAGTTGCGGTATAACGTTCATCGTTAGGTAACCCTAATAAGCTTTGAAGTCAATTTCCACAGAAATATTTTAAAACTAGAATCTTGCGGTAAAATAAAGATAGTTCTATAGATAATTTAATAGTTTTGAACTAACCTACTAAGGAGACTGTATATACTATAAGAACATTAGAAACTGCTTTAGTTTAAAACTGCGTTGCAGCTTCCAGTTCCCAACCTTAGGCTAAAGCTAAAACTTTAAAAAGGTGCTCAATTACGTATTATGAGGTAAATGTAGTAACAAGTAGGTAATTATTAGTATTAAAATGCATGCATGCAATAATTATGAAAACAAAGTTTCTGTAATATTTGCATTTTTAGTTTTTACAATAGTGAAGAAAGAGGATTATATTGCATGTATCCATTATTTTAGATAAGTCACTGTCACCGTTAAATTGTGTGTGTTGAATTATGGAGTTGTGTGTGCTGAAGACACCAGAAAACTAATGTATAAGACTTGGAACCTGTCAAGGAGTTTACCCATAAGTAAACGTCACTAAACATAAACCGTACCCTAATCCTACTAATATTATTAATGTCAAAGTTTGTATGGATGGATATTTGTTACTTTTTCACGCAAAAACTACGGAACCGATTAGGCTGAAATTTGGTATGAGTATAGTTTGGGACCTGGAATAACATATAGGCTATTTTTTATCCCGATAAAACGCGGGCGAAGGCACGAGCAGCAGCTAGTAAATAACGATATAATGGTGGACAATTTACACAGCATGATCTAGCCCAAAGCTAAGCTGAGCTTGTATTATGAGAACTTAGATAACTGATATACTTAACACAACACATTACATAACAATCGTCAAGTGCATATACACACTTTCTAAACGTATAGATACTAATTTTACAATCACCGTATAATTGTAAGGAACTTTAGTATAAGTAGTCTAGACTAACCAGTAAATTGTGAACAGGACATTCGATTGTTCACAATGTATTAGTAGTGTAGTCTTGACATATTTTTTAAAATCATTGTAATTGGACTACTCTGAAGTGTCCCAGATTTTTCACATTATTGCACTTAAGGTGAATTTATATCGCAAAATCAGGTGGCAAACTTGTAGTTAGAAAATGTTGATAAGAGTAACCCAGGTGAGTTCGTCATTATCAAAATAGTTTTACCCATATTGATGCTTCGATGTGAAATGAAATAGATTTATTGTAGAAACTGTGTACAAAATTGATCTTAAAAGCTATGTGGAACAACAGTTAATCAAATTAATTATGGACGTCCAATATTTTACCTATATTGTACGTCCATAATTAAGGCCTAGGTATTTTATTGATTAAATATTTATTTAATGTCATAAAAACATTTTTCTATGAGCCACCTACGGAATTTTGTCTTAAATTTACAAGTAGGCAGTTTTCTTATGGCTCTAGGAATTTTGTTAAATACTTTAACAGTCATGGTAGAGCAATTTTTCCCACTCAGTGCTGTTTTGTGTGGGGGCAATATAAGCCTAGTGGGATCGCTATTTTTTAAAACAGAGTTTTTTATCTTTATACTGGTTAAAGAAACAAGCATGCTCTTTTACAAAACAGCCAACTTGGAAGATGTTTAAACTAGTTAACGTTAGGAATTTATGTTTCTTAAAGAGATGCTTCCACGACTCTAATGGGCCTATTCCAAAGACGGCTATTAGACACTTTTTTGAATAAAGAAAGCTCTTTTGATGTGCTTAGAGTTACCAAAAAGCAAAAGACCATACCCTAGTACTGAGGGACGTAGCCAAAATATGCGGTTTATGCAGTTTGTTAGTTTAAGACGTGTCGTAACGAGAACTTGAAAAAATTGTTCTGTTTTTTGTTTTTCGTTAAGTAACAACTAATATTGGGTATCGTAGAAGTAATTACTATCGGTCCTCACAATTTCACAGTGACATTCTTAAAGTACCAACTAACCTCAATAAGCGACGGATTAAACAGCAAGTGCAGTTTATGCCACTGCCCGTCACTGACTCGTGTGGAGTGTACTATCTGACCCCGCGTCATCTTCACTCGGACAGAGCCGTCCAGAATTTCAACGGCAAGGAAGTCGGAACGACCGCCGCCAGCGTTGTAAAGAACTATTGCGTTTTGTGCTATTGTTTTAAACTCTATTTGCCACCTGGAAAGATAAATGTGTGTTTTAATCTTAGCTGTAACCTAAAGTATTATGAATGTAGAATACGAACCTATTTATGTGTTAAGAACTACAAACTCAAACTACGTTAGACAGATAGATAAATAAATCCTTTATTACATAGCCTTAGAAAACATGCAGTACTACAAAAAATATCCTATAGAAAGGCAATACGATAGTTTTCATAGAAAAGTAGTTACAACATTAGCTTAGATTTCATTTATAAATATTTTAGCGGAACCAAAATCAATAGCGATCATTTCAGTGTTAAAAATTTGTATGCATCCCTGACTCGTTTGAATAGTCACTAGTTGGCTGCTTAGAATAATATTGTTGTTTATTTTAAATCTTCTATTGTTTATTGATAGATAAGTTTACGTTTCGATAGGACTGGCATACTATGTCAAAACAAAGTCCTAATTAAATATATGATCTCAAAAAAACAACGTAACAGCATGTAGATGAGTATTTTTAAACTCAACCCGTTGCAAATATAGGAGTGTTTCAACTTCGGTGTAAGTTTAATATGTACATCTATTTGGCTACCAGCTGGATAGTAGCATCGTAAGTAGCTCCAAAACTGATGAACTGATTTTAATACTTGTCTGAAAGGTGACTTGACCGGGAATGTTTAAGGTGTGATCAAAGTCTGTGCCGTCGTTCTAATATCATGGATATCAGATGCCCATATTTGTCATCCCGATTTTAAAGTAAAATATTCAGGATTTTAGAGTTTAAATACAAGCATAAGTATTTTGTTTGTACATAATACATAGATTACAAATAAATTAAAGGTTTCCTGGGAGAAATCGCTCTCAGCGATAAGGCCGCCTTTTGTACTGACTGTATTTATTTTAATTTTAGATATGAGCTTTTAAGTAATTTTAATATGTACAATAAAGTGTTCATTCATTCATAAATCACCAGGCCCCGGACAAATACTTGCGGAACTTACAACTCTTGATCACAATGCTCCCGCTGTGTAAATTAAACCCGCAACCTGCGTCTCAAGACTGATATTCGCCCTCCAATAACTTTCCCATCCAGAAATAGCTGATGTTTTTCTTACCTTCCACCAGCTCTAGAGTTGATCTTCGGTAGTATAAGATAAGCGCCTTCGTCGACGAAGCTGATATCGGCGTTGATGTCAGCATCGAACTCCGGCGCACAGTTCCATGTGACGCCCTCTACGCGGACGGAGCCGGTCCGGCTGCGGGCTTTCTCTATTATCTTCACTCCATTGTAGTAAACCTGGATGAATAATTGAGAATTTTGTTTTATGAACAGAAATGTTCATAAAACAATTATTATACTTGAAATTAATTTCTTGATGATCAAACCTTGAACTGTGATAGTAAAACTCTACTTTATCATAAATACTTAAATTTAGTCACCATCATAACTGTCATTTTCTTATGTAGAAATGATTAATCTCCCAATTAGGATGTCTATATGACACATCCTAATTGGGTCCATAATTATATATTATTAATTATTTACTACCTTAGAGGGTTAGAATAAGAATTTATTCATATACCTACTCATTGTGAAAGCAATAAATGAATACAAAACTTGATAAGGAAAACAAAATTAAACAATGTCAACCGGATCAGAATAGAAACGGCTATATGTGACCTGTGAATAACTTGACACGGTGTAAAAATTGTCTGTGAAATTTGTAATAATCAAATATCTGCCTATTACCCCAGCCCTGTGACAGACAGAGGATCCTTAGTTATAAGGCCATATTGGCAATCCTTGGGTATGAAACCTTGAAAACTAATCTTTACAATGTCGTTGGTCCATCGAGTAGACGAGAGAGAGTCCACTCGCACATTCCGTTTCACGTTAGATCGCTGTCCAAGGAAGGACCGATATTATATTACTACAGAGCCCGTGAGCACCCACCACTTCTATCCAGAAGAGGCTTCCTCTCCATTACGCCACCCTGTCTGATCTTGTGCCACCCGATATAATCTACCTAAAGTAAAACTAACAGCAAAAACATCATAAAAGAAAATATTATATTATATCCTTACATCCTCCATACATCCTCGAAAGTTCTCCATATGCCCGAGGAACAGTTCCGAGAAATGTCCTTGGCCCCCGAGGAATATTCCGAAATGGATATTAAGCTCAAAGAAACGCCCGCCAAGCCGCTTCTTTACCGCACTGTCGTCCACCTGAAAAATAATTTGTTTTATGATTTGTGCTGTCAAAGATAGAATAAAATAACCTAAACGCACGGACACATTGAACACGACTGCCATGCTAAGTAGTAATGTATCCTCATCAGTACACGTACGTCCATTGCTGAACATGCCTCCTCCAAACAAGGTAGAACCATAGTCACCACGCTCGGCAGGGACGGCAGGCAGATTGGTGATCGCAGTAGAGGTGTTATAAATATACAGAAGAAAGCTGCTGCCCTTCCTCTGGCTAACCCACCAGGGCAAGGTCAGCAACTTCCCTAAGTCGGCTCTTAAAAAATCTAAGGGCTGAGTTCTTCGAGATCTTCAGGATCTGTGGTTACAATGGGTGTACCACAGGGATCGATCCTCGATTCTTTCCTATTTTTGGTTTATAGATACGACCTGCCTCATCTCGTTAAAAATAATCAAGAGATTGTATTGTTTGCTGATGATACTTATTTAATTTTTAAGATGATTAGACAAAACACTAATTTTGACGACGTAAACAATGCTATATCTAAAGTAGTCTACTGTACATAGTGTACTACGTTAATAATCTTTTGCTTAACGAAAAATGTATTAGATTTATTCTACCAAATGTTAAACAATTTAAGGCTGATGTTAACGTCAAAGGAGAAACGTTAGAAATTGTAGACTGTACTTAAGATAGTAAAATTCAATGAGACCCACACATACATATGAGTAACCTATCGAAGAGACGTAGTTCTGCAACGTATGCAGTCAAAAAAATCCGTCATCTTACAGACGTTGATACTTTTAGACTTGTCTATTTCAGCTACTTCCTTATTTATTATGTCTTATGGCATATGGCTGTGGGGGAACGCTACAGATATTAACACCGTATTTGGGCTGTTCGTACAATCTATAACATGGGTCCTAGAGAATCCCTACGTGATAAATTCAAAGAAATAGATATAATGACAGGACCATGATAATATATATATATATGAAAACTTGTTGTACACTCATAGAATAAGCGATAGGTTCCCTAAAAATTGCGACATACATAATGTAAATACTAGAAATAAGAATAAACTCATTGCTGTGCCCAAAACTAGGCTGCACAAGATTAATGTCTTTTAAAGGGCAATGTATACGCTTCTACAACAAAACTACTAGAGAGTAGCAAAAATTTTAATTTAATAAATTCAGACATATCCTTTGTAAAAAGGTTTATTACAAAATATCAGACTATCTAGAAGATAAAAAATCTTGAGACGGATTTTGCTTCAACTCGAAAAATAACACCAAAAAAGGTTAAAAGGTAAAAAAGGTTCCTTCGTCGCTTCTTTACTTTAGTCTACATACCAAAGCAACCGAAATCAAAATATAACTTAACATCTTTAGAAATGTTAAGGTGTATAGCAATAGCAATTGATGCTAAATATTACACCCACTAAACTACACAATCTGAATGACTCCCTAAAACAGCATAAGTGCATGACTCATAAACGGCGGCGCAAACGAACAGCAATGTCTATACTCCCATCAAAATCCCTTTTACATTCAAATGCATCTTCAATAGTTCTACGAATAATAATACTGCACACTGACTGCACATAAAATAATAATAATTGCTATTATTGGTAACAGGCAACTCTTTGCTGCTCTAGTAGATTAAGGTCACTAAAAGTTTAAATGGATTGACAATTTAACTATATTACACAACTACCCAAATAAGGTGTGTAATGTTTTCAAAGGGTTTATGTCTGTGAGTTTCTTCATCCTTCATAACTTTTAAATGCCTGAAAATATTAATGTATAGGATATTTATAAAAATCTTACATGATGCAGGGAATTCAATCCTGCATCAAAATCTCTATACCATAAGCATACAGGATCGAGGTTGTCAACCCCATGGATTCACTAGGTGCACACAACATAAGTGAATAACTATCAGGGGTCAAAATCATAAGTTCTAAGGAAGGCAAAGAAAAGAAAGTGAACTGATTTAACAGTTCGCATAAACAGATTTAAGTGAAATTATTGTATGATTTTCTTTGAGAAAATAAATAATCTTTAAACCGATGTGGTGTAATTGAATCAGAAGAACATCTGCATCCATTTTGCTCAGATGTCCATATTTTTTCTGTCTTGCAAATCCGGCAGATACCACATGTGTAATCCTGCATTACCAATCCTGCAAAGGTGTTCCTTAACACGTACGCACGAGCAAGCCGTTTTTCCGTACTGCTTAAATTGACACATAATTTGTCCATACAATTGGGTATGATGTCTTTTGTACCGTTCTGTTGATTTCCTTATAAATATAACGCTATTACACGACAGAACATACGGAGTACCTAAATTCCAAAATTTGTATTGAAACCAAACGGGGCTTAACGTTCTGGCCATAAGCATCAGAACAATATTCACCGAACGACCTTCTGTCCGCGAACGTGTTAATCCTGAGTGACACTCGCTATAACTTTCGTGAAATGAGTTAGGCGCAGTCATGTTTTTTCATTAGTTTACTCATACCTTCATGGTCAGATTAGCCTCTCTCCGGACAACACTGACATGGTGCCACTGGGAATCATTTAATGCTCCTTTAGGGGAAAACAGTTCACTCTCACCAGCGCCCAGGTTGATGTTCAGCTTTAATTTACCCTTTTCAAGACGAATCTGAAAAAGATTTAATGATTTAAGACTAAATTTATGATGTTTGATGATTTCAGTTAATAATTGTATCCCAAAAACTACCAACTGAGACTCAATAGTCAATAGTTTTATTGCAAGTATGTTGTACATTAGTTCTTAAAGATAATGTGTTTCAGACAAGACCTGAACCCGCAACCTCCCATTTCCTTCGAAGAAGTGCTACCAAGTGAACCATTGACAAATTAAAAATATTTGGCACATTCTATGGCTCTTGTGCCAAATAACTTTTGCAATTGTAACTTACCATGCAATAATCAGTTTTGCCAGCAGCCAGTAACAATAAAGCATCAGAGAGGTGAGTCCGGAAACGAAAACTTATATCAGTGACCCCTTTGGCCTCTTGAAGTGGGTAGGAAATGTAGCTAGCCCCGTAAAATGATGCTGAAAAGTAAAACCATTTAAAGTTATAAAAATAGGAATAGTTAGGCATGTCTTACTATGACCATTATTTAGCTATTCAATAACATTTTTAGATTCCTTATTCTTATGCGAAGGTTGCTAGGGTTATGAAAGCTAAAACGTATTGAAATTTTATTTACCTTTGTCATAGGCCATTCCACATGAGACAATGGACAAAATAATAATAAATTCCATGTTGGAACTAAGCAAAAGAGAAGATAACAGGCGCACACGTTTATTTAACATATTTCCATTGCGGTTTCCTCCAGCTTTGGATAGAACTCTAGCACACAAATTAAATAGTTAGGGAGTTTGACAAACATCATGTTACATCAGGTGTGGCTGTTGCTCCTACGGCTTTTCAAAGCTGCTCAATATTTATGTCTATTTTTTAAGGTGTATCGATTCGTTATAATAATAATTTGAGCGTAAAAAGAACCGAAAACCCTTTGTTTTCGTTAAAAATATACAATCAACAAAACGATCACACATTGACCGCCATGATCACAGAGAGTCAAATACAGACCTTATTTGGTGAGGTGAAGATTTCCTAAGAACGGCATATAAAATAATCATTACATTTTTTATTCATAATTAATTATTTAATTCCTGACACTATATGCATTTTTAATAAACTCTATATAATAATTATTAGAGTGCGATGATTGTCAAGCAAAAGTACTAAAATTCCGTTTCCTATTTTTGCGTTGCGTTTAAAACCTCAACCAGAAAAATCAAACAACAACATACAGATGTTGTACAGATGAATAATACGTACATACAATGTAAATAAATATTTTATAGCGCACTAGACTCATGTTTGTGGTAAATCCAAAATAATTAAAACAACATAACACGCAAAAGTCATTCAAATAATCTTGCAAATAATATTGTCGAAATCCTCGATTGCTGTTGAAATGCTTCGTCTTCTGGCGCGATGAGAAGCCATTTCCTTGTATCAGGTTTTTGAACAAAACGCGTTCGGATAAACGATGTATTTTTTTTTCTCGATTTCTCTTTACTCGTTTTATTTGTTTAACCACCTACGGGTGATTCGCATAAAAACTTGGACAAGTTAACCAAAGGACTAGCCTGTATAGCCCGCCTACACGCTCATACAGTTGTGCATGCAGATTGCACAATATGTCCCCGGCCACATGCTCATAGAGTAACTTTTATACTGGAGACTTTTATACTGCACACGCTCCATCTTGCTTGCACAAGCAAGATGGAGCGTGTGGCCGGCTTAACTTGCTTGCGCAAACTGTGTTTGTTCAATCTGATTCTGATTCCTATTTGCGCGCGTTAATTGTGTTAAGTAGGTACTTACCTTGTAGAAGTGACGATGTTGTTTCCTGGGCGATGGATTGGAGGACCAGTCGCGAGGCCATGGCCAGCGCGTTCACCTGACCTCCTGCCCTCGGATTTTAAATTGTGAGGAGATTAATGTCCTGCGCAGATTCTACGCCACTTGGTCTCACAATACCAGACGGTTAAAAAGTCGTAGGTCACCATTGTGTTTGTAATCACCATTGTGTTTGTTTATCGAGTGCGTAATAATCTAAGAAATTAAATTGTGCGTGGGGCGAAGACATTTGTCGAAGATTGTTTGATTGTCATCATATCTTCTGGAAAGTAGAAGGCTGCAACAGCATCCTTTCAGAACCACTGTCCCTGGATACCAGGGCACTGATAGAAATATATCGTGCATCTCTTAAAATAAGATCAGAATCTGTTTAGTAAATTAAGACTAAATTGATAAGGGTGACATATTATCAAAACCCTGTATATAAAATAATATATTGCCACTACTGAATCATTGTGAACTACTAGAGTCACTGTGTACCACAGGGGTGAGCCATTCTGTACTACCAGTGGTACACAGTGGCTAAATTCCCTTTTTTATAATTCATATTTGGCAGTTTTAATGAAAATAAAATAATGCTATATTAAACTATGATAGTTTAACAACAAGTTGTGCAAATTTCAGGTTCATCTATTGAGATTTTTCGTAGTTTTCGAAACCACTGGATAAATCCGAGTCACTGTAGCCTTTCTGACCTTACCTAAGGAGAGGTTTATTCACCCATGTGGTAGGTAGAGCTTAATTGTAATTTCAAGAATAATAAACAGATTTAATTTTTTTTTTCATACTTTATGAACAAAGAAAATAACAATCAAATAATAGAAACCCAGAATACTTACAAATCTGTGAATAGAAACAAATTAGAACCAATTACAATAGTTCCATATCAACACGTCGGTACCTACCTACCTATGTAATTACTTACATATCTCATAAGGTACCTAATTGATGTACACAATGAAATTACACACCTACCCATCGAGTACATATCATCTACATAATAACTAGGTATATCATGTAAAATAAATAGGTTAGTATTGTTATTTTCGTATTCGATTATCTAGTTATGTTGTAGGAACTTTGTTTCCTTCAACCACAGTGGCTGCCATTACCGTTTCTCGGTTTCCAAGGTAAATCACCTGGTCAATTGGCTTCATATCTGTATCCAATTCATATACAAAAGGAATTCCAGCAGGTATGTTCAACTCCATAATAGCAGAATCATTAAGATCTAAAATGTAAATAAATCCAGCTGTGACTGCAGCAAATAATGCAAATATTTGCTAGAATCCTGTAGACAGTTTTGCATACGTACCATCTAATTGTTTCACTATACCTCTGAGGCTGTTGCCATGGGCAGAAATAATAACTCTTTTGCCTTCCTTGATCTGAAAAAAGTCGAGTTGTAGTCTCACTACTTAACAGTTTCATGGCCTAACCAATGACGCACGTCATGACATGAAGTGCGTCTTGGTTAGGTCATGACATGCACATTGTGCATCTGCACTGCAGGTCCATGAGGCCGCAGTGGTGCAGCGACGACGCGGCCCTGCGGCTCGCACCGCCGCGGCTGGGCAGTGAATGTGTTAAGCAATACAATTCAACATAATTGCCTAATGAGTTAGTCGAAATCAAAGCAGTAAATAAGAATCAAACACGTGAATCAGAACTAGGTGAAATAGTTTTGTTCATGATCCACGAAAACAGTCTGCTCCTCTTCTCCGGAAGTGTCTCTTGCTTACGTCACTGTCCAGTTAAAACGTAGAAGTTGGAAAATAAATGTGATAAGGGCCAATTGAAAAATCAATAAAAAATCTTCAATCGTCAATTATGTTTGTTAGATCAGTCAAAAACGCGTTAATTAAACACGAGTCAATGTGATAAATAATAATTGGTAAATACAAAACCACATAGATACATAGTTTTATCTTTTATCAGATTTATGTAGGTTGGTAATACAAGGAGTTCGGGGAGTTACGATTTACGCTACTGGCAGGCAACACTATTAAGGCGAATTATAAGGGGAAAAGACGAAAACGACGTCTTTTTCGAACATGTATTTGACGAAAATATAGATCGTGGACCTTTGAAATTTATATATCCGGTAACACATATCTTAAAGTATTATGCCGGTTTCAAATGCTTGCCGGTAGTTATAGTAAGCACTCAGAAAAAGTTTAGAGAAACAATATCTTCAGGTGAATGAGCACACTTTTTGGCGGTGTGTCTTATTCGTTTACTACCAAACTCAGTATAGTTATTTATGTAGCTCGTATGCTTCAATTGCCGGTCCATTTGTTTTGAAATAAACTCAAAATAAGAAGTTTTAATGAAAAAACTATTTACGCCTACTAAAACGTCTCTCTCCCACGAACGATTGCTCGCAAAATTTGATTAGGCAATGTTAGCGCGCTAGGCGAAGACGCGACGTTGCGAGCTCTAACTAGCGGCCGGCTCGAGTGCGAGGTTGCCAGACCAAACAAAACAATCGTGCCGTCGTCTTCGTCGTTGTCGCAGCCGTCACGCGTTTTTCTTTTTGCATTATCATGCCTACATAACATCATCTGAAGCAGTTTCAAAAATAATGAAGTACCTACCTAATTGATTTTCTAAAATTCTGTGTTGTGTTTTGTCTTTAGTATTTCTTCTGGAGTTGTGTTTTAGTGAAACAATAAGAATATGGGAAATAAACAAGGGCTGAAACACCTGTACCTACCCAAATACCTACCATGCTACCTATATCTGAGGGCCGCCAAACACGGACTACTCGGGCAGTTAGCCATTGATCAACATACACGGACTGGCGACTGCTTGACCGCACGATCTTCCGAAGCAGTTCAACTGCTCGAGTGGTTCCGTGTATGTGTGTATGAATGACTGCTCCAAGCAGTCCGTGTAGTACCCGTGTAGTATGGTTGGTATGGTGGCCCATACATATAAATAATAATTGCTTAGTCCCCTAGTCAAGTTCTCAGGCATAGTCTAATATCGATGCATCGATGCATAGAGTAGTGCCGTTACAGAGACTTATTAGCATCGTGTTTCAATACCAACTTTTTACACATGCAACCGAAGTAACATTACCTAATCTGTGGCGCAACTTTTACCTAAGTACCTAATAGTTATGTATCTTACGGCCGAATACTCAAACGCAACTCAGATGTAAGCACGTCTTATGTCGCAATATTTTGACAGTTTTCAATGAAAATCTGTCAAAAAATCGTCACTTGAGTCGTGCTTAAATCTGAGATTCGTTTGAGTATTCGGGGGTTAGGTACCTACTAATTATTGACGTAATTGTTATAATTATTATAATATATATATATATGACTGAAGTGGCGATGGGCAGGCCATATAGCTCGTAGAACCGATAACCGTTGGGAAGTAAAGGTTCTCGAGTGGCGACCGCCATGCAATGCGAAACGGAGCGTGGGAAAACCTCACACTCGATGGACCGACGATATCGTAGCGGTCGCAGGGAGTCGTTGGATGGAGGCGGCTCAGGACCGCTATTCGTGACGTCGTTTGGTGGAGGCCTATGTTCAGCAGTGGACGTGTACGGGCTGATGATATATATATGTATATAAGAGTAGACAAAAATTGTATGAACTGTATATTTAAAAACAACACAATTTTAGCCAGGAGTTCAAAGACAAAGTAAAAAATCGCTCAAAAATATTTAGAAAAGTTTGTCAAATGGCAAAATCAAATTATATTAGCTCAAAAATTAAAAACAGTGAAAATGTAATAAAATAACGAACGTATTGCACCAGATCTAGCTTTTATGTTCAAAATAAACTATCGAAGATAAACTATCGAAGAGACTTAGTTCTGCAGCATATGCAGTCAAAAAAATCCGTCATCTTACAGACGTTGATACTTCTAAACTTGTCTATTTCAGCTACTTCCATAGTATTATGTCTTATGGCATATTACTGTGGGGGAACGAGAGAATCCCTGCGCAATAAATTCAAAGAAATAAATATAATGACCGTACCATATCAATATATTTATGAAAACTTATTTTACACTCATAGAAATATCGATCGATTCCCTAAAAATTGCGACATACATAATGTAAATACTAGAAATAAGAATAAACTCGCTTTGCCCAAAACTAGGCTGCACAAGATTAGTGTATCTTTTAAAGGGCAAAGTATACGTTTCTACAACAAATCTCTGTGTGACTGAGTTGCAAAAATTATCAATAAATAAATTCAAATAAACTATCAAACATATCCTTTGTAAAAAGGCTTATTACAAAATATCAGATTATCTTGAGGATAAAAAAGCATGGGACGACTTTTGCTCCAACTCGAAATCTAAAAACCTAACAAGGTAAAGGTTTCTTGTTCGCTTCTTTACTTTACCTTAAAAAGATTGAAGTGAACAAAAAATCAAAGTGATCACTTTATTTCCCTGTTTTACTCATGTAATTTTAATTTTGTGACGTGTCCAACAGTCCAAGTGTCCTATAAGGTCTAAGGGAAATAAAGCACTTTGATATTTGATGGTGGAGGGGTAGGTAAGTATTTTTGTTTTTGCGACATGTATTAAGGGATTTTATGGGACCTAGGGAAAATTCCGACTTTTCGAGATTTGCCCCCCTTCTTCCCCCCTCTAGTGCGGCTCCCAAGCAGAGCCATATTATTATTTTTTATGGGGATTTTATAGAAGAGGACAAGTAATTTGGAAAGCGATAAAATTTTTGGCCCCTTGCCAACAAAAAATCCCTCCTTTTGAGATTGCTCCCAGATGCCGATTATAGAGGAGTATCGATTGCGGGACCGTATAGAGGGTTTCTACTCAAATAGGAAATCACCCCACTCTCCCCAAAAAAAAACTCCCCTCTTTTTGTATCTCCCAAGCGAAGTGACTTGAAAGAAAATATTTTGTTGGGTCTTGTAGAGGATCAAAATAATTTCGAAAACAAAATGTTGCCCCCCTGGCCCTTTGACCCCCCTTTTTGAAATTTGGTCTAATTTTGACCTTTTTTTCATATATATCTTTTTTCCTATATTTGGATACCATGTTATGTATTTTTCTTATTATTACATAGTTTACCAACCATATTCTATCAAATGGTATCAATTGTCTCATAGTACTCTGGTACAAATCAACTCGAAATCTAAAAACCTAACAAGGTAAAGGTTTCTTGTTCGCTTCTTTACTTTACCTTAAAAAGATTGAAGTGAACAAAAAATCAAAGTGATCACTTTATTTCCCTGTTTTACTCATGTAATTTTAATTTTGTGACGTGTCCAACAGTCCAAGTGTCCTATAAGGTCTAAGGGAAATAAAGCACTTTGATATTTGATGGTGGAGGGGTAGGTAAGTATTTTTGTTTTTGCGACATGTATTAAGGGATTTTATGGGACCTAGGGAAAATTCCGACTTTTCGAGATTTGCCCCCCTTCTTCCCCCCTCTAGTGCGGCTCCCAAGCAGAGCCATATTATTATTTTTTATGGGGATTTTATAGAAGAGGACAAGTAATTTGGAAAGCGATAAAATTTTTGGCCCCTTGCCAACAAAAAATCCCTCCTTTTGAGATTGCTCCCAGATGCCGATTATAGAGGAGTATCGATTGCGGGACCGTATAGAGGGTTTCTACTCAAATAGGAAATCACCCCACTCTCCCCAAAAAAAAACTCCCCTCTTTTTGTATCTCCCAAGCGAAGTGACTTGAAAGAAAATATTTTGTTGGGTCTTGTAGAGGATCAAAATAATTTCGAAAACAAAATGTTGCCCCCCTGGCCCTTTGACCCCCCTTTTTGAAATTTGGTCTAATTTTGACCTTTTTTTCATATATATCTTTTTTCCTATATTTGGATACCATGTTATGTATTTTTCTTATTATTACATAGTTTACCAACCATATTCTATCAAATGGTATCAATTGCCTACCTACTACGTTTCACTTAGAGAATATTTTTTCTTGCGGGCCATTAAATATATTAATTTCTTTATTTTCAGTAAAAGAAGATTAAGGGTTCCTTTAAATTACTTCTTTCCAGATCAACTTACCACATCATAACTAGTTACCATACCAACCACTTGCCTAGCACTGAAAACAAGGACGAATATAATTTTTTACACAAGATAGTGAATTTATATTATCATGCCGAGTGTTCTCATCAATATTAATAAAAACTTCAACAAAAATAAATTTAATAATATTTGTTTTACTAAAAAGATATTTTGTGTAGTAATGTTTTAATCCTAAGCCTACCTATATTCATATACATCATATAATATTTTTAGACAATTATTATTCCTTTGGTCAGTTTCTCTCAAGGGGTATCTCTGATCATCATTACTCTGTGTACTGTGTGTATGTATGTACTACACTAGTGCGCGCCATCTAACTGCAGTGGAGGACACCGCGCGCGCGTTTTGCTTGCTCCATAGATGGCGCGTGGTATCCCTGCTAGGCTGCCAAATGCCCAAGGTCATTTGCCTTTGTATACGCCTTAAACAGATTCGTCTTCTCGTTTGCCGATGGTGATGATGACGTAAGCAAGGGGCACCCACCACGTGACCATCGTGTCCGGATGACCACACCTTGTTTTCATAAACTATGGTTTTGTTTAGTTAGAAATAGGGTATCCAATCGGTAGGCGGGATTACACATGCGGGATCCGCGGGATTCCCGCAAAACCGGGTCAAAGATGCGGGATTGGATTTCCTAATTAGTACCTACCTGGGGAACAATGGCCTCATTCCAATAATGCTGTGTCCTATCAATGGTAAGCTTCAAGCTTTCAAACATCGGGATCATAGCAGGTGTGGGGTCTAAGGCGTAACGGGCATCATTCACAATGGTTTCATAGTATGGGTGATCTTTAGCCATGGGTGGCGAAGGTACGTGAAAGCTGCGCCTCCAGATTTGTAACTGACAAAAAAATTATATTGGGGATATGAACGAAATGATTGGGGTTGTACTTATCAGTTTTTTCACACTTCATGCTCGAAAACCTTACTTTATATGTACCTATATCATGTTACCGTAAGCAAATGATTATAGCCCTTCTAAAGAATAAATATTTGGCTGGAAGTGAATGAAGGTTTTAACAATTAAAATGAGATCTTTTAGTTCGAGTCTCCTCATTACTCCCTTGACCAAAGGCGTCGCCAGCCGCTGGCCCCAAGGGGCAATTTGATATAAAAAGAGGATGAAAAAATATAAATTGCAGTGACAGGCAGGACGTAACCAAAAATTTGTTTCGGTGATTGAAACCCTAACCGAAACCGTTACCTGCTATCGAAAAATTAATGTGTTTTGCTAGTTTTGGTGTATTGATTAGGTAAGGTGATCTTACCTAAATACATAAGCTTAGGACCCCAGGAACAAAGGTATCTGTCATCGAAGCACGTAGTGACCCGCGAAAAACTTGCGTTTTTATTAATTTACTGCGGTGGTCGGCAAAATTTCTCTAAATGGGGTCGAACAATGGACCACAGCCAGAAATATAAGACACTATATTATGTCCATCGAGCCTGTGGAATGTTTATAAATAAAGCCACTGACAGTTCAATTAGCTGCAGCAGCTTTTATTATTTAGGTTAGCTCTTGCCTACGGCTTCGTTATTCACGGTGCAGGTGGACAAAGCTACAAACGAAAGATACGTTCACGAAGGCGATGACTGTCTGTCTTGTTAAATTTGAACTTCAGGCCGCCAAAACCAGTAATACCTAGGTTTAATATTAGTGATCTCCACTCCATCAGTCGACTGCAGCAGATTGCAGTATCTACCTAGCTGGTGTACCTAAACAAGCTCTCTAAAGTGCTGCGTCTCGCTCGTCCCAGTTATTGGCGGATTCTAACGCCGCCACCACGCCATATGAATCGCTGGACGACGATTTGAAGCCGACCTTCGTGAACTCGACGCCCATAGCTGGCGAGAGAGAGACAGCTCAGAACAGAGATGCCGGGAGAGAACGGGTGTCGGAGGCCAAGATCCACTTTGGATTACTGAACCACAGGAGTAGGTTACTAAGATAGGCTAGTTAAGATAGTCACCATTACCTTGGTACTTGATCATCTGATTCGATTAAAAGTGTTTTAATGCACGGAAATGGGATTTTACACATGCACGGACACGGCAAAGGTAACCGTCATTTTTAGATTCTGTCTTTCTGAGAACAAACCATATTTTATGCAGATAGGTACAGTATTGTTCGAATTAATGTAATAAGACAAGTAATAATTTGTGAAAATATAATTTATTAGTAAAAAAAAGAGATAATAACATTAAGTTATTTTAATAGGAAATATGTCCTCCTTTAGCATTAATAACTTCTTCAATGCGTTTTGGCATAGAATCAATAAGTTTTTTTACAGTTTCCTGATATTTCTTGGTCTCGAAACCATACCTGGTTTACAGCCTCAATCAGTTTTGTTTTTGTTGGGCAATCTATTTTTCGAAGTCTAGCTTTTACAATAGCCCACAGATTCTCAATAGGGTTAAGATCTGGTGAGTTTCCTGGCCATTCAAGGCACGATATATTTTATATATCGATATATATATAGTCAATGGATGGAGGCGGCTCAGGACCGCTATTTGAGGCGTCGTACGGGGGAGGTCTATGTCCAGCAGTGGACGTGTATGGGCTGATGATGATGATGATGATGATATTTTTTCCTTGAAATATTTCATCATAACTTTTGACACGTGACATGGAGCTGAATCTTGTTGAAAAACTGCCCCACCATTAGCATCAACTTTTTCTTGCTCAGCTTGCAAGTTTTGTTCTAGTAAGTCTTTGTACTTTAGCTTCATCATGCCTTCGATCGGCACAAGCGATCCGGTACCTTTATATGCAAAGCAGCCCCAAAACATCTTCTTTATAGGGTGTTTTACTGTTTGGTCAATATGAGCTGCTGTAAGCTTTTCGTTGTCACTTTTTCTGACAAAACGGCATCGTTGTCCTTGTACCAAAAAATGGCTCTCATCTGAAAACAGCACTTTTCTCCAATCTTCAACGGTCCAACTCTTATATTTTCTTGCCCAGTCGTTTTTTCGTCGTAACAGCAGTCAACAACTGTATTTTTTTTGAGGTCTGATTGTTTTCCTGCCATCTTCAATGAGTCTTTTACGTACGGTAGAGTCTGCACAATAACTCCAGCATGTGCCAAGTCTTGCTGAAGTTCTTGGCTTGTTTTTCTAGGGTTTCATTTACTTTCCTGTACTGTTCTGAGTAAAATAGCGCGTAGGACATTCGGCTCGGGTCGACGGGTAGAGTGGACGTGCGTGCGTCTATAAACGAAATCTGTGTTTTATTGGCTTTGGATAGCAACCCTAACCTGGTGCATTTCCCTTATTAAAAAAGCTTCATCTCTTGCTGATGTCTTTCTCTTCCTTCCACATTTTCCTTTTCTTTTCACATCAATCGTCCCAGTGTTCTTTTTTTGCTTCAAAATATTGTTAACGGCTCCTACACTCACACCACACTCCTTGGCAATGTCTCTTTGAGTCATTGACGTGTGTTCACCCAAAGTAACAATCTTAGTTCGGATTAATATCCATCTTCAAAACTATGAAGCAAATAAAGTCTGAAGTTCAGCTTAAATCACTAAAATCACAATAATTCTAAAAGAAATCAACACATTCGTATCTCTGTGCCTCTTATAACTCACTAACGGATCAGGCAGTATAACAAAATTGCGGGTATTTATGAAATAAACGTGTTCACAACTACGAAAAAGGGGAAATTGTTAAAATTATGGTATGTTCACATTAATTCGAACAGTAGTGTAGACTTACCTGAATATCTCCATATTTAGCGGCAGTTTCAGCTTTGCTTAATCCAGTAAGACCACCGTAATGCCTCTCGTTCAATCGCCAGGTCTTAAAGATAGGTATATCAGTCTGTCCAATCTCTTGAAGCATTAAGTTCAGGGTGTTCTGAGCACGCTTCAGGACTGATGTGTGAGCGAAATCAAACTCATACCCTTCCGCTTTTAAAATTTTGCCGGCAGTTACTGCTTCATTGCGACCTTAAAGGATTCATAAGTAAAATTTATTTATTTATTTTTTTATTCACAGGCACAGTGGTAGTAGTATCTGGCTGGATTTACAAACACGACACACTACTTAGAAAGGGATAGAATGTACAGATTGCTAGAATGGACTACAAGCCAATGACTGCCAGCTCTTCGCTATTTTATAAAAGCTGAGAGTTTGTCTGCATATGCCCCCACACAACTAGGAACGATCACAGATTATGAAGTTTGGATTATAGTGACTTAAGCAGATATTCTTTGGTGCCTACGCTATCAGAAAATACAAAAGATAAGGTTCATTCTCAGCAGAATTTTATTATTAATAGGCATGCAGGTATGTACCTACTTACATAGGTACTTACGATTTTCTGAGTTATAGATGCAATAGTTAAAGCTTGGTAAGTAGAAGAGTACCTAGAAGTAACCGTTAAAGTAGTAGTTATAAGAGTAAATAAGTACGGTACCCTTGTCGGTAAGATCAGCGTCGAACCAGCCACAGAATTGATATTTCTGATCTCTTTCACTTTCTCCGTGACGAATCATGACAATCCTGAAGTTTGTAGGGTCTCCAGACATTGTTTATTTCGGGTAAGCAAAAATCCTCAATCTACGTTTATTTCTAAGGAAATCGGAAAGTAAATTATTATAATATTTTAATCTATGCCAAAGAACATAGCGTACCCAAGGAATTTATATACTGTTAGTAGTCCGGTCAAATTAGACCAAAAAATAAGAGTAAAGTTACCTAAATTCCCACCAAGCTGAAAATCGGTAAGATTGTTTAAAATATCATTAAAAACAAAATTTGAAAGATTCCCATCATTCCCCTGTAAGGAAAAAAAATATTCAAGGTCAAAGGTCAAAAATGAGTTTTTCGCGATTTTCAGCAAAGCGGTAAGTTTTATCATAAAAATACCTGAGACAAAAATTGTAGATCATAAAATTATCCACAAAAATGTATTAATAAATCATACAGAGAATCAGTATTGTTTGTTACTCACCTCCATTCCATAACTATGAAATTTCCATGAACTGGACACTGGCAGAAAAGTGGCAACCCAGACACATATTGCCAATAACAAAGAAGTCAAGTCAAGTCATCAGTATTGTATTCTCTTTGCTGTAGCCGCTGTAGCCAATAAGTTGAATAAAGCTATTTCGTTTCTCCATCTCGACTTTGCATCTCGAAGTCAAAGTATTGTATTCTCTTTGCTCTTTGGAAGTCAAGTCAGTGAAGTCGTTCTCCGTTTTATTTTCTATCCCATTAAAATCGATAAATCTTTCACTTACAGGATAGTATTTAGTTTTTTTTTTGGATACCAAATTACCATATACATTCTGTAAAGTTGAGTTCTGTCAGCAGTTCACAAAACAAGAATGAATAATCCCGCGCAAAAGGTAAGTCTTTTTTTTCTCACTTGTTTTACCGCAATGGCGATAAATAAACGCCTTCGGTACACAGCTCGTGGCAAATAGCTCCTTATTTTACAATTAAGACTGTTTTAAAGTTTGTTTATGGCTTCGAATAACAGCATAGTCAGAGTCCTGTGAAAGGGTAGCTACAATGAAACCTACTCAGCTTACCTGCCCTCAGACACGTGAAAAACAGCTATCTTAGTAATGCAAAACAATGTGTCAACTACCTTTAATGGATGTAGGTAATCGAAATCTTCGATGTAAAACAAAGCATTGCTTTTCTACAGTAAAACAGGCATGGTAAAAATACTTCTCCAGATGATAATTTTCTGGAATGAATGAGCCTAAATTACAACTCATTCCACAATAAAACACAGGTTCACTGTCCAATCTCTGCAGTGCAAATTAAATGTGCATGCAGCAGTCTAGAAGCAGGTTTTACATGGTCGATGTGCATTATGGGCAATGCAAGTGTTCATTATCATCATCCCTTTACACTCACTCACTGCTGGGTGTAGGCTCCCTTCAATCTTTCCCAGCCTCCTTCTGTCCTGTGCCTTTTGCATCCAGGTCTGCCCAGTGAAAGTGTCAGTATAATGTAATGCCATGTTACTTTATGCTAATTTGGTCATTGTTCTAGGTTGGTGAGATTTTCCGGGAAGCTGCAAAAGCATTTGAGAAACTCTCTGAGATGACATTGCTGCTTCATCCTATGGGCGAGGCTCAACCGGGGTATGTGCTCACACTTCGTTCTCTTTTCGTTGCTATTAGTATGCTAAAAGAAGGAATCAAAGGATTTGTTAGTAACCGGTTGCTAACTATTTTCCAGTCATTCTCATTGTACATATACTGTAAACAACACTCCACAAAATTCTCTTTTTTGTGAGATGCTTGAACAATTATTGTCACCTTGTATTATGTAGAAAGGAGCTCAAATTGACAAGTAGTGTATATTCGGTCCCAATAGACAGCAATTATTACAGTGATTTTTAGGATAAGTTTGGGGGCAATGCTTAGCCAGGGTATTGTTGTAGATGTCATGTTGCTTTGTTATTTATTATTTATGTTTTGTGTACAAATAGTTACATTTGATAATCATGGTAGTAGTAACAATGTTTACTAAAACAAAGGAGTTAACTAAGGAATACCTTCCCTCAGAGGTACTCCACAGCTCACCTACAACAAGAAGTACATTTTCTTACTGTGCACAAAATTATTAAACGTTTACTGTATTTAATCACTACTGAAACTCGAACATGGCTGTTTGAATCAAACAAACAGTCAGTTCCCAAAGTACTACAATTCAGCTGGAGTAGAAAACCTGGAGTAAGTAAAGCTTGCAGCCTCTGACAGAACAAGATGGCAAAACACTGTATCTGTCCTTTGCCTGATGGGGGAACATAGGATGCAAGAAGATTTACCACTAGGTACTACTGCAACCATTACTATACCATAATAAATAAAATAAGCCTTTATTTCTGAATCAGTTTTAGAATTTATCTTACATATATTTAGTTTAATTGTTTCTTTTATCCAGTTTGTCCTTCGACATAGGCCTCCTCTAAGGTCTTGCAATGGTTTCTGTCTTTTGCAGTGAGGGTCCATTCTGGGCCGACCACCCTTTTTAAATCATCTTCCCATCTTTTGTTCTGCCTGCCTTTACTTCTTTTACTTCCTCGGGGATACCATTCAGTTATTATTTTTGTCCATTTCTACTTTTTTCTCTTAGCATGTGTCCTGTCCATAGCCATTTAAGTTTTTTGTATGTTTTAAATTTAGTTTTACTTTTTATGTTCGTATTCTAACTTTGTCTCTTCTTTTGACTCTGATTACACTCCTTTCCATTCCATTTTGACATACCTTTTTTTATCTTACTATATCATAAGGTACATTAAATATAGTGGACCAAAAGATTTAGTTCAAGTTGTAATGGTCACAAAATGATAAACTTATGACAAATGTGACCATGATCTTAAAGCAGCACTTTAAAGTGTTGGTTTTTGGACAGAGTAGTAAGTAAATAATTTATAAATAAGGTGACATACATACAGCGGCATAAGGCCTAATTTTTTGACACTCGCTAGGGAATTACATATAAGTACTTCCCATCGTCCTAGAATCATAAAATTTGGCAAGGTGCAAGCATGGTATTATAGCACAAAGGAAATATCTGAAAACAGTAATTTTTTCATGTAACTACACTTGCGAGCTATAAACTGGAACCACTTCATCGCTGGTTTCTGCAGACCATATTTTACAGTTTCCATCGAATAAACTGCAGATTGGTGTATACCATTTGAAAAGAAATTTTGTTAGCTTTCGAATGGTATAAAAATTATTTAAATTTAATTAAGTTTCCTACCTTCATTTAGTGCATTATTACAATAGGTGAAAGTTGTGGATGTTTAAACTAATAAGAAGTAATATGAAAATATCAAATTTTTATTTATAATCTTTGTTATTTCCCGCTTAATATTTTGTATTGCCCCCCCTGGCCCTAATGACTGCTTGTCAACGGTTTTTCATTGACCTAATGAGTTTCCTGATGGAATCCTGTGGAATTTCCTGCCACTCTTCGATAAGAGCAGTTTTTAGGTCTTCTATTGACGCCGGAGCTGGAGATTTTCCTCGTACCCGCCTTTTCAGCTCGTCCCACAGGTGTTCGATAGGGTTCATGTCAGGGCTGACGGCTGGCCAGTCTATTGTGGGAATCCCGACTTCTTCCAGGTACTGTCTAGTCGCACGAGCGGTGTGGCAGCGGGCATTGTCGTGCATTAGCAGGAAATTTCCGCCAATAAACCCGGCGTAAGGGCCCAGCAGAATGTCGTTGATATACCTTTCTGCGGTTTGTCCTCCTCCCCGACCTCCACCGGGTACGAATACCAGCTCCGTTTTAGCTTCAATTGAAATCCCCGCCCACATCATACAAGACCGACCCCCATATGCCACTGTTTCCGCTATACAGCATTGTGCGTATCTCTCTCCCGGTCTCCTGTAGACTCTCCGTCGACGGTCGCTGCCATGCAGGCACATCCTAGTCGCGTCTGCGAACAAAACTCGGCTCCATTGCTGTATATCCCAATCTAAGTGATCACGAGCAAACTGAAGTCGCGCTTGTCGGTGGGCTGTAGACAATTTGGGTCCCGTCGCTGGCCTTTTTGGGGTCAAGTTAGCTTCTTTGAGTCTTCGGCTCACTGTCCACTCGCTGACAGTTCTCCCTCGAACTTCTCCGAGCTCCCGCTGGACGTCAACGCCGGTTAGATGTCGATTTCGGAGAGAAGTTCAGAAGTAGCTGACAATAAATCGTTCATCTCTCGCCGAAGTGCATCGCTGTCGTCGAGATCCTGGTCTTCGGACTAAGTTTCCAGTCTCTCTAAACCTCTTGTATACTTTGGAGACAGAGGACTGGCTCAGATGAAGCTGTCGAGATAGTACGCTGAGAGAACCCTTGCTGGATTAGGGTGACGATTTGAGCGGCTTCTATTGGTGTGGTTTCCATTTTCTTGTAATTTCAGTATTTTGAGTGACGTGATATATTGGACTGATGACAAAATGGCATAAATTCTCAGTTTTTATAGGGATTCAGGAGTTTGAAAAAATTGATGTTTCGTTCCAAAAATTTATGTCTTTTTTTGTCACGTTCCATGACATATGATGATTTTTTTTTTCGATATGATATCGAGAGACTTTGAAAGCTAATAAAATTATCTTTAAAATAATATACCACAACCTACAGTTTATTGCATGGAAACTGTAAAATATGGTCTGCAAAAACCAGCATATTTATCTCAGAATCTGTGAAAGCTACTATCTTCAAATTTAGGCAAATGATAGTTTGAACTTTTATCTTGGATTACGTGTTTTAAAAACAATATTTGATATTAAGTTTGATTCTGCGCAATTGGTATCAAACATGGCGATTCTCAAAATGTTATTTTTATAACAATGAGGTAGCTTGCGCCGTGGGGTCGCGGCGTACGAATATCGACCCCTCCAACTCAACCCGTGGATGTCGTAAAAGCCGACTAAGGGAACCTACCAGAGGAAGGGCAGCAGCTTCCTTCTGAGTATTTTTAAACACCAACAATGCGATCACCAATCCTCCTGCCAAGCGTGGTGATTATGGCAAATCCCCCCCTACATGGGAGACCATCCACTCGATGGACCGACGACATCGTAGCGGTCGCAGGGAGTCGATGGATGGAGGCGGCTCAGGACCGCTATTTGTGGCGTCGTACGGGGGAGGCCTATGTCCAGCAGTGGACGTGTATGGGATGATGATGATGAGGTAGCTTTCATGGACTTGTATTGGGAATTTATCTATAGAGATCTACTCGTAAGATAATAAGTTGGGGCGAGGTTCTTTCTTAGCATTCTTTTTCGCAATCATTGCTGTCTTGTTGGCCATACGTTTCTGCACAGATGCAGTATCAAAAATGGCGGTTCTATTGAGATTTCCCTTTTTTCCAACTCCAACAGAACCAAGAGAGACTTCGTCAATATGCGTCCTTCAGGTGCTTCTGTAACTATTCCATAAAGCTTCGAATAAAGCAGTTTTTTTTTATATTAGCTTATTTACCTACATGTCAACATTGTCAACCAAAGTCAGTGCCGCCCGGTCCGCCGCCGCGCTGCCTTATACTACGTACGAATCGAAAACCATAGCCATGTTCATCATTAAACAATCTATTTCTATGAAACTTATGCTAAAAACTTAGATGAGACAGCAGCGAGTTTTACTCAATGCAAGAAAATAGAAGGAAAATAGAAGGCTCAGTTATCTCTGATGTTTAAAATAGTTTTTTTTTTCATTTTTAAAAAGAAAGCTCGGGTTTTGTATCGCCTATAGTATTTTAAAAGCTTTTTCGATAAAGATTACCGGAGAAATAAGATTTTAACGAAACCCAATTGACGTCGATTCATACATATGTGAACCTGGGCCTTAACTGCTTCAAGTAAATCGATCGCTCATGAATATTTAGAAATTCGAGAGCTTACTGGTAGCGTTCTATGTAGTAGTCAATAGTTCAGTCTTTCATGACAGACGACCGATGATGTGACGCGGCGGACGAAGGTCCGCCTGCGACGGAAGAGGTTTCGGTTTCGATTCCCGCCTAGGGGCAAATGTTTGGACGATCTGCAAATATTTGTTCCAGGTGTTTTGGGTATATTCTATGTGTAATAAAAATATATCTTTCTATGAAATGTATTCTATTAAGTATATCGATCATCTAGTACCCATAACACAAGCTCTGCTTAGCTTGGGGCTAGATTATACTGTGTGAATTAGATTATTAAGCTATATATACATAATCACACTAATAAAGTTCATTTCCTTTAATCTGTTCTTCTTTTTCTAATTTATTCAGTTCATGTTACCAACCAAGTATTCGTTTGGTTTTCATGCTGTGGAAATCTGAAAAATGTTAATATTGTTAAATAAATATATTATTCAGTCTATTTGATACCTATCAAAGGGTTTCTCAAGAATGGATACTAAACCATAAAACTGCAAATAAAACTTCGTCACACACATTTCTAAAACAGCTGGACCCAGGCTGGACCTTGATGCGGCCCTTGAAAATCATACAAGTATATGAAAAGTCAAAACAAAGCAACAAAGTTTAAAAACTGATAAATGTTATTACAGGACTATTTATAAGCGTCCTTAGTAATGTTTTACGAGATCCTGGACATAGAACAGTTAGTCACTGTATAAATAATGCCGAATTATCGCCAAATATCCACACAGTAATCCAACAACAATTTGAGATATTGAAAGGCACAACAAAACTTACCGATGAAAAGGAATTTCAGGTGATTTCATTACGATGCCTTGCCGCACAAAGGTGCACTACATTTCACCATTTATTTCAGTCTTTTTCGAACATATCTCACAAGATTTATATAAAATAAAAAAGTAACAACACGCACAATACTTTCATAACATGACAATTGGCTGACATTTGCAGACATTTGCCTTTTGTTGCTTAGCAACAAATAATGGAAATTTGCCTAATCTTCAATTTTTGTCTATGGTGAGTTAGCGTTGTTACAGTAAAAAGAGGTGAGATAGTCTTATTCATTTTTAGTTATAGAGAAAGTGACCAAAGCATTATTTGATTCTTTTCTATGTAATTGTGAAAATATGTTCGGTCTGCTTTAGGCGTAGCTCTACGATGTCTGTGCTAACTAGCTGACCCGGCGGACGTTGTCCTGTCATTCAAGTCAAACAACTGACAGGTATATCAAATGTGCTTCGCAAAGAATATATCGTCGTATCCTACGAATAAGGTCACAGTTGCAAAACACCAACTTTACAGGAGACGGTTTTTTCTTATTATTTCGGAAAGTTTCTAAAAAAATCATACCGCGTAACGGTATGATTTTTTTTTCTAAAACTTTTTATCATATTTTTAGCTAAATATTCATGTAGGTTTCATAAATAAAATAAACGGTTTTCCCTAGTTTTTGTCCCTTATCAGTTTATTCCGCGTGCAAGTTTCAAATCGACGCTGCTCTAAGCGCCTTTGTGACGTTTTTCCACGGAGTTCCGCGTGCAAGTTTAAAATCCATGCTATTCTAAGCGCCATTGTGACGTTATTCCACGGAGATTTCGCTTCACGACCGCAACTAAGATGGTAACAAACGCCTTTGTAAACTTATTCGACGAAATATAAGGGCTAATTACAAAAATAAAAACATTATATTTTACTTTCCTTTCAGAATTTCGTTTGGTACCTTGATAATTTGAGTCAGATACTGTTTACTCATGTATATTAAGATGGATTTAGCTTGCCCAGCACCTAATCTACGACCTCTAAGGCGTAGCGGGCGAAGGTCCGCCAGCGACGCAGAACGCGGATTTGATTCCCGCCTCGAGAAGTCGAGACAAATGTTTGTACAACTACTATCGCTGAAGTTTAAAAGTTGTAGGTACTGCTTAAATGCAACTAATTGCTCAAAATTATTTGAAAGCTAAAAACGAGTTCGTATGAACTTGTTGGATTGCTGACATACTACGAAAAGTAGAGTTGTTTTCGTAAATTAAGCAAAACTCAACCTAGCTAGGTATTCTGAATGCTTGATTCAAATAAATAAATTGGAATTATACGTTATAATTCCTTTCATGTATAACAAGGTAATTGAGCATAAAACTTTTATACCTACTGGTTATTATTAACACTAAAGTCATTTATTCAGTTATTCCGTGATCATGGCGCATGAAACTGTGTCCAAATATTGGAAAACTCATAACTAACATTATGGTAAATAACCCGTTTTAAATGATTTTCATAGTGCAATTATTAATAAATATTATGTTATATTTGCCCCTAAACATTCGCATAACATTCGCGTGCTTTCTTGCGAATGCGTTTATTGAAAAAATCTTGCGAATATTCGTTACATCTCCATGGATAAATGGGTGTATCTATTAGATTATTGTCATAATAGATTGATAGAGTTTCTGCATAGCGTATTTATTTTCCACACTGTGATTTAGCCGTGAAGGCTATTTATTAGATTTTTTGTTGCTAGTTTCTTGTGACCTATTTTGTATTCATATAAACGGTAGGACTTCCTTGAAAATTCATAAATTAATTATTTACTAATTATTAAAAATAAATTATAATTAATTATCTGCAGATATTTGACCCGGGTGTTCTAATTATTTTCTATGTACATATTATAAAAATATTATATCTATCGTTGTATTAATCATCTAAATTAAAAAAAATACTTTACGAACTTGGAGTGTCGCTTATCAGTAAAGTGTTGTTATATTCTAATTAAGATATTATCTTTAAGTACAGGCGGCATTTCGGTACCAAATTATTATTATAAAGTTATTAAAAGTGATATGCTATTTTGAATGCTAAAAGTATTAAGCTTGCTACGTTTTGTAGGTACAGGTGGGTATAGTTTATATTTGTATTAATTTAATTGTATTTATTCAAAAATATTACAAACATTAATTACAGTTCGACCTAAAACAAAAGAGTAGTCATCAAAATAGTTATGCAAGTAAATCAATAAGCAAAATAAAAACATACGTGTCAAAAACAAAAAAAAAACCAACGATTTAATAAAATAATAAGCTAAATAAATTAATACAATTTTATTGTCAGTAAAAAAATAATTTATTAATTCAATGAGGCAAAAAATATATATATAATGATTCCGTAAGCCATAATTTGATTTGCAACGTAACAAAATTAATATAGTTTACCATAGCACAAAAATAATAAAGCTCTGAAGTCTTTCAGTTACTAAAATTAATTATTAGTAACTATTATTGCATATAAAATTGTGTTTTAAATAAGGAACATCGGACATCATTGGGTAAGTGCAGAAACTAAAAAAAAAGGTAAAATATCATGAAACTGACATTGATCATTTCGAGCCGAGTAGTGTATATCTATGTATATACATAGGTACACTACTTGCAGGCTGCAAGATTAGTTCTTCTTATGAAGCGTGACGTGTGTTGTGTAGCCCATGTCATTTAAAGGCTCAGGGCAAAAGTTTTCTTTATTGCTCGGAAAATAAAGATTACTTAATAAAATCAGGTTTTAAACAGAGGCTCTAATATCAATCTATGACAATAATCTAATAGATAAATCCATTAATCTATACTAGATAACGCATTCAAATTCGCGAACATTCGCAAGCTTTTCAATATTCGCATTCGCAAGAATGGACGCGAATGTAATGCGAATGTTTAAGGGCAAATAAAACTTTCTATGTATTAGTAACTGTACTGAATTATCTTAAAGTAATTCAGAACGGGATATTTACCATAATTTGAGGTAAAACTCTTCCAATATTTCGATACAGTTTCATGCGCCATGATCACGGAACAACTGAATATCTTAAAATTACGATAATGTTTTGTAATAACCAGTATAATAGATTCTTCAAGTTTTATGCTGAATTATATGAAAATACTTATAACGTATAGTTCCAATATTATATAACGTTTTAGAAAATAAAAATATGATACAACGTTTTAGAAAAAAAAACATACTCGCGTACTAGAAACTTTTCGAAATAATAAGAAAAAACCGTCTCCTGTAAAGTTGGTGTTTTGCAACTGTGACCTTATTCGTAGGATCGACGATTTAACAAAAAATAACTATTTCTTACATTATAAAATTAAGGAATACGAATTCAGGTTTTGAACATAATCAAATTCTTGATTGAATAAATAATTTGTTAGTGCATCCCGTACTGACGGAGACTAGCGGGTTAATTTCCCGTCGAAGTCGATTTTCGTTTAAAATTTTATTAAAATTTCTTACAATAATTAATTATTTATGAGTTGGCTAATTGCTTTCAGAAAATTGTGTACATAGATTAAAAATATCCTTTACTTAGACGACTTTTTACCCAACAACCTAAGGACGAGGGTTATGAGGTTGTTGGCACCGTATGTAGAGTATGTAACCGATTTTTATGTTCCCACGTAGGCTGAAACTACTGCTAGATTTTCGTTTTATTATTTTGGTCCTTAATATAATTAATAAAATACATAAATAATACTGGACAATTCACACAGCATTATCTATCTAGCCCCAAGCTAAGCAGAGCTTGTGTTATGGGTATAAATGATATACATAATAAAATATATTACATAAATATATTTTTTATTATACATAGATAACGACCAGAACACCCTGAACAAATATTTTCAGATCGTACAAACATTTGTTCCGAGGCGGGAATCGAATCCGCAACCTCCTGCGTAGCAGGCAGACCTTCGCCCACCGTGTCATAGAGGTTGTCATATATTGTATAATTCCATATGTTTATTGAAAAGACCCTAAACGTACGGTGTTGTCATCAGGGGGAAGTGGACAGAGGAAGAGATCGAAATGCTGCGCGGCTGCGTTCACCGCTTCGCCCTCGACTTGAATAAACTTAGCCAGCATATCAAGAACCGCACCGTGTAAGTACTTTATAAGAATCAGAATCAATAACTTTATTTCTTTAGGCTTACAAAATAAGCACTTAGACAAGTCAAGTTGTATACTATAAACATAGTTATTATTATCAAATAAGAAATAAGGTGTTATTGATATTCTCTTCACTTCAATTTTTTGTCCACTAGTGGACTATAGCTAGTAGTAAGACTATAGATCCGGCAACACCTGGCCACACTTGGTACACTTATCTCTTACATACTCATACTCCATAAGCGGAGCATTAATAACAATACCTACGCCGTTTTACTTTACCTTTAGCCTTATCCAGACAGGTGCTGTCAAAGGCCTATGAATGTAAGGTGACCCTCCAAAACAAACTAAAGTCTTTATTATAGTAACATACTTGTAACGCAAATAATAAAAATACGAAGCGATGCGACCTGCAGAAGTAAAATACTGTTCGCAGGTCGCAACCTCCGGGATTAGAGTTAAATGAGTTCCAACAAAGTGTAGGTACATAATACAAGTAATACATAAGTACAAGCTAATAATAGGTTTCTCATATTTAATGAAGTGCATAGTATATAAAATGTTCTATATCAAAAATAAAAGAAATACAATGAAAAGAAATTAAGGAACAATTTAAGAAAAACGGATAAAACTAAGACTGTTACTCAGGGTGTGTGTATGTGGCATACTAAGATAAGATCTACTCATTCAAGGAGGCCTCACCTCATGCGCCATTTTTGCAAACTGGCATTATCGAACTGCCGACTGGGAGCACCCAACGTGCTCGCGAACCCTTATGTCACATAGCAGATGATGTACGGGACGCTCTATCACTTGTATACCTTTGCGTGTGATTTAAGACATCATAATTTACCTTAGAAGCAAGGGACAGTGGGTGCTGGGAAAAACCAAAGAAGGCAGCATGTATCTGATCCTGAACTGATAATGAAGTTTGCCAAGGATCCATCAGATTATTCGACCTTACCAAGACGCAGGCAACACGCAAGACACACAACACCACAGAATATTACTCTTTCTTCTTCTGTGCAGAGTTAACACTGCATATCCTTTCAGGTCCCAAATATGTACGACATTGAAGAAGAAAGCGTTCGAAGATGCTGGTATGTCAGTTGCCCGGCCGGTAAGCAGTTCAGTGCCCACACACGCTATGAACCAGCCCATGCAGCCGCCGGCACAGGTATCTGCAATGACTCCGATGACGGTGGTCAGCACTCGCAGCGTGTTAGGAAAGAACGCGGAGGTTCAAACATTCACTGACTATTTTATAAATTTATTAGCACATTTTTTTATTTTAGTTCTTTTGTGAAGTTGTGTTAGTGATGTTTGAATTTTTTAGTTTTTAGTGCAGTTGCATGACGACCTTTTATATTAAGTTTGCTTTTTGTATCGGTGCTAGGTGGGGGCTCTGATAAGTTTTCATTTGCGGTGTTTCAGAGTTTGATAACTCACTATTATCCAAATAAAAAATAATAAAATTATGAAGTTTAGATGGGGAGACGGGGGCTTGATAAATTTGAAATTGAGACCTCGGTTACCACTATCCAAATCTCCGTTTAGGTTTCATATTAGCTTAGCCCGCCCAAAAAAATAAGCTACTCGAAGTCCTAATCCTGCGCAGACGAAGTCGCGGACACCAGCTGATGTCTTTATGAAATCTCTTTATGAAGTAAGCTATGTGTTATTCTTATGTTATATAAGCTATATAATTGTAAAGTTTCATTAAAATCCATTCAGAAGTCTTTGCGTGAAATAGTATCAAACGTCCATACATACAAACTTTCGCGTTAATAATATTAGTAAGGATAACAATAACAAAAACATAAGTTAATTCACGTTTATCTTACTATGATAGAAAGAGTAATGTGAAAACAAATAAAAACCGCGTTCCATTTTTTAACAATTACGAACACTTATTCAATTCTAGCTTCTGCCTCCGGGTTCGCCCGCGTTTTTTGGAATAGAAAGTAACCTTAATGTTATTCCATCTTTAAGTGTGCAGTTTCAGCACGATCCATTCAGTAGTTGTGTCTTCGGCCAAACATCTTCACAATGGCGTAAACTTTCCCCTCTATAATATTTCTAAGATTTTTGAACACAAATTTCACTTTAGGAGAACGCCCGACTACAAAAGCCCCAGCCATTTTATGATTCATAATTGATATATCGGTCGAAAGACGCCGGGCAGGTCGAAGGACCCCGGGCATGTGGACCAGATGGGTTGGTCTGGTACAGAGGAGGTTTCCTCTGTTCCTATTTGGGGAGTATTCCACCCAAAATACATTATATCGCCATTATGCTCGACTGGTGCATAGTGTTTCTTTAAAACATACCAAATCGAAATAATGTCCAAATTGTATGACGGGGCAGGGTTCGTTTTGTTATCGTAATTTCTATACACCGAAACCTCTTGAAGGAACTGGTAGGCTGCTTGATGTACCTACTTAGCAATAAAAATTAAAAAGCGGCTTCTGAAACTCCTTGAGTAAGTACCCACGTAGCTTCTTTTTACCACAATCTCACCTGATGGAAAGGATACCTTTCAATAGTTTGACAGTAATAGGACTAACCGGGAGTCGAGAGTAAATCTTTGAACATCGTTTTTTAAATTCTGTAGAAATGAAGGCTGATTCCGATCATACTCATTTATTGAAGTCTGTTAAGAGCTAAAAAAAACAATACTCTTCGGGTACCTTTCATTTCATTTAGTCGCCTGTAATGCATTATTGGCTAATTTATATATTTTTTATTTTTGCTCGTGTAGAATTAATTGTCAGTAGAATAAGCACAGGTTTATATATAGAAACTCTTGATATTTTTGAAGTTTTCTTTAGTGAGTTAACACATCAAAGTCGCCGGCCGGACCGCCGAGAAGTTTACGAAACGTTTCGTCGACTGCTTCTAATATCCAAACACTGAAATAACGAATCAACCCGCCAGCTTTGTCGACGAGTTTGGTGTGTAGAGTCTTAATAGGCCGATTCACATACATAGGTAGGTATATCAGTGAAGTTGCAGTTCCGGCAAAGCGTCTGCACAGGCCCTTATCTTTGCTACAGTGATGTGATGCGGCAGTGCTTCAATCCACACATACTCGTATCAGTATAGTATAAGGATTTGCACGAACCGATTCCATAAATCGCTTGTCCTACATTTTGTTTTCGAAGCAAAAGGGGCGCTGTTGCAGATTACGTACGTGATTGCGCCGGCACTGTCACTGCGCCGGCACTGTCACTGCGAGCACTGTGTTGCCACTGACATTAACATGTGTGCCTCGTTCATAGACAATGTAAGTACATATAAAAGAATAATTGTCATGGGGTGGCGTAAATATGGCGGACCTGTGATATTTTTTTGATTTTCACTGATATGTATGAATCGGCCTTAAGATTGTCTTTTTACCCCATTTAAATAAAAATACGATCACCTATGTAGATTATTTGATCTTTAGAGTTCGCTAATATTCTCCATTGCTATCAAGGACCTGAGCCTTAACGATACGGAGGAAAAGGCGCCCACAAACAATCGCACGAATTAATTTGTTAATGTGTATATGTCCATCACGGTGATCTTGGCCTCTTGTGTATCGTGTGTATCGTGGGGGCTAGGTACTTGAAGTTGAATGGATTTAGAACAAACGAAACACCTTTTCACGCGTAATGTTAAGTTCTACCCCTTTATTCATAGATACCCTATAACAGTTGCTTATTATTTTTCTACTTCTTCTATTGGCATAAGTCAGAGAAACAAAATTATATATTAATCCTGCTAAGTAGTAGTTCTAAGTTAAGGGGCTTCCCTGACCCGAACAGCGCCGCCACCTATTTTATTGTATTATTACAATAAACAAAAGATATTCAAAAATCCATTGGCCCGTTTTTGATACCTATCAAGCTGTTTTTTTAATGCCTCTGTAATAGTTTTTTTATGAATAGTTTAGGAAGAGATGTGAAAAACCGAGTTTGGTGGCCAAAAAGTGAAACTTCGCATCTCTTCCTAAGCTAAAAATTAAACTTTGTGAGTTACTCGTATTAAAGAAAACTTATGATAGTTATCTATATAAATACAAACGGACCTGGGGATTTTTGAAAATTCCTTTGTTAGTCCGTAATAATATGATGAAATAGGTGGCGCCGTTAGTTTGGGTCTGGGAACCACATTCAGGCGCATAGTGTTATGACATTACCGCCACTCTTAATTTTTTCTTGTATTATCTTTATGGAAAAGAATTACCAAAAGTTCTCGACGCCAATTGATAAAACCAAGTATAAGGTATTTTTTAATACCACTGAAATAGTTTTGTTTTATTTCGATAATCAGAAAATGGGTTTTTACTTTGGTGGCCACCAAACGCAATAAACCATTTTCTGCTAATACTAAATGAAATAAAACTATTACAGAGGTATCAAAAACTAGTTTATACTGGGTATTATCCAATGGCGTCGAGAACTTTTGGTCATTCTTTTCCATAACTATAATACAAGAAAAAAAAGAGTGGCGCTAGTGTCACATCACAATTTGCCTTAATAAATCATGATTGGTACGGCGATATGACTGGTGGTTCAAGCCTTAGCAAGGTAAGTTAACAGAATATTTCCACCCACAGGTAACTCTCAACATGCTGAATGCGACAGAAAATGAAGTCGACGTGGAAGGCCTTGGAGGTGACGTCAAATTGGATTTTGAAAACAACGACGACGTACCAACTTGAACTGTCGACATTGTCCTGCAAGCGACCTCAGTGAGTGATTAGTTAAGTAGTTTAATTGGTAAGCCTATATTGTATCAGCGAACCGCGGACATCACACACTAAAGTTCTCAGCTTGGAGTCACCATTTTAGGATGTTTCTACTTAAGTATAAGAACTTAAATCATTTTCAATACAATTCTAAATTGACCTTTGTATACATAAAATTAATATTGTTTGGATAACCCAATGTATTTTCCCACAACCTTAATATAATTATTATATTAGTAAAAAAGAATCCATCTTGTATATAAATATATAATTCACATAAGTCTACTAACTTCTATTCTTTATTAGGACCAACACATAACAAACTACTTGTTTATTTATGAAAAATAACTATTTCAATATCCGAAACTTTAAGAATTCACAAAAATATTGGAAATAGTAGATTTTGTACAAAATATTTATAGGCTGGATGTTTGGTTCGTGGAGCAACAATTGTGTAAAAAATATATATAATAACTGTTATAATTGTGGTTCCACTGGAGAGTCAAAAATGTTTGTTATAATAGTATTTCGCTTTTAGCATACTAATTAGGCTCAACTAACTATTATTATAATATGCATATTTCTTCACATAATATTCATCTATCAGTTTTTTTTATAAAATATAAAGATCTGCGTTAGGTTCATAAAACGACCAAAAATAATTTATTTTAGTCAAATTAGTGGAAAGGTTCCAACCATCTAGTAAGGCCTTCTATTACATTCTATTACATCTATTACGTTGTATCCTCTAAGAGAAACTTATGCACAAAATTACTTTCTAAAATCAAAATTACTAAAATAGTTGTTTTTTTTTAACTGACTACGATGAGGGTTATGATTTTGACACCCTATGTATGTATGTAGCCGATTTATATGTTCCCACGTATCGCTGAAACTACTGGTCCGATTTCAACAAATGAGGTGTCGTATGATTCGTCTTAATAGCCCGATGGCTATGTGACGTCAGATAAAAATGGGGGTCTAACGATATAGCGGGGTCTAAGAAAGGGTCGAAAATCTGAATGTTAGTAAATATGCTCGTGTGTGGTATCATTGCAAAGGTCCTTGATGGTACTTTCCGAAACTGTTTCTAAAATTTATGTGAGGTTAACGATTCTCAAACTACTAGCAAAAAGGTGTAAAAAATATAGTTGAAAATTGAACCCGACTACATAAAAGTTTTAAGCAAGCATTCACCTACTCTCCATAGCTTTTTTTTATACTTAAATTCACCTATTCTCCATAGCTTTTTTTGTGATACTTAGGTAGTCGGAGGCACCCACCCCATATACCTAGGGTACAATTAGTAACAAAGGCGGCCTCCTCCTCTTTTATATGTATAAAAGACAAGAGCGTTAACGAATCGACATACGGTAATAAAAAAAAAACAATTAAAAATGTAGCTCGCTTTAGCCTCTATAATCTATTATTTTGTGATATGTTAAGAAAACCTGTCTTTTCACAATCAAAACAGTTACTCTCCTCCGTAGATCGAGACACGTTCTCGGTGACCCCGTTTACCCGATCACCGCCGCTAACCCGGAGGTGACGGCTCCTAAGTGGTGGCCCTTGCGCGTGTCGCCCCAACCTAACTTTACCGGCGAGACGCCCTCTGCGCCCGCCAAAAGTCCGGTAACACTGTCATGGCCATCTGCGGTCAACAGCATTATAATCATTTAGAAAAAAAAACAGTTAACTGAAATAGTAGATTTTTATAAAATCAATTAAGGAAAATAATGAATGAACGGATTCAAGTTGGCCTCAAGTTTTTGTAGAAGTGGGCCCACGGAGGGTCTCGGTAGAACAATATTGTGAAATATCGGTGGTAGGTTAATTGACTTTGAACTGACGATAATTATACAGACAGAACGAACCTTTCGAATGATTTTTTCGTTCACTTAGAGATACCTAAATCCCCATCCCCATCTATACCTAAAGTATAGATTGCGTAATGGTAGGTGATTTCAATGTGAATTGGTTCGGTGACATTACTTCTGACCGTAAAAAACTTTTTGACTTACTTTTGGCCCATGGCATGACTAACTTTGTGGATTTCCCGACTAGAATAATGGCAACTACCTCAACTTGCCTAGATCATTTTTATGCAAACTTACCGGCGGCCGCCGCTATTAGAACGGAACCTATAGTAACTAATCTGAGTGATCACTTGGCGGTCCGCGGTGAGATTTCGTGTACCCGACGGTGTACGGAACCCCGTACTCAGCCCATCCAAGACATGTCTACTATCTTCCTCATGGACTTGGAATTATTATTACTACTTTTGATTAAATCTGAGTAATGGTTCACCTTAGTGTATTTAATAAGCATGTCAAGTTTATAATTTAGATTCGAAATAAATAAAGGAATTGAGTCATCATGGGTAGAATAATTAAAATTTAACATGTCAATAATAAGGGATTTCATTTTCATAATATCTATCAGGAGTCGACCATAACGATATAATGGACTATCCATGGAACTCTTGAGAGGCGCCATAGTACCCCTGGCCCCGGTGCTGGGTCACCTCTTTAATGCGTGCCTCGAAGAAGGCGTCTATCCGCAGGTGTTAAAAGTAAGCAAGGTATCACCTATCTTTAAAGGTAAGGGCAGACGCTGCCCTTCATCGTGATCGTGCAAGTGACAGTATATGTTCGCTCGAACTTAGGCGTGTTCATGAAAAACGGTGCCGGAACGCGGAACGCAGGAAAGCTCGCAACCATCGCCCGCTCCCTCACGAAGTCCTCAAAGATAACTCATGTGATGGGTTCGGCATTGTACAACAAACTACCAGACTCTGTCACATCTGATGGCAGTCTACCTATCTTGTTTTAAAGTAAGACTGAAACATTGGCTTGTCGAGCAGAATTTATATTCTGTGAACGAACTATTACAAATGTAAACCTTATTATGTATTCGCATTTATGTTTTTTTTTTTATTTTTTTATTTTGTAATGTAAATACAATTCTTTATTTATCTACGAAATTTTGACGAGTAAATTGGTTTTATAAATAATTAGTATTTCTGTATGATTCAATACGGGGTTGATATTTAGGTACGTAGATGTATTTATAAGTAAATGATTTATTAATAACTATAAGATTAAGACATAGTGGTTTCATATTGTTATGATTTATCTGAAACTTTATCTTAATTGTCTACTCCCTAGTTCTGCAAATAATAGTTTTTAACCTCTTTTTATAATACATAATCTGTTATTATAAAACACTAGTTAAGCAGTGTTATATCTCTAACACTGACTTCTGTGGACATAAGTCAATAGGTTTGAAATAACTCAGTTGACAACTGCTGAGAGTTAGCATTCTATTGTGAATAAGTCCTTATATTCTCCGGTGAATTACAATCTGGGTCTCTTCTAGACTTTCGTGATACACCGTCGGCCACATCGTCACTTTCCATCAGGTGATATTGTGGTCAAACGAAAGTCTATACATGTACTATTCAAAAAAAGACAATAAAATGTTACTCTTAACAGTAAGTGTTAATCCTGAAATTAAGATTTCTATGGAAGACAAAATCTCGCAGCTACCGTTCGCGTTTGCTTAGTTCTGAATATTATATACATATAATCAGAATAAAAATATAAATAACAGTAAATACTAGTTTAATTTCTTTATATTATTTGATTGTTATTTTCTTCGTCAATAAAGATATTGTCTCTAAAAAAAAAAAAAATCAGAGTAAGAATGAATTCAGATTTATATTTTGACTAAGTACTCCCATAAAATGTACTAATTTGAATTACACGTTAGTTACTTTTTGAATTCGTTTTACTATCTGAAACCAAGTCGAAATTAAATAAATGTTTAGGTACTTTACATTTATTAAAAATAACAAATATCCTGCTTAGTGATTCGAAACTAAATAAGTAAAAACTAAAGTAATCTTTATTATTAAGTAAACACCTTAAATTATAAAGACAATATAAAGTAGTGTATGGAAAATAGCGTATCATAAGTTGAAGGCTTCTTTTATTACATAGTTAGATTGCTATAGTTCTAGCTAGATGAATATACTGTACGACGCCTTTTTGAGCGATGTTTTTTCACTTTGAAGTAACTCGATAAACCTTTGTATAACCTACCTTCGTACTTATGGAATGTTATTTAGAGCAAATACGGAGAGGAGGCGGCCTAAGCAAATGCGCACTGTGATTCCCAACTAGGTCCTGACATCATCACAGTAGGCGTGGCCTAAGTCAGTGTACTGTCGGCGTTCGTCCAGTGCACAGGTCTGTCAATATTGCATTTCCGTGTTATTTTCATGTTACTAAGAAGAAAAGAACGAACTGTTGGTTCTTATCGTGTAAAAACTATTCGGATAGACGACGTTCTGATGCTATGGAATGCATCACATTTTATGCGAATTTAATAGTTCTAGAAAAATCTCTTAACGTGTCGGCGCGGCGTCTCCAAATATTTATTTATTTAGTTGAAAAATAAACAGCTAATTAAACTTAAATCAGTATATATATTAGTATAACTGAAGCTTAATAGTTTTCGCTTATATAGTTAAATATCTTAAATTTATATACATAACAAATATAATAATAAAATCCATCAGAGCAAAGTGGTTTGATTGGTCTAAATAGTAAAAATAATATAATACCATAATATTGATATGAAAAATCTTAATAAATATATCTGTTTATGTAAATGTCCGTTCATATAATTTAATAACATACTTGCTGCTGAGAATTGAAACAGATTTTTTTTTTAATACTGTTTGTTTAAATATGTTTTTCTTGGTGTGAAAAAGATCAACTTGTGAGTAGTGTGTATTATAGGTAGGTACGCATTGTGCGAGACAGGAAAGAGTTCTTACGGTAATTAGTGAAGTATAGATTAAGATTGGTTCTTCTCTCGTTGGTGGTGGGAATATAAATCTACTTGACGATACATGGCGACACTTTGTGTCATAGGACATCAAAGTGCGTAGTATGTACGTAATCATACATACTAAAATTGGTTCTAATTAAATTCCTAAAGACTTTTTAGTCGCCAAAAGATGATTTTTTGCAATTATTATAACTATTTTTAACAGACCGCAACTATCGTCAACTTTGAACAACACGTATGAACAGAACAAAAACACCGGGTCGTAATTAGAATCCATTTATTTTCCGAGTGTCCCACGGCTAATCTTCATCAATGGCAAGTATATAAAAATAAGCCTCCTTTAAATTAAATATTCTATCTACATTATTTTAAGTACTTTTTCTCCGTGAGACAAGTATTATTATAACACTTGTTGTTTAGTTAATATAAAGTACTTGAAACCCACCTATCACTTAAATATTAATTATGTATGTAGGTACTTATGCTCTAGATTTCCACCTCAAGAGAATCTTAGACCGTAATGGATCACAAAAATTAAAAGACAAGGCTTGGACTACAGAAAACTACAAAGATTTGTTCTT
Organism: Eupithecia insigniata; assembly: GCA_947859395.1. NCBI lineage: Eukaryota > Metazoa > Arthropoda > Insecta > Lepidoptera > Geometridae > Eupithecia > Eupithecia insigniata. The sequence continues at coordinate 18,000,921 of OX401993.1, forward strand.
GCCATTTTAATGATGAAGACTTATCAGTCACAAAAAGGTCCTTAGAAAATTAAAGAGATTTTATACATTACTTTGTATAAAACTAGTGGTTAAAATTCTGAGTACGTCCCTATTACATCCTACACCTATGTGATCCTACGTGATAACTAGTGTGAGGTAGTTAAACTACGTAGTAACATCAATAGGTACAGAATGCAGCGAATAGTTATACCATCGAGCGGTAGATGGAAAATAAAAAAGTGGGCGGGATCTAACTCCCCTCACCCCGTTAATTGTCACGCGTTGTTTCTTGGGGAAATATAATTACAACACCTCTCTGTATTTGCTCCGTGGGTTATACAGACTCTTTAATTTTATTTGTCTTTATCTAATTTAGCACAGAGTTCTATTGCTATGTTGTTTTTTATAATTTTGTTTTCATCTTAGTTAAGATTATATTATATCTTAATTTTGCAAATAAACCTTTTGAGTTTGATTTTGTTTCTTTTCTTTATATCCCTATTGTTTAATTATTAATTAATTATAAGTAAATATTTTTTTTTACATTTTCCTTGTAATTTTGCGTATTTTATATTTGACAGTCATGTGCATAGTGGGAAAACAATAGTATTCAAGTACGTAATTTTTTTTTATAATACGCGAAAATTATTACTCTAGTTTTACTATCTGATATAAGGTAAGGATCAGGTAAATATCTAGGTTAGGAGAGATACCTACAGTACAACTTATAATAATAAATAGGCCATATTTTGGTCTGCTATCATGACATGACCCAGTGGATCTGCTCCACTTTCTAATACGAATAGTGCGAGTGAACTCGCGCGCTCAGGTTTTCGAACTTTTGACATCTTCAATATGTTTCAAACAGTATGAATATAACAATTTTCATAAACTGTTTTGCTATGTACAAATCAATACCTTTCATTTGATATTGAACTCAATGTAACATTAACATCCCACTTTTGAAAATTCGTTTTTTACCATTTTGTAAAGTGTCCTACTTACAAATATTTCTTGGGGTGATGTCTCGTAGCTCGTCTGGGCTGAGCAGGTACTTGCCCAAATGAGTGTTACGTTTTTGCATCAGGGGTCCACACTCTCCTAGCAGATGGAGGGGTGTTTCATCCGCCTCCTCACAGAGTATGCAGGATTTTGTGTCGCATAGCCCCAAATTGAACACGACCGGTTAGGGTTCTTGTCATGATGCGAAGGTTGTCTCTGCTTAGCGCTAGGATTTGGTTGGTGTACCATGTATCGAAGGCAGAATCAGAGATTTTGAATGACTCATGCCGTTGGAATTTTTCCAGACCTTGGTCGATTCCTCGTAGTAGGCGTTCAAAAGGATTCTTTGAGCCAGGCTTTTACGTATGCCACAAAACGGTCCGGGTAGTCTTTGAGTTATACCAGGCAAAATCCGATACCTGTGACTTACGTTCCTGTGAATTCAAAATATCTGTGACAAATACCTATGACAAAATACTAGCTAGTATTTCTACCAATCACGTACATATTCAGTGTTTTACTGATTGAATAATATATTTATTGTAGCGATGACTGAGTAAGTAGCAGTAGCATGTTGATTAACCGAATAAATTTAAACGGTATTTTCTTCAACAACTTTGTTACATTGCGGGATACATTTCCAAGTTTAAAATACTAGGTGTATCTCATTCTGACTTAGTTATATTATCAAAGAGAAAATAATATAGAAGCGATATTATCTAACTGAAGCGGTTTAATGCGTCGGTACCTATCGTGACACTGGCACTGCCTGTGTGAAAGTTACAGATATATTTAGTTTCTATCACTGTGACATACCGCCAATTTTCTATATCCATGACTTTTATCAGTGACGATAAATACGCCTCAAGCCTAGTTCGGGGCCAAACTGGCCCTGGAACGCGCCAGTTCATTGGCACACTCATTGCCGTTGATTCCCGCGTGTCCCGGTACCCATCATAGGACAACTCTCTTGTTCAGGCCCAGAGCGTTCAGGCGTGACAGACAGTCCTCGACTAACCTGGACGTGATGACCTTGGAGTCCAGTGCTAGGAGGTCAGCCTGGCTGTCAGAGTTGATTAAAATGGTTTGATTGGCATATCGCTTTTGCAGATTTATATCGGCGCATTCAAGAATGGCAAATACTTCTTAGAAGTATTTGCCATTGCAACGCTAGAGGCGTAGCTACCCAGGTTAGTACTACTGCTAAACCTAGGTCGCTCTCCATACGCTCCATAGCCTACGTCCGGATCAATTTTGTTGCCGTCTGTGTACCAGAACAGGCTCCCGTCCTTGCAGAGTAGTTGGTTGCTGGAACGGTCTTCTCTGGATGGCATTTCCACTGTGTAGTGTTTTTCAAAATCATGTCGTGGCAGCATGACATCAGTAGTCATGCTCAGTATGGGTGATTCCAGAGTAGAATCTATCAAAGATCACAGTTTCTGAGAAAGCCAGTTCTTTCGGCCCAGGGTGCTGGCCCTATGCATGCTGGTCTTTACCTCCTTATGTATGTACATTTGAAGCGGAGGTAGTCCCAGCAAGGCGTTTAGTGCCAGCCCCGGGGATGTGGACATGGCTCCTGTGGCCATAACGCAAGCAGTCCTTTGCTTATTTTGGTGATTGCGGTCGTCTGAAAGGCCTTGTTGTACCATACCAAGGAGGCGTATGAGTGATTATCGACCTTACAAGAGCAGTGTACAGCGACAGGGCAATTCTGGGCTTGACGCCCCAGTTGTTGCCCACCAGTCTGCCGCTAGCACCTAGTGCCATCTTAGCTTTATGCAAGACGTTGGCTAGGTGAGCGTTCCACTTCAGTTTTTGTCGATTGTAACGCCCAAGTAACTTCTGTGGAAAAGGTTATGATTTTACCGTTAAGTTTAGGCTTTACAAGCTTGTCTAGCCTTCGCTTATTTGTGAAAGGTATAATCACATTTTTGTCAGCGTTGACTGAGAGTTCGCTGTTGCTGCAAAGGGGGGGGGGGGGGGGGGGGGGGCACTGCGGGGGCAAACAGAGAGCGCCATCCTGCAACGCGCAAAATTTCAATTCCATCCTTTCTCATGAACCCTTCTGAATTCCGGGATAAAAAGTTTTTTATTCCCTTTCTTGTAATATGAACTTAAATCATGCTAAATTTAATTTGAATACCTTCAGTAGTTTCGGCGTTATGCGCAGCCAAGAAATTTTACTTTCATCCCCACTCCTAAGGGAACCCTATTGAAATCCGGGATATAATGTATCCTATGTCCTTCCTCATAGTATGAACTCAAATCCTGCAAAGTTTAATTTGAATACATTTGGTAGTTTCTGCGCTACGCGCAGCCAAAAAAAATTACTTTCGGCCCCTCTCCCAAGAGAACCCTATTGAAATCTGGGATAAAAAGTATCCTATTTCCTTCATCATAGTATGATCTCAAATTCTGCCAAGTTTCATTTGAATACATTCAGTAGTTCCGACGCTATGCGCAGCCAACAAATTTTACTTTCATCCCCTCTCCCAAAGGAACCCTATTGAAATCCGGGATAAAAAGTATACTATGTCCTTCCTCGTAGTATGAACTCATATTCTGCCAAGCCTTAATTTCAATACGTTTAGTAGTTTCAGAGCTATGCGCGGCCAAGACACAGACAATCAGACAGACATGATGGAAAAAAAATCATTTTTGGCATCAGTATCGATAACAGAGTGCCCCCCCCCCCCAAAAAAAAAAACTAAATATCTTCAATGTACAGAATTGGACCTGTTACAGTTTTATAATAAGTATAGATAATTTCCTTCCGGGCTGTTTGGAACTAATCTCAAAATACCCATTACTTCATACGACCTAAGATCTAAAAGAACTTTTCTCATAAGGGATGAAACCCGAATGGACTTACTACCAATAAGAGCGATTCTCAATATATGCTATTGTCAATAAGAATCAATTCCAAATGAACCGAGTCTCATTTAAACTTATTCCCAAAACGTCTCATTCCCAAAATACACTAAATTCGAGTATCAAAGTACTGGATTATCATAAAAACTGATTTCCAAAACATACTAGTCCCTAAACACACTAAACTCCGTCACTCGACGCTAAGGCACTCGCCGTCGCGGGAATCGACATCCGCGGATTCGACATGACGGAACAATTCATTTATTCTCTCTTATAGAGCAAAATCATAAGCACATTTTTGACGCAGTCAAATTTCAATATCATAAGGGAATAAAGGTTGTTTCATGTAGCAAATAAAAAAATCTTAATGCGTTTAGCCTCTCAATAGACCTGATGACGTGCGATGGGGGAAAAAGCCAAGTTTTTCAAAACTTTATGGAATTAAGAAATCTACTAATTTAAGGAAAATCCCGACCACTGCTGGTCACAGGTTTCCTCTCGTGAGGGAGGGGATTCTATTCTATTCTACTCAAAATAAAATATAAACAAATATGTATGATGTACAAATGTAATATGTAGGTACGTCCAACAAAATTTAAATTTAAAAAAGCTCTTTACTTCATATAGTTTTTAACATACTTCCATGTAAGTAATATAACGTTAACTACCTACATACTTTTCATAACTAAACATTTTTCTTCTTACACTACAAATAAACTAAAATTTTCTTGACGAAATCACCAGGCCATCATTTAAGTGAACTTCGATTTCAATTTATCTGAGTCGCTTTTTTAATTTGATGACATTTTCTAAAAATGTTGTGGGAGTCATAAGTCCCAGGCTCAAGTCAGTCAATTGTTTTTGGTACTTGTTATCGAAGATAATATCACATCGTCGTCTATTTGCGTGACTAAACAACGAGTTGGTTATGCGAGTGTCCTGGTATTTGGCTTCATTCCTTAATTTATATAAAAAGCGTACTAAGGTCGGTTTATGAGGCATGCGTACATTAAGTCTTCGATGCCAACCTTCTACTGGATTATTGCTACGGTGTTTTTCTTGACTGCAACTTAGTCTATGAGCTCCTAACTTCATCCACTGTTTCTCCATATACATTTTGAACAACATCATTTCTCTGGTGGTGGGTGCCTGAGTAATGTAACCCAAAAATCGTGAATCTCAGACTCGGGTAACAGTGGTATAACAGCACACATTTGAACTGTTTTACGGCCCTCCATACTAGTATCAATTTTCAAACATTTTGCTTTCCTCCAAACCGCACGATAGAAGTGGTAAAAGCATCCCTTGATCTCACAGTTTGGGAAAATAGATTCACATGCATTTAATTGTGCGAGCTCGTAGTCACACTTAACCTGTCAATAATTAAGCCCATTGTGTCACGCAGTAACATAAAAAATCTGCAATAAGTATTTTCGGTTTTGTTTGGCAATAATGCAAAAAGTATGGGTACAACATTCGTGGTGGTTGTGCTATTAGTGCCTACGTCGACGTGGACGGTGTAAAGTTGGTAAAAGGGTTTTGGCACCCTTTTAAACGTCCCATCACCGAAGTATTAGTATTAGTATGTACGCAAAAACTCTGTCAGGAGGTATAAAGCTGTGGCCAAGTTACTGGAAAAATTATCTCAGCTTTAGAAATATCATACTGCGTGTCGTGTAGCCATTTACAAACCATCCCAATTAATGTCGAGTTCTTATTCTGGCCACCACAGCCAAAAAAATCGTCAGACATAAGTCTGACGATTTTTTTTCCTTCTATATTCAATCGATTCAGGCAGTGATAAACGCAAGATGATATTTCGTTAGAACCTTTTAATGCCGTATCTTCAGTCCAAACATATGAGCTGACATTTTCACGTGTCAAACTAGATTTGGAGTTGCCCTCAACGATTGTAAAATTGTATATATGAGTCATAGAAGCAAAGGTAGCAACATCCATGTCTACTAAAATAACGGTAGGCATTTTTTTTGTTTTCTTTGCGTGTAGTAGCAGAATAGTAATTATAAGTTACAATAATAATAACCAATGATGTTATTATCAGATATTATAGACCAGAATTACTGAATAAACTCTCTATTTTCCAAAAATAGGAAATACAATTTGGATGTTGCTGGTTTTGCTATAATCGTTTTGCATTTCAAAATGGCAGCTATTGATGGATGATTAAGTGTTAAAATCTTGATACTTGCTTGAACCTAATGTTTTTTTAGTCAACATGGTATGTGTTGACTAAAAAAACCTACCTACTTTTTTTACTAAAAAAATGTCTCGAAGCGTATCGTGACCATTGGATTAAATTATTATTATTTTGAATTCTTATTGATTATGATCTTATTAATTTTATGAAATAAAACTAGTGTATCGTATTATCGAATATTGTTTATACATGAAAACTTATACTACTTACAAACTATCTACACATGCATGTCATCAATCTCCTCACGCGGCTCACAAAACACCTCTCCATCCTCGGCGGACTGACCTTGTTGGCTACTTTCTTCAGTTAGGTCATCACACTCCTGCAGCAACTGCTTAAAAAATTGCAATTCCTCGTTTTGCTGCCAATCATTACCCCAGTGGCTTTTTAGTAAAGTTAACGTATCTTTTTTCTTAGCAGCTGTTAAATTGTTTGATGGATGTATTTTTTTTGGATTCATCATAGCGCTAATTTTCCCTGTCCTACTAACATTTTTACTAACTCCATCGTCAGTTTTATAATGTAAGTGTCCTTGAATAAGAATGTTCCCGTGTCTCTTAGACCTTTTCAAAATGTAACGCTTACATTCTTTGAATTTAAAATGCCAGTTACTTACAGGTTACAGGATTTCCTGGGTAGCTGTTTTCCAATCAAATACTTCACATTCTCCTACTGATTGAGAAGAATATACCTCGGTCCCAAATTGGTAACAGTACTGAAGTTTGAAATTATTTCCAAGTATTTTTCGGGGCTGTTTATGACTTCGTGTCGACGGACTTCTTTCTCGATTTTAGCAAAAACACGATAAGGTGGTATGTAAGAGTGGCCGACAATTGGGAACACTAGCTCTATTTGTTTAATATTTTGCGGAGCTTCTGTCATCCATTTTGAGAGCATAGCTAACATGATCGTATTTTTGTTTTGGCCTGCACAACCGTCAGCTACGAGTCGTATTGTTTCGAAATCAGATAGTTCGGTATTTTTCAATCTGTGGTAAACTGCCGATGCAATTTCATTGGCCGCTTTTGGGTAAGTATTTTCAGTCCAACAGTAGGCAAATACATTTTCAGGAGTTAGCTTGCTTTTTGAAGAGCTCTCTACTATTGTGAAATTGTACAAATAAACATTTCTCAGGTAATAGGCGACTTGGTCCGGAACTTTCAGCAAAATTTTTTTCGCATTCGAATGAAAGCGTCTTCAGATTTTGGTCTTCTTCTCTAACTTTCTCGAAAAAAGCTTTATTCCTTAATTTATGCAGTCTTTGTCCTATCATGAGGTCATTTCGTGGTCGTATTTCCTTTTCGCGTCTTATTTTTGATGAAAATCTCAAACAAGTTGCACAAACATCTGTCCAAAGCCAAGATTGTAATTTGAGTTGAATGTGTGTCGAAAGTAGGACTTTTACTTGTAAGTCATTACTCGCTTCCATATTGTACTGCTTCCATAATTTGTTAATGGACAATTCAGATGATAAATAGTACCTTTTAGTATTTTCTCTACAGTAATGAGGTTCCTCGCATGGAATTTTATTGACAAAGCTCTTAATTGCTTCGCGTTTGTGCAGATATTTCATAGAAACACGGTCACCTCCTCTTTTTTCTGTTAAAAGTTTTCCGGTCTCATAATAAGTCTTCATAACACTTTGCACTCTATACTTCGTTATTTGTAAAACCGTTAAAAAGTATTTTTGACATACTTGTACGTTCTTATTTATCGATTTACAATGCTTTAGTAAAAAAGCGTCTTGTTTCAATTTATCGGGTTCTGCATAAAAGTTTCCAAAAAACTGCTTCAAGTCGACCATTGATATATCCATGCAGTGAAAAGTTTTCGTGTGACGACACAGCATTCTCTTCGGAAGAGTAGCAGCAGAATATCTAAAACAAAAATATACTTATTTTGCATATAAAATTAAAACTTAAACGTTTTCAACGACTTCAATCTATACGTAATTATTAGAAACACACTAGAAATTAATAACTTTCATGAAAAAAAACATCTAGTTTCATGCATACAAAACAAAGAGATGAATTAAGATAATCTGCCTTTTTAGAAGTTGGTTAATAAACTATTGTTGTTATTGTTTAAGGTATAACCATAACAACAATAGTTTATTAACCTACCTTAGTTATCTTAGTACCTTCCTAAATTATCTTCCTCTAATTTTAATTTCGAAGCTAAGATAAATAAAATTTAATCTGAGCGTCTAAATTGACAATTTAAATAAACAAAAACTGATTAAAATAATAATGCTTGAAAAATATATTGAAATGATCAAAATTATCTAATTGCACTATAACTTACCGTTTTTTCTTCGCTTGGTTTCTCTTCCATTTTTCGGGTTCTGCACTTCTCTTCCGGATGTTTTTATTATCACAGGGGGTGGGAAAACATTCCATGTTTAGGGTTCATTAATCTTTTTGAAAGTTTCATAACTATTTATTTTTTAAAATTGCTGTTTTACGCACGTAAACTACAAACACAACCAGTGAAATTGTTGGGTAATGGCGTTCAAATAACGACACCTGATTGGTCTAAACGGATGTTGCTGTCTATGCTTTAACAATGATGGGATAAAGCTGTTTTTGCTACCAACCTCAATCTAAAACACTTATTTTGTATAGGATGTTACTAGTTTTGACACGATTTTATTATTCGGTCAAGTAAACTTGTCAGAACACTATCAAACTGCATTAAAAGTTGCCACATTAAATAAATGGGATGTTGCTACCTTTGCTTCTATAACCCCCGAATACTCAAACGCAACTCAGATTTAAGCACGTCTCAAGCGACGAATTTTTGACAGATATTCATTAAAAACTGTAAAAAAATGGAGACTTGAGACGCGCTTAAATCTGAGTTGCGTTTGAGTATTCGGACGTATGACTCATATTACTGCCTCGAATAGTAAGTCGATTGATCGGGCACCCTGGGCATTGGTAAATTTTTTTGGCAATCGAATGATAAAATAAGTATTTCTGGGTCTTCATCTTTTAATAGTTGGAATAAGCATTTTGCTCGTGCTTTGTGAATTAAATATTGCGCACGTATGGTTTCTTTTGTCTGCGCTGCTTGGCATCCTTTTTAGTTTTTCCAAAAACTGCAGGCAATCGGAGCAAACATCTTGTCTGGGCGTTCCAAACCCAATGTTGAAAGTGGTATTGAAAACCTTTCTAAAATAAGATTTTGTTACCGAAAATCCGGGCATGGCTTGGTCTTCGTACATTTTGTACATCTTAGAAATGTTGAGACTCGGGTCGAGGTTAATTCTCTGTTTAATTCTGCCCCTGCAGTAATGTGAATCCAAAGGTTTGAATTTCTTGATAAATTTCTGAACTGACTCTAATTTTGATCTAAATGCAAATTTCTTGCGGTCTCCTTTCCCCTCTTCTCTCAGATGCACTGGTTCCAGTTTCAGCAAATCTTTTAGTGACGCCTTTTATTCTCCCCTGTTTTGTAAAGCGCGGCTTCGCACGCGCTTTTCCCTTCCAGTTCCTTCACAGTTTCCCTTCATTGTTAATCGAGAGGATGGTTAGGTATTTTCCTAATATTTCCCTCTTCGTAAGACAAAAGGTTGGTTAAATATTTTCGCTTTTGTTTCCTTCTTGTAAACCCTTTTCCTCCTTAGTCACTAAACTTATTTTTATTTCTTATTTTTATTTATTAAATCTATACTAGCACACAGATCCCCCAGTACTATCCAACAATCCTATCCATCCACGGTTGTCTGGTAGAGATCGCTCTCGAGCGATAAGACCGCCACTTGTAACTTAGTTTTAAGATTGTCTTTTTTTGTATTTCTGTTTCTTATCAATAAGTGTGCAATAAAGAATTTTCTATCTATCTAAACTGGAAGAACGCATATCTGCAGTGCTGTAAATCCTTTAGTCGCCTCTTATGACACCTACTATATATGGATGTATAGCACCGTTTGTACTTCATCTGTGGTTCATATTCTTGGGTTGTCTTTATCTTGTGCATCTCTTATTAGTTTTATTTTATTCAGGTGGCTGCACTCATAAGTCAGAGCATACTTAGCGTCCTGTTCGTTGGCATCATATTTACTTTGTAAACCTGATGACGTGTCATTTCATTGTAAAGTAAACACATTTTATCACCATATGATTCTGAAATGGTTTAATTGTTACGTCTTACTTGATCGATTGTTTTCTTGTAAGAGTTGCATTTCGTACCAATATAATTTTGCCCTCATTGCTACTCTAGAGGTTGTTTTCAACTTTCACAGTTTCCCTTCATTGTTAATCGAGAGGATGGTTAGGTATTTTCCTAATATTTCCCTCTTCGTAAGACAAACGGTTGGTTAGATATTTTCGCTTTTGTTTCCTTCTTGTAAACCCTTTTCCTCCTTCGTCACTAAACTGGAAGAACGCATATCTGCAGTGCTGTAAATCCTTTAGTCGCCTCTTATGACACCTACTATATATGGATGTCTAGCACCGTTTGCACTTCATCTGTGGTTCATATTCTTGGGTGGTCTTTATCTTGTGCATTTCTTATTAGTATTATTTTATTCAGATGGCTGCACTCATAAGGCAGAGCATACTTAGCGCCCTGTTCGTCGGCATCAAATTTACTTTGTAAACCTGATGATGTGTCATTTCATGGTAAAGTAAACACATTTTATCACCATATGATGCTGAAATGGTTTAATTATTACGTCTTACTTGATCGATTGTTTTCTTGTAAGAGTTGCATTTCATACCAGTATAATTTTGCCCTCATTGCTACTCGAGAGGTTGCTTTCAACTTTCACAGTTTCCCTTCAATGTTAATCGAGAGGATGGTTATGTATTTTCCTAATATTTCCCTCTTCGTAAGACAAAAGGTTGGTTAGATATTTTCACATTTGTTTCGTTCATGTAAACCGTTTCACAAGCGGGCGTTTGTGGCAGCAGTACGTACACGTAACTGTGCGTCAGTTATTCCGCACATCACAAGCAGCGGTAAGCCCATTGCTCAACACAACACTTACACGACATTTGGGCACAATTCTACGTACCTACGTCAAATAACTATCAGTATTAGAAAACATAATCTCAAACGCCCATGTCCTCAAGGCCCTTACACTTGAAAACGGCTGGGTTTCAAATATAGATGCGCGACTGCGAACTATCTGTCTAGTCGAATGATGAACCACTACTAATTTCCTTATTCGACTTGAATATTAGTAATATACTAATCTTTAAAGTCGAATGAAACTACTAATTAGTAATTACTAATGTCTCTACGAATGGATCTTTCATGGCTCCGATTCGACTTTGTTAGTCGACTGATGGTTTTGAGTGATAGATGGATCAATTATTCGTTGCTCCTGCGGTGATTGCATCGAAACCGACTCAGGCAGTCGAACGAATGACCGCGATTACTAACCAAATTAGTTACTAATTTGCTCTAGTCATTCGAATCGTTCGAATGACTTGTCAAGTCGAATAATTCGAATGAAATCATTCATAGTCGCGCATCTTTAGTTTGAAATACTGCATCTGGAAAAAAAAACTATTACACAAAAAATTTTAGAGCAATTAATTCTTAAAACTAAACATATAAGGTATAATTATAATAAGTAATGAATTAGTGGTATAAAGAAGTGTAGCTCTAAATATAAATGTAACATTAACCAACGCAGCTCTTATTTGGTCTTGGCGGCGTAGAAACGTTGATTGTTCCTCTTCTACCTTAGTTATCACTGCCTGTTGACAAAACATACTTTAGATCGAAAGCAATGGAGATAAATAAGTACACCAAGAGACTAAAGCACATACATATGTCAAAAAGTCATACTTTTCAGGAAAATCAATTTAAACATTTTATCACTCACCTTCGGTTTGCCGACGATATAGTCGCTATGGCAGAATCGCTGGAAGACCTTAGCAGGATTCTCAGAGACCCTTTCCCTAAAAGTGGGTATTAAAATGAACATGGGTAAGACAAATATGTCTAATGCCCATGTCGCACCTTTACCGGTCTATGTGGGGAACGATGTTATCGAAGTTGTTGATCACACATGTCTACCTAGGCCAAATGGTCCAACTAGGTAAATCCAACTTCGATAAAGAGGTCAGCCGACGAATCCAACTCGGATGGGCAGCGTTCGGGAAACTTCGCAATATCTTCTCGTCACAGATACCGCAGAGCCTCAAGACGAAAGTCTTTAACCAATGTGTGTTAACAGTGATGACTTACGGATCCGAGACGTGGTCGCTCACTATAGGCCTTGTGCATAAGCTCAAAGTCACCCAGCGAGCTATGGAGAGAGCTATGCTCGGAGTTTCTCTACGCGATAGGGTCCGGAATACGGAAATTCGTAGAAGAACCAAAGTTACTGATATAGCTCTCAGAATCAGCAGGCTGAAGTGGCGATGGGCAGGCCATATAGCTCGTAGAACCGATACCCGTTGGGGAGTAAAGGTTCTCGAGTGGCGACCGCGATGCAATGTGAAACGGAGTGTGGGAAGACCTCCCACTCGATGGACCGACGACATCGTAGCGGTCGCAGAGAGTCGTTGGATGGAGGCGGCTCAGGACCGCTATTCGTGGTGTCGTTTGGGGGAGGCCTATGTTCAGCGACATAGGCCTCCCCCAAACGCGATTCTATGTATGACATGTACGAGCTGATGATTGATGATGATGATGACATTTTATTATACCGTAAAAGGGGGCTAAATGCATCATTTTTTGTAGAAAACATTATTTCGTGCAAATATTAACAAGTTGTTTCGCTTGAACAATTTTTTTTATAGTAGATCTTCATGTTGTCCATCGTTTACAGTATACCACAGAGATATACCATTCCAAAGGTGCTGTTCTAAATATCGCCGTTTTGGGGGTATTTAGAAATGGCATATTTGATTTCGATTTTTCCCACTTATTCGGAAATGTATTCATTTAGAGAGGGCAAGCGATATTTGGAATGGTATAAAGGTATCTAGCCTATTATTTCAAAGTATTTTTTCTGTCTGATTTGAATAAAAAACAGTTAAATCTAAATCGAAACATTTTTTTAAACATTTTATGAATTGAAAAATTTAGCTAATTGGAACAGAAACTAATATCCTAGAGAATATACATCGATGAAGTTATGTCTTATTTGGAATTTAAAGGCAAGTTATCTAGAAGGTTTTGTAGGTACTGCTTCTTATCTACATAAACATACAACTAAAAAAAAACAACTATGCGAAGGTATTCAAATACTTTTTTATATGAATAGGTGAGTAATATAATTCAAATAAACAATCAAATAGGAAATCAGTTCTATTCTGAGGCATAGATTATGCACAGCACACATATTATTATGGGTAGTTACATATTTTTCCTAGGTACCTATCTATTTTTACTAGGTATTCAAATTTTCGGAAAATCGAAAAAAACAACCCAATGGTACGAACTCTTACATAAACAATTTAAATGTCGCAATTATCTTATTATACGTTAAATCAGTCCTGTTCTAGTCACCGCTATGTACCTACCTAATCAAAATACACAATCAAAATAGGAACTCCGTAATCATAATTATACTTAATGTTAAATAATTATAATGAAAAAACAATTATCAAAATAGGAAATCAGTTCTGTTCTGAGGCATATGTAGCCAGAAAATCTATTATTTCTGACCTAGGTACCTAGTTTTACTAGGTATCAAACTGATTAGAATTATTTAACACAAGCACACAAAATTAATGTTTAGGTCCCTGCATGTTTTTAAAACACTTTCCGAGAAATGGGAGGACAGATTGTCCCCCACAAGAAGTTTCTTCCCGGGTTTAGATTGTGCATATGGAACTATGATGGTATTGAACCAATCTTCGAAGCAAACAGAATCGAACCAACCACTTTTTGATCGGTTGTATCTTGTACCTTCTGGTCCTCTTTGCAGCCATTGGTCACAGAGGTTATCTGTTTTATAAACCACATACAGAGGTAACAATTGTCCATCTGCTGTGCCAGAAAACAAGAAAGAAATTGCAGATTTCGAACTGTTGCAAACCCTTTCCGCATATTTGGTACCCCTCTTATAAATATATTTCTTACTGCCAGGATGGTTTGTTTCGTCATAGTTTATAATACAGTCTGGAGTGACACCTTCAACAGATACAACATAATTTGTGAAAAAGTTATCAATCACCTCCGGTGTGTTTGAAAGACATACTAACTCAAAGGGGCACACTGTAGGGCAGTGAAACATTAGTAGCTATTGCACATAATTTATATTCAAACTAAAAAAAACGAGCATACGAAAAAAGACGAAAAAACATAACGAAAAGTAAATAAAATATCACGAGTTACACTATTTTTGATTTCAAAAAGTTCTCAAGCTTACCTACAGTCCGTCCAGAAAGAGCCCCACTGCTTATAGTTTTATTCATATTGCTAATATTTTACGATTTTTGTAAAGTATTTGCTTTTATTAAGAGAAATAAAACATCAACAAAAAATCAAAACAAACAACTCCAATACTCGTTCCACCGAAATTGCAGTGTTTCCGCTAGTGGAAAATTATTCGGGTTAGTCCAACAAATATTCTGTTTAAGTCTGTTTTTTTTATTCCTTAAATTCTATTGTAATGAAAATAAATCAACATGCATAAATCATATAATACCTACCTATATAAATACAATTTTTTTTGTTTTATCATTAGATGGTTGCAAATGATTTATTATTATGTCGTCAAAACCTTTTGAATGCTTGATTATTTTAATTAAGCATGAATTATAAGCAAAATTAGGTAAGCATGACAATACTTTATCAAAAAATAATACGTGCATTATTTAATTTTGCAAAGGGTGAAACTGGCGACAAATTCACTACAGCGGCCACACTGGCCTTTCATAAAGAGTTGCCAGTTTATAGTAAATTTTAGTCCTTGATAATTAATTTGTACTCTTTCTGGTCGGACTGTACCTTGGGTAGATGAAGGTTTTAACACTCATCTTAACTAACTCCCTTCTTTGGTGAGAATCCATATGAGGCTCGAAATACTGTAATTTGTTTAAAATAGGTCTACACCAAACCAAACTTTTGAATGATCGTATCACTACTGACTGAATTTGTTTCCCACGTCTCGAACAACACTGGCACTTCAGTGTTTTATCAATCCTATTACCTATATAATATTGTAAATGTCAAAGTTTGTAAGGATGGATGTAAAGTGGGTGATAAACGTACGAACTTGAAGTACGCGGGATTTAAGATCGCGAACATGCTACACTCGACGTCGGTGATACACGTGAAGCTTACTCACTCTGTATTGCGATGTTTTCGACACAAGCTTTGTTTTAAGGAGCGAGCAAACGAGCGAAGTCGGGTTACGAGCAAAATTTCAAACTTGTCGGATCGCCAACGAACTTACTCGGCGGTTTTAAAGTACGCGTACTTAAGGTGACACACCAGCGAAAAGGGTCGTCGAGCCGCTAGTTCGCGAACTTACTCGCACGTCTAGCACTCATTTTAGATGTCGATATTTGTTACTCTTTCACGCAAAAACTACTGAACCGATTAGGCTGAAATTTGGTATGGGCATGTTTTGGGACCTGGAATAACATATAGGTTATTTTTATCCCGATAAAACGGAGGCAAAGGCACGGGCAGCAGCTAGTAATCTATATTCTAAATGAGCTACACCCAAGTTATCAAAATACGAACGTTAAGTGGGTGATAACGTCATCCACTTAACGTTCCTAATCACATACCTAAGTCACTTGATATAGTCTAACCAAGTATAAAAATCTAACAGGACCGTTTGACTTAAGTCGACATAATAATAATATATGTTGTTTATATTACCGTGAGATGAGAATGATGATAAGTGACTTATGTATATGCTTTACTCGGTCAATGTATTAATTTATTTGACCGTTGTTGGCATAATAATAACAATAAATGTTTTTTTTTTTACTTATTTGGTTTAGTCTGCAGTCCTTAGTCAAATCATAGTAAGGCCTAGCGCGATATATTTTCTATACAAATTTTTCAAGTGACCGCACACCAGCGTTGCCAGATATTTTTTGTGCCAGGTCGGGATTTTGTAACTTTTTGAGTGAAAAAAGCGGGATTCTTTTGTCGAAAGCGGGACATAGTAAAAAAACGTATATAATCTAAAGTTATTGAATCTTTATCTTTTTATTTGAGTTCAAATTACGTTTACGTGACAATAGATCGCAAAAATATCCATAGAAAATGTTTTTTTAATTAAAATAATATGATATTTTAAATCAGATTTACTCTATCGTAAAATAGTTGAGTCTTATTTATTTGTCGTCTGAATAAAAAAAAATAAAAATAACAGAAATCAATATCAAAAAAGTTTTATTCATTTAAAAATTATGGCGTTACGTTATTGCAACTTACGAAAAGAAAGAATAATTATTTACAAGAATTACTTATTCATATTTATGTGAAGATCTAACTTGTTTTAAAATGTCCTTTTTTTCTTTAATGAAGATGAAAAACTCTCCACAGGATAACTGAAGATTAAACTGTATAAGTAATTCCGCTTTCATTAAATTCACGGAGCAGTTACTTCTAGCATCCGACCATTTTAAATTCATCTGCGAAAAAACGCGTTCAGCAAGGCTATTCTAACTCGATCGAAAACCTTCGTCGACTCGGAATCTGACACATATCCGCGCGAAATTCAAATATTTTAGCGGTTATTAATATTTTCTGTGTTCTACAAGGAATAAAACAACCTAATAAGTAGTTTTTCATAAGTCGCTGACCATTTTCTATCAACTCATGTTCCAATAAAGTACGATTAATGGGGCTTTTAGTAATAATGTTGATTTTAATAATAAATCTCCTAAATTATTAATTTCTCCCAAACTCGAGTCGAATCGAAATTAGTTAAAACATGAATTCATAGAAAATATTTTACAATTTACGTTAAGCTACTTTTTTGCTATTGATGTTGCTTGTAGAACGCAGAAAATATTAAAAACCGCTAAATTATTTGAACTTCGCGCGGATTTGTGTCAGATTTCGAGTCAAGGAAACTTTTCGATCAAGTTAGAATAGCCGTGCTGGAAAGCAGTTTGATGTCGGAATACTTAATATAAAAGACACAAGTTTAAACATATTCTTAGTATCTTTTTCTGGAAACTGTTGAAAGAGCTGGTGCCATTTCTGTGCGGTGGTGGTAGTGGTGTCTTTGCAGTTTTCGGCTAATACGTCCAAGGATGATTTCAGCTAGTTAAATTCTTCATATAAGTTATCAACCGAAATATCGTCTGTCAATTTTATTAATGACACTGCATTTTCAATCATGTCGAAACTAATTTCACTTTTCAGGTTTATGAATTTAAGCCTAGAAAAAATATTTTCATCTGAAAAGTTGTAACGTTTCTCTATATATTCTTGGCAGTTTGTATAAAATTTTTTGAAGTCTTCGATGGCTTTGATCCGTTCAGATTCAACCAATTTATTTAAAATCTGTTTCGTCTGGTAGCCGAAAAACTCATCTTGTAGCCTTTGAGTCAATCTTGAGCGGAAGAGGCATAATGACTCATGCATTTCTGTTATGGCAATATCATTTCCCTGAGACTCTTTTATTAATGCACCAAAAGCACTCATCACATTATGAACAAAATGCATGTAGGCTAGAGTTTTTGTTTCCTCTGCTTCAGAGTAAAAAATATTTTCAATGGCTTTCGCACATGATTCTTGTTTATCAAAGTAGCTTTTCAAAGCAGGCCAAACCTTGATTACTCTCTCAACAGCAGGACAGAGCGACAGAAATCTTGTATTTACGTGACGTAATAATTCGACCCACTCCATTTCCGTAGTTTCAAATATCTCCATCAATTCCGCACGACGTTTAGCTGAATGTGAGAAATGGCCGTATATTTTTAAGATGATAGCTTCTACATCGATGTCTAATCTATCACATGCAAATTTGCTCATGTTATGCAAGATGTGAACTGAACAGTTAGCTTTTAATATTTTTTCGTTTTTGGCAGTAAGATTCGTGAAAACCGAATGATTTGAACCATAGTTTACATTTGCATTGTCGGCACCATACGATGTTACTTGTGATAATTTTAAGTTATTTTTATCCAATGTTTCACAAAGTACCTTTGTTATTTGATCGGCAGTCTCGTCATTACTCTCCACAAAATCTATTAATTTGTTTTGTATTCCTGTGTCAAAACTGAAATATCGCACACATATTGGAAACATTTTCCGATTTCCTTTATTGCTGGCATCCGTGGAAATCGAAAAAAGTAAATCTTCTTTTAAATTTTCGATCACGTCCTTCAAAGCTTCTTTTGCCATTACTTCACGAACTATTGCTTCACTCTTTGTCCTACCACATTTAACATTCTTAGCTATCTTATAATCAGCGTACATGAGCGGTAATAACTTTTGAAAGCAATCCATACTATTGTAGCTTAACGAATGTTTAACGGTGTGATATATAGAAGTAATTTCTGCGGCTGACGTTTTGTACATAATATCATCATGTTCACGATCAGATGTGGAAGTACCCGGTGCCTGGAAATAGCTAGTTATGTTTCTTGCAGCGCGAGAACTAGTGATCTTCGAGTGACTACTTGTTTTTGAATGCTTCACTACGTCGTGTAATCCTCCATGAGAAATAGTAAACTTTTTTTTACAAAGTTTACAGTAAGCTTTATACTCATTCGAAGTCACAATACGCAACCAATTATAATCATTCTGCCAATTTGTATTGTATTTCGTGAGGCGATGTTTTCCTAGTTTGACTTTCTTCTTGGCTGCAATGTCTTCCGGTTCCGAGCAATCCGAAACATCACTATCGGTTTCATTCATCTTAAAACGATTCTAATTAGTAAACTCCAGTAACTTACGAATATAAAACACATATAAACTGGAACCTATTTGCTCACTGCACTGTTTTACAAGCACAAAAACAAATGGTGTTCGTTGTTCCTTCGTACGTAATTGACTAATTGTACCTATGTTCTCGCCAAATAGAAAATTTATAAACAAATGAGAAAAAAGCAGTTCACGCATGCGTGACGCATCCATCTCTCTCGCGCGCGCATTATAGTTCGCGCCATTCACGAAGACGCGCGGTGTGGGTCTTATATCATTGACTTACGGGTCAAATTTCTGTTGTTCAATAATGTTTCATGCGTCTTCGTGAATGGCGCGAACTAAACGCGCCGGGCAGGCGGCCAGTCCATACACCCCCGCCACCCGCCCGCGCTTTCTCAGTACCTCAGTACGCTGCAAGCACGGTCGTTCGAGTTATTTCCGAAAAGCGGGATAGAGCCTGTCCCGCGCGGGACATTTAAATTTGGTTTAAAAATCGGGACGTCCCGCCAAAAGCGGGACGTCTGGCAACGCTGCCGCACACGCAGCTTTACTTTATTTTCTATGGCGTCACGAAGCTATGTCATTGCTTGTATTGCTTGCTTCAAAGCACGGTATATTACTATATGATTAGAAAACTATGTACAATCAATTTTAATAAAAAAATACTACTAAGATCGCAAACAAAAGAACCTCTTTAATATTAAACAAAGGAATTGTTGTTGCGTTGTTGGGGTTTTTCCGCTAAGTATATATGTATTATAACTACGTCTGTGTGTAGGTAAATGTTAAGAAATTTGAAACTGGTTTTTAGTAATACTAAACAATAAAATTTTAATAGAAATTGATCCATTTTTATTTATAGTGATCATTGCGGAAGGATGATGTTCTGGTAATAAATACTAAGACCTTTCTATGTTTTGACTCACCCGGTAAGTGAGAAATGAAAGATTTTTACCGGTGTTTTGTACTTTTTGCAGCAGGGCTGCGCAGCACCCTTTAAAAAAATCTTGCAAATTCTTTCGATAATAGATAAATGCCGGAAACTGTAAGATGGATATAATTTATATCCTTATTATTTAAGACTAGCGGCGCAAACCGGCTTCGCACGGGTATATAACAAAAAACTCAAGAGCCCAAATTTTTTTGAATATTATTATAGTCTATAAACCCCCATAGTGTTGCCTCCCAACAGTGAAAGTATCTTTCAAATCGGTTCAGTAGTTTCGGAATGCAAACAAAGAAACAATCAAATCTTTCCTCTTTATATTATTAAGTATAGATTATGGAGTTACGTGACAGACAACGTACGTTGTTATGTTTTTTGTACTGATGAATGTTGGATAAGATTGATCCAGGGCCCGTACTCGTAAAAACGAAATCGAAGTTTCTGATTATTTTTCGTGCAAACGCTAATCTTATGCAAGCGACATAAAGAGTTGGTTTTGCGCGAAAACGAAAAAGAAACTTCGATTTTCCTTTTCCGAGTAGGCCCCCAGAAGTTTTATAACGGGGACGAAAGTAAAGTAGATAATAGATATTGTGGTTGTGGAGGCATAGGTTACTTTATTACGTGCGGCTGATGAAGTCGCACAGTGTAAAATAAACCCCAATTTTGTTTCATCTCAATATTATAACGAAAACCAATAGTTTTTATCATCATATGCACTAGAGTAAAACTCTGGCATTGATAGACCATGTAGATTTTTTATAAAAAATGACAAAGTTACCCTATGTCCGTATCATGAAATATACAAAATAAATTAAATAAAAAAAACGGGGCTATTTATTTAAGTTTTATGTATTTACAATGGTTATACACATAATAACGGACCATCAAACAAGTTTTTGACTTTCTACTGTGAATAGATTATTAAATAATAATACTTTTATCATTTTTCTTTTTATTTATTCTTCTCCACTTTAATGCCGTATTAGATCGTAATTTCTAAACTAAACGATTGATTAAACCAACCTTTATGTAGGTATAGTATTAAAACCATAATCTAACTCCGCGTTATTTAGAAGTTAAAAGCAATTTTCTGTTTTCGTTAGGGTTGTCACTCCCATATCCGGATATTTTAATCCGGATCAAACTAATTAAAAAAAAAATCTAAGTATTTTCCTCTTCATTCCGAAGGACTTAATTAAGATCGTCGTGGTTATCAGACGTATCACCATCCATTAGAATGTTATTTTCACCAATAAGTTTCAACAGATACATATACTGGCTGCTATTGGTAATGGGACTATTTTTGTTTTATGTTTACGTTTAATTCTAAAATTAACAAGTTGGATGAAACTTATGCTCTGTGGAACAGGTCACACATTGCAGCCTCACTGACTGATTTTTATTGAATAATTTTTTCCCTATCATTTCTTCAGTACATCGTGAAGAAATTATACGAAATTAACAAAATTTAAAATAAATACGTACCTACTTGTTTCGCGATTCAGCCGCTTGTTCAGGCAGCAACCGGTAAAGTCAATGATTCAATTATTTTAGCACCATAACAAGAATTTTATGTAGCGTGACAGTCATTGGATGCCATCTCATACTTTTCCACATACATATGTACCTACTTGTATGCTAGATTTTACCTTTTGATTTACGAACAGTTCTGGATGAGTTATTGGAAAAAACTATTGAAATAATGTATTAATCATCTAAAAGCCACTTATCAATATTCAAATTGCCGGCAAATATTTCACGGTATCGATCGTAAAACGCTGTTAGAGGCTTGTTCCAATACTTGATATTCAGTATTATTGTCAACCTGCCCGTAAAATCTGCGTTTTTGTGTAAAAGAATGAATAATTCATTACAACATTTACAATATTTATCAATATTATAAATTCGAAAGTATGGATATGGTATATAATAGATGTTTTTTATTACTTAATGCGCAAACTGCTCATTAAATTTTCGTTCATATTTGCAAACATGTCGAAAATAATTTGTAATAATATTCATAGGCCACCTTTTATATGGGTTACACACGTGCAAAATCCCAGGCAGAAGCTAGTATATATTAAAAAGCATCTTTTGCTTCATATTCCAACAATAATTCAAAGTATCAAAAGAATTTTTCAGGTTAGGTGGCAGCCCTAGGCCCGAAAAATCCGGATATATCATAAATTGATAATAACGCGAGTTAGATTCTGATTTTAATACTATAGATAAAGGTTAGTTTAATCAATCGTTTACTTTAGAAATTATGATCTAATACGGCATTAAAGTGGAGAAAAATAAACAAAAGAAAAATGATAAAAGTATTATTATTTAATATTCTATTCACAGTAGAAAGTCAAAAATGTGTTTGATAGTCCGTTATTATGTATATAACCATTGTATATACATAAAACTTAAATAAATAGCCCCGTTTTTTTTATTTAATTTATTTTGTATATTTCATGATACGGACATAGGGTAACTTTGACAATTTTTTATAAAGAAACTACATGGTCTATCGATGCCAGAGTTTTACTCTAGTGCTTATGATGATAAAAACTATTGGTTTTCGTTATTATATTGAGATGAAACAAAATTGGGGTTTATTTTACACTGTGAGTCGGAGATGTTAATATTTAATTTACTTAATAATCATACAATTAAATAATTTTAGGGAAACTTGTAGAAATAAAAAATATGTGAGGATAACAAGGGACTAGTTTACTTACTAATAATATTAATAATAAAAAATAATACCTATCTAAATAAGACTATGCATAAACATCTGTAATAATTAACAATAGCAACTGTTCGGGCGCCCGCGATTTTTTTTCATATTTCGGACACATTCGTACTTCCCATCTATTAGTTAGGTAGGGAGTTAGGTCTATTATCTATTAAAAAAAATGGAACATAGTCTTGTTCGCAGGCCTTACTCGCACTTGACGGGTTTATTTGTTATTGTAGCAAGTTTAGGTTAGGTTAAGTTACAAATAATAAATACGCGGCATTTTATCACAATTTATACAGTTGTGAAGAAATATGTTGAGTAACCAAAAGAAAAAAAAACATATTTGAAGTGATTTTAAAGTCACATTTTGGTTCGTTTCAATAAAAACTGATAAATCTATAAGTAAGATAGGTACGTAATATATATATATATAGTATAATTTAAAATCTTATTGTGTGTGTATAATAACACTTTATGACTGTACCCTTCTACTTATTTATACATAATTTCACGATAAAATTACCTAAACAAAGATATACGTATCTGTGTTTACAAAATATATTATAATTATTTTTAGATTAGGTGGTTAACTACCAATTTATTTTCATTTTTTAATCCTTAGTATGTGCATAATTAATAATAACATACTGTTAGTACAGTTTACGAAGTAACATTACCTAATCTAAGTCGAGTAACAAAATTAGTTTTGGCTTTATATAGGATGTTTGTCAAATTAGTGCTGCAGTTATTCTGTTAGTGCCACAGTATAATATAAAATTTACAAACGGGGTCAAAAGTCAATATTATACCTACACAAAATTATACAAACCCTTATTTTGCAAGCTCTGTATTACGTTATACTACAGTCATGTTTTACTGTATCATGGATGTAATAAATTGTAACACTATAACTAGTATACAATATAACTGGGTATAAATTATGATTTTTATGTATTTTTTTTATTAAGATAATAATTATTACACTAACTTTTAAAACGCATGTGACCACAGGTCTATTTCAGTTATATGTCGTTATAGGATACTTATTGTTTCTGGCACAAACATTGTAAATCTTTAAACTATATTTTTATATTTAGTTATGTTACTTTTCTTTCATAGAATAGACTCAGGAAATTGGTACCTATTTATTATATTGTATTGTGTCTAGTTTTTCTACTAATCTTATTTTAATAAGTTCTTGTCTTTCACATGTTGTGTTTTAGACTATTTATATAGATTTTGTCTTATTAACCGAACTTTCCTGAACCCAATTTATGGTCTTGTATTTTTTTTACTTTGTATGAGGTGTATTTGAAATATATGGGACTCAGTGAAACGACTAGTTATGATGCTCGCTCGTTTATTACTGAAGACAATACAAGAGGTGGCGCGGTGCACTGCCGCGCGCCTTACAATCCGTAGCTAGGTAGGTACATATACATCAGTAATATTAACTGATGTTGGTACAAATAAAATTCTATCTTATAAATAATATAAATAAATATAAATTATTTTGGACACACAGCATCACCTAGCCCCAAGCTAAGCAGAGCTTGTGTTATGGGTACCTAGATGACTGATATACTTTATGTATGTAAGTACCTATATAAAACAAGACATACTTATGCACATAGATAAATATTTTTATTATACCTATATCTAGAACACCCGGAACAAATATTCGCAGATTGTTCCAACATTTGTACCAAGGCGGGAATCGAATCCGCAACTACCTGTGATGCAGGCGGACTTTCGGCCGCCGAACCAAATTGTCGGTCGTCTGCTAAGCTACCATGTAGAATGTATCTTTATGGAAATATGATTAATATACTTTTGGTCCTATTTTTTGTATTTGCTATACTTACGAATAATAATGTAACCTAGAGAATCTGTGTGTAGGTTATCATTATCATCATGAATAAATGTTAGATGCAACAGTCTGTATATAAATCTATTTGTTTTATTGAATTTTTTCATCGATACATTTGGATATTTTCCTTTTACTAGTAGGGAATAGAAATACCAACTCTAACAGAGACCTTTTATTCAAAAGGAATATCTACTCAGTGACATATCTGTAGGTTCTCCTTTTTCCTGCCTTTTATTGGTAGGAAAAAGGAATCTTCGTTTATAAAACTTTGCCTTTTATAGAAAAAAGGATTCTCTTAACAGATTTAGATTAAGACACCTTTAAATTTTATGAGTAGGAAAAATAAATCCTTACTGACCGATTATTTCCTTTAATTAGTAAGAAAAGGGAATTCTCAGTGACAGACCAGTGCCTTTTATTAGTAGGAAAAAGGAATCCTCATTATCAGATCTTCGCCTTTTAATAGTGGGAAAAATTAATTCTCATTTATCGATCTTTGTCTTTTACAAGTAAGAGAAAAAGGAATAGGCGCTTTGACAAAAGGATTAACAGGAACTCTAGAAATAATCTTTGCCTGTTGTATTATAAAACCCACAGACAAGTAGGGACCTACCTGGCTGATGACGATGGGAAGACTTCAGGTTTTTGTTAACAAGCAAACAGCAAGTAAGTAAATACGAGTAGGTGAAAATATCCTCATTAATACGTAAAATAGGTACAAGATAGAGTAAATAGGCTAAGCAATGGTAGGAGGATAGGTCCTCGGAAATAGAAAGCTCCTTTTGTATCGAAATACCTATCTACCTAGTAAAACAAGACGTGGTAAGTACCTACATATATAAAAAACTTTTTGCCCGTGGCTTCGCATGTATTGTGTCTATGAAAAATTTAATCAGAATCGAATTCAACCCAGAAGCCCAAAACGGCGCAGCAGCGGTAGCGACATCTAACAGAAAACAGCCAAACTACATAGATCGAACCCTGACTGCAAACACATCGTGCAGTCGATGTTAAAACCTTGTATAACAATGATTAGGCGTTACGTTACAAACTCACACTAGCGCCCCGCGTCACAAAGAAGTTTTTCAAAAAGGGAATGTCTCTTAGCCTCTACCGAAGTAACATTACATAATCTGTGCCACTACACTGCACTTTCGCATCTCTGCCTTGCTTGACCTTAGCTCTGCCAGAACTTTAAGTACATAAAAAATAAATGATAGGTAAGTAGGCACAAACAGCTAAACGGATTTTTTAAAATTCTTGTTTTTTAAATTAATAAGATGATAAAATAAAATAGGTGGCGGCACTAGTGTGAGTCGGATTGCAATGCAAATACAGCGAGCTTTCGACGACGTCAGTTAGCGACATCTAGTGGAAAAGCGCCAAACTACATAGATTAAAGCTTGTCTACAAGCACATTCAGCGCTTTTGTGTTGAGGTTCATGCAACGAGTAAAATAAGAGTTTTATCAGCCCCACTGTAGATGGCGCTTCATTACAAAAAATATAGAAGCTATTTTAAAGTAGTAGTACTATACAATAATCGGTGAAAGTGCGAATTTATATTAGGGATAAACAAATAATTTGCATTAATTACTGGAATTACAGGTAAGATTTTTAAAAATTACGTACATAATAACTGAGTACCTAATGTACCTACATATGTACATGCATGATCCTTGAGAATCCCGCTACGTTTAATACTGCAACCGTCCGAGTGAACTCCCGGGCAGAGGCATTTATTAAGGCGCGTAGTGATGCGACACTAGCGCCACTCTTTATTTTTTTCTTCTATCATCGTTATGGAAAAGAATTAACAAAATTTCTTAGCCAATTAATAATACCCAGTATAAACTATTTTTCGACACCTTTGTAACAGTTTTTTTTTCATTTAATATTAGCTGAAAATGGTTTATTGCTTTTGGTGGCCACCAAACACCATAAACCATTTTCTGCTTTTGCACGCATTGTCTGCTGCAGGTATCGAAAAATAGTTGGAAAATAGTTAGTAGAAAGGTTTATTTCGTCCATGGTATTATCAATTGGATGGCGGTGAGAACTTTTGGCAAAATAATAATTATAAGAAAAAAATTAAGAGTGGCGCTAGTGTCGCATCACTATTCACCTTAAATATTTGTTTATATTGACGACCTCTGTGGCGCGGCTGTTGAGGGTCCGTCAGCGATGCAGAAGGTTGTTGGTTAAATTCCGGCCTCGGGACGAATTTTGTACGATCTGCAGAGTATATGTTCCGGATGTTCTGAATGTTTTCTATGTATAATATAATATCTTTGTAGTAGTTGTATTATGGTATAAAATCATACATATTTATATATCATAATATATAAATAAACAAATAAATAATGTTGGACAATCCACACAACATCATCTAGCCCCAAGCTAAGCAGAGCTTGTGTTATGGGTACTAGATAACTGATATACATAATACAATATATTACATAGATAGATACTTTTTATTATACATAGAGAATACCCAGAACACCCGTATCATACATACAATATGTATATTATATATATTGTATTGTGTTCTTACCTTTGTAGGACCATGGACGAAATTATTGGTCCTTCATCTATGGTAGGACTAACTACGTCCTCTTGCAATATTTGTATCTTTTTGAATTAAGTTAATATACCTATGTCACTTGTAAGGGTGGAGTCCGCTAAAGGCCTCTTACACACCAAACCCGCCAGCCCGCCGGCTTTACACAGCGGCATTAGAACATTGTAAGCCGGAACGATCTTTGCCGGCGGCGCGGCGGCACGAGGGCCGCGGCATCAAGCGGCCTGTCTACCTGTGTGTGAAAGACGAGCGAGCTGTACGAGCGAATATAAATTGAGCGCGGCCGCAACCCGCCAGCGTGATTATCGCAAAACAAGCCCGGAGGGTTAGTTCGGTCGCCGGGCAAAGCCGGCGGCGGCGGGCCGGCGCGCGGCGCGGCGGCGGGTTTGGTGTGTAGAATGTTGTCAATACAAGCAAATGTTTGCATAAATGGAGGCTCCCAAATAAAAAAAGGTACTGCCCTATTTGACGACCTCATTGGTGTAGCAGGGCAAGGTTACCCAGCGACGCAGGAAGTTGCGGGTCGGATTCCAGCCACGGGAAGATATTTGCTCCGGGTCTGGGTGTTTTCTGTGGGCCTGATATGCAGATTCGAATGACGCCGTCGCCACGCACACTGTTGCGAAAAAAAATCTTGTTGTCTGTCCATACTAGTATTTAAAAAGGCGAATGTATTCTGTCTGTTATCTTTTCCTACTTAAGCGTCATAGATTTTAGATCTCAATGAAAGGCAGGGATTTAGACGATATCCCGGGAACTTCGAAATCTAATGCACATATACATATATCGGTCACAAATAGCAGTCCTGAGCCGCCTCCGTCCATCGACTCCCTGCAACCGCTACGATGTCGTCGGTCCATCGAGTGGATGGTCTCCCATGTAGGGGGGGATTTGCCATAATCACCACGCTTGGCAGGCGGATTGGTGATCGCAGTGTTGGTGTTTAAAAATACTCAGAAGGAAGTTGCTGCCCTTCCTCTGGTAGGTTCCCTTAGTCGGCTTTTACGACATCCACGGGTTGAGTTGGAGGCCTATGTCCAGCAGTGGACGTGTATGGGCTGATGATGAGGATGACCATATATCGATGATAATCATATTATATTCATTATAGCAGGGAGGCTATTTTAATTTTCTAAGGGGGCGTTCAAGTATGCATATGCATGAATCAGAACCTTATCGTGGGAAGAATCATTAAGAAGACAAATTGTGGATTAATATTTTATTTTACACATCTTAGAGTTCCTACGTAAGAAGTACATAGTTTAAGTACAATCAGAAACTTATAAATCTGTAAGAGGTATTTATTATCTTATTTCATCCTACTTTTATTATCTTGGTGAATACGTGTATTTTACTATTTCTGATATATTTGGATAAGTGTACAACAATTTTTGTGTTGGCTTTTTAGTATTTCTAAGACGTATCAATAACTAGTTGACCCGTGCCCACTTCGTTGGGCGGTAAAAATTTAACAGTTTATATGGGAAAATTAAATTGTTGTTTTTACTATCTTCCTCGCAATTTTTCCATATTTTCCCACCGTTTAAACCTTCCCTGGACTACGACAAACATTTCAAACCAAAATCAGCTAAATGTGCCCAGCCGCTCTCGAGTTTTAGTGAGACTAACGAACAGCAATTCATTTTTATATATATAGATAGATAGATTCTCACAGAATTGACTAGAAACGTTTATAACATTAAATAAAATCATAACTTACCTAATTATGAGATTAATATATTTTTTTATTGATTTAATAAATAAATACTATGGTTTCTTCTCCTAGCCTCGTAGCAAGTCCGTAGCGATCTATGCGCCACCCTGTATTATTAACAAAACTAAATTGTTTATTATACAGGGTGGCTACTTTGGACGGGGCAGTAATGTGACCTTAACCGGTGTATCTAAAGGAATATATTTTCACAGAAATTCAATTATACCCCAAAAACTTACTAGCTTACGCATTCAATAAACGCACAACACTTAATAACAAACACCTTAGGAAAATAATCTGGAGACTATCTACTTTTGAGTAGGTAAGTAATTTTCATACTATATTAACAGATTTAAAAAATACACCTAGCCCGAAAATAGGAATTTTATACGTAAACTTTTTTGATGCCAATCGATCCTGTTTTTTATACTAATCAAAATTTATATCGGACCGAATGAGGTTAACCGCAAAAAAAAAAGAAACTACAAAAATCTTTTCCTATACATTACGCTGCAATTATTTCTAATTGCAGCTTTGAAAGTACATCTCTCAATCTATGAATATATGAATGAAAAGTCTCTAAAAATTATGGATTTCCTAAGAGCATTTTCCTGCAACTACACCGATTATGGTCCTAAACCTGCCGTTACTGCCCCGTCCAAAAAAACACGATGTATATTCTCTGGCTATGCTCCGTTGTTGTTACGAACGTCAAAAAATGCTGCACCTTAACGAGTTTCTTTCTTAGTTTTTCACTTGAGATTAGATGGAGCCACTGTTGTTAGAGAAAACCCTACCTCAGACAACGGGATGTAAGAAATATTAAAAAAATAGTGAAAATTATCACATAAAAGTTAGTTTTGACTGAATATGTGTAGGTAAGTATTTACGTAATATTATATTTTGTGATGAAGACTACAACATTTGAAAACGCTATAATTTTAAATATTTAAGAAAATCTAAAACAGATGTGTTAGTAAACAGTGTACCTATTACATAAAATTATATTCAGCTAACATTAATATATATTCTATGTATTTGGTTGTATGGTGAATATTCAACTATTGATCTACAGGTAAATATATACCATGATTCTTACCACTCCTGCATTCAGGTATAATGTCAAGCAAAAATTATAGGATACACCATAAAATATTAACTTGAACTATTTCTCTAAACAATTTTACATTAATCTACTGATTAAATAGTTTATACACAAATATTTACAAAATACGTTAAATATTACAAATATTTTCAACAGTGCATAAGGTACCTAATAATTATCTCGTATAATAAATATAGGTATAGCTAATCAAATAAGTTTTTACACCTTGGTTTTGTACCTGTACCCTACATATAGGGTTATTGATAATTCACTAACGCTCCGTGAACTGCTCAGTTTCTGGCCGACATCACGAAACGAACACGTCTGTCAAGACACGACGTCTTCAGTGGTAGGTACCTCCTCCATATAATAATAATTATTCTTTAGACGCTTAATTTTAATTTAAAACAGCTTAACCTTGAATAAAATGTGGGCGTGGCAGTGGGAGATGGGATTTAATAATTCATTGGGTTCAGTATAAACGTGATTTTTTGTATCAAGAGGATTTGTATTTTTTTATAGAATTATGATTATACTAGCTGCTGCCCGCGCCTTCGCCCGCGTTTTATTGGAATAAAAAATAACCTAAGTTTTATTCCAGGTCCCAAACTATACCCATACCAAATTTCGGCCCAATCAGTTCAGTAGTTTTTGCGTGAAAGAGGAACAAAAATCCATACATCCATACTGACAAACTTTGGCTTTTATAATATTAGTAGGATTAGACTAAGACATTATTAGATTATGAATTATGATGTCTTTAAGACTGTGTTCGTGATAATGATCAGAGCCTGTAGTTACGCAGTGTCAGTGAATGATCAATAACCCTATCTTGGTATTCCTTAAGTTATATCTATGTATTATGTACATAGATTAGCGGCTATACACCCGTTAGCCCTAGTTCTTACGAGCGGTTTTTTAACGCCAGAGCCGGCGCTTTTTTAGCGCTCGAGTGAATAATAAAAAGAAAACGCTCAGCGTCAGTGCGCGATAAAAAAGCGTCGCGTTTTAAAAACGTCACCGTGTGAACATGTACTTGGGAACGCATTTGTTCTATGTGAACGCTTTTTTAACGGACGTTAAAAAAGCTCTCGTGCGAACGAGCTCTTAAGTTCGAACAAACGACTATCTTTATCACTGAAAATCAGTTGAACTGTTCAAAGAAACCATTGAGGGAGAAGTCAGTGTTAGCACTAGTAGTAAAGGTAGGATGGTAGCTGGTCACGGTAGACGTAGGCCTGACACAGAGGTCCACTGCGGGGGGCGGGGGCCCCCTGTGCCTGCGACCTCGTCTACCCGAGAATCAGTGATCCGTACTGAAGTAAGAGTTCTGCATGAGGTAAAGCTTGTCGATGGGGTTAACGACCGCCCCAGTGCCGAGGTTGAGCGGCTCGTGGGTTGGGTGGCCGTGGTGATGGTGCTGGACCTCGAGGTTCTGGAGGCTCATTGTGTCGGAGGCACCCTCGTCTAGCTGATCGAAGTTGCTGCCGTCTAGGGAGATGTCTGAGCTGCAGAAGCTGTCGCCAGAGTGCGCGGGGTAATCTGGAATACAAGAAAGGCAGTAGGTATTATACATAAATAAATAAATAATGCTGGATAATTCAAACAGCATCACCTAGACCCAGCTAAGCAGAGCTTGTGTTATGGGTACTAGAGAACTGATATATTTTATACTACACAAATGTACATATTTTTATTAGGTATACATAGAAAACACACAGATTACCCTGAAAAAATATCTGCATAACGTACAAACATTTGTCCCGAGGCGAGAATCGAACCAGCAAACTGCTGCGTCGCAGACGGACCTTCAGAGTTCTTCAGATTATCAAACTAAGATTATAAATTCGAAAGTTTGGATGTTTGTTACCTCTTCACGCCAAAACTACTGAACGGATTTAGTCCTGACCAATACGTCTGTTGTTGTGAATTTATTGGTCGCCTTTTAGGTCTTGCGTGAAAAAAACGGGTTTTTACAATTTTCTAGGATGTATAAGTAATTTAGATAGCAGATAAGAAGTTTTGGGCACATAGTATCCAATTTGGAGAGTCTTTTTTCGAAAAATCTCACGTGTGATTAAGGGAGGGAGGGGGTCGAGCCAAATTTCATGACATCGCACCAAAGTGGATCTAAACTCGCCAAAATCACCTCATGTAATTTATTTTTTATGGCTTTACTATAATGGATGGCCTTTACTATAAGCTGAAACCAAATACTATACAATTATCGTTTTGGATTCGTAACTCTTCGACAATTGTTTAAAAGTCTCGTTGCAAAATTGCTTACAATGTGGGCAAAACTTCTCATCTGCTATCTCAATTATTTGTAAAACCTAGAAAATTTACTTGTAAAAACCTAATTGTTTCTCACGCATAACATAACCAACCAACTTAAACTCAGTTCGGAATTCGACCTGCTTGTGAATTAGTTTATAACAATGAGAGTGCTTACCATCAGGAGAATACGGCAGGTTCGGGTTCAGCGGCTGGCTCGAAGCGGAGAAGGATCCATCAAGTCCAAGGTAGTTCCCATGCTCGCTGGACGGTGACTCCTGCTTGATACTCTTCTCGTCCTTGTCCTTGTCCTTCTCAGAGGACTTGTCACCTTCTTGCTTCGCCTTGCGCTGGATCTTCTTCATCTTGGCGCGTTGATTCTGAAACCAAACTTGCACAACCCGCACGCTGAGCCCAGTGTCTTTGGCGAGAGCCTCTCGGACCTTGCGGCATGGTTTCGGGCTGACTTCGAAGGATGCTTTGAACTGCCTGCGCTGGGCTGATGTCAGTATGGTGCGGGGACGTTTTGGTCCTCTTCGCCCGTCGCGGGGACGCTCGGAGTCATCTATGATCATGTCGTCGTCGGTATGCTGCATAAGATACATTTCTTTTTCGAAATCCTGACGGCAGAAAATCTGCCCGGATCGCATGACGTATTGCTCTCCTTTCTGCAGCGGTTGGCAGCACATGACGCAGACGAAGCATTGGATGTGGAAGACGTACTGCTGCGCCCGCATCACCATTTCTTGCGGCAGCAGTCGGTCGCCGCATCGAGTACATTTCACCCCGAACAATCTATGGAGAAAGGAAATGTTACACGCTTGCTTTTTATCACCAACCGTTCTGGCGCAGTTCATCCCTAGAACGTTTAAAAATCTGGTTCAGGATCTGGGTGAAATCAAACATGGCGCTAAATCAATCGCTTTGCAACTCGCAGTGGTCTAATCTAAATCCCGAATTCGCTTTGGGAACAGCAAACTTTTAACACACCGTGTGTTCAGTTCAGCCCTATTCAAACAAAATAGGAAACCGGATACTAAGGAAAATAAAGTGGAAAATCAAACAGGGTAACAGACAAATTCAGGTACCTACTATTGACGTTAACGTCAACAACGCGTGATTCCGATACGTTCGAGTTTTGGAACTTTGCGAGTCAAATATTTGGCTTTGGGAGTTGCCATTTACCTGTGCTCGGCAAAATGTCTATATACTGTTTGAATTTTTTATGGTCCAACAACGTTGTTCTAAACACTGGTATTCTGGCAGAAACCAAAGCTCAGTTTCCTTATTACCTATCGTAATCAGGCTTGCAGTACAGCTTAGAGTTCCTGGTGAAGCACGTATGAGAGAGGGGAGATCCACACACGCAGCAGCTAAGACAATGTTCATGCCAGGACAGCTCCCCCACTCTCATCAGATAGCGGTCTTGTATCTTCTGGCCGCATCCTTCACAGATCTCTACTATCTTCTCCCGTTTGATGCTGGCATTCAGTTCTGTTGAAAAGAGCCTTGTTAGTAGCATGAGGAAGCACCTGCCACGGGGAATGTGACTCTCAGAGATTTGAGGCCACGATAGTTTTTATCGACCTACTCTACGCATAGTGGAAAGCAAAAGCGAGTTTTCCGTAAAAACCTATTTAGGGGTCCATAATTCACGTGAGGCTCGAAAAGGAGAGGGAGGGGTTCGACGAAAATTACGAAATATCACAAGGAGAGGGGGTGTAGTGAAAGATAATATTCTGAGATTTTACAAAAAAAAGTTACACTGGGAGACCCCCCCCTCCCAAATATATGGCATCGATTTTTAACGGAGAGGATTTGGGTTAGTTGTCAATACTATGTCATGTCCAAATAAGCAGGGTCTATGCACTATAATTTGGCGGCTCCACGTAAGAAAGCGCCTTCTCTACAGTTTATTGGGTTCGAGTTCCATGTGTCTAGTTCGGAGATTACTAAGGTTGTCATTGTCATTGTACTTTTATGTACAATGACAATGACAAGTCCGTAGGCCATGCAAGGGGATTGTTGTCTAGAATAGAGAAAAATTACGTCGCATCGTCATTGAATGCGTAAAATACAATATTTTAAATTAATTCCTTCAACTTTAATAATTTACAATGTACGACAGACAATACGATGTTATTTTTCTCTACTGGACCCTAGAGAGCAATCACTGTGCTTGGCTTACTGTTCATTGTAGGTAAACAAGATGCAACATGAAAACCGCTATAAAGAAATGTGAAACAATACAAGAGGTAAAATAAATTCTTAAATACACCTAAGTCGGAATAAAATGATGACAAAGATAATTCGCAAAGGTAAATTTCAGCACAGCAAGACAATGAATAGAACGAT
The DNA here is from genome assembly GCA_947859395.1 of Eupithecia insigniata. Taxonomy (NCBI): domain Eukaryota; kingdom Metazoa; phylum Arthropoda; class Insecta; order Lepidoptera; family Geometridae; genus Eupithecia; species Eupithecia insigniata. Next base: position 18,035,403 of record OX401993.1, read on the forward strand.
TACCTGAGCACCGGTTGTGTGCAATAAAACGAATTAAGGTTTAGCTTTGTACCAGCTGTCTTTGGTCGTTTTTCGAAATGGAATTTTAACAGATTTAATGTCGAAACAAAACAGACGCTTGATCTGTCGATGAGACTCCATTGAGAAAGTTGAACCCCCATCGTTTGAACGCAAAAATTTGACAATTATGCTTCGGTTATGTTATGATAAAATTTAAACTTCGTTTAAGAATTCAACCTAACTTTTTAAACGAGATCAGCTCCTGGGAAGTTGGGCTTACTTTTGTTTTGCGAGATCGGGTTTTTTATAACATTAGGACCACAACCTATAGCGTAAGAGTTTCCTCCTGCAGTATGTGATCGGTGAGATCCGAGGAAAGTGAACCAATACTTGCAAAAGTTCCAAAAATCCGAGGGACAGCTCACATCTCCGCTTCGATAATTTTAATTTTATTATATGTTTACAATTTAATTTTAAATATATATTCAGAATTTATCCATTATTTGTCGTTCTTTTTTTTGTATAAAACTTATTATCCTGTCAATTATAATAACAACGTGTGAATTCTAAATAAACGAAGTATAAATGAAATTAAATTCGATCTTTTAGAGTTCTAAAGAGCGCCGACGGTGTTTTTTGTACGACGTTTCCTTTGAGGTTTCCGTACCACAGTAAAAATCTTGTTCGCTATCAATAATTCTTGAAAATATTCTCAAGAATTATTTTCAAGAATTATTTTGATTGAATTAAAAGAGAATTATTTTCATGGATGCTTATAGGATTGCTTAACTTCAGTGATCGGTAGGTACTCAACGTATAACATTACCTAATCTGTGGTATGGATGTCATTTTAAAATAAAGGGGGCTACCATTAATTATAAATTAATTTAATTACTGTTATTTTTTGTAACAGCGGCAAAGGAAATACATACTAACACTGTACTATACATACATACAATAATACCTACGCCGTAAAAATTGCAATTGTCTACCTTTTACAGTTTATGAGATACCTACAGCCCGCTGACAGACGGACAGACAAACAGACAAACAGCGGAGGTTTAGTAAAATTAATAGCGTTCCTTTGGGTACGGAAGCGTAAAAATATATATAATATTTTTTTTTTTATCATAATAAAAGAAAAACATACAAATTTATCAATAAAATTCTCATGCTTCTATGGTTAAAATTTTGACTCACTGAATCTTACCATTAGTACCGCCAGCCTAAACTATCGATTAGCGCAGCTCCCCTATATTCCCGCATAGGTACTTGTATACGTACAATTGAAACGGCTTAAGGAAAATATAAGGTTTTGGCGTCGCACCGCGTCTTGGGGCCCCAGACACGCCCCCCGGGTCCCTGAGAGGAGGGGCCACGTGACCCGACATAAAACAACCTTGGTAATCGATGTTCCTACTTTACTATTCTTAGCGGATTCCCCGCTTGGTCCTTTGGTGCCTTCGGGGAAAAGTTTGAGTTTTAATGACATGACTTGATACGCTATGGGGTTAATCGGCTGATAAATTGATCGTGTTAAGGAGTCTACCCACCAAAGTCGTCGCGACGACACGACGCGACCATGCAGCCCGGCACGGCGGCGGCGGCGCGGCGGCGGGTCAGATGTTGGTCGCTTTACTGTTATTTTGTTTGGGTTTACTGTACATATTAATATCGCCGTCGCACAGACAGTAGTAGAATTAAGACTTTGTTGTCAGGGAACCTCCTCTGTAGCTAATCTAACGTGCGCATGTTTTGTTTATTCATCTACCATGGTGAGGTCTATTTTCGTTGTGGGTGTGGAATAGGACCTTCATTGTACTTGTACTCCGAGGCCTGAAATTCCCGATTTCTAAACCGATTGTCATTTGAGTCTTAAAACCACAGACATGATACTAGCTGCCTTAAAACAGACGAGTTAGGTACCGCACTTTTTCCCGAGTGTACCCACATATTGCGTTATCTACGTAGAAAATCATTTGTTTCGAATTTAGTATCTTCAAAATCACTCGAGTAAATACAAATTGTTAACAGAAATTTTAAATTGTTAGCAATACATTACCTAATCTGTGGCAAAACCATTACCTAATCTGTAGCAAAACCATTACCTAATCTGTAGCAAAACCATTACCTAATCTATAGCAAAACATACGCACATTTTCACTTGGTTCTTTTTTTTTAAATTATAAACTTCTGTTACTCCCACTCAGTGCGTTAGAAATGAAATTCCATAGAGTTTTCCGACCCGCATCTTAGTACGACTGTAATGACGTAAGTACTATCTCCCTCATTTTAGAACAGGAAAGAGCGACTTGCCGAGCTGGTTGTAGTATGAAAACCATTTTCATTACATAGTTCCGTTCGCGAAATATAATTATAGTTGTTATACCTCTATCACAAAGGTATTTAGCATCATCAGCAGTTAGACATATTTTTTTATGGTCATTTCACCTTGGTTTGACCACAATCTCACCTGATGGAAAGTGACGATGTGGCCGACGGTGTATCACGAAGGTCTAGAAGATACCTATTCACTTTTGTCTTGAAGACGCTTTTGTTGTTAGTTTTGTAAGTAGGTTACTCGTGCAGCAAGCACGGACCGGGTGCCTACGGAGGTCAGTGCATCAGCAGCAACCATCCAAACTGCACTCATTAACATCATAACTAGTTGTTTTAAACAATATAGCTATTGTTCTTACAGTCGCCTTTTATACGAGCATTCCAGGTACAGCTAGCCGCGATAGTGGTAATTTTTGTCAAAAAAGTCTCGGTTGCGGGTTCAAATGTCATAACCAACCACGTAAATCCATATATATATGATCTGAATCTCGGAAACGGCTTTAACGATTATCATGAAATTTAGTATACAGGAGGTTTCGGGGGCGAAAAATCGATCTAGATAGAATTTATTTTTAGAAAATGTCGTTTTATTCGTGTTTTCAATAATAAACTTAATCGATAGGACACTCCCATAGACAAGATTTCGACGATACAAAGCCCTCTTTTTCCCTCTTTTTTAAATAGATATACTCTGATATGACGTCACAATGGGAGTTAGTATATAAATTCCTTGGCTAAGATAGATGAACCCATAGACAAGGCCGTAGACATAAAGTCACAGACATGGTAGAGCTACGAGAATAAAGTCCATTATTTTTGTTCGTAGATAACCAGCCGTGACATAAACTGAAAAATATGACTCTTCCTGACATCGATTGGCGAATAATAATTCTATTTATTTTTATTGGGAGCAATTAACTGCTCTAACGACACAACAACACTAAAGCTACTCCAGCATATACCAAAAAACCGGTCATCCAGGTACTAATTAATTTAAAAGGAAAACTATCACAGCTAAGCTAAGTATTCTGTACCTATTAGACAATGAGTAGGTAATAGACAATCAACTAACAAATTATGTTCGATAAGTACATAACAAGGAAAATATTGAAAAAATTATATTGAAAGTGACAGAAGTTGTTAGTTGTGTACAGGCATACGAGTAGACAAGAACATAGTACGTAGAGGGGAAACTTCGAAGGGAAGGTTGCGGCTACACGTTAAACGGGTCTCGACAAAATACTCAGTCTATCTCAATCGGGCTCACGGGCGTCGCCGCGCCGCCGCCGCCGGCGCGCGGCGGCAGCCCTATTGAGATAGACTGAGTATTTTGTCGCGACCTTGAGCCGGTCCGGGGCCGAAGTTTCCCCTCTACGTATTTTCTTGTCTACTCCTATGGTAAAGGTAAGATAATCAACCGTGCAACTACGGAACCCTACAGTTCGATTGGCGTGACATGCATTTGAACGGGATATATTTATTTTATTTTTAGTAGCTGTTGCCCGCGCCTGCGTCCGCTTTTAATCGGGATAAAAAATTACCTATATGTTATTCCAGATCCCAAACTATACACATACCAAATTTCAACCCAATCAGTTCAGGTTTTGGCGGGAACGAGGAACAAACATCCAAACATTAATACTCACAAATTTTGACATTTCTAATATTTGTCGTATTGACATAGCTTTACTAGTTGAATTCGTTTTCTGTCACCACATCTCGCCAGATGGGTCGTACTCGGTACAGGGCAGGATGGAAAAAATATTTTAAGAATGCCTCGATAGAAGTAAAATAATGCCACGTCGAGCGTCTGCTGACATCTCAGCAGCATCAGCTTATTAATTTCATTAAATTTTTCTAAAAATAAAATATTGCGTAAAAGTTGTATTCTTCTTCATACCAAACCGAATAAAATTTCATTGAATTCCAAAAGGTTCTTGACCTAGGAGCGAGCAAACACAGGTGCGAATGTTTTGTTCTCTGAAGTTAACCTTCGTCACATGAATTGTGAATATCAGCTGTAATAATTAGCTGGTTTGTTTTGAATAAGTCAATAAAGGCCGTGGGGCCGCGGCGTAGGAATATCGACCCCTCCAACTCAACCCGTGGATGTCGTAAGAGCCGACTAAGGGAACCTACCAGAGGAAGGGCAGCAGCTTCCTTCTGAGTATTTTTCAACACCAATATTTCGTTCACCACATGTGGTGTGTGAATTGTAGGTACAGCATTATTGATTTATTGTTGTTATCATGACACAGCGAGAAAATTTCCAAAGGAATCTCTCTAAAACCTGCCTCCACTTCAGTTCTCGCTACCCACATATCATCATCATCATCATATCAGCCCATACACGTCCACTGCTGGACACAGGCCTCCCCCATACGACGCCACAAAAAGCGGTCCCGAACCGCCACCATCCATCGAGTCCTTGAGACCGCTACGATGTCATCGGTCCATCGAGTGGATGGTCTTCCATGTAGGGGGGGGTTTTGACATAATCACCACGCTTGGCAGGCGGATTGGTAATCGCAGTGTGGTGTTGAAAAATACTCGGAAGGAAGCTGCTGCCCTTCCTCTGGTAGGATCCCACATATACCTATTTATATATAGCATATATGTACATAATACAGGTCGCCGTTCACTTCTTCCTTTCGTTGAACGAATCAATTATATCTGAAAATAATTAGTATTGTTCAATTCCCACGGTCGGTTCATCAACTTATGCTACGAATCGGTTAGGTACCTAGTGTGATAATGTACCTATAGCATGCCGTTGCCGACTTGTATTCTATCCAGAAATGTGTCGTTCGCTAACTCGCTACGCCCTTGGCTATCGATCGTCTCATTCCGTACCATCCTCCTTTGTGTTTCAGAACAGCTTTTATATGACTTGCTAGTAGTCCCCGGCCTGGCTTCGCATGGATAGTAACGCAGTTTAATAGATCTCATAAGAGGAATCTCTCTTCTTCAGCAGATATATGGACTGTTGAACATGCCTCCCATATACAAGGGCAGTTCCATAATCACGCTTGGCAGGTGGATTAGTGATCGCAGTAAAGGTGTTGAATAATATACAGAAGATTTATGCTCTTTTTCTGGTTTCCCTTAGTTGGCTTTTACGATATCCTCGGGTAAGTTAGAGAGTTCACTTCTTGCGCTGACACGCCATGAGTCATGGCAATGGGCCATGACCATAAGACTTCACGGTTAAGAGGAATAAATCCGTAATAATTTTGTTTTTCCAAAAAAAATTGTACCGATATTGGTTTACGCGGGGCAATTTAGCAAAGGCGGCATTATTTGTATCGAAATCTTCAAAAATCATCGTCACAGGATATAATTACGATGACTGATACGTTAGTTCCTAATACATATAATATACATATGTATATTATATATATATATAACTAATTATATATATAATAACATCGTGACCGTTTTAGTTTAATTCTTCTGCTTTCTTAGAGATCCAATAACTGGTGGGTCTGTCTCGAGTGATTCCGCTTTTAAGACGGTACGAAATTACGGGACGTAATGGCGTCAAAATTTATAAGAAATATCAATAATTTAAAAAAGGAATTATTATTGTTTTTTCCTTTCTCTTGATTTTGGAACCTTCAAAGAAGTTAGCTTGGTTTATTGTAGAATGTGGTGTACGATTTCGTATGTAATTTAAAACAAAACAAATGAGAGCTCGATCTAGCCACGGTAACGTTACCTTGATGTAGCTTACCAGAGCAGAATCAGAATCAATAACTTTATTTCTTTAGGCTTACAAAATAAGCACTTAGACAAGTCAAATTTTATACTATAAATATACTTATTATTATCAAATAAGAAATAAGGTGTTATTGATATTCTCTTCACTTAATTTTTTTGTCCACTTGTGGAAGAAGTGAAAAAGAAACCACTAGCTTTCATTTATATTACTGCAAAGGTCTTCTAAAATTAATGCATAGAGTACGCACTGCAATATCTGACTTCTGTACACACTTAAACGCTAATTATTTAGTAAACTATACACTCGAGGAAATAAAAAAAACTACATATTTTGAAATTTAGTCATGGATACCTTTTATATGATACCAAACGTGGTTTAATTGATTGTTTTTACCCCACGTTCGGATCCCCTTGTATAAAAAACCTTTCCGACAGATTTGGCCTCAAAGCTACCAGCATTTTTCACACGTCTGCTGTACACCTTATCCTACCTATAAAATTTTATTTTTTTCTATTGGAATGGTATGGTCTGATGCTATTTGACCATACAGTCAAATCACCCGCAAGCTGCCACTGAGATCTTCGTTTGCTTCGTTCACTTTGATCAAATATTCCAGAATATCTTACAGCCCAGCTACAGCTGGGCTGTAAGATATTTATGATATACGCTCAAATATTTGTGCATGCATGATTGCACGAACCAGTTTGCGCAAGCAAGATGAGCCCGGCCACACGGTCCATCTTGCATGCGCACACTGGTTGTGCCCGACCACACGTTCCATCTCGCTTGCGCAAAATGTATTTGTGCAATCATGCATGCACAAATGTTCAAACATTTGTGCGTGCATGGTTGCACAAATATAATACAACATGCGTATAGCCAGGCTATTAAGGTTACCGAAAGCACGCGAAATATTAGATTTGCTATATATTCAGAAAAATCTATTTAAAAATTTCAGCAGCCACTTCTTCATTATCAACTTCCATTAGCAACAATTTGAGATATTTTTGGTTTTATCTATTTCCCATACAACCTGGTTGTAAAGTACAAATACTAACCCTTGTAGTGGGTATTGTTGTCCTTAATCCTTTTACAGTTTGAAGGCCATATTCAGCAGTGTGTGAAGTCGATTTGCGGATGATGATGATAATGTTATCGCCTATCCGTATTTTGGCCACAACGACCAGAAAATTAAAGCCTACATCTAGCTGAGCTTGGAAAGTTTACATTTCGCTTTGATAAGAGGCTTTTTTGTCCCAAACTTCTGGAGGCCTGTACACAGCTGTAGGCTAAATCCGACTGCACTGTGATGATTATAACTGGTGGGAATTAATCACGGTAAATAAGCCCAACCTGGACTACGATCTAGTCTATCTTAGCCCGTGGATATAGTAAGAGTCTACTTAGGGAACCTATTACTTAGGGCAGCAACTTTGTTATATTTTTGTATTTTTTTTTAAATTCTTAGAGTGTTAAAAAAAAATTAAACCTACGCTTGAAAACTAAGCCCTCGGTCAAGCGTGGTAATTCTGGAACGCCCCATAATTTGTGGAGACAATTTCAGGTCTGGACGTGTGGGTGTGTGTGTGTGCTGATAAGGAAAAACTAAAGCCCGACGACCTAAAAGTTACAAGCGTTCATCAATTGTCCCTTTTTAGGATTCCTTACCCGGGGGGTGAAAACGGGACCCTATTACTGAGCTTCGGATGACAAGGACAGACAGCGGAGGCGCTGTCTATCAGTCTGTCCGTTAGCTGTATCTCATGAACCGTAAAAGGAAGACAATTGAATGTATAGCTCTTTTGCCGCTATAGCGACAGATAAAAATAAAATAAATATTAAAATTAAAGGGGACTGAGATACAAAAATCTTATTTTGTTAGCTGTTTTGGCACCACTTTTATCAAGACTATCTTCTGAACCGTAATAATTAGACAATAAAAATTTTGGGAGGGTGTGCTATTGCCGCTATAACAATAAATAATAAAAATAAAATACCTATATATTTAACAATTAAGGTGTCCAACGTCCATACCAAATTGAGTACCGACCATCGAAGTTAAACAACGTCGGGCGCGGTCAGTACTTGGATGGGTGACAGAATCATATTGTTTTATGCTTTATTTCGATTGAAAAAAAAAACATTTATGGAACAGAGGGCTGTGGGCGAGTCGACTCGCACTTGGCCAGTCGGAAGCGTCCCCAAAACGATGCTAGCTGAATTAGCAGGGATATACAGCGGGCAATCCCTGCTGTATGGCAATGCTAATGCGCTGCGCCAGATACTCACCAGCTCACGGGTCAAGCGTCACTTCGACCACAAACTCAGATAAAAATTTAAAAACACGGATAGTCTCAGAACGTTTGGGCCTAGGATCTAGTCTCCAAAGAGAGCAAATATGTCAGCTCTCTAGAGAACTGCATATTTGCGCCTCTTGAGATTCTCAGTCGTATTTGCCGCCGCATCAGGCATCAGCTCTCACGAATGTCCTTGGAAGATGGAAAGGTGCAAGTGTGTCGAGCAGAGCATGTGTTATTGGTACTAGATATGATAAAACAAAGTTGCTTCCCGTGTCTGTCTGTCTGTCCCTATGTATGCTTAGATCTTTAAAACTACGCAACGGATTTTGATACGATTTTTTTAATAGATAGAGTGATTCAAGAGGAACGTTTATATGTATAATTTAGTACCAGCATTGCACCCGTGCGAAGCTGGGGCGGGTCGCTAGTATTGTATAAAAAGGAGAACGACGATACCTTGTTGAATTTTATCAGCACCTTCGATCAGTAGGGCAAACACGGGGATTGTTGTTTAAGGCAGAATGGAGAAAAATTTCGTCATTTTGTCATCGAATGCGTAAATTACTTTTAATTAATTCCTTCTACTTCAATAATGTTGAACATTAAAACGAGGCTCTCCACCATCTGCTACCAGCGTGTTCTAAGCTACTTTGGTCACATAGCTAGACGAAACCCGGACAATCTGGAGAAACTAGTTGTGGTGGGCAAAGTGGATGGGAAAAGACCACGAGGACGATCACCTAGCCGCTGGTCTGACATAGTGAAGGAGATCACGGGGCTCCCAGTGACTACTGCTCTCAGACAAGCCGAAGATAGGGTGGCGTGGAAGCAGCTGGTCAACTCCTAGAAGAAAGAAGTAGAAGAATACGACGAAGAAGAAGACTTCAATAATGTACTCAATGTATGACGATGCGATGCTATTATTGTCTATTCTCCCTCCCCTCTCCCCTAGAGAACAATCGTCGCATTTGGCCTTGATCGACGTACTGAACATAATGTAAAAAGTTTTAATATTATTAAGTTTGATATATTCACAGACCAGCATTTATTTTGTTTTATTCTTATACATCTATACTTATAATAAAACTGTAACAGTTCCAATTCTGTACATTGAAGATATTTTGAAAATTTTTTTTGGAGGGCACTCTATTATCGATACTGATACAAAAAATGAGTTTTTTTCCATCATGTCTGTCTGTCTCTCTGTCTTTCTGTCTGTCTGTCTGTCTGTCTGTACCTTGGCCGCGCATAGCTCCGAAACTACTGAACGTATTGAAATGAAACTTGGCAGGATTTGAGATCATACTACGAGAAAGGACATAGGATACTTTTTATCCCGGATTTCAATAGGGTTCCCTTGAGAGAGGGGATGAAAGTAAAATTGGTTGGCTGCGCATAGCGCCTGAACTACTGAATGTATTCATATGAAACTTTGCAGGATTTGAGGTCATACTATGAAGAAGGGCATAGGATACTTTTCATCCCGGATTTGAATAGGGTTCCGTTGGGAGAGGGGATGAAAGTAAAATTTCTTGGCTGCGCATAGCGCCGAAACTACTGAAGGTATTCAAATGAAATTTAGCATGATTTAAGTTCATATTACAAGAAAGAGCATAAATTACTTTTTATCCCGGAACTCAGAAGCGTTCCTTTATGAGAGAGGATGGAAGTGACATTTTGCGCGTTGCAGCATGGCGCGCGGGGCAAGGGCGGTAGAGAGCGATAGCCCTGGCAGTGGGGCCCCTCACGCAACCGGACCCTCTCAGTAGCCCCCGCAGTGGGGCCCCCACATTGCCCCGGAGTGGGACCTCAGTAGCCCCCACAGTGGGGGGCACCGGTAGTGGGGCCCCGGAAGTGGGGGCCGCCGGCAGATGGCCCCCCGAAGTGGGCCCCTGGCAGATGGCCCTAATAACAAAATTGTTATTAGTGCCGATAAACGACCTACTGGACAGCATCCGGTTTGTACAAAGCTCTCGCTACCAATGATGTTGCCGTCGTCCTGGTAGATCAGCACTGTGATAGGCGGGACATTGTGCTGCGTACCCGGGATGACCGCTTGCAATGCATTGGCGAAACGCACCAGGCATTTGATGCTCTTTAGTCTCTACTTGCTTATATACCTACCTACTGTCGTGGCGAAGACACTGGTGGAAGTGGATACAACTTTAATCTTCGACTCGGTCTCAGGGTTGGGTTCGGTTCACTAAAAATGTTTACCGCCCAACGAAGTGGGCACGGGTCAGCTAGTATATATATATATTCTTATACCGCGCTCTACAACAAACTCAGATTACCTCTTTCAGTGAAAGCAAAATAAGAATTACATTTTCAAATTTTTAATGGTACTAAATTATATAATATATAGACCTTCCTCTTAAATCACTCTATCTATTATAAAAGCCGCATCAAAATCCGTTGTGTAGTTTTAAAGATCTAAGCATATGTACTTACATAGGGACAGACAGACAGCGGGAAGCTATTTTGTTTCACACTATGTAGTGAAATTAAATTATGAATAATTTGGTTTGTCTTAAACAAACTCAAAACCAACGTGAAATTCTTGAATAATAATACTCTATGTTTTCATTAAAATTTACAATAATTTTAATGAAAATATAGATGGAGGTGGCTCAGGACCGCTATTTGTGGCGTCGTATGGGGGAGGCCTATGTCCAGCTGTGGACGTGTATGGGCTGATATGATGATGGTGATGATTACAAAAATTTTACGGAACGATGTTTTGTTAGGTATAATTAGGAGGGGGAAGTATCCTGGCTAGCGGCTAGTAGGTACACCAGTAATTCAAAATTTTCACATTGTTGTTTGTTATATAAAATTTAAAAAATCACAAATAAACAATCATGCATGTTTTTGCAATAGTTCATCCCGCAGCAATCACACCCACTAGCGGGTGCGGTAAAAATAAAGTGTGTCATTATTTTGGGGAAAAATCTATCAATTCAATTTCCTTTAAAAGTGAAAGATTAAATAAACGAAATATATGAAGTTTTTGTTTTCTTATAAATCGAGGTCATAACTAATACTTGACTTTTCCCTAACTATCATTGTTTCGGATTAGGCTATCCACTCCCATCTTAAAAAGCCACCCTGTATAATATATGTATACCTACTGTCGAAAAACAAATCCTACCCATCCTTCTTGTTCAATCGGTTAAAAATTTAATAAATATTTATGTAACTTTTTTCAAATTTACCTATTTGAAAAAATATAGTACTCTCCAAAAACAACCATTCCTGGGCAATTAAATTCAAGCGTAATTACTTTTAAATATTTTTTTTTAATTTTATTCAAATTATTTCTATTTAAAAATTAAACGTCTTTTATATATGAACATCAGCATTCTCCTAAAGTATTAGAACTTCCAATTTTTTTTATTAACTTTTTTATCAGACTCTACTTAGTTCATCCGTCGATTTTATTTTCAGCTTTATAGTGCTTTATTATGAATTGTATTACGTTGATATAAGAATGACAATACCTTGAATGGCTTCCTCAAACGAGTTTAATATTAAAAAAAACCATTAATTTGTAATTTTTAGCAACAAAACGTGCCTAAAGTGTGTACAGCACACAACATCAATATTATCACCATTAAGTAAATATTACGATAAAAAAAACTGAATGCGTAGAATTTAATCTGCAGTAGGTAATAATTAGTTTTTTACAGCCGTCGGCGTAATATTTGTTCGAAATTTTGTATAGATCACTTTTTTACAACAACCACCCAAACTTTCAAACTCACATAATTATCATGGTACACTTCAAAACCAAACTGATTTTTAGCAGTCACGCAAAAAAAACAAAAACATTTGCGCTAGGCGAAAACTACACTAGCAAAACTTTGTTCGGAAAATAATCAAACTTTTTCTAAGTCCGTACAAAACTTTTTGGACTGACCTGTTCTCCCGTTGCAGTTGATGATGGGCGGCTGCATAGGCTCCTGCATCAATCCAGGGTTCATATTGGTGTAGAATTCTAACATTTTTTTCATGAACTGTTTATACCTCCCGTCACTAACCGCGGGCGCGCTCGCGACGCGCGTGCCGATATCACAATGACTCAAACTAGCTTGGGAGACCAACAACCAGGCCAGTGCTGTACCCTTCTAATAAATAAGCCAATAGGAGCAGGCCATTTGAGTTAGCCCATCCCCCTTCGCTTTCGACCCAACCTACCTATTATACAGATCAAGCTTTAATATTTTGGCGCGAGACTGGTACAACGAGAAATTGTATTTTTTCGTTTGGTAAAAGATCCCACAGGCTGTGGTGCGTGTGGTGTGAATGTTACTCGTCATTACGTAATTTTACTTTATTCCATTACAATCAAATAATAGAAACAAATTAGAACTAGTATTATTTAAAATTGAAAAAAAAAATATTATACATTATTTTTACTCTTATCTGAATGTATATTATATTCAAGGGGTGGAATCAGGGATATTTTGAATTTAAATTGAATTTATTTATTATGGGTATACTACCCGCTTATGGGTATACTACGAACCTTATTACTGTTGGACGAACACCGTAATGAATTCCTCAGACTTCGATGATTTCAATTAATTAATAATTCAACCTATGAGTGAAAACGAGTGTCTCGGAATTCTAACAGTTATTTAAAAAGCATTTTCCCCTAATTATGAAGACTATTTCCTTAAGGTAATTAAAACTGCGAAATAATTTATTTATAATGTATTTATTTTATTTATTTATTTGAAAGTAACTCTATCTATTTGTCTGTTACCTTTTCACGCCTAAACGGCTGAACGTATCTTAATGAAATTTGGCCGGGAGGTAGATGGTATCCCGGGGACGGACATAGGGTACATGAAAAGCGCGTGCGAAGCCGCAGGCAGCCGCTAGTATGATATAATTAAAATTTTCTAACAAATTAACAATTATTATTTTTCGTTCATCCGAGACTGATGGGCAAAGTTAGACTAACTGTCGTGATTACAAAAGAAGAGTTAGTTTTGTAAAAACTAAAAAGTGACTTTGAATATATATTTTCATGGATACATATTTATTATAGGTACAGTGTTTTAACCGACTTCAAAAGGAGGAGATTTTCAATTCGTCTGTATGTTGATTTTACGAGTATGTAGGTAAGTTACGCGATTGTTAAAACGATTTTGAAAATTATTTCACTTTTAGAAAATATTTTTTTATTCCCAGGGGATTAGTATTTATCCCGCAATACTTAAAATAAATATAAAAGTAAGGAAATTTGAAGTCAGTCTATCGTTTTTTAAAATACGCCAAATTATTGCAATTATAGTGCGTAAGCCTGGGGGTAATTTCAGAGATAATAAGATATTTCGCTTGAGTCCGTACGAAGTCTCAGAGTTTTGCGACTCCTACGTCACATGACCTTGCGGCGCAATTGGTAGCGCATCCTGTACTGAGGAAGGGTTGCGGGTTCAAGTCCCGTTGAAGTCGAAAAATTTTGAAATCTTATTAAAAATTTCTTAGAAGGTAGGTTTATTTTATTGCCATAGCATATGCAGTCAAAAAAATCCGTCATCTTACAGACGTTGATACTTCTAGACTTATCTATTTCAGCTACTTCCATAGTATTATGTCTTATGGCATATTGCTGTGGGGGAAAGCTGCAGTTATTAACACCGTATTTGTGCTGCAGAAGAGGAGCTAGTGGAATTATCTCGTTACTTACCAGGTGTGATTGTGGCCCAACAAATATCCATCCGTGATAAAAAAAAAAGTAAATAACCGTGCACATCGTTGAATTTCAAAGCAAGCTAGACAAGTATGGAGTCGTTGCTTTATAAAAAGCATAAAACATGTTATTGGTAAGAGATGGGGATTTGACAGGCACCATGGGCCGTCATTGTGATTGGAGTGGGCCAATTCCCCCATTGAGCGAGCACTTGGCCCATCCGCCGTGTAAACAACAAGGAGGGCAAAATATAACTGTGCTGGTGGATGCGGCTTCGCAGAATATTATATTATAGATTATAACTTTATAAGAGTCACATAATTTTTTGTTATTGCTTTAAAATTGTACACGCCCTGCTGGTTCTACAAATTTAAATTTTATAGCGCAGAAAATTTCATTTCAACGTCAAGAAAACGAACCTCTCTGTCGTCAAAAATCTTTCCCTCGACCTTTTTTTAGCTTGGTTCTATTCCAGATTACAGAGATTGCCAAAAACTATGCGGGCCATCATTCAGTTCGAGTACCGCTAGTAGGTTTTCGTTATTATAGTGCGTCCTCGCACTCGGGGTAATGTCAAAGAAATTAAATAATATCCCAAAAATTTACGACGCCGGCGGGGCTTGAACCCGTGCCCTTCCCCTGAATACGGAACTGCGCTAACCAACTGCGCCCCGGAGACAAGTACCTGACTAGTCAAAAATCTTTGGGACTTACTTACGGACTCTAGCGCCGTTAGCTCCATCTACAGGGGAAACAGCCCGCTATTAGTTCTCGCAGATCTCTAATTCTTATAAACCTAACTAATATTATAAATGCGAAAGTGTGTTTGTTTGTCTTTCTTTCATGCCCTAAATAAGCAACCAATCGACTTGATTTTGGGTATAGAGTTCGTTAAAAGGATGGAGAGTAACATAGGTAACTTTTTGTCCTGGTAAAACATAAAATTCCCATGAGTGCTAAACCAAAGTGGGAAAAAATACCTTTTTATACTAATACTTTATATTACAAATGCGAAATTCGAAATTAACGTGGGTGAAACCGCGAGGAACAGCTAGTAATGAATAAATAATGCTGGACAATTTACTGAGCATCATTCTAGCTCCGAGCTAAGCAGAGCTTGTGTTATGGGTACACTGATATGATAATTACATTATTTGATGATGAAATCCTAATAGCCGAATTTTGTCCACAGCGCTAGTCTCAACGGAGACCAGCCATGTGCGTAAGTCATATTATAGTGCATAAGTGTGTGAGCAAACACATGTGTATTTTCTATTCCTTCACTCTTATAATTCAATGTGGACCGATTCTCATATTCAAAAAGTACGCATCCTAACTTTCATCGTAATTTCATTTTCTTTACACAAAAACACACTGCAAGTCAATTTATGTTAGTGACTCACTCATGAATAGGTACAACTTTTGCTGCTCATTGGTTTAATATTTTTTTTGAACATATAGGTACAAACTGGATTGAACTTCTCACAAAAAATACCGCATCCAAAACCGCTCTTGTTGCATAATAATAATGATTATTGTGTTTTCATTGCTAGCCGTATGAATGGCGCTGCATGCATTTTTACGGTTTTTGTGCCATTGTCTACCACTTGAACTAAGATGCTGTAGTGAGTGAGGTCCACGACGGGTTGGGTACAATACGGCTAGGAAATATGCTTGAATCGTTGAATCCTTTTGGAGAATGCGATTGTATGGATAATTGAGGTGTGGTTAGTATGGGTGTTCGCGAGTGGTTTCTGCGAGTATATTACTAGTACCATAGACTAACAAAAACACAAAATTAGTCTATGCTAGTAAATACTTCGTATAGATAGATAATACTGCAGGCCGATGATGGTAGCGGCAAGCTGGGCGTTATGGCGAGTTATTCCGTATTCGTCCCACTGGCTTCGGCCCAAAGTAGTCCGAACACTAATATACAAGAAAAAATATTTAATATAGTTGCACAATGGGCGGCCTTATCGCTCAGAACGATCTCTTCCAGACAACCTTGGGATGGACACGAAGCAGTTGTACCATGTTTAGACGGTGGCGAATTTCTTAAATAGTTTATAGAAGTACTCACTGCTATTTTAATCATCATAAAAAAAATATCATGAGTAGGTATTATTAAGCCGGTACTTATTAAATACTAGCGGCGCGCCCCGGATTCGCACGGGTATTTAATAAAAATTTAAAAGTTATTACTAATAATACCTACACACTCTTAAACCCTTCTATTTGCGTTATGTTACTAAAACAAGTATTCTATCACCTACAATTTTCGCAGCGCACGCGATTATAAGAATATTTTAGGTAATTTTTTTACACCTTGGGTTACATTATTGGAGTTTCAATAAGGATCCCTAATTTTTCTTTAAATATATAAATAGCCTATGTCATCTGAATAATCTGAAAGACAGGATAACAATCTATGTATCCTACCTTCAAAAAAATAATGTCTAACGAAGAAAGACTGAGAAAGTTTATTTATTCAAGTTAAGACAACGACATGAGATACCAAATAGGATTAAATTCGAAGAACAGCAAACGAATTCAGCTACGACCATTTTTGGACTGGAGGAGGCCTGCACCCAAACGGGGTCCTGACTACTTGTATATCATACTTACCTACATATATTTTTTTACAAAATTGTTATTAAATGAAAATCAATACATATCTAGGTATGTAGGTAGGTACCAACAAAATGCATGGAACAATTTATTAAAACAATAATAATAATTGAATTATATAGACATACATAAATCGTAATAAGAAATATAGAATTATTAATACGCATGATTATTGAAATTGTAGTTATGGAATAAATGGCTTTTTTATTTATTTATTTATTATGTCACCCGGGGATAGTGTAGCTTCCCAACAGTGAAACATTTTTCAAATCGGTTCTGTAGATTCGGAGCCTATTCAATGCAAACAAACAAATAATCAAATCTTTCCTATTTATAATATTAGTATAGACTTCTAAGCGTGGAGATAATCTATGCCTCAGAGAGCTGGCAACTCCGTAGAACGTTCTTCTTAGCACTGGACTGCCAGCTAAGTAAGAGCTCGCTCATGATAAGAATATGCTCGTGTATGCGCGCCTTATAACTAATTGTAAGACGAAATTTTATTAAATACTTCTTATTCATTGGGGTGTAAATAAAACGGCTAAGTGCATGTCGAGTCACGCACTGCGCTGGGTTCCGAGACAATACTGTAGACCTCTCGTCAATCGTACTAAACGTATATTTAGTCATTGAACAGGTTTGGATAAACTTGAATGTTTCCCCTGTAGGTGAAGCTAACGGCGCTTGAGACCGAGTTTTTCGAATTCTGGGTCACATGACCTCGTGGCGCAATTGGCAGCGCATCCCGTACTGAGGGAGGGTTGCGGGTTCAAGTCCCGTCGATCGAAAAGAAATGTTTGCGATCTTATTAAAATTTCTTAGAAATTATCCCCAGTTTGAGGCTTACGCGCTGTAATAACAAGAACCTTAATCCTGTAGACGTTCTTACTCCGTACCGTCTGTAAATTATTATTTATAGAGGATATTTCTAGTTCGAAATCAATAAAAAATGTTTTACATCATATATTATAGAGAACAAAACGAATTTTAATAATTAAAAAAATTCTAGCTTTTATATTTAATCTAGGACGAAAGTGCTTGGGAAGACAAATCCAACGAACCCAAGCTCCCGTGATTAAGTTTTGTTAAGATGTTCCTATGGCCACCTTCGGTTCCCATCATCAGACCAGCTCGATGGCACCATTACATCACATTGCCAACGAACTTACATAAGTATGCCAAATTTCAGCTCAATCGGTTGAGGATAACTGGTCTAAAATTGAGTTGCAAGATTTGACTTTCGTTTGGCCACAATCTCACCTGATGGAAAGTGACGATGTGGCCAACGGTGTATCACGAAGGTCTAGAAGATACCTACCTATTCACTCTTGTCTTGAAGTATACATTGCAAGTTAAATAATAGCTTGTAAAAATATGGAACAGCAACAAAATAAGAACTAAGGTAAACTAATTAACCAGAATTCTAAACTTACACAAAACGAATTCACAGAATAGCAATTTCAACTTGACCTATCTGTGCTCTCCTCAAACAGTAAAATACAAGACCATGTTTACGAGAGTGGGGGGGAGCAGTCCCGTTTGCATAAGATTCAACTCATCCCTTCAAAATTCAACCTTGCACCTTCCGCTTAGAGGTTTTAATCCCTTGTTGGTGGAAAACAGCAGGAATTTTTCCATGTCGGCGGCACATGTGGTGCTCAGCCTTATTGAAGTTGATCTTGCCCCTGTTGCCCCTCCCTTACCTTAAATACCCCTCTTTATTGCTATGCAAAAATGAAATTTCACGGTGCGCTGAGGGAATGAAATACGGGGCCGTTGTTCCTGACTGTAACCTACACGGCTATTCTAACTCGATCGAAAAGTTTTCGTGACTCGAAATCTGACACAAATCCGCGCGAAGTTTAAATAATTTAGCGGTTTTTAATATTTTCTGCATTCTACAAGCAATATCAATAGCAGAAAAGGAGCTTACCGAAAATTGTAAAACATCGATTCGACTCGACTTTGAGAGAAATTAATACTTTAGAAGATTTATTATTGAATCAATATTATTACTAAAAGCCCCATTAATCGTACTTCATTGGAACATGGGTTGATAGAAAAGGTCAGCGTTTTATGAAAAACTATTTTATAGATAGTTTTATTCCTTATAGAACGCAGAAAATATTAAAAATCGCTAAAATATTTTAATTTCGCGCGGATATGTGTCAGATTCCAAGTCGACGAAACTTTTCTGTCAAGTTAGAATAGCCCTGCAGGTCAGGTTGAATCCGTGTCTTCACTACATAGTTTATAACAAAGTCGCTTCCAGCTGTTTGGCCCTATGTATGCTTAGATCTTTAAAACTACACAACGAATTTTGATGCGGTTTTTTAATAGATAGCGTGATTCTAGAGGAAGATTTATATGTATAATTTAGTATCAGCATTGCACCTGTGCGAAGCCGGGGCGGGTCGCTAGTTAGGTAGAAAGCTAATCAGAACAGAAAATATAGAAGTCCAGCAGCTCTACGGCAGGATTTTCCTGTCATAGTATCCGCTAAATACGAATTAGACATTTTTGTTTTAACTTTTACAGATTTTTCTCATTTATATTGGAAATAGAAAACAATCCTACTAATATTATAAATGTTAAGTTTGTACGGATGGATGTATGGATGGATATTTGTAACTCTTTCACGCAAAAACTACTGAACCGATTAGGCTGAAATTTGGTATGGGTATAGTTTGGGACCTGGAATAACATGTAGGCTATTTTATATCCAGATAAAATGCGGGCGAAGGCGCGGGCAGCAGCTAGTATATCTATATAATAGGTAGGAAAAAAGTTATAAACCAAATTTTACTTTAATATTTTTCATTGTTTTCAGTACCTACCATAGTAATTATGATAGTTTTTTACAACATAACAAACCGACTTCTTTCAGAATATTTTCACAGCTTTTTAGTGAAATAATAATAACTGTAAAATATTTTTTGCGACCGATTTATTCTCTATACACAAGCGAAATAATTATCAAAATCGTATTGGTAACAATTAGAAGATATCGAATGAAATAAATAAAAAAAAATATATATATTTTTTTTCTTAATTTTTAAGGGACTTTGAGTCATTGGAATGACTAAGTCAGCCCCGTAAAAATATATAATTCATACTTCCATACTAAACTACCATATCACACACAAATTTTATAAATGTCAATGTTTGTAAGTATGGATGTTTGTTCCTCTTTCACGCAAAAACTACTGAACCGATTGGGCTGATATTTTGTTTGGGTTTAGTTTGGGACCTGGAATAACATATAGGCTATTTTATCCAGATAAAACGCAGGCGAAGACGCGGGCCTCAAAATATGGCATCAACATATTCTTAAATATCATTTTCAACGGCGACTGCTACGGGTTCGATTTCCTCCTTCCAAAAAAAATTGAAGTGAAGAAAATATCAATAACACCTTATTTCTTATTTGATAATAATAACTATGTTTATAGTATAAAATTTAACTTGTCTAAGTGCTTATTTTGTAAGACTAAAGTAATAAAGTTATTGATTCTTATTCTGATTCTCCTCAGGTCAAATATTTGTACAATCTGCAAATATTTGTTCAAGGTATTCTGGGTGTTTTCTATGTAAAATTCAAAATATCTATTTATGTTATGTATTGTATTATGTACCTAAGTAGGCTTAAGTCATCTAGTACCCATAACACAAGCTCTGCATAGCTTGGGGCTAGATAATGTTGGGGATTGTCCAGCATTATTTATTTATTAACCCATTTTGGTAAAAGTTATAACAATGATTTCCACTACATAATTTCATAGACAAATAATTTAACCAACATCGATATAAAATGAATTTAATGGAATCTGCAATATTTCGAACCAAAATGAATAAAAGCTGAAAACGAAAATTTTAAAACGTGCAAATTACAATCCCCTAACGACAATACGAAGTGTTAAAGACTTGCAAATAGCAATAAAAATACGTGTTTCGTGAAACGAGGCATAAACTCGATTCCATAGAGATAAAAAGCGCTTCAGTTGCGCTCTCATCGAATTCTATTTTGGTTTTTTAGTATTTTTTGCATTCATTTCTGGAATTCCATTGACCGAAATGGAAAATAGCTGCGAGAATTGCTTAATTCATGGCACCTATAGGGTTTTCCGGTTTTAGCACTTCCAGTGCCCTGGAAAATTAATACAAGAATTGCTTTGTTTGTTTGGTATCTTATTAATAATGTAGGTTTGATATGACGAATCAGGCTTATGAAGGAAATAAAAAATATGTAGGTTCTTACAGCACAATTGTTTTTAATTTTTCTTTAAGTATTTTTTAATCAACTTCAAAAGGACGAGGTTCTCAATTCGGTTGTATGTTGTTGTTTTTTTTTGTGTTTATGTTACGCGATATCTCCGCCAATTATGGACCGATTTTGAAAATTCTTTCACTTTTGTATAGAAAATGATATACCCATAAAATGTTTATCGCCAGGGGATTAATATTTATCCCGCAAAACTTAAAATAAGTGTAAAAGTAAGGGAATTTGAAGTCGGTTTATCGTTTTTCAAAACACGCCATATTATCAGACGTACCCAAATGTAATGCAGCCCATGACAGACGTAGCTATAATATATAGTAATATGAATCATAGCAAGTCATAGCGCAATATATTTTCTATACAAATTTACGAGTGACCGCACACGCAGTTATAATTTATATTTCTATGCGGTCACCAATCTATACTGTAATTGTTTGTATTGTTTGCTTTATAGCACGGTATATCACTACATAGTATAAAATAAAACAAAGTCGCTTCCCGCTGTCTGTCTGATTTCCTATGTATGCTGATATCTTTAAAATTTTGGAATTTGATGCAGTTTTTTTTATTGATAGTGTGATTCAAGAGGATTGTTTAAATGTATAATTTAGTATCAGCATCGCACGGGTACAATCATCATGATGATGATTGCACCCGTGCGAAGCTGGGGCGGGTCGCTAGTTAAATATATTATAGCTACGTCTGGCTTAATTGTATTGACTTTACGTATCATTTTATGAAATTTATACGAAAAAGACGGATATTCAAATCTTTTCAATGAGGGGAAGAGGGAATAGCAAAACAAAATAAGTGCGCAAATCGTCCCATGGGGGTCGTAGAGAACCCGCGTGAAGCACAAGATCAAATATGTTAGCTGGAGGTGTAAGCAAAGGGTTTAAATTAGAATGGATCGACGGATTTATTAGCTCATAAAATACATGATAGGTTTATCTTTTTCAATTTGGAATGATATCGAAACTAATTTTAAATAAATTTTGTGAAACAGTCGGTAGAAGATTAAGTTTAGGTGCGTTCGATTTACGAAAGATAAAATTAAATTTCACGGGCACAAAAGAGGTGCTGTACCAAATCTCATTCAAAAATAGAATAAGCACAGTTCAGCCTCTGACTCATTTCACAATATTACCTGACGCATTTCACAATATTTTGCGAATATTTGACGTTACACAAACATTTACTCAAAAATAAAATATCAAAAAGTAGTATTTTAAGCCTAATTGTTTATCTTTAACTACCAAACTCAGGGCTTACTAATCCTCAAAGACATATTTTATGGGAGGAATATCAATAAATTGGGCCTGATAAGTCGAGTCGCCCTGACACGCGGATAGCACGTGACCCGCCCCGCTTAAACAGATATGTACTTTTATGTATAAAATATATATTGCTCTGTGGCGGTGTTATTTGGCAAGTGAGTTTCCGTGGAACAGAAGATTCTTTATTGACAAAGAAATTAACAATCAAATAATGTAAACAAATTTAACTAGTATTTACAATTGAAACAATTGAGCTAACTGCAGACAGCTGTTGCAAACAATCTACAGATAGCTCAATTGGTCAACAGAAGTTATATGGTGGGTGGTCATTGATTTGGTTGAGTGATTATGATAATTTTAACGATGATTAATATCAGTGATCTAGTACCTACCCATAACACAAGCACTGCTTGGCTTGGGGCTAGATGATGCCGTTGTGCCGATGTGGATTGATCAGCATTATTTATTTACTAGCTACTGCCCGCGCCTTCGCCCGTATTTTATCGGGATAAAAAAACCTGCCTATATGTTATTTCAGGTCCCAAACTATACCCATACCAAAGTTCAGCCTAAGGGTTTCAGTAGTTTTTGCGTAAAAGAGGAACAAACATCCATACATACTCACAAACTTTGATTCATCATTCGTCCATTTTAGAACCCCGAGAAAGTTGCTTTCACTGAATAAAATGACAGAATTTTAACAAAAATACAGTTACATTGAGAACCTTCTCTGTGGCACAAATTTTACCAAGGAAAAATCAAAATATTACAAAATGTACATAATTTAATAGTTTTTAATCAAAACAATCCAATTTTTACATTAGTTAACATCGTCCATCAATAACGTTTCATAATAAAAAAAAACCAGTCCTGTCTTGATTTTTAATTAAGTTTTCATCGCTCAGATATCCTTATAATCCTTAAACTCCTCCGTAAGCTGTGCGACTCACGCTGAGTCGGTACCCTCCGTCAGTATCCACGCTCCCGTTTAGCACCCCTGCACCCCTCGAGTCGTGCACCCCTCGCACCCCCGGCTCGACTCTGGGCGGCGGCACATGTAACTGATATCGCACGATGATTAAATGTTTCCAACTGATGTGACTCTTATTTGTATTTAATTGTTGCTAGTTTTGATCGCACCCTTGTTTTTTTCGTTTTTGAACTTTAGCTGTGATTTTGTTCAGTCGATGTTGTTACTTTGATCTGTGATTACAACTTCTTTGTAATAAAGACTATACATTACAAACAATCCTACTATTATTAAAAATGTGACAGTTTGTATGGATGGATGTATGGATATTTGTTACTCGTTCACGCAAAAACTACTGTATGCTGAGTGTGAACTGCCATACTGTTTACTACAAAGTTTGCGTAACTTTATTTTCTATGGAATTCCTATTTTCAAAACTTCCCGCTTGGAGCGCTGTTCAGGAATTACATAGAAAATAAAGTTACGCAAACTTTGTAGTAAACAGTATGGCAGTTCACACTCAGCATACTGAACCGATTGGGCTTATTCTGATAAAACGCGGGCGAAGGTGAAGGAAAAATGAAACACTGAAACAACAAATTACATAAAGACGACATACAAAGCTGGTCGATTCCCGCCTCGGGACAAATGTTTATATTTATACGATCTGCCGACATTGGTTATATTATGAGTGTTTTCTTTAAAAATAAATAAATAAGTAAAATTAAATAATCATTTATTTTCTCTCACAAAGGTTATACAGAAAGTTTTGTAACATGACGTGTTATATTATTTACTCTAATATTAACCTGCTTTGTGAGAAATCCATCATATATAATTAACTATGTACCTACATACCTATGTAATGCTTATGTAATGTCATAAGTATATTAGGTACCTTTATTGACAAAGAAAATAAAGAAATTAAACTAGTATTTACAATTGAAACAATTAAGCTAACTGCAGACTGTTGCAAACAATCTACAGATAGCTCAACTGGTCCATATCAATACCAGTTGGAAGCGTCCCCAAGACGCTGGCTGCATTGCCCCGCTGTATGGCAATGCTAATGCGGTAATTAGGTACCTATCTAGTAAGTAGGTTATTGTGTACCCATACCACATAGTTTGTCTACTTTGGGGTTGAATGATGATGGTCGATTGTCCAGCATTATTATTATTTATTAGAGATACCTACTAGCTGATGCTCGTGCTTTCGCCCGGTTTTAATCGGGATAAAAAAATATGTTATTCCAGGTCCCAAACTATACCCATACCAAATTTCAGCCTAAGGGTTTCAGAAGTTTTTGCGTGAAAGAGGAACAAACATCCATACTCACAAACTTTGACTTTTATAATATTAGAAGGATAAGACATGACACAGAAGTCTATGAACACATCCATCCAAAATACATGGTGACTTAAAAACAGGTTCAAAATCCGCTATCATCCCGCTATCCCCGTGGTGTAATCTATTGTAAAGCGAAAATATTAAAACAGACAGTTTCCAAGTCGCAGTGAGGGGATTTTATTATTAGAGCATTATAGATAACCCCTGCGGTGCTGCTCACAGCACAGAGTTATAGCACAGAGAGGACGTCGTACTTTGCAGTTAGTAATTTTCCCTACATGGAAAAAGCGAAAAAAAGTGACATTCTAAAGCAAGCAATTGATGATGCATCATCAGCCCGTATACGTCCACGGCTGAACATAGGCCTCCCCATACGACGCCACGAATAGCGGCTGAGCCGCATCCATCCAACGACTCCCTGCAACCGCTACGTCGTCGGTCCATCGAGTGGTAGGTCTTCCCATACTCCGTTTTGCATTTGGTACACCAACCCACGTGCAGATAATGCGATGATGGATTCCAAGGCTAAGTTTAATTTTCCTTTTTTGGGAAGGCAGACGAGCTAATGATTTTAATATTTTTCTGTGCGTGTAAACTCAGAAGGAAAACTACAGAAGAAAGTTTGTTATGTACCTAGAAATGAGCATCACTTATTTATTTATTTATTTCAGGCAACTCGAGATAAAATCTTTAATTTCTCTGAAATATGAGTATAAATACATAAATACCTTTGAGAATAACATAACTAGATATGTATATACCGTACATACAATATAAAACTAAAGGTAGGTAGACGTTTTTATAAGATATAGTTTTTTTAAATAAAAATCAGAATTAAAGAGTACAATTAATTTAGAACTAGTATTTACAATTGAAACAGTTGAGCAGACTGTTGCAAACAATCTAGACGTAGTTCAACTGATTCATATTAATCGAAAGTACGCGTACGCTGGCTGCGTTGCCTCGTTGTATGCCAATAAGTATGAATGTTTTGATCTGGAATTGCGTTGGTAGTTCTGTACGCTTTGTAAGGAACTCTGTGGTCGGAGTCACGGATCCTATGTGCAAACAATATTAGAAGGTTCGGGATAAATCGGGCACTTATTAAATACTTTATGTCAATGTAGTGTTTATAGTTAGTACTCTAGAAACTACAATACATTATATTATGTATAAATACTTAGTTACCTTAATTATTGTTAATATCCGTTTATCTTGGTCGGTCGAGTGAAATCCTGGTGACCTGTAATACAGGTTCTCGGAACCTATTTCAGACACCAGTCTTCACAAAACAGATTTTGCCAATACCTACCTACTAAATTTTTAACCTGGTATATCCATTGTTATATTGTCAATACCTTGCCGTGGGGTCGCGGCGTACGAATATCGACCCCTCCAACTCAACCCGTGGATGTCGTAAAAGCCGACTAAGGGAACCTACCAGAGGAAGGGCAGCAGCTTCCTTCTGAGTATTTTTAAACACCAACACTGCGATCACCAATCCGCCTGCCAAGCGTGGTGATTATGGCAAATCCCCCCTACATGGAAGACCATCCACTCGATGGACCGACGTCATCGTAGCGGTCGCAGGGAGTTGATGGATGGAGGCGGCTCAGGACCGCTATTTGTGCCGTCGTACGGGGGAGGCCTATGTCCAGCAGTGGACGTGTATGGGCTGATGATGATGATGATTGTCAATACCTTTGTGAAGAGAAATAAAGAAACATTTTACTATAGTTACTTTATATCCTTTTGTGAGAAAATTAAAAGTTACGTAAAATTAATGTGATAGCTGTGAAAAAACCCGAGTAGGTCCTCGCTCGTTTTTTCACTTTTCTTCGCCAAGAGAGAGAGAACGAAGCAATTATCAAAATAGCTATATTATTTGTTTGTAATTTTCTTTGGCAATAAATAATCCATAAGAGAACAATCTAGAAAGAAACACTGGAAAACATAACCCTTCTCGCCGGATAAAAACCCGACTCAGTTCTATACTCAGTTCCCACTTTTATATGTTTTTTCGCAAATAATGGACGCAAAGATCTCAAAAATGTAGCCAAGAATCTTCTGAAATTCAAATAAGTGATTAGCTACCCTATTCATCAAAATCGCGCTTTTGCCTTACATTATAATAATAGTGCAACGCAATAAAGCTGTGGTAAAAAATAAATTGATAAAATCTTTTCATTTGTACATAGACATACATACATATATTATAATGTAATTTAAAACCAGCAATGTATTGTTATTTTTTTTTAATTATATCATATATCAAAGTGCTTTATTTCCTTTAGACCTTACAGGACTCTTGGACACGTCACAAAATTAAAATGCCATAAGTAAAACAGGCAGGTAAAATTGCTTAATACTTTTAATTTACTATTAGAGTTTTGAGAAAGTAAGATGACAGTTTTGAGAAAAAAAAATCGGCTTCTTATTCTTAATCACAGGATTTTTTTGTTTTGCGGGTAATTTAATCCTCTGGAATCAAATTGTTACGGAATCATCTCGGAATCATTATCTGTACTATATAATAACAAAAGTATCATCAAAAAAGGAGAATATACATGACTGTATTACTGGAAGATACCTTATCACATAATAGGCGCTTAGTGCTTGTGTTTCATATAAGTGTTTGTAAAAAAAGCAAAAACTCTCATAAATTTCTTTATTAGGAATGTTCGTAAAGAAAAATTGTAGTCAAAAGTCAAATTTTTTTATTTCCCTAAATGCAATAAATGTACACATAGGAAATGTCAAATTGTTAAAATTAAACACTGACATGGAAATAAACATGTCATTGTTTAATTTTAATAATTTGAAATAAAGTGCCTGCGACACAAAATAATTTTATTACAGAAAAACAGTGGTCCACACGGATACATCAAACTCTCAAAGGAAAACGAATGTAATTTTCAGAAAATACGATATTAACGTTAAGGCTAATATTTTTTTTATTAAATTGCGTGAAAGAACAGTGAAAATCAATTTTATCTTATTAAAGTTATTAATTTTGCATTTCAATTTGTTGAATTTTCGCATTCGAACGATCTTGGTCTCTTTAATTTACAATTAAGTTAATCTCAGGCATTAAATAATTTTGTTTCGGATAGATTCGAAATTCACTGACTTAAGTAAATAATAAAATGGTGGACAATATCCATCTTCATAGCCCCAAAATAAACTAGCTTTTTTGTAATGAGAACTAGGTAGGTAACTGATATATGTATATTACACTAACTTCCGCCTGCGGCTTCGCTCGCATGGTATCCGGGTAAAAATTTGCCTATGTGTTATTCCAGAACCTCAATTATCTACATAGTCAATTTTATTAAAATCCATTTTGTAGTTATTGCGTGAAAGAGTAACAAACATCTATACTATCTTTCGTGAGATTACATATACAAATATTTAATTCCTAATAGAAAACACCCAGACCAAGAACAAATATCTGCAGATCTTACTATCAGTTGTCCCTCGGCGGGAATTGTACCCTCCTGCGTCGCAGGTGGACCATCTCTCAATGCGCCACTGGGGTCGTCATTGGTCGTCAATTGATTTATATTTTGGAACACAATTTTGTAGAAACTATTATAAATCTCGAATGACCAGAACCCTGAGTTAAACGCTGAACCTTGCTTTGAGGTGCTATGTGTTTAAAAATGTCCATGTCTTCAGAGTTCAGACCGGTCTTGAGTTTCATTTGTTGTTGAGTTTCAAATCTATCTGTCATTAGTTTTGTGAATAATTGGGAGTGAGAGTTAATAAAATGCAAATAGTAGGATCTTTCATATCATAGTTAATGACTTTTTATGCTTGGTTAACAACTTCATTATTAAAATTGATGTTTTACCATAAAAACCGTATAAAGAGTTTCTAAGCATACTAAGAAGTAGGTGAACTCTTAATTATTTATGGTCTGCTGGAAGATGCTCTGAACTTCATCAACATGTAGACAGTCTAGCCAGTGTTTTGTCAACTTGTGGATGGCCCGGCAACTTTGCTGAGTAGTTACATTATAATTTTCTACTTATTAAGATAGGATAGATAAGCCTTTATAAACAAAGAAAATTGCAATCAATTAATAGAAACAAATTAGGACGAGTATATATTGAAACAATAATTAAGCTAATTGCGGACTGTTGTAAACAATCTGCTAGTAACTCAATTGGTCCATATCAATACCAGTCGGAAGCATCCTCAAGAAGCTGGCTGCATATCACTTTCATTAGCTAGCTTTAAATATCCTCGATGCTCTAACGCTAATACTCAAGCGCAACTTAGATTTAAGCAAGTGTCAAACGGTATATTTGAGTCAAAAAATCGTGACCTGAAACGAACTTAAATCTGAGTAGCGTTTGGTTATTCGGGCGCAAGCCAAGTTCGTTCAGATACCAGGTGACCGAAGCCGCGATTGGAAGCTAGTATGTAACAGAAAAGAACGTTTATGCAGGTGCGTCTTATCGAATAAATGGTTATCTGATCTGATATTATGAGCAGGTATTGGTAAACATGTCCGGGTATTGACTGGGTGTAAACACAAGTCCCCCTCCTCCTCCTTTTCCCCTCTCCTCGTTCCTCTTTGGGAATAGTTTATGTTACCTATTATTGTTAGGTACATAATTTATTTTTAACGTTCCTTAATAAATAAATAATTTTAATACTTTAACACCCGAATACTCAAACGTAAATAACTCAGATTTAAGCACAATCCGCGAT
Source organism: Eupithecia insigniata (assembly GCA_947859395.1). NCBI lineage: Eukaryota > Metazoa > Arthropoda > Insecta > Lepidoptera > Geometridae > Eupithecia > Eupithecia insigniata. The sequence continues at coordinate 18,064,691 of OX401993.1, forward strand.
TTTTCGACAACTTTGGATGAAAACTGCTTAAAAAATTGTCGCCATAAGCCTCCCCCATACGACGCCAAAAATAGCGTGAGGTCCCGTTCGTCCCACCAGCTTCGTCCCACCAGTGGGACGAATGGATGGAATGGAAATGGATATTAATTGTCTGAATTAAAAAAATAGCAGTCCTAAGCCACCTCCATCCATCGACCGCTACGATGTCGTCGGTTCATCGAGTAGATGTTCTCCCAAAACTCCGTTTCGCATTGCATCGTGGCCGCCATTCGAAAACCTTTACTACCTAGCGGTAATCAGTTCTGCAAGCTATATGACCTGCCCACTGCCACTTCAGCCTACTAATTCTGAGAGCTATGCCGGTGACGCCACGCATAGCTCTCTCCATAGCCCGCTGAGCGACTCTGAACTTATGAACGAGACCTATAGTTAGCAACCACGTCTCGGATCCGTAGATCATCACTGGCAACACACATTGATTGAAGACAGAATACAGATCGTCTTGAGGCTCTGCGGTTTCTGTGATGAGAAGATATTGCGAAGTTTCCCGAACGCTGCCCATCCGAGTTGGATTCGTAAGCAGAATCAGAATCAATAACTTTATTTCTTTTGGCTTACAAAATAAGCACTTAGACAAGTCAAATTGTATACTATAAACATAGTTATTATTATCAAATAAGAAATAAGGTCTTGTTGATATTCTCTTCACTTAAATTTTTTGTCCACTAGTGGAAGAAGTGAAAAAGAAACCACTAGCACATTATAATATCACTTATGTGTCTAATACATGTTTATTTTGCCTATCTAAATATAAATTTAATGCAATTTAGATACATGTCAATATTTCTTTAAAGCTGAACAGAACATTGAATTTCTTACATACTACTGACAGTGCGGCTTACATACTACTGACAAGCTGACCTCTTTATCAAAGTTGAATTTACCTAGTTGGACCAATTGGCCTAGGTCAACAACGTCGAAAACATCGTTTCTAACGTGGATATGTCGGTGCAACATGGGCATTCGACATAATGTTTGTCTTACCCATGTTCATTTTCAAACCCGGAAACGGTGTTGAGGTCTCTGAGCATCTTGCCAAGGTCTTCCAGCGATTCTGCCATAATGACTATAGCGTCGTATACTTCCTGGATATATCTTTTCGTTTTCTGACATCAATTTCAATTCAATTCAATTCAATTCAATTCATTTATTGCAAGAAATATGGTTATTACAAGATCTTAAGATAAAATAGTGTCACATACTTCACCAAAACACATTGGCATGCAAAATTACTTAAAATTAGGTTCCTATATACATTGTATTTACTGATTTTGATAAATAATGATTAAAAATTAATTAAACAATATAAAGTTAATGATGTTGATGGTTAAATTTTAGGTCCATGAGTTCTTTAACATTATAGAAAGCTTTTTCAGTAAGCCATAATTTAAATTTTTTTATAAATTGTTTTAAAGGTAAATCTTTGATGTCATTAGGGATTTTATTATATATAGAGCCACACATGGCATGACAGTTCTTAACATATAAGGCTGTCTTAGGAGTCCTAGACAGAACAATTCTTTCGGGGTTACGTACACATCTGGGGTATTTATCCCTAGCTAATAAATAAATTCGAATGTTCCTTTACAAATTTAGCAGCCTCTAGAATATACATACTGGGCAATGTTAGCAGTTTTAATTTAATAAAGAGAGGCCTGCATGACTCCCATGGAGGTATTCCTACAATGGCGCGTACACATTTTTTCTCAATTGTCATATATGTAGGTCGGAACCAATATTCCGTGCCATAACCGTTGCCATAATATTTTGTAATAAAATAAACAGTGCATATAATTGACCCTAACGATAGGTGCGACAAAAATGCATAAACGATTTATTTTTATTTCAGTAATAAAGGTTTATAGAATTAGCTTTGATTAAAATTACTATCGTTTGAATTTTGTCTATTATATTTTACTAGCAACCCGCCCCGGCTTCGCACGGGTGCAATGATGATACTAAATCAATCATACATTTATAAACAATCCTCTCGAATCACACATCTATTAAAAAAAAACCGCATCAAAATCCGTTGCGTAGTTTTAAAGATCTAAGCATACCTAGGGACAGACAGTGGGAAGCGACTTTTTTATACTATGTGGTGATTAATATTACTAGCTGCTGTCCGCGCCTTCGCCCGCTTTTTATCAGGATAAAAATAGCATATGTCCAGGTCCCAAACAATACCCATACCAAATTTCAGCCCAATCAGTTAAGTAGCTTTTGCGTGAAAGAGGAACAAACATCCATACATCCATTCTCACAAACTTTGACATTTATAATATGAGTAGGCTTTACAATTCCGGATTTTTTTCTCCAGGTAACATTTATTTATTCTACCCAGGACTAGTATATTAGGTATTATATTATCTGTGACCCAGGGGATATTTTACCATAGGACATAAGATTGTGATGTTCACAGATTTTTTTCTGTAACTGTCAAATAAAGTCGCGACAGCAATAACAGTGGCTATGCGTCAGCCGTGCGTCAGCGATCCACACTGAATCTAACGGCGCAAATCGGAAAAATATTGTTTTTCCCATAGATCAAGTTGACATTGGGTACCTATATTGAGCTGGGTGAAGGCCGGGTAAAGGCAGGCACAATGGTTCAGGGCGAAATAAAACGACTTGGTAAACAGTGTCGTGTGCTCGACTTATGAGCGCGCTTGGCAAACATAGGGTGGTATGTATTGAATCGGTGCCTATAGAGAAATACGTCGGGATTGGGTTGGGAACCATATGGAATGGAACTGTGGAATACCTATAAAAACATGGGCTTGGGCAGACTTAATTGTTTTTCGAGAGGAATATCAAAGAGTTACAATCAAAAATCTGTTTTTATTTTACTTACTTTTAGGGCTGATTAATGCTGGGTAATAGTCCAGCAATATAGAGTAAAGCTTGAGAACTTTTTGTACCTTCTCTTTTTCGTCTCAGCAGCCCCATTGACCCACACCGAATCACCGTCGTAGCCCCTCGGTTATGATAAAATCAGTCCCGATTTTCTCTGACAGTACGGACTATTTAAGAGATATACAGGGTATCCCCCGAATACCTGCACCCCAACGAGGGTAAAACTAGATCAAAAATTATTCACGATGCGAAAAGCGAGGTCAAAATTTCGGTCTCGCTTTTCACAGAATTCACAAGATTTTCACTTAAGAACGCCAAAGAGGACATGCGGCATATATTATAAAAAAAAACACGTTCGTAGGTATTTAAATAGCGTTTAAGTCTTTCAGTTTTTCGATATTGTTTAACAAGATAATTTGTTATCAGGAAGAAACGTACACAATCTGGGGTTTCGATGCTTAGGACATAAAATTGAAAAACTACCCACGGACATTAAAAGTTTTATTCCTATATCCATGGGAATACCTCAAACCCTTTCCGTTTTTACTTTATTCATCGACAACCCAACCATGAATATTTTACAACTGGCAACTTTATAGACCTTAGTTCGACCTCAGCTTGTCAAGTTTGCTGGCACACATGCAGAGTTTGACGCACGGCCGGATTAGGGCGCGCGCACACTGCGCCCCGCGGCGCCACGTGTCCGCCGTGTGTCCTCAGCTTATTGAGTCAGAAACGGCTAGACTAATAGCTAAATGGCTTAGTTTTATTGGCTGTATCAGTTATGTCTTTATCCTGGTCGCGGTTTAGGATTATTTGTGGTGAGGAACGTGGGTAAATGCCTTAAATGAAACTTTCTCACTTAGTCATTATTCATAAACAATATAGAATAAATACGTAGATGATTTAAAAAAAAATTAAATTGGGTCTTTATCTTTATTTGTATTTAAAGTGATTTAAGTTTTATGGGACGAACAGAAATAAAAGCGAAAAAAAAAACATAATCGAATCGAGAAAATGATTATGAAACAACAACGAACGAAAAATTTGTTTATGTTCTGTTTTCTGAATGAATTAAATTAGAAAATTTTCTCAAATTGGCCGATTTGTCACCTTATGTAAACACCGGGGAAATGTAGTGCATGACCCCAACAATCCCCTAAAAAATTATGTCAGTCCGAATACCAACCATTCTGTATAACCGACCTGTGTATGACGGCCATGATATGCAAATAATGCCCGCTATGTGCATTTAATGCAGCCTCCACCATATTTTCTGTATTTTATGAAACGCCGTGTTTTATTATATTCTCGGGTATAATTTTCTATATTATTTTCTCTAGTGGAGTGGTGATTCAATTTTATTTCAGCTTTTTCTCGTATTTTTGCCATGTTCAATGCTCTTATAGGTCCTCTGTGACGTTGGCTTCGGCCCCACGCATGTCTCCTACTTCTTCAAAGACAAGTCCATAGTTGAAAAAAATATAATACAGTTTAATAGAAAAGGAATCCTAAATAATATACTATAGGCACAGGTACATATATAAATGTCATTATCTAGTCTGCCGTCCTTATTAAAAGTGCAATAACTCGGTTCGAGCTACTTTCGACAAAACGCAAAACGCAGTTAAAGATTTTGTTTTACCAAATCCCTTTAAGGTATACGTATTGCGGTTATGATTGTAAAAAAAACTGGATCGGCTATAGACACGTAAAATCTAGCTTAGAAGAAAGTATAGAGCTCGTTTTACTGATCACGAATATGTATATAACTCTTTTTAGCGCGAAAACCGAGTTATTGCACTTTTGATAAGGACGGTAGTAGTAGGTAGGTAAGGTACATTGTGTACTTGCCGTGCTTGCGGTTCCCACTGTGGTGCAATGATATCCAATAGTGGAAGAAGCTATTGTCTGGGGAGTCAGTGATAAACTGAAAGATGTTCTTGGATGCGTGCAGACGTTACCTGAAAGAGAATGGCAAAAAAATCAGGAACTCAGACCTCGGCAACAATTCCCAACGCGCTCCACTACAAGGTTTTAGATTCGGGTGAATTTTTGAATTTTCGTAAAATAATGATGCAATATTCTCGTTTCATAACAGTTAATACCTGAAAACTGCAAATACAAACAACAATTTCCTGTTCACGAACCTTTTAGTCAATACGCATTCACAATTTCGGAACAATTCGCAACAAATATTACAATATCCGTCCGTAAATACCTTCCACATGGCTAGATAAAGTGATTGCATTCAAAACTGGTGAGTAGTGAAGTAGTGATGCTATCGAGCGAACAAGTGCCAATAAAGATGATATCGGATTGTATATAGGGTGTGGGGTGCGTGCGCGCAGGTTCCCACGCGTGTCACGCACGTGCCTACCTGTGAGGGGTATAGATGTGACACTGTTCGGACAAGCTTTTGTCTTATCTCGGAATGTTTTACGTGTGTTATTATGAAAATGTACCAGCTAGTGTTTAAGAATATTGCTGTTTATTAAAACTGCCAGTATTTTGAAAGAAAGTTTATATTTTATGGAGTGTTAGATATTATAAGGATATCATCATCATCATCATATCAGCCCATACACGTCAAGTGCTGGACAGGCCTCCCCCATACGACGCCACAAAGAGCGGTCCTGAGCCGCCTCCATCCATCGACTCCCTGCGACCGCTACGATGTCGTCGGTCCATCGAGTGGATGGTCTCCCATGTACTATTTGGGGATTTGCCATAATCACCACGCTTGGTAGGCGGATTGGTGATCGCAGTGTTGGTGTTGAAAAATACTCCTTATATTACAGCTCCGACAGGTTACGGACCTAATTATTTGATGTTAATTTCAACTCAATAGCTCCACGCATTTCTGAGAAAAGAGGGTTGACAGACGGAAAGACGGACAGAGAGACAGACGGACAGAGAGACAGACGGACAACAAAGTGATCATTTATTCATTCATTTATTTATACTGTTGTTTCATGTGTTACAATATGTTCTTAAATAAGTATTAATACTGAGATCATGACATGAACCCAGTTGGGGCGCTACAAATTATAAGATTAAACTTATATAATTAGTAAACTAAAATGTTAAATTTGTTTTATTCTAAATAATCTTTTATGTTATAAAAGCATTTATAGCTATGAGGGTTCCGTTTTTCTTTTAAGGTACGGAATCCTTAAAAGAGTACACAAATTAAATAAAGCGAGAAAACGTCTATAAAGTTTTACAACGTACCTAATCCAATGCAAAATATGAACTTTTGCATGGGAACTTATTCTACTCGTGGCGTACAATCACCCAGATACAGCTATTTGTTTGTAGATAACCACCGATAATACTATTCAGATAGCTTTTATTTGTGTTAGATAGGGTGCGAAATTCAATATTTTTGCCTTTGTGCTTTGTAGTTGTGATTCGCGTTTTGCGGGAAAAAAAGTAGGGTAAGAAAGAAAATTTTATTTGGAACCATACTAAACACATAACACTGCACATTACAATAGTGGGAAGTACAAGAAATATATACATATATATATATATACTTACATGAAGAAAATACATAGAAACAGTTTTTTTATAGTCGACAGTTACGAACAATCCGTCCTACTAATCCTACTTAATATTATAAATGACAAAGTTTTTATGGATGGATGTATGGATATTTGTTACTCTTTCACGCAAAAACTACTGAACCGATTAGGCTGGAATTTGGTATGGCGATAGATTGGGACCTGGAATAACATATAGGCTATTTTTTATCCCGAAAAAACGCGGGCGAAGGCGCGGGTAGCAGCTAGTAATATAATATAAGTTTAAAGTAGGTTCTCGACGATAACTCTGTTTTGTGCCTGGAAGGTATCACTTCTAACCGACAAGGCCGCCTATTGTACTTGTCTTATGTAATGTCTCTTTATAATGTTCTTGTTCTCGTGTACACGGCATTTTTGTATTGTATATTTCTACTATAATTTTTGTTATTATCCGACGACGACTGTACAATTAACGTCACGTGGTTAGTGGTCCCAATCGGGAAGAAAAAAAAAATTAAATCGATCTGGCAAGTGGGACCACGGTCCCACTACATAGCGGTCCCAGTCGCCGGAAGCCTCTGAATTATCGACATTCAGCCGCGAAGGTAAACGCTGCGGTATATGCTGAGCAAGTGTGTAATACTATTGCGTCACACGTCGCCGACAACACGTAGTAGAAAATAAGTTTATTTTATGTATGTTAGACTAAGGTATATATTTTTATATGGGCCGTAGTTTTTAAGATTTTTAGATCCTGTACTTGACTACCTGTGTTGTCTGAAATAAATGATTTATTATTATTATTACATACCCATGGGAAATAGTAACCGAATACCCCGTATGGAAAACATACCAACATTAGGAACACAATATGACGACCGACGTGGAGTGGCGGGCGTAGGAACGCTTAAGACGCCTTTGCGGGTTCGATTCCCGCCTTGGGACAAATGTTTGTAAGATCTGCAAATATTTGTTCCAGGTGTTCTGGGTATTTACTAAGCATAATAAAAAAATATCTAAATAACTAAGTAAATAACAAAAATAACATAAACAAATTAAACTAATATTTACAATTGAAATAATTGAGCTAACTGCAGACTGTTGCAAACAATCTACAGAATAACTAAGTAACTAATAACTAAGTAGACTTTTAATATATCTCATCGCGTCAGGTTTCTTTGAAATCTTACCAACAAGAAATATATAAAATTTCCATGTCACAATGTTAGTTACCGTACTCCCCCGAAACGGCTTTACCGATTTTTACTTTTAAATTTTATATGCGTATTCAGTAGGTCTGAGAATCAGATACAATCTATTTTCCATTCTATTTTCCTAAGTGATAAGGGTTGAAGGCAAAACAACGTTTGGCAGGTCAGCTAGTTTTACTGTAAAATTACATAATATGTGGGTTTAGGATAGGGTTTGAGTTTGCACAAAGCGTTATAATCATAGAACCTGAATTAGTTTTATCATTTTTAAACGGTCTGTACCTTAACGGATAGAATGTAATATTACGTCTCTGCCATTGTTTATTCTGAGGAGCTCGGTACAGGGAGGAGTAGGTAATAAAAGAAGTGTGGCCACGAAAAGTCCGGAAATCTTGTCAGCGAAAAGCCGGTTTTACGAACACTGGTTGATCAATACTTGGACTAGCGCTTGGAAATTGAAAACACGTATTTATCGTTTGTAAAATCCTGTGGCGATGGATTAGACATTGATCAATGATTTTATTTGAAAGACTGGTCAGCTAATCTCATTCACATTAGCTTGTTGAAAATCAGCCCAAGAAACACTTAATTTTAACCGTTGATTAATTTGATCTTTGTTCGAAAAAATGTCGGCGGCGGTATCAATTTAAAAAATTGAGCGTTCATGTACATATACTCGCGAAGAGTTAGTTTGGTATTGTGACTTTACTAGGGAATAACGGAACTTTTCATCACTGCAATATTCGCTCACCTATCTCAGCGCAACACGCTAAAAGGGAGCCGAAAGATTCGAAATGAAACGGTTCTGACTGACGTCCTTTAGACTTGGTGTGGAAGGTGTGTGTGATTTCATCGGATAAACCGGATTTCGCTTTCCTTAACTTTTGTTTTATTTTCAGTTTATTTATTGTACCATATGAATACATAGAACACTGAGTCATAATTTAGAAATTAGTTCGAAATTCTTGTCGTAAGATGTGTCGTTGGCCGTGGGGCCGCGGTGTACGAATATGGACCCCTCCAACTCAACCCGTGGATGTCGTAAGAGCCGACTAAGGGAACCTACCAGAGAAAGGGCAGCAGCTTCTTTCTGAGTATTTTTCAACACCAACACTGCCATCACCAATCCGCCTGCCAAACGTGGTGATTATGGCAAATCCCTCCTACATGGGAGACCATCCACTCGATGGACCGACGACATCGTAGCGGTCGCAGGGAGTCGATGGATGTAGGCGGCTCAGGACCGCTATTTGTGGCGTCGTATGGGGGAGGCCTATGTCCAGCAGTGGACGTGTATGGGCTGATATGATGATGATGAAGATGTGTCAATATATTCTCTTGGCTGGGTTACGTGCTGTTCGTTGCAGTATATTTATGAATAAGGGGGTAATTATTTACTACAGAGTTAAGCTTACCGCTGCCGCTGGTTTAGCAGCCCAATTCATATTGATACGGCTTCCCACCCCGCGGCTCGATCACCTCGGTTGCCCGGCAACCGGAGACCGACCCGACTGGAGCTAAATGGAGGGTGCCTTATAAAACTCGGGGCAACCTGAAGGGCATCGCAGGTTTCTTACTGTTTATGCAAAACGGTGGTTGAAAATTATCTAAGTTAATGAAAAGAAACTGAAACAGAAAAAGATGAATTGGCTGATCGTTGTCTTGGTGCTTGCTTAGGTACACTTCAAATAGTTCTCAATTCACTTCCTCGATTTTTCGGCGATGACCCAAAAGATATTGAAGATAAAGCCAAAACTACTGCTTCTATTAATTAAATTAAGTTTTGTAACACAAAGTGTATTGCTGTTTTATACACCTGAAATTACATACAAAATGTCTTCAACTCGTAAAAACTGCCGCTTGTAGTAAATAACCTGACATATGTACTTACTTACAACTATAGACGTAAAGTTACACAACTAAGTTTGCACGTGAAATTGAAAAACTTTTCTATCGGCGCGGCGTTGAAAAAGTTTTCATCAGTTGAGTTGCATTGTAGACGGTATTTCGATATAAAGAGTCGTACAAAAAGTTATAAACAAGAATTTTTATAGCCTCGCGTAACCTTTTGATTTTCGGATACTACCGAAGGCCTGTCACCCTCTGGATTTGTAACGTCAGTGTAGATAATCCTTCCTTCTAATATTAGAAATGACAAAGTTTGTATGGATGAATGTATGGATATTTGTTACTCTTTCACGCAAAAACTACTGAACCGATTAAAATAAACCAGTGGACGGAGTATAGCGAGACCAAACCCCATAACTAATACCAATACAGAGGATATAATATTTTTTTATAACAAATAATAGATTTTAATATTATTATTTTATTTAAATCAATTATATTATTTATTATAATAGATTTACGTTTTGATGAATTCAATGAATTTTTTACTATAGTTATATATTATTTTTTATTATAGTTTTATATTATGTTTTTGTATTTTCTATAATAAAAAATATATTTTTAGCGATATTTAAAATAAATTAAGTGGTTTAATAATAATTATTGACAGTAATAATAAAGGTGTGTAAGGATTTAAATCTTTATAAACAAATTGCAACTAAAAGAAACATAATTAAAAGTAGTACCCACATATTCATACATTAAAGCTAACTGCGGATTGTTGCAAAAAATCTAGAGGGAGCTGACCTGATCTAAATCAATACTGCGAACAATAGGAAGCAAGCGTCATTCCCAAGACGTTAGCTGGATTGCCCCGCTGCTGTATGGCATAATTTAGGTTAACAAAATGTTACTTTGGCATTTTTAGCACAGATAATATTTCACTGGCAAGACTGAACAAAGATACATAGATATATTATAGCATTCCTTCGTTTGACCCAGTTTAACCACAATCTCACCTGGTGTTAATAAAATAATAAAATAATGAGCAAGATCTTATAACGATTAAAAACAAGAAAAAAAATGTTTTCACATAGCATTGGTAAAAAAAAACATGTTTTGATTGGTAAAATAAATAAAAATATCTGCAAACACCTAATGCATCCAAAGCGCAGTTATAACAAAAAAAAACCAAAATATTAGCTGTAGAGGAAACCGGTAAGGTAATCACATTATCGGAAGAAAAAACCTATTCTCATTGGTAAACTAAATAAAAAATATTTTAATTTTTTTTTTCAACATATCTTATGATGAAACCGGTAACGTAATCGCATTATTGGTAAAAAAACAAAACTAAATAAAAAATCGGCAAACACCTAACCCCTTCAAAAGCGCAGTTCTTCGACCGATATCCACATGCATGATATATGTAGAGGGGCCGGTCAGTCGGTGACAGACTGACAGTAATTACCGAGCGTAGGTAATTGATAGCTATGTCCCGCTGTAGAGTGCGGAGTCACGTTTGCAACACTTGGCGTGTTAGGGGGTAGAATGGACCCGACGACACGACAGTCTATATAGGTTAAACGTATTTTTTAATAAAGTGTAATTTTTTTTCTTAAATTAAAAGAACTAGGTTATATGAAATACTTAATTCAGTTCAAAGTAAAATAAGCTACGTACAATAGAATTAACTTTTTGAAAATAAAACTAAAGAACCTTATACCGCTGCACCGATTTAAAATACGAAATAAATAAATAAGAATCATAAATTTATTCTGTGACTGAAATAGTAGATGAATCAAATTGAACTGGCACAATAAAACATTAACAAACAAATCGCATCTCAAGCAAAACTTCAGTTGCCGTGTGCCTCTAATGGTTACCAGCGAAATACTGTGAAAAAAAATTGTAAAAAATGGCAACTAAAGTTTGGCTTAACACAAAAGCAGAAAAAATAACGATGCGGTTTATTTTCAATCTGGTCGAACCATGGCGAACTACTGTTTTTTAAAGGCATTATTTTATAAATATTTAAAGTAAATAGCTACTAGCGAACTACTGTAAAAAAACATGGTACAAATGGCAACTGAAGTTTGGTTTGACACAAAAGCAGAAAAAATAACGATGCGGTTTATTTTCAGTCTGGTCGAACCATGGCGAACTACTGTTTTTTAAAGGCATTATTTTATAAATATTTAAAGTAAATAGCTACTAGCGAACTACTGTAAAAAAACATGGTACAAATGGCAACTGAAGTTTGGTTTGACACAAAAGCAGAAAAAATAACGATGCGGTTTATTTTCAGTCTGATCGAACCATGGCGAACTACTGTTTTTTAAAGGCATTATTTTATAAATATTTAAAGTAAATAGCTACTAGCGAACTACTGTAAAAAAACATGGTACAAATGGCAACTGAAGTTTGGTTTGACACAAAAGCAGAAAAAATAACGATGCGGTTTATTTTCAGTCTGGTCGAACCATGGCGAACTACTGTTTTTTAAAGGCATTATTTTATAAATATTTAAAGTAAATAGCTACTAGCGAACTACTGTAAAAAAACATGGTACAAATGGCAACTGAAGTTTGGTTTGACACAAAAGCAGAAAAAATAACGATGCGGTTTATTTTCAGTCTGATCGAACCATGGCGAACTACTGTTTTTTAAAGGCATTATTTTATAAATATTTAAAGTAAATAGCTACTAGCGAACTACTGTAAAAAAACATGGTACAAATGGCAACTGAAGTTTGGTTTGACACAAAAGCAGAAAAAATAACGGTGCGGTTTATTTTCAGTCTGGTCGAACCATGGCGAACTACTTTTTTTAAAGGCATTATTTTATAAATATTAAAACTAAATTGCTACTAGCGAACAACTGTAAAAAAACATGGTACAACTGAAGTTTTATTGTGCTTGTTTAATTTGATTTAGTTATATTCTGTTTCAGTCACAGAATAAGGTTATGAAGGGAATGAAGCTAAACTTCAGTTGCGATTTGTACTGTAATATATTTTATTTTCTTAGAAAAACTTACAGAGAGGTCTTAAAAATGGTAATTTACATAACATATGCCGGTATATAACAGCGCATGTGTGCTGAGGGCGAATTAAAAAGTTTCCGTAGATATGCCTTTAAAAACAGTAGTTTGCCATGGTTCGACCAGTCTGAAAATAAACCGCATCTTTATTTTCTCGTCTTTTGTGTTATCAATACTTACGTCTACCGTTTACTAACGTCGTAGTGTATAAGTATTCATTGGTCATTGGTCATTGATCCTCATAGGTCCGTGGGATACTAAGGCTCTCCGGGTATTCAAAAAATTATCTGAGCGCCTGGTCGAAACGACGCGTGACCCGAGAGCTGGTGAATATCTCTAGCGAGGCAATGCAACCAGCGTCCTAGGGGCGCTTCCAACTGGTATTCATATGGACCAGTTGAGCTATCTGTAGATTGTTTGCAACAGTCTGCATTTAACTCAATTGTTTCAATTCTAAATACTAGTTTAATTTGTTTATATTATTTGATTGTTATTTTCTTTGTCAATAAAAAGTATTTATTTATATTTTTATTTTTATCTCTATTATACCTATTTTAATATTATTTTCTGTATACACGCCACCGTCTATACCTCTAATTTTTCGAGCACTTCTTTCCCTTTCTAAGGTTGCCTGGAAGAGATCGCTCTTAGCGATAAGGCCGCCCATTGTACATAATCTGTATTTGTTTTTGTATTCTCTGTTTATTATTTTTATTGTTTGGCGCGCATTAAAAAATATTTGTATTGTATTGTCTACCATCTATAATAGTAGCAATTAGCAATGCCTGTGACAGATAGTAATTATAAACAAGGGAATTTATTGAAACTTACATAAATCATATTTACTTAACCATTGAGAATCCTGTCTACCAGCAGGGTCTCCACTCGGCTGCACTCGGCCTCTCTCGGTCATCTCCGACAGATGCCGACTGGACCATTATAGACCCACTGAACCATTAAGGAACCACCGGACTATTGCGACCACAGCAGGTGACCACTTGAGAAACCAGATATCAACTACCCGAGTCGCTAGAAACGCGGCCATATTTTGAAGTGGTCAAACTGCGATATTGAGAAATTTTGCCCAATAACTAAATAAATATATAAAATATAATGCAGCCAGCATCTTGGGGAGGACGCTTCGGCCTACGTGCAGAACACCCAAAACAGAAACATTTATAAATAATAAATAAATAATGCTGGACAATCCACACAGCATCATCTAGCCCCAAGCTAAGCAGAGCTTGTGTTATGGGTACTAGATGACTGTATACTAACAATTGTATACTAACCTAACCTGAATCTTCGTTAAGAAAATATTAACGAAAAAAATACATACGCAAATTACACTTATGAAAAAAATCTACACATACAATCTGAGAAATAAAAATAAGTTAAAACTACGGAGTCCAAGAACAAATTACGGAAAAAGAAATATTCTTTATCAAGGTGCGCAGTTATACAATAGCTTACCCGATAACATTAAGAACTGTTTATAAATGTATGTACTATGTATGTACTATAATAAGCCGTGGGGTCGCGGCGTACGAATAACGACCCCTCCAACTCAACCCGTGGATGTCGTAAAAGCCGACTAAGGGAACCTACCAGAGGAAGGGCAGCAGCTTCCGTCTGAGTATTTTTTAAACACCAACACTGCGATCACCAATCCGCCTGCCAAGCGTGGTGATTATGGCAAATCCCCCCCTACATGGGAGACCATCCACTCGATGGACCGACGACATCGTAACGGTCGCAGGGAGTTGATGGATAGAGGCGGCTCAGGACCGCTATTTGTGGCGTCGTACGGGGGAGGCCTATGTCCAGCAGTGGACGTGTATGGGCTGATGATGATGATGATATATAAGAAAAGATTGAAACAATTCATATATGACAAGATTTATTAAGTAAGCGTAACGGTACCAACCTTTTATTGTAAAGCCTACTACTACAATTTATAAACCAGTCGCATTTAGTATTGAATAATTAAGATATTAATGTGTCACCATTGTTTTTACAATCTCCCTTGCTTTGTATTAGATTGCTTGTACTTGTTTTCATGCATGCTGTGTCGGCCTGTAAGTAGTTGGTACACTTAGCATCACATATTCAGAAATTATGTAAATGACTACCTTGTAAGTTTTGGTGTACTCGCTGTATGCGAGATAGTAATAAGTAGGATTATTGTATGTAATCATTTAGGTGAATATTGTTCTTTTGAGTAAATAATTCGTTAAACTGAACTGAATTGTATCTTTAGTTCTGCCGGAGCGCCACTGACTCAGTCGTCTATTTCTACTTTATTCAGTAGAGTCTAGTCTAACAAAAGAAGACACGAGACGTCATGTTCGTATTCTAATGCTTTGCCCAAAAGGCTACACAAGATTAGTGTATCTTTTAAAGGGCAATGTATGTATACGCTTCTACAACAAAACTCCGAGTGAGTTGCAAAAATTATCAATAAATAAATTCAAACAAACTACCAAACATATCCTTTGTAAAAAGGCTTATTACAAAATATCAGATTATCTAGAGGATAAAAAAGCATGGGACAATTTTTGCTCCAACTCGAAAACTAACAACCTAACAAGGTAAAGGTTTCTTGTTCGCTTCTTTACTTTACCTTAAAAAGATTGAAATGAACAAAAAATCCAAGTGATCACTTTATTTCCCTGTTTTACTTATGTAATTTTAATTTTGTGACGTGTCCAAGAGACTAGATTAGTCCGAATACGGAAAATCGAATTCTGTGGTGATTTCATTCCGCTATCGTACCAATTTTCAAAGCCAGGCTCTATTCCTGTCAGCCACACACTTCGCACCAATTTATTGTCTTGTTTACTTGAAAACAAATGCTCCAGCAAAATACAAAAGTAAACAATTTTATACGCATACGAGTCTCAACTTACACACTAGACTTTGAAACAACTCTTATTTGTTCATGCATTTGCTTACGTTCTGTAATAACCGTTAAAATCACATTAATCGGATTTACAAGCTAAATTTGTTATTAGTTATTTTGAATCGTAATCTATTAGTATTAGAGGGGAGTTTCTATAATTTACGATACAAGAAGAGGGTGGTGCGTCTGTTGCATTGACTGTTTGTACATATGTTGAAGATAAATCGACTTTATTTTTCTTGTGTTTAAGGTTCTAATGTAATTAAATTAGATAGGTTCTAATTAAACACACGAAACAGAATGTCGACTTATCGATAAATAAGTATCTTATTAGATACTAGCTGCTGCCCGCGATTTCGCCCGCGTTTTATCGGAATAAAAAATAGCTTATACGTTATTCCATGTCCCAAGCTATACCCGTACCAAATTTCAGCTCAATCAGTAACAACTATCCATACATCCATCCATACAAACTTTGATATTTATAATATTAGTAGGATTTATTTGAAACTAATTGCTGCCCGCGTCTTCGCTCGCGTTTTATCGGGATTAAAAGTAGCCTATTTGTTATTTCAGATCCCAAACTATACCCATACCAAATTTCAGCCTAATCGGTTCAGATTTTTACGTGAAAGAGGAACAAACATCCAGACATCCATTCTCACAAACTTTGACATTTATAATAATAAGATATTAGGTATCTTAGGTATTTTATTGTGGGTGCACGTAAAGAGTTACCAATGTTGATCCCTGAACCCCAATGTGGAAAGGTTGCCTGGGAGAAATGCTGCTCTCAGCGATAAGGCCGCTTTTTGTACTGTATTTATTTAAATTTTTGATATACGAGTTTTAATGTAATTTTAATAGGTACAATAAAGTGTTCATTCATTCATTCATCCCTTTCAATTGAGTATATGTATGTATGCATAGCTAAGTAAAACCTAAAAGTAACATTTGCTCAAGTCATTTACTCTTTGTAAAGTTTCACATGCATCACCAATTAAAAAAATTTGAATTATTCACACAAATTCATTAATTATACAAAACAATGGATATTATATATAAGAAATATTGTTTCAATTGTAAATACTAGTTTAATTTCTTTATATTATTTGATTGTTATTTTCTTTGTCAACAAAACAATACATTTTCGTATATTCAAGTCAAAATGTATTTAGTGAATTGTAACCGAAGACAGAGAATTAACACTTTATTTTTATTTCTACTGTTAACTTAGATTTGATTTCGGATCTAGTAGTTCGTGTTAGTAGCATATGACTCTGAAGGATACTATAGTTCGAGCCTACCTAATAATTATACTTCAAATCTTTATTCATGAAAAGGTAACATTCATAATGAAAGACTTACTTGCACATTTATAAATAAAAATAAAGTTGATTTCGGGAATTGTTTCAGTATATTTAATAGAAGGTTCACCAAACACATACATACCAAACACTTAAACAAACTTAAATATGTAAAGTAGTCTACATACAGCCAGGCTCCTATACATTTTTGTATGTGGACCCATAAAAGCAGTTTGTGTTTTATTTCTCACTTTGACACAAGAATCGATCATGATATATAGTTAGCTCTACTGGGACATATATCAGAATCAGAACCAATAACTTTATTTCTTTATGCTTACAAAACAAGCACTTTAGATCCAATATTAATACCAGTCAGAAGCGTCCCCAAGACGCTGGCTGCATTGTCCCGTTTTAGGGCAATGCCAATACGCTGCGCCAGCTCTCGAGACACCCGTCGATGTTTAGATATTTTTTTAAACTTTATGGTTTTCAGTAGACCTAGTTTCAACTCCAAGGGGAGTAAATGCGTAGGCTCTGTTGAAATCGGTATATTTGCGCCTCTTAAGATCCTCGGTCAAATCAGCCGCTGCACCAGCTCTCACTGAAGTCCTCAAAAGATGGAAACACATGAAGAATCCCTAATATTTATCCAAAACCTACATACAAAACAAAGTTTGGAGAAAATTCACCGTCATACCTAGGCCCTCACTTATACAATAAAATAAGCAAAAACATAAAATCATTAAAAACATTGAGCTATTATGAATGCAGGAATCTGATAACCAAATATCTCCAAAAATTGGATTATACGGCTACTGAAGAACTTATAAACTAGTTTATTCTTTAATAAGTGAGTTAATTAATATTTTCGCATTTTAAAAATCCAAATCCCATCCAAAATTTCATTAATATCTGTTCAGCTGTTTTAGTAAAGAAATGGGAAAAGATATTCTCTCGCGACTACTTAAATTGCTTCATTAAGTAGCAAACCCCTTACAAGATACCTACATAATTATTTGTTATTTACTTATTTTAAAAATATTACAATTAATATACCATAACCATACCTAGAAAGATAATACTTATGTAAGTAATAAGCTGACACACAAAAATAGTTTTAGTTTATTAGGTTAGCATTAACTAAAATAATTTGTCTGTTCTCCTTGGTTATACTACTACGGTAAGTCAAAACAATTGTAGACCACACCACTACTGCGTGAGCTCTACAGCGCTCTGCGCTGACCGCAATACACGTCGCAATTTATGCTGGTCATTGCGAGCGACGATCGTACTCTGCCGTAACACAGTTTTAAACTAGTACGGGGGGTAGAAGTCACAAGCAAGCTATGCATCACTCATTTGCAAATTGTGAACTACCTCATACTCATTATTATCTGAGTATGTATTGGGATTTTAAGTAAATTTCTATAATAAAAATATAGAAATTTGCTTAAAATCTCATGAAGTCTTAGTTACTTATGATAACCCTATCACCATTGTTTTTAGTTTAATTTTATATCATAATAGTCTAGGATTAAGTTTATCGTAAAGAATGTATTAGCTATTAGTAACGTTCTTGAACAATAAAAGTTTTATTATTATTATATTATTATTACATGTAGCGTCCCACACAATGGGTCTCCCCAACCGGAAAATTTATGTTTATCCCACTAATATTATAAAGGTGACTGTTTATGTGTTTGTACGAAGACAAAAACAAAAGTACCGAATGCATTGGGCTGAAATTTAGTACGAAGCCGCGGACCAAAACTAGTGTCATATAAAGTGGTTACAACTCACGAGTACAAGGCTTCTTACGATACAAACCTGTGAAATATATAAAGGCATATCTGGAAATAAATCAAAATATATGATTTATTATGTAACATTAAGCGGGGTTAGTACGGAGATGGAAAACAGCTACACATTGCCAGCATTCTGCTGCATTCTTGCAATAAGGGATGGTAACAGGTGGTGTAATGCACCCTTTTGTGACAGCAAGGGATGAAATCTGCGATGAGTCGATTTCTACGTGCTCATACAAATACGATGGAGATAATCTAGTTAAGTGTTCGTGACAGTGACCCGCTGGGCAAAGACTGTGGATTAAATTTAACCCTAATTCTCTCGTAATTTAAAAATGTAATAAAACATATTTAATGTACCCTAAGGTACTGTACCTGTATGCTTAGGATGGACTGCCTAGACACGATACATTATTTTACTATAATTATACTATACTAGCGGCTACCCACGCCTTCGCCCGCGTTTGATCGAGATAAAAAATAGCCTATATCAAAGATTTATATCGTTAGATATGCCCTGGCACTAAAAACCGTGGTCCGTTGTCTTTGAATGGGTGCGTTACGAAATGCCGACGCACGCACACTAATGGGTAGTTAAAAATTGTGTTTTTGCCAGTAAACTTAACTACGTACCTAACTGTTATTATAACCATATTGTGTACAATCATACTGCACACACTTTTGTGAATAAATAAAGGTCCTATCATTCCCTGAAATCTAAAAGTCTTAAAAGTGTGCAATCTGGGTAGTACCACAGATTAGCTGGTAATGTTACTTTGTAGTGCGGTCAGAACGCAACAGCGGAAACACAGATTAATAAAACGGAAAGAAAAATAATAGTTATTTAATTATATCGCAATACCTAAGAGTGAAATGTAACGCTTTTGTGTTTATTTGTATGTTTAGAATTATTGTCGCATTTGCGAAATGCACACGTTGGCATTTTGTGACACTTTTCAACAAAAATGCCAGTGTTACAGCACGCCCGGCTGGCACTGTGTTTAGATGTAGACTGATTCCAAATGAGCGAGCTATCTCATTTCATATGGCACCAACACGGGCGCGGTCTCACTACGGTAAGGGCCTATCTAATGATATAAATCTTTGCCTAAATGTTATTCCAGGTCCAAAACTATACACATTCCAAATTTCAGCCTAGTCAGTTCAGTAGTTTTTGCGTAAAGAGGAACAAACATACATCCATCCTTACAAACTTTGACATTTATCCTACGAATATTATAAATGTGAAAGTTTGTATGGATGGATGTATAGATGTATGTATGGATATTTGTTCCTCTTTCACGCAAAAACTACTGAACTGACTATGCTGAAATTTGGTATGGGTATAGTTTTGGACCTGGAATAACAATAGGCAATTTTTTATCCCGATAAAACGCGGTCGAAGGTGCAGGCAGCAGCCACTCATCTATATTTATATTTATCAATAGTGACTATAACTTCAATCGTACAGAAAACACAAATCGTAGCAAAACCGCTACGACGTAGCACCTTCGTAGACAATACGATGTCTACGAAAAGCGTAGCACCCACAAAATCACGCATTAAACTAATCATTCTATTTTAAAGGCTATTTTAAAGTTTATGGATAGATGTTAAAATGGATGCTTGTTGGTTACTTCCCCAAACGACTGAACGGCTCGAGATAAAATTTTGCTTAGATGTAGATCTAAACCTGGTGTAAAACTTAGGCTATTTCTATCTAATAAAACAATTCCCATTGGATAGGAATAGCATTTAAACGCGTTGTTTTTATTTCTATAGACCGCGTTAGAAGCAGTTGGCAGAAACTCGTACTATGAAAAATACATGTGAACGGCGAACAACTATATAAAGATAATAAATCCTCCAAATATCCATCAACTCTAACCACTTGCCTATGGAACGTTGGCTCCTACGTTCCTGCAAATATATTACCTCTAAAGACAGCAACGTGGATGAATCAAAGATATAGTAGCCTATGTTCCGGGATGAGTACACAAACGCAGGCCTGTGTGCGTGCGCGCGCCTGTGTGCGGTATAACAGCACGTGACGCCGTGTCGTCACCGCGATATTAAACTAGACGCCAGTGGCTCTCAAACTTGCCTTATAATTTAGTGTCTGACGCATGACGGTGCACTCATTTCTTAAGTTTTCTACGTTTAACAATTTATAGCTGGTCGTTAAATAGTTTTGCGACCATTTTAAACGATTTTCTATGACCCCCAGTTCCCATAAATTTCACAAAAAGGATTATTGGATCGATTTTTGTTATATGCTGTGCAAGGCATCAAAAGAAATGGTTTACAATGGTCCGCTAGAGCAATATAACATCTAGAATATAAAACATATTAAAATCAGTAATTATATGATTTTCTTAACACTCGCGAACCCATACGTCTCGCGTTACCATTCAGATCACTAAATGCAGTGAGTCAAACCTATTGCCGACGAATCGTCATAATGTAGGTTATCTTAACGTGAAAGTAATTTTGGTATGAAAAGTATAGCCTGCATGTATTTATTCTCAGATGACTATAGACAGATATGATATGATATGATATGAATCACAGTATACCAAGAAATGGGAAACATTATGCGACACTTATATTTCATAAACTAAAAAGTTTGAGATCAGCAGCCCTTCTCCCGAAGCGCGGAAAGCGGCGATTCTACGCGTACACATAGATACCGTCAGAAAAATTTAATTGTGGAATACGAAACGAACTCCCCCGCCTCCCGCCGAGTTTTACCGAAAGCAGCCGAGTCTAGCCGAGTGTGAATCTGATGAGGATTTTAGATTGTTTTTCAGCTTTTCGACCAATTAATTTTAGATATCTTTTTTTACAATTTTATTTCACTTTTTTTGTACGAGCTATTTTTGTATTAACTATAATTTTAATATTTATTTTATTTTAATTATTTGTTGATATAGAAGCAAGAGAAATATACATTCTAAAAATTTCAACTGTCTTCTTTTCACTAGCTTCTGCACGCGCCTTCGCCCGCGTTTTATCGGGATAAAACGTAGCCTATATGTTATTCCAGGTCCCAAACTACACCCATACGTAATTTCAGTCTAATCGGTTCCGTAGTTTTTGCGTGAAATAGTAACAAATATCCATACAACCATCCTTACAAACTTTGACATTTATAATATTAGTAGGATGAGATACAGCCCCCTGATAGACGGGTGGACAAACGGACAGAAAGCGGAGGCTGGTAATATGGGAAGTTCGCGGGTTCAAGTCCCGCTGAAATCGTAAATTTTGGGATATCATTTAATTTCTTCTAGTAATAGGGTTCACCAAACCCAAAAAATCGAAGAAAATTATAGTCAAAATTAAATAAATAGTCTAAAAACTGACTTCTGTCTTTTCTGTCTTCGACGATTTGTGTGGCACGGCTGGCGAACGTCCACCTGGGACGCAGGAGATGGAGGGTTCGATTCCCACCTCGGGACAAGCTCTGCTTAGCTTGGGGCTAGATCACCATCGAGCCCCAAGCTAAGCAGAGCTATGTGAATTGTTCAGTATAATTTACATACTTTTCAATAATAAGATTTTAAATAAATTGGCTAGTATAGCTTCCAAAACCTCCTGATCCTAAATGTAAAAAACTACTTGAATCGCCCCAGTTCCGCTATCCCCATAATTTATCAGAAAAAATTCAAACACTAAAAAGTTCTCGAAGCAACCTGCGAGCTTAATATTTCAACTTTATAATAATCGCTTTTAATCTACTTTTCGCTAACTACACTATCATTAATCAAACCGGCAATTACATCACCACATTAAGCATCGCCAGCGAAAACGACCCCAAAGACCATAGACACCACGTGTGCCTAGGAATGCCGGGGTGCAACAAGGGTGCACAGCACAACCAAGGGTGCATAACAATATACCCAGCATATTGTGAGGACTAATAATAATTCAATTTTGAAAAGCATAATTAATTGAAAAGCGAGTCGTTCAGGTGCCGTGTCAAATAAAATAAGAGGAAAGAAAAGTAAACAAACCAATTCTAGGATTAATTAATATGTTGTGGTGTTTCAAATCTACCCCTTCAGCACAACCCGTGGATGTCGTAAGACCCGACAAAGAGAACCTACCAGGTGTATTGTATCACCCCCACTGCAGCCTGTGAAGATTTCAGGAGGATTCTGCGCTTCTAGACGGAGTTGGGCTGGATATGCTAGCAAAACCATACATAATGGACCAAATCGATTCCGGTACGAGCCAATATTGCTCATACAGCATATTTACTTTATTAACGAGTAAACAAGAAACAGTCGTAACGAAACCTTTGCACGCGCCGGTGTGTGTCTCTTTACGTACCTAAACATTACGTGCGGCTCTGATTACCTAATTAACGTTTAAATTTTTAATAAATCTAAAGACTCTAAACAGTTTGGTGTTGCTTTACTAACTATAACTGGAGTGCCCTCAACGAGGAGAAAACCCCAACAAGTCCAATGCCAAAATAAAGGAGTACTTCCACCTAATCTAATACTGCAATCAGCAATCCACCTGTCGAATAATAGAATAGATATTTATTTATTTATAAAAATATATGAAATATCAAAGTTACAATTAAATAATAGAAACAAATTAGAACAAGTATTTACAAATGAAACAATTGAGCTAAAGCAGACTATTGCAAACACATGCAAACGGCGACTCATGTCCCGAGAACTGGTGAGTATCTGACGCAGTGCATCAGCATTGCCATACAGAGCGGGGCAATGCACCCAGCGTCTTGGGGATGCTTCCGACTAGTATATATATGGACCAGTTGAGCTACCTGGAGATTGTTTGCTATATATATGTTTATATATTAAACTCTTTATTAAAAAGAAAATAACAATGAAATTATAGAAACATATACCTATTTGTATTGCACCACTAAACCAGCGTTGGTTGGTTTTTAAAGCGAATGACAAGGCACGTTCTGCAATGAACGTATGCGTGTTTAGCATTGGCTATGTCACAATCCATTTATAAACTATCCTTGTTTAATATTTTTAACCCACTTCAATAAAGGAGGAGGTTCTCAATTCGACTGTATGTTTTTGTTTTGTATTTATGTTAC
Source organism: Eupithecia insigniata (assembly GCA_947859395.1). Taxonomy (NCBI): domain Eukaryota; kingdom Metazoa; phylum Arthropoda; class Insecta; order Lepidoptera; family Geometridae; genus Eupithecia; species Eupithecia insigniata. The sequence continues at coordinate 18,088,341 of OX401993.1, forward strand.
GCGATATCTCCGCCAATTATAGACCATTTTGAAGATTCTTTCACAATTGTATAAAAAATTCTCCTGAGGTGGTCCCCTAAAATGTTATCCCTAGGGGATTAGTATCTATCCCGCAAAACTTAAAAACAGTGTAAAAGTAATGGAAAAAGTCGGTATAACTTTTTTTTAAAATACCAAATTTTTTGTTTTCGTCTACAGTCTTCTTTTGACCACAATCATATTTAGGTAAACCTGCAGTTACTGCAGTGATTGTGATTGGTGATTAACTGTTCTCGTAGTCGTGTCGGCGGTCGCCGCCAACAATGCTATGGTAAAAGTATAATAACAAAATAAAATAAGTTTTATTTTCCAGAAAAAGGCTTACTACGTACATTACTAGCTGGTTATCAAAGATCAGCTACGAACGTGGACCAAAGGAAATTATTCTAATACATAGATCGTAGCCTATATTCGTTTGGTTTGCTCATTTGCCGATTCTCTTCCTACTTCCTTCTAATGTCAAAGTTTGTGAGAATGGATGGATGTTTGTTCCTCTTTCACGCAAAAACTACTGAACTGATTGGGCTGAAATTTGGTATTGTGTATATTTTGGCATCTGAAATAGAATACAGGTTACTTGAAATAAAAATATTCAGTTCATTCCTACATGAGGTTCATAGGTACTCGTATATATATATATATAGAAAAGATGACACTATCGAAGCTGAAGAAAACTGTGTGATAGTGTCGACGCCCGGTATCAACCTCTTTTTATCCCGATAAAACGTAGACGAAGGCGCGCGCAACAGCTAGTGAACAATATCCAAGCCACCTTACTCCAGCACGCCTGCGCGTCCCAAATCGCGTGTCAAAGCGTGACATTAGACATTATACGTCACGCCTTGTTACCTCCCCCGCCCCGCTGCTTTCCCCCCGTGACTGATCACCCTTGACTGATCCCAATCGCGACAATCAAAGGTACGATGGGGCGATTGACGCGTTTCATTGCCGTGACTTTGTTTGTCAACTGGGTAATGCGACACGGACGGCTTACACCATAGAGGGCTTTTTGGTGAAAATAGATTCATATTTATTGAATTGTAAAATAAATAAAACAAATAATGCTGGACAATCCACACACTTCAACTAGCCCCAAGCTAAGCCGACCTTGTGTTATGGGTACTAGATGCCTGATTTATTTAAAACAATATAGTATGATTATTATTTGACTGTTATATTCTTTGTCAATACAGATATAGTATGTAATACCTACATAGATAGATATTTTTACTATACATAGAAAATAGCACCCGAGACAAACCAAAATAACCTGCTTAAGCACACAGATTGCCTTGTACTTCTATCGAATATTCCTATCCATCCAAAGTTGTCTGGTAAAAATTGCTCTTGAGCGATAGGACTGCCAATGGTCACTTAGTTTTTAGTTGATTTGTTGTAAATTGTTTCTTATTTTGAAAGAATACTTCTTATCTAAAGTTTAGACAGGTGTAAAAGAAATTGAATTATCACAAACAAAGTGTTGTCAAAAATATGAGTTGTTATGAGACATCTGTACAATGTTGTCCTCAACTGTTAAAATTGTAAATAACTTCAACTTTATACGACTCCTCGTAGGTTCTCGTATCATCATTTTATCGTAAAGTATAAAAAAAAGTGTATATAATAATCCTATTAAAATTTGTTTCTAATAACAAAATTAAAATTATTATGAGTTGTAATTTTCTAAAATAAATACCTATTATTTTTAGGTATTTATTTAAAGTGCATGTTTTTTATAAAAGCATATTAATTGCATTTCCAAACCTACATAAGGTTTGGAAATGCAAGTAGATTTTGCTTATCAAATTATGAAACTTTGATTTTATTTTATTAGTTCACTTTAATAAAAAAGAATATATAGGTATCCTATCCTAATTTATTTATAACAAAACGATGTATGACAAATAAATTTAAAAAAATGACACTGAAAATTCTAGATTTGAACGAAAACTGGAATGGTTCTCTCATTTAATTTACGTTCTCAACGTAAATTTAGGCTCGTTCCGCTCGTTGACAAGCTTAGCGTACTTTGTTCAAAGCATGCCTACCAATTACGCGACAAAGCCTCTGTGGCCTAGTAGTGCTCTGGCTACAGATCTAGGCAGCCAGCCTGTATTTAGGGTAACAAAGGGGTCGCAGCGCTAGAGAATGGAATTTGGCGACAGGTGGACGTAGGGTGACCAGAAGTATGTGTGTAATTTGAAGGTTTATGATTATGGATATAAAAAAACTTAAATTTTACGAATAGGGTGTGTGTGGTTCTCAATGTAAGTCATGGAAGCAAAATGTCCTCATTTTAAAAGTTACTGCTGTGTGTGTGTGGGAAATACTGTAAAAACCCTACAAACAAAGTTGAATTGCCCGTTTATGTATCAAAATACACCACCCCCATTAAAAAAAATCTCTGATTTTCTGTTCGCTTCATTCCTCAGAACAAAACCGAAAAATATTAAACTGCATTCCAATAGATGCGAACACAGACCTAAGCGTTAGCGCGAGAGCTACATTTCTTTAATGATCTGTTTCCAAGTTAGTCCGCCACTGTATAGAAATTACTTAATCTTGTCAGAGTATATTATAACGATAATAAGGTGAATTTTTAAAAGCTAGCGTGGTTGCCATTTGTTTTTTCATACAATTATCCGTGCTGACGTCACACATTCAGGCCAGGTATACGAAAAATAAAAGGGCCACCAACTTTGTTTTTCCTATAAAAACCAACTTTTTTTTTCCTATAATTTCGCTTTGGAATTGGGCACATATCATCCAGTTCGGGGAATACAAAATGAATTTATATTACCATTCAGAACTGATGGTCACCGTAGCCCCACGCACGTGTGGCACCCCTAGACGCATAAATTCCGAGCAGCTATTGTCCTGTGACGTCACTCGGCGTGACGCGCCACATATTGCCGCAAATATTGGGGCACATCGGGGACATTATACTCCAGCATACCCTACAGCCGGGAACGGTCTGAGGGAATGGGGACCCGGGCAGGTGACAGGCGACTGCGGCGCGCGGATTTTTTTGTAACGAAAATAAATTGTGGTCTTATGAAGACCTTCGTAAGACCAGAATCTCAGCTCTTAGGAGTTGACGATGTGGCCGACGATGTATCACGAAGGTTAGAAGACACGTATTCACGCTTGTCTTGATGAGATGATGAAGAGAGAGATGTGGTAAAAGTGGGGAAAACAGAAACAGGCAACGAGTTGCAAACCTTAAGCGGTATGAATGATAAAGGTAGAGTAGAACAGCTGAAGGTCGATCGTTTCGAGATGGCGTGAATTCCATTTTTTATACTTTATTCTTTGTTTTATCTCCTACAAGGATTATAACTAACGGAAAGGTAATTTTCCGCAAATCCTAAACTATTTTCTATGAACCCATCATGAAACCAATTTCGATTCAATTGTATTTTGAGAGCATTTTGGAAAATGTTGAGTTTTAGTCCAAAATCGCAAAGGCAACGTGTACCGCAGTTGGTTGGCGGCTCAACTCGTAATGAGCATTCTCGTCGTACCGTTTGCTAACCGATGTCCTTTGTGAAAAACTTGTACATAAAAAACTAGCTGACCATGTTGATGGCTGCTTTCTCTGATTTCCAACAGCTGTGTTGAGATAAACAAAAGAACTACTAAAAACACATAGTACTCTAATTTTGTGAATGATACATCCATTGTGGGGGAGGCCTGTGTCCAGCAGTGGACGTGTATGGGCTGATGATGATGACATCCATTGTATTGATTTTAATAATGTAGCCTTGGGGAGCTTAGACCTTATAACAAACGTTTTTAATTATCTAAGCTCGGGCCAAAAATATTTCTAATAGAGTTTGCTTGACTATTATAGAGGCATTAAGATAAGCTAAACATAAGATCTTCTGGAACTTAGTTTCTCACTTTAAACTTTTATGCCGTCTTATATTATACATATGGTATATTGGTATGGGTATAATTTGGGACCTGGAATAACATGCCTATATGTATTTTTTATCCCGAAAAACGCGGGCGAAGGCGCGGGCAGCAGCTAGTATATAGATATAGTAGAAAAGAATAAAAAAGACATCAATGGCCCCCTTTTCTCACCATCGTTGAAGGGATCTCTTTCTCTCCATCGTTGAAGGGATCTCTTTCTCATCATCGTTGAAGGGATCTCTTTCTCTCCATCGTTGAAGGGATCTCTTTCTCTCCATCGTTGAAGGGATCTCTTTCTCACCATCGTTGAAGGGATAGAGTAGGTACTTACAAAACAAAGGGAATCACAATAATCCCACGTAGTTTGCTCACTATCAGTCCCTTATCAGCGACGTTATCAACGCGTTATCGCCACTCCAAACTTGATCGCGATAAAATCGTTTCAATTGATTTTTTCCGACAAATTGAGCTTATTCCACATTTTGTTTCATTGTTTTACTTTATTCTGTATATTGTGACACTGAATACTAGTTAGATTAGATCTTAATCTAATAATATTAAACGTCAGCATACTCAGTATGGCAAAACCCCCCCCTAAATGGGAGACCATCCACTCGATGGACCGACGACATCGTAGCGGTCGCAGGGAGTCGATGGATGGAAGCGGCTCAGGACCGCTATTTATGCCGTTGTATGGGGGAGGCCTATGTCCAGCAGTGGACGTGTATGGGCTGATATGATGATGATGATGATAGTCAGTATAGTCAGCCTCGTATGAATAGGTGTTCTAGGGTAAAACAAAAAAAAATACGTTCGTGACAATTCAGATAAGGCGATCTAGTCCAAACGCTATTGTAGTCTTTACGAGATGTGGTCCTTACGAGTCATATTGAGATTGAGGCAGAAAGCGATTTAGTCATAACTGCTATCAAGTCAAATCAAGACGTAGTCTTCTACCGCTACCGGATAAACTCAGCAAATCCATCAGCTTATTTGAAATAAATACTTAGAATATATGAATTAAATATTCAGAATAAGTATAATTTTTTTTTAAATGTTCCTGTATAATATGTGGTGTACACAGGGTCGATCAGTTAGTTATTGACGGATAGATGACTTTGTTGGACTGGTCAAATTGGACACTCTACCTAAAAATAAATAAAAACGTGAAGTGCGAGTTTTCGGATTTTCCCCTGTAATTCTGCTATATGACCTTGCTCAGGCTCTTGCTTGAGACGATGGATGGAGGCGGCTCAGGATCAGCAGTGGACGTGTATGGGCTGATAAGATGAAAACCTTGCTTCTTGCCTTTCATGATTCTAGGCTAGGTCCACGGGAAGTATCCTATAGATTTTGTGTGCATGTTATTCACTTAGAAATAAAAAAGGGCATAAACGGCTGTAACTTTTGATTGCGTTGACTTAGAAGTTTAATTTATATCACAGCTCCAAGAAGTTACGGACCAGAATATTTGATGTGGGTTCCTTTTTCCTTTTGAGGTACAGAACCCTAAAAATAAATAAATATAAATAATGCTGGGCAATCTACACAACATCATCTAGCCCCAAACTAAGCAGAGCTTATATGGTAACTCTACTATTATATTATTTGTAACTCTACTATTGACATAGAAAATAACAATACATAATATAAACCAATTAAACTAGTATTTACAATTGAAACAATTGAGCTAACTGCTGACTGTTACAAACAATCTACAGATAGCTTAACTGATCCATATCAATACTATTGAGTACTTTTTACCTTCATTATAGGAAACTGGTGCTGCTTACAGCTTTTTCAAGTAGCCGTATGTCCTCGTCTCGGGATACCATTTACCTCCTAAATTTCATTAGGATCCGTTCAGCCGTTTTAGCGTGAAAATATAACATACAGACAGTTACTTTTAAATATATATTATTAGTATGATAGAAATCTAGTCATTGTCAGAAAGATCGAATATTTAGCGGAAGAAGTAGCAGAAACATAGCTTACACCAAGTTTACACAAACAAATCTTATTTATCTACGACTCTCTTAATAGACTTTTAAATCAGCTGGCCAAATAAGGCCAATATCACCTGAGGGACCATTAAGTCTGCCCGAACGATCGATTTGTAGATCGTTGACAGCTTTATACCCTTACCCCTCTTAACCATCAATTCTGTTTTACTTTACAAAACAAATGAGTTACGAAAAGCTACGAAAATGTTATAACTTCAATAAAACATACTGCTGGCTAGCTATTCCCCGCGGTTTCACCCGCGTTATAGTGTAGCTTTCCAACAGTGAAAGAATGTTTTAATAAACAACTGACACATTCATCATCATCATCATCATCAGCCCATACACGTCCACTGCTAGACATAGGCCTCCCCCGTACGACGCCACAAATAGCAGTCCTGAGCCGCCTTCATCCATCGTCGATTCCCTGCGACCGCTACGATGTCATCGGTCCATCGAGTGGATGGTCTCCCATGTAGGGGGGGATTTGCCATAATCACCACGCTTGGCAGGCGGTTTGGTGATCGCAGTGTTGGCGTTGAAAAATACTCAGAAGGAAGTTGCTGCCCTTCCTCTGGTAGGTTCCCTCAGTCGGCTCTTACGACATCCACGGGTTGAGTTGGAGGGGTCGATATTCATACGCCGCGGCCCCACGGCCTATTATTGGATTTTTAATAAATATCCCAAGTTTTTAAATATACTTATTATAGCCTGTGTCACCCGGGGATAGTGTTGGTTCGCAACAGTGAAATATTTTTTCTAATCTGTTGAGTAGTTTCGGAGCCTATTAAATGCAAAAAAACAAACAAACAATCAAATATTTCCTCTTTATAATATTAGAATAGATTATGCAAGGTCCGTATAATATCCGTACAATAAGATCTAAATTAGAAATAATCACTGTTCAGAAGACAAAAAAAACTAATGCCGCGAAATAGCCTACCCATTTTTTTTTTTATTTTCTCTCAGAATAATTTAAAAAGGTAGAGTCCTCGTGCCTAAAGCTGTCTTCGTGTTGGGTTTGATTAAATCCCCCTCGCACTCAGCTGGTGCGAGGTGGAGTTAATGTTGAAATTCAGAGGAGATAATCTAGAATCCTGAGTTGCGCTATTTTTTATCCCGATAAAACGCGGGCGAAGGCGCGGGCAGCAGCTAGTAATATTATAAATGTCAAAGTTTGTATGGATATTTGTTACTCTTTCACGCAAAAGCTACTGAACCGATTAGGCTGAAATATGGTATGGGTATAGTTTGGAACCTGGAATAACATATAGGTTATATGTTAATCCAGGTGCATATATTTTTTATCCCGATAAAACGCGGAAAAGGCGCAGGCATCAGCTACTCTACTATAAATAATACTTCTATCGCAACATCGTAAAAATAAACGATAAAAGTGTACTAACCGTTAAGATCAAACATAACATCGGTGAAACTCTTGGAGAATGTAAAGAAAAGAGGAAATTCAAGAACAGTTTAAAGAGTTCAAAATGTTATTCAAATAGACTATTTCGTGTCAAGCCGTGTTTGATATTCTTTGCTCAACAGGTGGTAACTGATTTGAATAAATACAGGAGATAGGCGTTTCATAAAGCGCAAAACTGTCATTGAATTTTCATATTTCTTAACAAAATATGTTCAACATTTTACAAAATGTAGAGCTTAGCTCATCACTGGCCGCCAAATCACCATTTTTGCAAAATGGCCGACTAGTAAGTATGCCAACGATGTTCGATGCTCTTCATGTTTTTTATTAATTATCATGAGCTAAATAACCTACGTGGATAGACTGATGATGATGATGAAGTAAGTACCTAAATAAAATTACTATCAGGAAATATGTATGCCACTGATTTCAAGTTAAAGCAATTTTCTTTTTTTAATTTTACTATGCTGGCTGCTACCCGTTCCTTCGCCAGCGTTTTATCGGGATAAAAAATATTCTATATGTTAATCCAGGTCCCAAACTATACCCATAGTGTATTGTGCATTATAACCCTGCCTAAACAGGCCAAGTACTGGAGGAGAACATTTGGTGATTGACAGCTTCTTTTCAGCTTTTCTGTGGGTAAGGTTGGGTTGATGCCTCGATGAGACTCTGCAGTCCCGTCTTGTGTCTGGCCTCCTCTGTGGCCATTCAGTGTACTACAATCTCTTCTTCTTGGAACAGGCTGTTGTCTATGGTTCCGGTCGCGGTCTTGAAATGATTATGGTTCAGTTCGCGGTGACCTACGAGTATGATGATATCCATCCAAGGAATTTATATCCTAAAACCGTCGTTCCTAGGTCCTCGCGGCTCATCTTGAGCATTTTGTTTGTGGTTTTTCTATCTTTGGAGGGGAATATCGATTTAATTCTTGCAGCGTATACCGCCCTGTTTTTTGCCCCTCCAAAGAGAAAGATAGAAAGAAAGAAAGAAAGCCCTCCAAACTCTATACTGACGCTAGGTAGGTATTAACGTTGACCAATTTTGCAATGCAACCTACCCACCCGACTCTGCGTATGTAAGTTTTAATGGTTACTATTTTAGCCTGCTCTATCAATTTTCAAAACTCTCCTATATACACCCACACACACACACAAACACAAACATAACTCTCACGCACATACAAAAGTTTTACATGGGTGTAAAATTTTGCTTTACAAAAAGTGATTTCGGTACCTATGGATGGACCTTTAAAAGAGCACTTTCTACAGTACGATTCCAAGTTCAAGTTATATGAATTTCATACAGAAATCCTTTAAATACCTTTAGGAAAATGCCCAAAAATTTATAAGGCTTATGTGTGTACCAGTAATTGATCCATAAGGAATTCATCCTGATTTCCGTTAACTTTTGGGAAATCATGTTCTGCTATAGTTATTTTGTACAAAACGTTCTGCTAGCGGATCTTAGACCTCGACGGCCAGTCTCAATGGAGACTAGCCTGATGTGCAGGAAATAATTATAAAGCCCATGTGTGTGTGTGCAAACACAGGAGCACTCTCTATTCACTCATTCTCATAATACAATGGTACGGCAGACCAACACGACCAGTCACGTCACAAACAGGTCAGGTGCAGTACCCATGACTTACCGTGCTTCCTCGGAAAGAACGGTAAGGCATTAGTCCACGGCCTTTCTACAAGGCTGCGTTCCAAAACAACTGCCTAACTTGCTTGCCCTACTTGGATAGTTTCACAAAACATCCAGTCTTAGGTTATATGGAGGGAGAAGCAATAATAACTCCTTGTTGACGTCGGCTTTCGCGTTGGCAAACCGAAAGCAATAAACTGGTGCCCCAGGCAAACAAATAAAACACGTTTCATAGCCTTTGTAGACATGGAGTTTATCGAACGCCCGCTGACGCAAAGGATTTGGGAGGAATAAGTAGATGAAGAGTTTTTTCATACAATCTTGATATGGCTTGTAAGCTGAAAATAGAAGGTAGAACTATGTTTACGGAGCTCTACCAACTAGACTACATACTACATAGACTACGGCAAAATACTACATAGATAGCAGGACAAGCAAGATTAAGTGCAGCAAGAGACTTTAACTGAACTGTAGTCGTACAACACATAGGTAGTTTGTCCAGAGCCGTGTCCATAAAAACATTACCCACATGCATTACCATGTTTGTACCTACAAATGTACATGTTGAGGCAAATGTTTAGTAGTTATTGAGCTGCATTTTGACGTCAGCTCCTGAGCTACATCGAGAGATCCAAGCCACGCGCCTGCCACGCTTCGTCCGCGTGCGCTCGCCTCCACACAAATATTAAACGCGGGTATTCACAACATCACAATACGGATTTATGTAGCTAGCACTATGCCAGCACCTTTATTGCGTTTGCACTAAGGATTATTTTGTTTATAACTTGTCAATCAACGTTGCCTTGCCGCGCGCAACTTTTGTCCCAATTTTCCAGATGAGTAGGCAGTTAATAAGCTGTGTACTTGCAAAACGACATTGCTTAGGAAGAGATTGCGATTATTTTCTGTGTCGAGTTAATCAAGGTTAACTCAAAAAAATCAAAACACCTGAATCTAATTTTATGAGGAATCTAATATATTCAAGGAATTTATGTACACTGGGCTAAGATCCAAGGATTAAGCAGCATATGTTCCGTAGGCTTTCGGTTCTTGGATTAACTGTAGTGCCTTCTAATTAAAAAATATAGTTAAAAACTAAAACCCGACTACATAAAAGTCTTATACAAGCGTTCACCTATTGTCCTTATCATTTTCTTTTGATACTTAGGTAGTCGGAGGCCTTTGTTACTAATTGTAGCTTAGGTATATGGGGTGGGTGCCTCCGACTACCTAAGTATCAAAAGAAAATGATAAGGACAATAGGTGAACGCTTGTTTAAGACTTTTATGTAGTCGGGTTTTAGTTTTTAACTATATTTTTTTTATACCTTTTACTAATAGCTTGAGAAACATTAATCTCACAAAAGTTTGAAAAACGGTTTTGGAAAGTGCAAACAAAGACCTTTGCAACGATACCACACACGAGCATATTTACTAACATTGAAATTTTCGGCCCTTTCTTCGACCCCCGCTATCTCGTTAGACCCCCATTTTTATCTGACGTCTATAGCCTATAACCATCGGGCTATTAAGACCAATCATATGACACCTCATTTGTTGAAATCGGACCAGTAGTTTCAGCGCTACCAGGGAACATAAAAATCGGCTACATACATACATAGGGTGTCAAAATCATAACCCTCTCGTAGTCGGGTAAAAAGGGACCAGTTTATAAACTATTGTCAATTATCAAAAGCACCGTCATAGACCAAAATAAAAAATCTAACCTTATCTTCATTGTGATACTTTGTGCAAAATAATCTTGTGTCATAAAAAATAATGTTATTCTGGGACAGTGCCAAACTGACATTTTCCTTTTCACAAAAATATTTCAATAATGATAAAACAAAGAAGTCAAGTCATTATAAAAATATTATAGAAAAATTAAAAGTGTTTTTAGAATAATATAAATAAAACGTAGAAAAAAATGAAAATACATTCCCAAATTTATGACTAAGTAATTTTCAACCTTATAAATGGCAAGGTAAGTGTATTGTGAGGTTTTTAATCATGAATAAATCTAACTCCATATGCACTTATTTGTCTTTTTTGTTGAGTTAGTCAGTTTCAATAGGACAAGCAGGCTCCAAAAGCTCCTAACCTGTACCTGTACTAAAGTCATTCTAAAGTTTCAGTTTATTTATTCAAAAACTAGATCATTTTGTATGAATATAGGGACAAATAAATTGCTAAAATAAATCTTTACATGATTTCCACGGAGGGATGCGCACAATAGTGCGAATGGCTCATTTTTGTATGACGAAAGCCCGATTTATAATATACTTACAGGTAGCTATTACCCCAAAAACATTTACTGTATCTCAGTTTGGATTCTACTAAAGCATAGTAAACCGTTTTTAATTTCTCTAGGCTTATTTTTATCTCTCAGACTTCGCAGCGCAGAGCTGATTGTTCTTTCGATGACTCCCAGATTGGTTTTCCAGTTTAGGAAGTGGTTAATGTAGTCCACATTGACCCAGGAATTGAACTTAGCTCTCACAGTTAATTTTATCTCCTTAGTTCGTCAAGGTCATGTCAATGGTTTCCTTCTTATAATCAGTTGTTCTAAATAAAATACAATTCATTGAAGTTATAAATTGTTAACTGAAAACCATTTATTAAAAGCCTGGAGAGCAATATTTATTTTGAATGGCATATTTTCTAAATTTGTGGCGTCGTTTGGGGAGGCCTATGTTCAGCAGTGGACGAGTAGAGGCCGATGATGATGATTTTCTAAATTTGTCGCTAAGGTTTACGCAGATGATACGTATTTGTATCATCTGCGTAAACTACTACACTTATACCAAGAACTGCTTTACTCATAAAGTTAATGAGGTCATTAAGAAAGATAATAATGAATATTGGGCCTAGAATACATAGATCATTGTGGAAATCTCCCTGTTTTACGTTCATTACCTTGGATTTAGTCACCATTTCTTGGGCATTTTTTTATTAAGATACGACTTCATTAGATTTAGTGCTTCTTCTCTTATACCTACGCTCGCCACAGAGCTCAAAATTTGTGACAAAATGTCATGGTCTGCCATGTCAAAGGCGGATGATAGGTCCGGGAATAGGCCAGCTACTTTAATTTTACTAACTAGATTGATTAGTACTTCATGAATTAGTAGATGAACCGGGTCAACTGTTGATACAGTGAATAAATATACTGTGTTTGTAAACAACTCAATATTTAATTTTTGCCATCGAGTTTGAAAACGAATTGTAAGTATAATACTTACAATGCAGTGTAAGAGAGAGCTCACATCGACAAGTAGTGCCGATTCTGTCCATAAATAAAATAAAATTAACAATAAGAAAGTGATTTTAGGGCATCGATCAGGTACAGGTCTCGTCACGCTTTAATAGCGCTCAACGAAAGTGGAGGGGGGTTCTGGCAGAACCCCCCTGCAGAACCGTTCTGCACAGGTGAAAAACAGTGTATAAATCTAAAACTCAACTTCTGCGCATCAAGGTTAGCGCTATTATACCGCGACGCGACGTATTTACGCCGGTGCTTAGGTTAATATGTATGGGGCATTGGTTACAAACATTGTCCTAAATTTGTCGGAGCATAGTGGTTTCACTGCTACACTTTAGTAGACTTGGTTAACGGTAACTCGGGTAACCCTAGTCACAAACGCTGTTCAGGCGCATCAGCCGGTCGCTGACGTAATGCAAGTAATGTGAATAAACTTTTTTTTTCAGTTGTTGCACATGCTCTGGGTCCGGCGGTATACCAAAATCCAGCTTGCCACTTCTATGCCTGGTGCCTCGAGATGGCAAGGGCCTCGATGCGGCGTCATCGAGGCCCCGACCTGCGGCCGGTGCCTCCGCCAAAAGCGACTTCACACTGCTGAGCGATAATTGTATCAAGAAGCACTTCAAGTTGCCACAGCGAGCGCTCTACTTGGACCCATTTAGGCAAGCCCTAGGATCACTTCAGCTAAGAAATAAATTCCATTGACGTCCATTAGGGCTATAGGACAGCACCGTCAGCGCTCGCCATTGGTCGGTAAATATGTCTTGGCCAGCTGCGGTCAAGTATTGATATATGAATAAGAATTATCATTCGAAATCTATATGCTTAGACTAGTATTTTAATAGCGAAGCTGTTGATTTGACTTGATTATCAGCGTACATATGTACATACATAGGTACTAGACTCAACTCAGAAACGCACCCTGATATTAAAAAATTATTATCATGTTACGGACTTCATTATAAAATTGGCATCACAATTATGTTCCAGACGACCTTTGATCACGTTTCCCATGAACCATGAGAACACTAACTTCAACATAGCCAAAAAAACAAAAATCAACCAGATGATTTTGGATGGCACTCTAGATGGCAGCAACGCGATAACTGCTCCCAGCGTCTTCGTGAGTACTTTCATGATTTTATATCCGTTAACTAACCAAGATGTCGGACTAGATTCTGGGTATTTTCTATGTGTAATTAAAAAATATGTAGGTATATCCTTGTGATGTTTTGTACCTGTAACACAAGCTCTGCTTAGCTTGGGGCTAGATGATATTGTGTGGATTGTCCAGCATTATGCTTTGGATAGAGGGTTCCAACTGTACCAACGGACTCAGAATCGTGATGCATGGAAGGATCAGGGGTAGGGTTGCCAACCGTACTTTATTATAAAGTATTGTACGTTATTTCGGGCTAACGTACCTATTCTATGTACATATATCTAATGAGCAATCGCCCGCGTACGCGAAAATATTATAATTTTTTATATTTTGTTTGGAGTTTTTATTATTTTCACGCTTGACGTATCTTGAAATCTTAATATTTTGAACGCATCCAAAGCTACTTAAAATAAATAACTCCACCAAATGTGAGTAGAATCGCACATGAAGGGTTCCGTACCATTGTTCGATGAAGATGAGGAACCCTTAATAAAGTTATTTTTGGTGGATCGATAAAAAAAGCTAACATGAAGTTGTCACCCATACAAGTACTGACCAGGCCCAATGTTGCTTAAATTAGGTGATCAATGTTCAACTTGGAATAGACTTTGCCCCCTTAATTATAAAATTTTTGAATTTTTTCTATATGTCGTTATAGCGGCAATATAAATACACACTCTGTTTTAACTGTCTACCTATTAAACTGTTCAAAAGATACAACCTTAACACAGTGCGAAAAGATTTTATATTTTTTCTATGAAACCCTGAAGTTCTCGTTAAAACCTAGTGTGAGGATTAAGAAAGGTTTTTATAATATTAAAAAGGGTTTTTTAAATAATTCCTTTAAATAATTTTAAATAATAGTCCAGCATTATTTATTTATTTTTATTTATTTATCAAGAGCTCTCATTTGGTAGAGATTCTCTAAATTAATGCACCGAGGATGCCACGAGGTGCATAACATTTGTTTTGTTTTGAAATACGAATACTTACTTTGCGGTATAAATCCCATTCTATATCAAACTTTTTGTTTTCTTTCGTAATGAAGTGGACTTTACTGATCTGCACTAAACTCTCCCGACGACGATATTATTGGGGCTAATTACTAAGTATAGTTTACCTATTTCTTTATAGCCTTATGCAAAAAGTGAGGCGGAAAAACGAAAGGAAACGGCTGAAGAAGAAGAAGAAATCATATACATCCTCCAGTTACCTGATTGGGAATTCAAGTGCCCAGTTCACAATCAGACCATCAGGACCCCGAGGTCAGTTATTGATATTAACATTATACACTAGTATTCTACCGTGTAGGTACTTATACCACAGCTTAAACCTAGTGCTGTTTGATGCCGTTAGTTTGTCAAAATGTTCACACAAGATGTATGGCGAGCATTGGATATAAAACATACTAGCGCCATCTTTTAGTATTAGAGTGAACTAAAATATTAGGTACTAGAACTCGGCAAACGGCGACATAGAGACTCAACAAACACGCTAGATGGCGCAGAATTCCAGCACACAATTCACTCTGTTTTATCGACAGGGCGGTCGTGGTGGATGTTCTTTTAAAATAACGACATCTAGATATCTAACGTATCGTTCGTTTTTACCCAACTGCGCATGAAGGTTTATTAGGTTTCTGAAGGTCAAGCTAGATGGCGCAGATTGGATTCTGAGCACTCACAATCAGTCGTTTCAAACGATGGACATAGACGCGAGACTTCTGTTTCTAAGAACGTAGATGGAACCTATATTACTGCTGTGCTTAGCAAAAGTGCAATAACTCGGTCCGAGCTACTTTCGAGAAAAACGCACTTAAAGATTTTATTTTACCAAATCCCTGGCCGGCTATAGATACGTAAAATCTGTTTAAGAAGAAAATTTAGAGCTCGTTTGTGTGAGCACGAATGTGTATATAACTCTTTTTGGCGCGAAAACCGAGTTATTGCACGTTGATAAGGACGGCAGTATAGTTTACAAGTAACTAATAGCCCAGCTTAACGCTCAAACCAGTTTGCGCAATCATGCATTCACAAATGTTTGAGCGTGTGGCCTGGCTATAAAGATAGATTCATGGTAGGTTCGGTACCCGGCGTGGGACTCGGCATGACTCGGTTGCTTTTAGGTTTCTGCACGGCTATTCTAACTTTTTAGGTAGTTTTATGTCTTTTAGAACGCAGAAAATAATAAAAACCGCTAAAATACTTGAATTTCGCGCGGATATGTATCAAATTCCGAGTCGCTGAAACTTTTCGATCGAGTTAGAATGGTCCTGCTGAATGAAGTATATACTACATAGGTACCTACCTACTACGCTAGATGGCGCCGATTGGATTCTGCGCACTCAATTCATAGACTAGTTAGTATGTATTCAATTCGATCTACACTATCGACAACGATGGATAGTTGTCGATTATTTTTGCCGGATGTTTCATAGATTTTTCTCTTGCAGGTTTATATGGCATTCAGTGAAGAAATCGCAAAAAAAGAAAGGGGACGATGCTGATGGAATGAAGCGTGGTCTTGGACCTACAAATAAGCCAAAACCCTGGCTTCTCAGCAGACACACCGATTTTGACTTGCTATCTCAGTGGTAGCTTTGCAAATTTAAAACCACTCAATATAAGATTGGAATTTTAATCACTTTTACGAAATTTCATTCATTTATTACATAGCGGCGTACCTACATGAAGGTTTATTTTCGTCCATGCTAGCAGATAGAGGCCTAGGTACCTAAACGTTATGTAAATTACCTAGGCTATTAATACTTACCTATACTCTGATTTAGAATTCAAGATATTTTATGTCAACAAAGTCAAAAACAACAAACATTTAAATAATTTCACATGTGCCGGAAAAAATGTTTAAATTTGAATTTGAATACGAAGGAAAGATCAATTCAATGATAAAAGCTTTCAAAACTAAAAATAGTTTAAATCTAGATATTTAAACTATTTTTAGTTTTTAAATCTGAGTATAGGTACTGTATTATGGGAAAACTACCATAAACCTGATACCTACGTATAAAATTGCCTACCTACTTATAAAATTCCCCCCGACGACACCGACGCACACGCTAGCCTAATTTTAAAGATGGGGGTAGAGCCGTCATATAGATATAGGATTTTTTCACTACAATCAAAATTTTTATCTACGTACATTAGGTACCTAGGTACTATAAATATGCAATTACACTATAGATATGCAATTAAAACACGAAACTTGTGCACCAATAATTTATTTGATTCAGAAAATGAATAAATATAAAGGTAGGTAGAGGTAAGTAAATATTATAAAACTATGATAACATTTTTAAACGCCTGAATCCGAGGGTAAACTGATCAAAAATAGAGAATATGTTATTAAGGTGGACAGTCATTTTGAATAAAAAATTTGGTCAAACATGATGAAGTAGGTACCTAGTAGGTTTTCTAAGACAGTTCTAAAAAGTTGAAGAATTGACAACATACATTAATACTAGAGATGTTGCAAACTAATGTTCCTACCACAAAACAAAAGCTAAACACACAACACCGCGGCTCTAAAATGGAAATTCTATGGGTCATCGAGGATTCTACAAAGCGATAAGCAGTCTAATCGTTATCGGTTGTGTTGATCTCAAAAATTTAAGTAATTAATCCTTTCGTCGATTTCATGCTGCTTTTTGCTATTAACAAAGTAGTACAAACAAATATTTGTATCAAATAGGCCCGAAAAATTCGAATAAACTCTCTCTCAACCACTCTCTTTCACTTTACAGTCTGTACTTAATTACATCAAAAAAACACGATAAACACAATCCGATATCATCATGATGATTCAACGACGATACAGGATCTTCAGCTGAGACCTGGTCGGTCCGCGCTGGTAAAAGGCGTCAACGGATTCGGTGGTCTCCCCGAAAAACTCCAAGCCGTCCTGCAGAATCGAAGGTCTGCCAGGCTTCACGTTCGCCTTCCATTTGGGAGGTAGGGTTCCGCCAAGATCCATCACTCTCATGGCGACATTCGACGAGTTTTCGAGAAACTGGGCGAAATAAAAGACCCGTCGATAAAAAAGCTTGTACGCTTCGACGTGCAGCAGCAAAACTGCATCCAGGATCGGGCGACGCAGGCCGCCCAAAAAGACTCGACACATGAATATTGGGTCCTTCGCCTCCGACAGCCCCTTCTGAGCGAGCAAGGCGATGACCCGATTACCGTAGCTTTCGACGTTTTCCCACGGTTTCTGAGCATCGATCGCGAGGATTATGCTTCCATTGTCATCAGGGAAGTGAAAAAACGCAGGTTCGAATGGGCTGTCTTCGTCTCCACTCATGGCCGCAGTGATTGCAGCACGCAGAGAAGCCTTCGTGGCAGCATCCATTGCGTTGTTTGTCCTTTGTCTTTTCCACTGATTAACTAGCAGGTGATTCGAAGGATGTACACAGCGCGGATGCCGCAGCTCCCGGGCGAGATGAGGATGCGTTACCGCGGTGCGACGAGATGCCTGCACATGCGCCCTACGCCTCCGATTGGGCCGGGCTATAAATCAATGCCCGGGGTGGCTAATATCTATTGTTAGATGTTCTAGGAATTACCGCGAGGTTTCTATGCTTGTCGCGTCCCACTCCCTACTCCGCCGCAACAGCCTTTTAATGATGATGTCCTCCTAGCCGAATCTTCGGCCACGGCGGCTGTCAGTGTCTACGGAGACTGGCCAGGTGCGCAGGACATATTATAGTGCCCAAGTGTGTGCAAATAGAAATACACTCTCTATTCCCTCAGTCTTTTATCCAATGGGACGGCAGACCGACCAACATCCGCCTCGGAAAGCACGTTAAGCCGTTGGTCCTGCGCCTGACCTTAGTAATGTTTTTAAGCTGTAGGTACATGGTTATTGGTAGGTAATTCACTGAAACTGCGTGACTGCAGGTTCTGCCAATCATCACGCCAATCAACACATTCAAATCACCGCGATATAAAATAAAACACACGTTTGTCCAGGACCCAATAAATTAATAAAGACCGATCTCTTACTCAAACACCCACTGTTATTCAGGGCAGAGCCGTTTTTAGTAGCCGCCTAAGTAGTAGGTAGTACTGTCCTACTTACTAATATGCCACAGGGAGAAAAACAAGACTCTCAAGGAAGGGTTAAATGCATGCTTAGCTCGTATCAAGTCTCTGAAAGAAGAAAATCTTAAGCAGCAACAATGGACCACGCTCCAAACCATAGAGATGACCGGAATCCCCGAGGTTAACAACGAATCAGCTATGGATCTTGTGCTAAGACATTCGCAGCAATTTTGCAGCACATCGGTGTACTCATCGAGCCATCTGACGTGGAGTTCGCTCACCAAAAACTAAACTTCTCCGATTCTCATTGCCTCTACCTCGGACCTGGCGAAAATAGTTTAAATAGTCTAAGTCATAAGCATTGCTTTGGGTACCAAACATGTGTAGGTACACCTATTATGCTGTGATGGTCATGATTATTTATGAGTTGTGCGTACATGTCAAACTCGTTTTCTATGACCCATGAAATGTTACTCTACGCTTATATTCGTATATTTTTCTTGAATTTCATTAAACAATCTTCCTAGTATCACTAGCACGAAACCGCGTTGCATAGCACCTTTATTTTCTTAGTCAAAGTCAAAGTTTCTTTATTTCCGTAAATACAATAAATGTACACTTAGAAAAAGTAGCATAGCAAGTCAAAATAATCCAATATTATATTACAGAAAACACACAAATCGTAGCAAAACCGCTACGAAATTTCGTAGCTCCTTCGTAGCTTTTCGTAGACAATACGATGTCCAAAGAGAATACACGATGTCTACGAAAAGCGTAGCACCTACATAAGCGAGATGAGGGTCTAACGAGATAGCGGGGGTCGAAGAAAGGGTCGAAAATTTCAATGTTAGTAAATATGCTTGTGTGTGGTATCGTTGCAAAGGTCTGTTGTTTGTACTTTCGAAAACCGTTTTTCAAACTTTTGTGAGATTAACGATTCTCAAGCTATTAGCAAAAAGGTATCAAAAAAATATAGTTAAAAACTAAAACCCGACTACATAAAAGTCTTAAGGCGAATTATAAGGGGAAAAGACGAAAACGACGTCTTTTCGAACATGTATTTGACGAAAATATAGATCGTGGACCTTTGAAATTTATATATCCGATAACACATATCTTAAAGTATTATGTGCCGGTTTCAAATGCTTGCCAGTAGTTATAGTAAGCACTCAGAAAAAGTTTAGAGAAACAATATCTTCAGGTGAATGAGCACACTTTTTGGCGGTGTGTCTTATTCGTTTACTACCAAACTCAGTATAGTTATTTATGTAACTCGTATGCTTCAATTGCCGGTCCATTTGTTTTGAAATAAACTCAAAATAAGAAGTTTTAACGAAAAAACTATTTGCGCCTACTAAAACGTCTCTCTCCCACGAACGATTGCTCGCAAAATTTGATTAGGCAATGTTAGTAGCGAGGGCGCGCGCTAGGCCTCAGCGCTAGGCGAAGACGCGACGTTGCAAGCTCGCTAGCGGCCGGCTCGAGTGCGAGGTTGCCAGACCAAACAAAACAATCGTGCCGTCGTCTTCGTCGTTGTCGCAGCCGTCACGCGTTTTTCTTTTTGCATTATCATGCCTACATAATATCATCTGAAGCAGTTTCAAAAATAATGAAGTACCTACCTAATTGATTTTCTAAAATTCTGTGTTGTGATTTGTCTTTAGTATTTCTTCTCGAGTTGGGTTTTAGTGAAACAATAAGAATATGGGAAATAAAAAAGGGCTGAAACACCTGTACCTACCATGCTACCTATATCTGAGGGTCGCCAAACACGGACTACTCGGGCAGTTAGCCATTGATCAACATACACGGACTGCTTCCGAAGGAGTTCAACTGCTCGAGTGGTTCCGTGTATGTGTGTATGAATGACTGCTCCAACCAGTCCGTGTAGTATGGTTGGTATGGTGGCCCTTATAAATAATAATTGCTTAGTCCCCTAGTCAAGTTCTCAGGCATAGTCTAATATCGATGCATCGATGCATAGAGTAGTGCTGTTACAGAGACTTATTAGCATCGTGTTTCAATACCAACTTTTTACACACGCAACCGAAGTAACATTACCTAATCTGTGGCGCAACTTTTACCTAAGTACCTAATAGTTATGTATCTTACGGCCGAATACTCAAACGCAACTCAGATGTAAGCACGTCTTATGTCGCAATATTTTGACAGTTTTCAATGAAAATCTGTCAAAAAATCGTCACTTGAGTCGTGCTTAAATCTGAGATTCGTTTGAGTATTCGGGGGTTAGGTACCTACTAATTATTGACGTAATTGTTATAATTATTATAATATATATATATGGCTGAAGTGGCGATGGGCAGGCCATATAGCTCGTAGAACCGATAACCGTTGGGAAGTAAAGGTTCTCGAGTGGCAACCGCGATGCAATGCAAAACGGAGCGTGGGAAAACCTCACACTCGATGGACCGACGATATCGTAGCGGTCACAGGGAGTCGTTGGATGGAGGCGGCTCAGGACCGCTATTCGTGACGTC
This sequence comes from Eupithecia insigniata, assembly GCA_947859395.1. Taxonomy (NCBI): domain Eukaryota; kingdom Metazoa; phylum Arthropoda; class Insecta; order Lepidoptera; family Geometridae; genus Eupithecia; species Eupithecia insigniata. The sequence goes on from OX401993.1 coordinate 18,109,355, forward strand.
GTTTGGTGGAGGCCTATGTTCAGCAGTGGACGTGTACGGGCTGATGATGATGATATATATATATATATATATAAGAGTAGACAAAAATTGTATGAACTGTATATTGAAAAACAACACAATTTTAGCCTAGAGTTCAAAGACAAAGTAAAAAATCGCTCAAAAATATTTAGAAAAGTTTGTCAAATGGCAAAATCAAATTATATTAGCTCAAAAATTAAAAACAGTAAAAATGTAATAAAATAACGAACGTATAGCACCAGATCTAGCTTTTATGTTCAATGAATCTATTGATTGTGACGTTTTTCCTGATTAGATGAAACATAGTAAGATAATCCCACTATTTAAATCGGGTAGTAGGTCTGACCCCACTAACTTTAGACCGATATCAGTACTGCCTACATTCAGCAAAGTTTTTGAAAAACTTATTTTACATCAATTGCTTAGGCATTTCAATGGCAATGACCTGCTACATCGTAAGCAATTCGGGTTTACTCGCGGCAGGTCAACTACTGATGCCGTGTAGAGTTGGTATCGCATATTTTTGATGCTTGGGAGAAGTCGCAAGATGCTTTAGGTATTTTTTACGACTTGTCAAAAGCATTCGATTGTGTACACCATGGAACATTAATCAGGAAACTACATCACTATGGAAAATTGACACCTCTTCTTGCTACTTATTTGAGTGACAGGATACAAAGAGTTGACGTAAATGGTAAACGGTCATCGGGATCTGTAGTTACAATGGGTGTACCGCAGGGATCTATCCTCGGTCCTTTCCTATTTTTGGTTTATATTAACGACCTGCCTCATCTCGTTAAAAATAATGACGAGATTGTATCGTTTGCTGATGATACTTCCTTAATTTTCAAGATGATTAGACAAAACACAAATTATGACGGTGTAAACAATGCAATATCAAAAGTAGTCCATTGGTTTAATGTCAATAATCTTTTACCAAAACTAAATGCATTCGATTTATTCTACCAAATGTAAAACAAGTAAAGGCTGATATAAACGTAAAAGGAGAAACTTTAGACATTGTAGACAGTACCGTATTCTTAGGAATAACTTTAGACAGTAAACTTCAATGAGGTCCACACATAGATAAACTATCGAAGAGACTTAGTTCTGCAGCATATGCAGTCAAAAAAATCCGTCATCTTACAGACGTTGATACTTCTACTTGTCTATTTCAGCTACTTCCATAGTATTATGTCTTATGGCATATTACTGTGGGGGAACTAGAGAATCCCTGCGTAATAAATTCAAAGAAATAAATATAATGACCGTACCATATCAATATATTTATGAAAACTTATTGTACACTCATAGAAATATCGATCGATTCCCTAAAAATTGCGACATACATAATGTAAATACTAGAAATAAGAATAAACTCGCTTTGCCCAAAACTAGGCTGCACAAGATTAGTGTATCTTTTAAAGGGCAAAGTATACGTTTCTAAAACAAATCTCTGAGTGACTGAGTTGCAAAAATTATCAATAAATAAATTCAAACAAACTATCAAACATATCCTTTGTAAAAAGGCTTATTACAAAATATCAGATTATCTTGAGGATAAAAAAGCATGGGACGACTTTTGCTCCAACTCGAAATCTAAAAACCTAACAAGGTAAAGGTTTCTTGTTCGCTTCTTTACTTTACCTTAAAAAGATTGAAGTGAACAAAAAATCAAAGTGATCACTTTATTTCCCTGTTTTACTTATGTAATTTTAATTTTGTGACGTGTCCAACAGTCCAAGTGTCTTATAAGGTCTAAAGGAAATAAAGCACTTTGATATTTGATGGTGGAGGGGTAGGTAAGTATTTTTTTATTTGCGAAAATGTATAAAGGGATTTTATGGGACCTAGGGAAAATTCCGACTTTTCGAGATTTGCCCCCCTTCTTCCCCCCTCTAGTGCGGCTCCCAAGCAGAGCCATATTATAATTTTTTTATGGGGATTTTATAGAAGAGGACAAGTAATTTGGAATGCGATAAAATTTTTGCCCCCTTGCCAACAAAAAATCCCTCCTTTTGAGATTGCTCCCAGATGCCGATGTGATAGAGGAGTATCGATTGCGGGACCGTATAGAGGGTTTCTACTCAAATTGGAAAAAAATCACCCCACTTTCCCCAAAAAAAAACTCCCCTCTTTTTGTATCTCCCAAGCGAAGTGACTTGAAAGAAAATATTTTGTTGGGTCTTGTAGAGGATCAAAATAATTTCGAAAACAAAATGTTTCCCCCCTGGCCCTTTGACCCCCCTTTTTAATAAAAAACTGAAATTTGGTCTAATTTTGACCTTTTTTTCTTTTATACCTTTTTTCCTATATTTGGATACCATGTTATGTATTTTTCTTATTATAACATAGTTTACCAACCATATTCTATCAAATGGTATCAATTGCCTACCTACTACCTTTCACTTAGAGAATATTTTTTCTTGCGGGCCATTAAATATATTAATTTCTTTATTTTTCAGTAAAAGAAGATTAAGGGTTCCGTTAAATTACTTCTTTCCAGATCAACTTACCACATCATAACTAGTTACCATACCAACCACTTACCTAGCACTGAAAACAAGGACGAATATAATTTTTTACACAAGATAGTGAATTTATATTATCATGCCGAGTGTTCTCATCAATATTAATAAAAACTTCAACAAAAATAAATTTACTAATATTTGTTTTACTAAAAAGATATTTTGTGTAGTAATGTTTTAATCCTAAGCCTACCTATATTCATATACATCATATAATATTTTTAGACAATTATTATTCCTTTGGTCAGTTTCTCTCAAGGGGTATCTCTCTGATCATCATTACTCTGTGTACTGTGTGTACGTATGTACTACACTAGTGCGCGCCATCTAACTGCAGTGGAGGACACCGCGCGCGCGTTTTGCTTGCTCCATAGATGGCGCGTGGTATCCCCGCTAGGCTGCCAAATGCCCAAGGTCATTTGCCTTTGTATACGCCTTAAACAAGCGTTCACCGATTGCCCTTATCATTTTCTTTTGATACTTAGGTAGTCGGAGGCTTTTGTTACTAATTGTACCGTAGGTATATGGGGTGGGTGCCTCCGACTACCTAAGTATCAAAATAAATGATAAGGGCAATAGGTGAACGCTTGTTTAAGACTTTTATGTAGTCGGGTTTTAGTTTTTAACTATATTTTTTGATACCTTTTCCAAATTTGGTTAGAGGTCGCCACATAATCTCAATATTTTAAAATCATGTACGATAGTCTGTCGTCTTTCTGAGAGCATTATAAATGTCAAAGTTTGTATGGATGGATGTATAGATATTTGTTACTCTTTCACGCAAAAACTACTGAACCGATTAGGCTGAAATTTTGTATGGGTATAGTTTGAGACCTGAAATAACAGGCTATTTTTTATCGCGATAATAAAACGCGGGTGAAGGCGCGGCCAGTAGCTAGTAATATTATAAATTTAGGTACATAACTAAAATAATAGTAGGTACATAACTCTGCCTGTTACCTTTTCACACGTAAACGGCTGAACGAATCTTAATTAAATTTGGCAGGGAGGTAGATGGTATCTCGGGGACGGACATAGGGTACATGTCACGCGTGCGAAGCCGCGGGCAGCAGCTAGCATAATATACGATAATCCTGTTCTATCTACTACATTCTAACCCCCACCCCCCCATGGTGGCTGCGTGGATCAACAATGAAAACGTACCTCCTACCTTCTGGTAAATAATAGTACACAATTTCAATAGTGCATCACAATTTTTTTATTTGGTTATAATACAAAACAACAACTTTTCCATTTTTATTTCACCATTGCGATAGCAAATCGAAATCTGTTAACCTCTGCATGACAAATCCGCGCTTTTTCGATACTTTTTTATCTGCCTCCTTCAGGTTCCCTGCTTTGTTCTGAGCTTTCTTCGGTTTTGTCGTGTCTGATTTCTTCATTTTATCGATTTGAGATTCCATGTCGAAGGGGCATTGGTCCGCTGAATATATCGGCATCATTATAACGGGCACGTAACTTGATGTACCACCACCTCCATCCTTCTGCAATATCAACAAATTAGGTACCTACATATATAAGTTACCATTTTTAAATCCTATGGAGTTATCTACATTAATGAAACACCCCTTCAAATTTTTGTCCCACGGCGGGAATGGAACCGTGACCCCGTCGCCGGGGCGCTGCCGGTCCTTCGCTCACTGCGCCATGCGCCTCTGGTAGGTTACCTATACATAGATCGGTACTCTGGCCAAACTTAAGATACAATGTTTACAAACCTATAACCCCCTTACCCCTTACTCACAATTACTTTCTTGTTATTGAGTTTTAGTCAAAATTAGTACCTACCTAAATGAAATGAAAAAGTTTATCCTATTACTTGTTTATAAACATTATTCTTGAGAATTTTTGTAGTTCGACGCGCGCGACTTGAACAGCACTAACCCTGAAAAGGTCCCTCGGAATGAAACATTGTTGTTCTTCCAACAAAGAAATGGGCTCTAGTACGGTTATTAAAGATTTGCAAGCCTAATTTCAAAAAGAAAAATGTCCAAAAGTAATTCGAGAAGTCCAATAGTGGTCCAATAATAAAAATATGCAGGACTAAAAATATCCAATAGTAAAATGTCCAGTCGTAAAACGATTTATTTCCTTCCAGTGCTTGAGTACGCTGATGCTTCCTTTACGGCCGAATACTCAAACGCAAATCAGATGTAAGCACGTCTTATGTCGCAATATTTTGACAGTTTTCAATGAAAATCTGTCAAAAAATCGTCACTTGAGTCGTGGTTAAATCTGAGATTCGTTTGAGTATTCGGGGGTTAATCTTACTAAATTTGAGCGCCAGCAGAATGTCGGGATAAGGATCGGGTAGGTTACATATACAGGAAAAGAATCAAAATATGACATTTGGCTTGCGCAAATATGACCATGTCTCGGAATTTCGTAGGGAGCTCAAGTGCATAATTATATAGGTTCGCGCTTCGCCGCCGCCGCGCGCCGTGCCGCCCCGTACCGAATAGTCACATTCTATCTCTTCTCTATAATATCTTATTTGTCTCTTCCGCGCCCCCTTGTCTTATGGAACGTTTTTTCATCATTCTCACAATCTTTCTTCACTTCCCCTTACTCACACTCTCTTCACAAAATCTTATGCTTCAAGTTCCTATTCACTCTACTTCCTTCTATGGCAATTCATTTACTGACCGTGCTGTTACACTGGCCATATTGTGCCTTGTAACAAAATATGGCCAGTATCAGTAATCGTGCTCTTTTTTAAATGTACTTAGGTATACTCGCATTTAAAAAAGACATTTTTAAACAAGTAGCGAGATTTTAAAGTATAAATAAGTTTAACCTTAATTACAAAAGCAGTTTGTATTGCATTATCTTGGACGTCTCTATGCTTGGTACATTTTTCTGGTTGGGTATTTCTATTCCTGGTCAGTTTTCTAGAGGGTATTTTCTGTACCTAGACATTTTTCTATTTGGCCTTTTTTCCGATTGGTCATTTCTATAGTTGGGTAAGTAATTAGAGCTCGTGGACATTTTGACATTAGACGTACAAATCTTATTGATGAGATAAAATGGTCATACCGCGGTGCCAGCAGCGCATTGGGTACAGTAGCTCTGCGCCGCACGCACTGCGTTAGTCTTCACGAGGTGAGCCACGACTGCCTTAAGCCGCTCCTGGTCCAAACTCTCCGGAGCACTGCTCTCCCATCTACCTTCAGGGTTCATTTGGACAAGCACAGGAGCTGACATGCCGAGGGTATCGAAGCCCGGTCTTGGTGGTGGGCTGGGGGGAATAAATTTAATAATGTTGGACAATTCACACAATATTATCAAGCAGAGCTTGGCTTAATCTTGTGTTATGGGTAGGGCACTAGACATGCACTAGATTACTGATATACCCACGTACTACTAGTACTATCCAACAATCCTATCCATCCACGGTTGTCTGGTAGAGATCGCTCTCGAGCGATAAGACCGCCAATTGTAACTTAGTTTTAAATTGTTTTTTTTTGTATTTCTGTCTCTTACCAATAAGTGTGCAATAAAAAAAAAAACTATGTATCGATCTACTTATTAGGTTCCTACCAAGGAAAATTTAACCATGCCTTTAGTAGTAGGTTTATATCTCCAATAAGTAATATTTGTGGCGTCGTACGGGGGAGGCCTATGTCCAGCAATGGACGTGTATGGGCTGATGATGATGAAATAATATGTAATATAGGCACCTAATGGAGATATATAATAGGTAATATTTTTTTGTAATGCTGAATACGATAGGTATATATATATTATATGCATAGAAAATACCTGGAACAAATGTTTGTTTTGTACAATGTGTAGATATACTTTGTACAAAACAATTTTTTGTCCAGAGGCGGTCATTGGATTATTTTTGTGCTTGAAAATGAGCACAAAACTGGCAGAAAATTAATAAGAAAATATATTCTATAATTCCTTGTTAGATTGATATAATTTAAAATTTGTGAATTTTATTTAAACTAAGTTAAAGAGTAGAAGCATGATTGTTGAAACTTTTCTCGATAGAATTTAACCATCTATTTTCTTAGTTACTACTGTATTTATCTTAATCAATCCATTACAAGATTTTTTTATTGATATCACCGTATTATATAATGGAATACCGAGGGAACCTTCGGCTTATTTTTGACTATAAATGTCCTCATTATAAATAAACATGATTTTTTCGCTTACGACGCCCTGCTTAATCCCGCACTCCTATGAATGCGAAGTCTTCCTATCGTTTTCACAAAATGGCGTCATATGCCCTCTCAAACTTTTGTAGGTACCTACCTCGAACTGTCGACAGAAATACAAAACCGGCTCGTCCCTTACGCCGCTAGTACATGCATATCAAGTACCTAACTGAGTAAGTACTTACATATTTGCCAATTGGCTAATGAAATCTTTGTCGTTCATTCTTCCAGATTTAATTTGAAAACTAATGATGATGTATGTATCCTTAATTTAATTTCCTTGTTATATTATATTTTTATCCTTTTTTGCTTAGCTACATAATCCTAAGAAAATTATTACACTACCATTTATCTTTTGATTTTCACTATAATTTCAAATGACAAAAGATCTTTTCCCAATTTCAACCCAATATTCTGATTTTGATTCTGATCAAAGAGAATAACAATATGATTCTGATCAATGAGTTTACAATAACGTATTGTATTCTCTTTGACAATAACTACCGCAAGAATATTTTATGACTGGCCAGTTAGATTTGGACCAAAAAGGATTAGGTAATCAATTGTTATCTCTGCAGAACTCATAGAGGTAAGGTTGAACTTGAATAGAACCTACAGTATCATGCATGCATTACAATATGAATTGATTGATAATTTTATGACTTTGACAGCTGGTTATATTGTCTAAGAGCCGACTTGAATCCTTGGATGATCTAATTTTAACTGGCAAGAAACTTCTAATCCTCAAACATTTAGCAAAATAACCTTCTCAAAAACCAAAGAGTAATACTGACTACAAAAAACATTTTCCTCTCAAAGGTAGCCACTAAAATTTTACCTGAAATACAACACAATAATAACAGGGTATACGCAGTTTAGTATATTAATTGGGGTTTATAAAATTAATTCTTAATTGGGATATAAATAGAAGCTATTTAATAGCCAGATAGCTTACCACTTTTAATAGTAATGTAAGAAGTGAAGTGTCTAATCTAACAAATTAATTGTGTACAGTAATTAAATAAAACCATGGAACATGATTAACTATTTATTAAATCCAACATAATTACTACCAAAATTGTTACAGCTCATGGCCAGGAAGGTACTTCACCCTCCTTAACCCTACCTCCATATAAACAAGACTTGTCTCTAAACTTGGTCATCCTCTCCGTTTCCATATCATCAAGGAACTTCCCGATGTAGAAGCCGGTGAGAGGGACACATACCCACAGCATGCGAGGTGTGAGTCCAAAGAGGGCCATTACTGCTTGTTCTGTCTCTTCCACCTCCTGGTGTGGTACCAATCAAAGAAAATACAGGTAGCGGTGAGTGTCGGAAATGAAATGCTCACCAGGTTACGACGCAGGAAAGCTCCCAACGCCATAAAACTGCAACAAGAAATTCAATTCAGCAAAGTATTTATGTGGTCATAGTTAATCATTCTGCTAGATCTTATTGCTGGGCAAAGTGCAACCTGTCTTCCTTTTATACATTCCAGTCTAGTTGATCTAATTTTAACCTTTACTGTTTGTCACATTCTGACACACCACAAGTTTAAAGAGTGGTCTGAGACCAGTCAGGACCCGTCAATGTGATCCTTTTTTTGATAATAGCTTGTCCATTCTCTAAGTAGGGCAACAACAGCTATGGGGAGACAAGGCAATGTTGTTATTGTTACATAACCCAGACTAAAGTAATAAGCAGTTTGCCGGCACTAAATGCATAGAAACAAACTAATTAATATTGTCACTTAGCACTCATGGCATCCAAGCCGAGGTCTATGAGATATCGATCTTATAGACTACAATCGCGTAGCTTACACAAATTAACAAAAATATGCTGTTAAGCAATTAGCGAAACAGAGAATTGAACGATGAGAACGCCTGTACCCTGTACTACAGTGAACTCCAGATAAATGAGAACTAGATAACATTAGTACCTACATATAGTAATAAGACGAGAGAAAGCTTCTAAAAACGAATTCGTAAAGAAAATAAAGACAGCTTTTTCTAGAAAAGAGGAAAATCTAACCTATTTCAATCAATTTGTTCTGACTTGACTTGACTGACACTTGACAGAATTGACAGTTGTGTTGATGACTGACTTCAAGATGTCAAATTATCAAGCAAGCAAAGTCTTTCGGTAGCTTTATTTATTGTATGTTATTGTATACAGCTGATTACTTATTCTATTGATTACTTCTGTTAACGCTTTTTATTTAGCTTTTAATTTGGTTGTTTTTGTACCTATATGAACTTGATTGATATTATATAATTTACTTTTTTCTGAAAAATCCAAACTCAATCTCCTTAAATTTTAATCTATGAGGGGTTTTCGATTTACAATAAAAAAATAAAAATTAGTTCTAAATATCTCGATAGATGGCCGGGCGTCAACTGAAAATTAGGGTAATGCCAATGCAAAGTGAAAGGAAAACAAACTTTTCAAAGTTTTTATTTGATATTGACATACCCTAATTTCCAGTTGACGCCCCCTGCCACCTATTTAGATAATTGAAACTATTTTTTTTCTTTATAAAAATGCAAATCGAAAACCGCTCATTGCTACCTAACTGACGCTGGCAGAATTACATCAATCCAAATGCAGAGCCAAAGCTAAAAGAAGAAGAAGAAGTATACAGCTGAAATTCCTGCTATAAATATGGTTAGTCTTGAAATTATCTTGAAAATAATAATAACATTTAAAAAAAAGTATCTATTAACCATAAATTAAATGGAATTAATTTTTTTATATTTTTTTTCAATTGTATTTACTGTGTCTTTTCATATGGACCACCATTACGGGTCTGAAATAAATTATCTTAATTTTTTATTTTATTTTTTATTGTAATACCTTAGTTTTATATGAGCCGCTCTTGAAGAGCGATTTGAATGGGGAATTAAATTGAAAATGGAATGCAAAAAGAATACAATACTACATGGAATGGAGCATGATCTAAGGAATGGCAATGAGTATACGTATACAACTTAGAGCGTTCTAAATGCTATAGAAGGTATACAATAAATAAAGGAATGGGGTGAGTCCCTGGTGATACCAGTAGCGTAAAATCGTAACTCCCCGAGCTCCTGTATGAATCTGATAAAACTATTTCGTTTTGTATCTAACAATTATTTATCACAATTATCACATTGACTTGTGTCTAACTAACACTGTTTTGACTGATTTTACAAACATAATTGACGACTGTAATTTTTGTAGATTTTTACATACACATAATAACACATTTGTTTCCCAACTTCTACATCATCATCAGCCCATACACGTCCACGGCTGGACATAGGCCTCCCCCGTACGACGCCACAAATAGCGGTCCTGAGCCGCCTCCATCCATCGACTCCCTGCGACCGTACGATATCGTCGGTTCATCGAGTGGATGGTCTCCCATGTAGGGGGATTTGCCATAATCACCACGCTTGGCAGGCGGATTGGTGATCGCAGTGTTGGTGTTTAAAAATACTCAGAAGGAAGCTGCTGCCCTTCCTCTGGTAGGTTCCCTTAGTCGGCTCTTACGACAACCACGGGTTGACTTGGAGGGGTCGATATTCGTAAGCCGCCGCCCCACGGCCAATAATATAATAGGCTACATATATATTTTATTATAAGTACATAGAAAACATCCAAAAAACCCTGAACAAATATTTGCAGATCGTATAAACATTTATCCCGAGGAAGGTTTTCACTGCCAATGTAATTATAAAGGTGGAAAGTATTTCTACGCCGGCCGCCACCAGTAAAGAAATCTCGTACGAAGATCTTTCACTCGGATCAGAATCCTGGTGTTAGATAGGGATGGCTACCAGTATTGGGTATTTATATTAGCTACCTATCTCGTCTACTCGCAATAAAATCCAAGTGTTAAACAGGGATGCCAACAAGTATTTGGTATTTCTAACCCTTTCTAACCGATTTGGTTAGAAATACACTGTACCTAATACTTGTTGCAGCTACATAACTTTAAGGGTGAACGGTACGCTAGTATGCGTAGATGATAGTTAGGTTAGGTTAGGTATTGAAGTGTTGGGTAGTTATGGTTCACGATCGGTTAGGCGCGATGCTCGCTTTGCTTAGTTATTCCCTAGCGGTACGTGGACCTTAAAATAGCGTTAGATATTTTAAAACTATGCTAACAGGTACCTGAGTAGTATATTGAGTTAGTTATTGAATACCGGACTCATCTCTAGTTTGGAGCTACCAGCAACGCGGCAACACTGATTGAGCAGACGTTGTTTTAAATTTTCAATGAGTATACAATAATTACCGTAATAAGTCCTGTAATTCCACTCTGTGACGCTTGTGCCTTGGTCATACTTGTTGTCCTGTTTTTCTGGCCAAACTTAGGATTCCTCCTAGAGATTCCTCGGTCTGTGAATGTGGGTTAGATGAAGGTAAGGTGGATCACATATTTTTTAACGATCCCTTGCTTCAATATTCTGTGTTTGATTTACTCCCTCTTGATATTCCGCGTCTTGTTTCTATGAATTGTTTCGGTAATTTCCCATACATTTTCACCTCCAATTTCCAAAAATTTTATCTCTTTTACATCAATTTTACAAATAATATATTTAAATTATATGTAAAATGGATGTAAATAAGATAAAATTTTATATATCTGCTTTATCTATTTACGAAGTCTTAGATGACTTTTAAGTTCGTATGCGATGTTTTTAATTTAATTTAATAAATTTTACCTCTTTAGCGTTTTAGTTAATTGTGTTCGATGTAAAAATCTCATTGGTGTTTTTTGTTATAATTTACCGCTCATATTGTTTGTTACTCGCCTCCATTCCATGACTATTCAATTTCCATGAACTGGCCACTGGCAGAAAAGTGGCAACCCAGATACTAGTAAGTATTGTATTCTCTCTCTGCCAGACACATATTCATATTGTGATATGAGTGGTTTCCAATTTGCATTTTTATAAAGAAAAAAATTAGTTCCAAATATCTCAATAGGTGGCAGGGGGCGTCAACTGGAAATAAGGGTATGTCAATGTAAAAGAAAATCTTGAAAAAGTTTGTTTTCCTTTCACTTGGCATTGGCATTACCCTAATTTCCAATTGACGCCCTGCCATCTATCGAGATATTTAGAACTAATTTTTTTTTATTGTAAGTCGAAAACCCCTCATTGCCAATAACAAAGAAGTCAAATCATGCATGTATTGTATTCTCTTTGTCATGCATGATGTAAATAAAGTTTCCTGTTTCCTGATTTTGAGCATCAAACTGATGAATCATAATTATTACATATTAGTAGTATGTATTAGCGGTGGGTAGCACACCTATTTCTCGCGAGGCACTCGCGTCGCGAGGCCCTCGCTGGCTAAAAGAGTCAGCACAATGTGCTAGCACGATTGAGGAGAGGCGTGGTGAGGGGAGTGTGTTGGTCCTGCCGCCAGCCTCGCGAGGCGTCGCGGCCTCGCGAGGCGGCTCGGTCTCGCGAGGCGCACAGCACAATAGTGTTTTTACGAAGGAAGTCCCGCGGTAATTATTTTTCTTCACAGCTAGGTAAATTCTCTAAACTCTCTCGATCGCAGTGCCGACACCGCCCCGCGGCCAGGGGGCTTCTTTCGTGAAAAGCGAGATAAAGATAGATTAAAATAAATTAACGTTACGTAAAGATTATATCAGTTACCTAGGTACGTACCTACTTATCTCTTTCCAGTTAAAGCCTCAGGTCAATTATGAAGACTTGTCTACCTATTTGGACAGAGGTTATAGCTTGGTAGAAAAATAGAATATGGTAATTATACTACCTACTCTAGTATTCTATTTTTCTAGAGTATACATAATAATAAGTATACTTACGAGCTAGGTAGGTAATATTTATACTAACTAAATAATATTTAGTTCTTTACGAGTACCTAAATTATAAAAAGAACTAAATATTATTTAGTTAGTATAAATATTATTTAGTTCTTTACGAGTACCTACCTAGCTAGTAAGTATACTTATTATTATGTATTCTCTAGAAAAATAGAATACTAGAGTAGGTAGTATAATTACCATATTCTATTTTTCAACCAAGCTATAACCTCTGTCCAAATAGGTAGACAAGTCTTCATAATTGACCTGAGGCTTTAACTGGAAAGAGATAAGTAGGTACGTACCTAGGTAACTGATATAATCTTTACGTAACGTTAATTTATTTTAATCTATCTTTATCCCTATCTTTTATATTCTCGGTGTTACCATTAGGTAGGTAGCTAGCCCTTACATGCATACCTATACCAACAAGCCACCAACCACACTCGCCCATTCGCCCAAGACAAAACTGACATGACATGGCATGGCTTAGCAACAAGTCGGTCACAGATTAGTAAGTGTTATACTCAGTACCTATCTAAATATATCTACCTACCTTACCTAGGTAACTACCTATTTCATTCAAATCAAACCGAACCACTAATCTTGGTTGAACCCTAATGCACAAGAGAGGGAAAAGAATAAAATTGTGTATGGGTGTTTCACACACACACACACAGCACGATTGACAGAGTCCCACCACTCGCTCCCCGATAATACCGGCGAGCGAGTGGTGGAGCGCGGCACGCACACTACCCACACAAGCACAAGGCACACAACACACTCGAAGAGGCGCGAGGTGCGTGCGAGGGGAAGCAACTTGCCTAGCCTCGTGACTCGCGTGCCCTCGTGCGCCTCCCCTCAATCGTGCTAGCTCAATTTAGAAAATTGTGCGAGGGCCTCTTTTGTGAAAGTGTGCCAGCACAATTGTGCTAGCACACGTGCTGGGGACCCACCTCTAGTATGTATGTATTTATTAACTTTAATTAATAATTATACGAAGAACTATACTCTAATTCAACAAATTTTGTAAAAGAAAATGTAACAAAAACTGATAAAAATAACAGAAAACAACGAGGTAACAGCAAAGTAATCACTAAAAACAAACACAAACTTCAATAACACATACCCATCTCACATGTGTAGCAAATAAATTTAAATTTTAATTCGGAAACGAAGGAGAAATCAATTAAATAGGTAGGTATTGAATGATAGCTTTCAAAACTAAAAATAGTTTCGAGCTTCTTTGCTTCGGTGCTTCAATGATACCAATATTGTAAAATCTTATCTACCAATATTTATTGGGTCTTGTAACCCCTTTGTATACAAAAAATATAATATACATGTTTTTGAATCAGAGTACAGGTAGGTCCAATTTAGTTTTTCCAAAATTTCAGCCGTACTCTCGTAGGGTCGCTTCCAAAATGGATGAGTTGGTAAAACAATTAGAGTCTGCGACCATCAGTGAGAAGAGGACTGAGAGGGAAGAACATGATCAAAATGAGAGGCGAAAAGATTTATTGGAGATGCAGAGACGGTAATATATTTTTTTTTTCGATAATTGGTTAGTTTTTCTGTACTTGCTATCCATATCAATACACAATAGATACCTTCCTATTACTCTGCTATTCATGTTTTGAAATAAACTAAAAAGCTACTTCATACTAAATTTTATTCTGAGAGGGATTTGTACATTGTAATAAATATCCCTCTGGAAGTAATTTTCATCTCAGGGTCATTCTCTATGCAATAGCAAAGTAGTCACCAACATCGGTCCACAATTACAGAAGATATAATATATATATCAATGTAGAACCTTCTTATTTTGAAGTCTGTTAAAATTTAAAACACAATGGCAGCTCACCACTACAGTCCTTACCACAGCCATATGAGTAGAGGACCGGCTCAGGGTTGCAAGGTCAAGGGCGGAAGTTTCCGCTCTATGTATGTTCTTGTCTACATAAACATCACAGCCTTAAATATTAGTAATCATCTTAGCTAATGAAAAACTGACCCAAAATAGTCCATCCTTTAAAAACTGAAAAGTAATATCCATCAAAACTAAATGTTTTGATTTTTAGTTTTGATGCCTATTTATTTTCAGCTTTTTTGAGAAATACTTATTGACCTTTTAAAAAAAAGGGTGGTACCTTGTCTGTAAAACTATCTTTGATGTATGAAGTAAGATTTCTCTGTCACTCTCTGTTGACTGTTGATGATTCTTTTGGTTTTGATAGAAAATGCTCCTGAGGTAGTCCCATATAAACTTTATTCCCTACTATTTATCCTGAAAAACTTATAACTATAAAGGAATTCAAAGTCAGTATTTTGTTACTATTAAGTATCATATTATTAATTACTAATTGATATGGACTAGTCGAGCAACCTATAGATTGAGTGTAACAGTCTGCAGTTAGCTCAATTGTTTCAATAAGGTCTAATTTGTTTCTGTTATTTGATTGTAGTTTTCTTGATTAATTAAAACTTTACTAATCCTATTGCCGACAGATAAATAAATAAATATTGATTTGTATTTTAATATTATTATTTTAAATAGGTTGTAGTGAATGCCATGTTAAAATCATATCAAAGAATTACAACAATAAAGTAATGGTAATACAACTTTACCATGTAACAATTTATTTTTTGCAGAGAGTGCAACCATAGTATTTATAAAAGCAGGGCCATACTTGAATTGGTGCAAGCTATGGACGAAGGCATATCCCACACTCCCAGAGTAAGATGATTTAAATTTTCACTAAAATTAATATATTTATTCTCAAAAACGACGTGGTCACTTACAATGATATAGTTAATTAGCTTTGTGTAAATAATCAATATAAGTTGTTGTGCGGTCTGTAGGTAGTTATTTTAGTTTTGAATAATTAAAAGATAGGTAAAAAGTAGAAACACTTTTACTAATTTGTAAAACTACACTTTCTATAAATTTGTAATCCTTTATATTTGGCCAATTGTCCTTAACTAAACTAGCTGGTTCAGTTTTGAACATATATAAATAATTAAATAATGCTGGACAATTCACACAGCATTATCTAGCCCCAAGCTAAGCAGAGCTTGTGTTATGGGTACTAGATAACTGATATACATAATACAATATATTACATAGATAGATATTTTTTATTATTATATATATAGAAAAACAACCAGATCACCCGGAACAAATATTTGCAAATCGTACAAATATTTGTCCCGAGGCGGGAATCGAACCCGCAACCCCCGCGGACCTTCGCCCACCGCGCCACATCGGTCGTCATATGTTTTAAAGGTATTCATAAAATTTAAATTTTTCCAAGTTTCGGGTAGGTAGTTTATTAATAATAAAGTTGAGCTCCTTCTAAAGTAAAAGTGCAGCCAGCGTCTTGGGGACGCTTCCGACTGGTATTGATATGGACCAGTTGAGATTTTTTGCAACAGTCTGCAGTTAGCTCAATCGTTTCAATTGTAAATACTTGTTTAATTTGTTTATATAATTTGATTGTTATCTTCAAAAGTAAACATTTTTTCGCCATAATTCGTGATTTTGGCCAAAACAAGGTTACTACCTCGCAAGTGTTACGTTATTTAGATTAGCTTTTGATATAATTTAGTTTTAACTAGTAGTTTGTTATAATACGGGGCTGACTCCCTTAAAAATTAACAATAAAAAAAAAAGTATTGCGTTCTGTGTTTTCACTTGCTTTGATTTTAAGAATAAAATTTTATTATGAATGGAATGTTTGGTTACAGGCTAGAATTCATTAATTTATAGATGTATGTACATCTGATTAATACTCATTGGATTTGTTTCATCGTAAATAGTTTTAGTAGGTGTAGGTAAATGATAGTTAAAAAGTAGTTTGTGATTATTTTACTTTTGCAGGACGGCTAGTATAGTTTTGGCGGAGTTGCCCCAAATTTTAATCCTACTAATATTATAAATTTGAAAGTAACCGTCTGTCTGTCTGTCTGTTACCTTTTCACGCCTAAATGGCTGAAACGATTTTAATGAAAGGCAGGGAAGTAAATGGTATACCCGTCCCCTATGTACCCCGGATAGATGTACATAGGGGGACGGACATATGGTACACGAAAAGCGCGATCACCAATCCGCCTGCCAAGCGTGGTGATTATGGCAAAACCCCCTCTACACGGGAGACCATCCACTCGATTGACCGGCGACATCGTAGCGGCAGGGAGTCGACGGATGGATACGGCTCAGGACCGCTATTTGTGGCGTCGTATGGGGGAGGCCTATGTCCAGCTGTAGACGTGTATGGGCTATATGATGATAAATCGAACGCTTCAAAACAATCATTATTTTTTTACCATTTTCAATGAAAATTTGTAAAAAATTCTTCACTTGAAATGTGCTACAGATGGCCCTGATATTAATGACTTTTTCATTTAATAAATAATGTTATCTATTTTCAGCCTTATTGGAGACCATCAGTACATTTGCAAGGATACGGTCAGACAAATTACTTCAATGTGTTATCGGGTTCCGAGTGGCTTTTACAAAAGCCTGACGACTTTGCTGAGAACTGGGTGGTTGCCGCATGTCCTAGGGGTATACGAATGTTGGTCATTGCCTTTAATGTAAGTCATGTTGGTAATTGCCTTTAATGTAAGCCATGTGGGTCATTGCCTTTAATGTAAGCCATGTTGGTAATTGCCTTTAATGTAAGCCATATTGGTCATTGCAACCATTTATTTCTTTGTGATTGTGGTAAAATACTATTGATCTTAGATATAGTTTTAGGTCTCCTTGTTCATGACAAATCAATGACATGTTAATGTCATGGACAAGGAGAACCCAAGAGAGGAAGGAGTGGAGCAGGCTGGGGGAGGCCTGCCAAGCGGCAAACAAATAAGAAGTGTTCTAAAAACAATTTGTTAATAATATGCAAAACTTGTAAATAGTTTGAAATAAAAGGCTTATATTATAGTTTTAGTTCAGCACAATCTACTCATTCGAGCGTACAAAAATATACATGTGTTTGGAGTTGACAGTAATGTAAGCCATAATGGATATTTTCTCGTAAAACCTTGTACTTTAACCGATTTCGATAAAAGGAGGAGGTTCTATGTTTGGCTGTATGCTTTTTTATGCACGTTCGTGTATTTCTCCGTTCAATTATGAAACCATTTTGAATATTATTTCTTTATAGTATAGAAAACTATCCGACGTGTATACTATAAATAATATGGCGTGTTTAAAAAAACGATAAACCGACTTCAAATTAATGAAAAAAATTCTTAAAATATGAATTATTTTGTATATTTCATTATAATTTCATCAATTTGGTGTCATCGCTTTCCCACTGCTGGGCCAAGGCCTCTCTTTTCTTCTCGCTCCTCGCCACTCTTTGCATTTGATCTGACACAGTCACAAATGCCAAAATGCTTTTTTTTTTCAGGGTACAACGAAATGTTTCGACAAGTACGGCTACTACAGATTTGAATTTCGCACTGCACTGCCTGGCGGGAACCCTTGTGAAATCATAACAAAGAACAAAATATGTGTTTTGGACTGCTTCTATTCTGAAGAAACTAAGACCATGTTCGTTCTCGACATCTTAGCTTTCAACAATCATATGATGTCATACGGGGAGGTAAGCAGAGAGAGCCCTTAAGGGCCTACCATACGACGCCATTGTGTGAGAAGGATACAAATTCACGTTCATAGGAGCGGGACAGAGCAAAGCGTCGTAACCGCAAAAATCATGCTTTTAGTTTTTTTACTGTAAAAATAATAGTAATTTTGAAAATCGAAAACTGTCTTCGTCTGCTTTTTGCGTATTAATATATATTTATTTATAATTTATTGTACAGCTTAGAGCAAACTTTGGATTTTTTTCGATTGAGTAAACTTTATGTATTCGTGTTTTTGAAACACTCGTTCCCACGTTCTAGCATCAATCCTGAACTATAACATGTATATTAATTTTAAAGTAATTGCTTCAGTATTGTGGAAGATATGAGAGCTGACGCTAACCCCCGATAAAGCCTCGATTTTTTGACAGGTTACGATGAAAATCTGTAAAAAATTCGTCACTTGAAACGTACTTAAATCTGAGTTGCGTTTGAGTATTCGGGGGTAAGCGATTTCAGGTATTACTGCCTCAACACTTTCATTGCCAACGATGCACATGTAGTTCTGCGAGTCCTGCAGCTGCAGGCGCGCCCGCACCCCTGCGGTCGCGCCGCAGCGGCTGGGCATTGAATGCGTTAATAGGACATTTTATGTAGAACTCACTAGCTTTCCGGCGGCTTCGCTCGCGTTTTACTGTACAGGAAGTAGCCTAATGTATTTCCTCAGTATATTTATCGATTTCCCAACCATTTAATTAAGATCTTTTCCGCCTGTTATCAGTAAGAAGTTAAACAAAATTACTTTTGCGTTTAACTATAACCATGATGAAAAGTAGCTACTATCTACTACCACTGTTTTGTTAACACAGGTGTACTTCAGTTATATGCTTTTTTAAATTCATTCGTTGTTTTTTTTTCAGGTTGCATTTCGTCAATATTGGTTAGAGAATCATATTGGAGCCGATGACGAGTTGAAGAAGTACACAAAGAAGAATCGTATTATCTTCAAAGTCCTCCCCAAAATACCATGTACCACAGAATCCCTGAAGCAGTAAGCAATAGAGATTATGCACGCAGTACAGTCAGCGTCAAATTGATATGAGCGTCTAGAGTAGTCAAAATGATCTGGAAAACATAAAAGCAATTTGATATACGCAGTTGGAATCATCAGTTTCATATTTATACACCGTGACTACTCAGTCACGGTGTTTAAAATTATATTCGCAAATAAAACTCTCAAAGGTAGTATGCAAACTCTTTTGAGTGAATTAAAGGTACATTTTATGCACAGATAACTTTGAGAGCTTTGTTAGCTAAGATAATTTTGAACACCCTGACTGCTTATATAAATATGGAACAATGAGTAGTAAGATATTTTGACCAACTTGGGTGCTTACAACAATATGATGATTCGAACTGCGTATATCAAATTACTTTTATGTTTTTCAGATAATTTTGACTATCTAGACGCTCATATCAATTTGACGCTGACTGTACGTAAAGCATTGTCTTAAATCACGGGCGATATTATCAGGATTCTAGTGGATTCCGTTTTCTAGAATCCTGAGCTGCCCTCGAGATTAAATCGCGCCCAAGATGAAGACAGCTTTATGGAAGAGGCGAGAACTCTACTTTTTAAATAGATAATGCTTTATTGCACACTTTACAAAACAATTAACAAACAGTTTAGAACAAAAATTTTACAATTCGCGGTCTTATCGCTCACGAGCGATCTCTCCCAGAAAACTTTGGATGGATAGGATCGTTGGATTGAACATTGGGATCTGTGTGCCTTATCATTACACTTTTTGATATTTGATGGTATATTATAGAGTTGGCTGTATTTGACATAGAAATATTGATCCCAAGGTGGCCCATTAAGTTTTTTTCTTAGTTTTACAAGACAAATAGTCCTGTAAAGCTAAAAAAAGTTATTGTTAATATTCAGTCATAATACCAAATTTCATTAGAAAATAATTCAATTAAATATAGAACCATAGTCCAGCCAAACTGAATATACAATATTTGTTAACAAATCACCCATACTTAATCTAGGATAGGAAGCACTGTCATTTCTATTTCTACTTGTATTGTATGGTTCCTGCCTTCTGCTGTTGTTACATTTAGCACCAATTTTGGGTAGGTATATAAAACACATGGAACTCAACACGTGGAACTCAACCCGTGGATGTCGTAAGAGCCGACTAAGGGAATCTACCAGAGGAAGGGCAGCAGCTTCCTTATGAGTGTTTTTCAACACGAACACTGCGATCACCAATCCTCCTGCCAAGCGTGGTGATTATGGCAAAACCCCCCCTACATGAGAGACCATCGCTCGATGGACCGACGACATCTTGCGGTCGCAGGGAGTCGATGAGTGAAGGCGGCTCAGGACCGCTATTTGTGGCGTCGTATGGGGGAGGCCTATGTCCAGCAGTGGACGTGTATGGGCTGATATGATGATATAAAACACGTTTAAAAGATTGAATTGAAGTAATAATCTAAGTGATCACTGCTTACTTTATTTCCCAGGTTTACCTACCTATGTAATTTTAATTTTGTGGCGTGTCTAAGTGTCCTGTAAGGTCTGAAAGAAATAAAGCACTTTGAGTTTTGAGTTTATAGATAACTGCAGACTTTTGCAGACAATCTATACCTACTATATAGGTAGCTCAACTGATCCATTTGAGTATCAGCATATAATAAATACTCAGTCTATCTCAGTCGGACTGGCGGGCGTCGCCGGCAGCCCGACTGAGATAGACTGAGACCCGTTTAAAGTGTAGCCGCGACCTTCCCTTCGAAGTTTCCCCTCTACGTATGTTCTTATCTACTCGTATGGTACCAGCCAGAACCAGAGCCAAGACGCTGGCTGCATTTCCCCGCTTTATGTATATTTTTTATAATTAATAGAGTTCTTTCTGGTTTCTTACAGATTCCTGTCAGTTTTCCCATACTTCAGTGACAATCGGCCCTGTGTAGATGGGCTTCTGTTCTACCACACCAAAGCGCAGTATTTCTCCGGAGAGACACCATTGGTTGGCTGGCTTTATCCATACATGTTGCCAGAGTTGTTGGGAGAAGGTGAGAACAAAATGTTACTTTTATGATCTTATCCAATACCAGCAACCCACCCCGGCTTCGCAAGGGTTGTAGAGCATATTATGCCTGCATGTTTGTCTGTCGTAGGATCGCATGAGGTTGATGCGTCGAATATGTGATTTAACAGCTTTCCAATCAGAGCATTGTTGGTGCCCATATTTGTTCAAGGTGTTCTGGTCGTTTTTCTATGTATAATAAAGAGCCGCCTCCATCCATCGACTCCCTGCGACCGCTACGATGTCGTCGGTCCATCGAATGGATGGTCTCCCATGTAGGGGGGATTTACCATAATCACCACGCTTGGCAGGCGGATTGGTGATCGCAGTGTTGGTGTTGAAAAATATTCAGACGGAAGCTGCTACCCTTCCTCTGGTAGGTTCCCTTAGTCGGCTCTTACGACATCCACGGGTTGAGTTGGAGGTGTCGATATTCGTACGCCGCGGCCCCACGGCCGTTGCCTCATGTACATAGTTAATTGTGGTCTTCTCCTTCCTTCTTCTTCTTGCTTCTACTTTTTGTTGTATGATATGTATTTCCTACTGATGTTTAAAATAAAATTATTCTCATTACAGAATTAAACATACATAAAGTATACCTACTTGAAAAACCTTCGAGTTATGTTAACTACTTGCACTTCATTGAAAAGTTTGAGGCGCGTTCTAAAAGGAAGAAGCAACGCCTACACTTTGGTTCAGGATCGTGTCAAGGAAACTTAAAGAAGGTATGCAGTAAGCTTTTTATAAAGGGCCTTTCAATAGGGACTTGACTTCTTTGTTGTTGTCAACTAGCTGACCCGACAAACGTTGTCCTGTCATTCAAAGTCAAAGTCAAAGTCAAAGTCAAAGTCAAAGTCAAAGTTTCTTTATTTCCGTAAATACAATAAATGTACACTTAGAACAGGTCAAATTCTTAAAATTAAACACTGATTTGGAAATAAAGTGATATTTTGATTTCGGTCGCTTCGGTATGTAGACTAAAGTAAAGTAGCGACGAAGAAACCTTTAGCCTGTTAGGTGTTATTTTTCGAGTTGGAGCAAAATCCGTCCCAAGCTTTTTTATCTTCTAGATAGTCTGAAATTTTGTAATAAGCCTTTTTACAAAGGATGTGTTTGACAATTTGTTTGAATTTATTTATAGAAAGTTTTTGCAACTCGCTAGGGGTTTTGTTGTAGAAGCGTATACATTGCCCTCTAAAAGATACATTAACCTTGTGTAACCTAGTTTTGGGCACAGCGAGTTTATTCTTATTTCTAGTATTTACATTATGTATGTCGCAATTTTTAGGGAACCGATCGATATTTTTATGAGTGTACAATAAGTTTTCATAAATATATTGACATGGTACTGTCATTATATTTATTTCTTTGAATTTATCACGTAGGGATTCTCTAGGACCCATGTTATAGATTGCACGAACAGCCCTCTTCTGCAGCACAAATACGGTGTTCATATCTGCAGCGTTCCCCCACAGCAATATACCATACGACATAATACTATGGAAGTAGCTGAAATATACCAGTCTGGAAGTATCAACGTCTGTAAGATGACGGATTTTTTTTACTGCATACGCTGCAGAACTAAGTCTCTTCGATAGCTTATCTATGTGTGGGCCCCATTGAAGTTTACTATCTAAGGTTATTCCTAAGAATACGGTAGTTTCTACAATTTCTAACGTTTCTCCTTTTACGTTTACTTCAGCCTTAACTTGTTTTACATTTGGTAGAATAAATCTAAGACATTTAGTTTTAGTTTCGTTAAGCAAAAGATTATTAATACCAAACCAGTGGACTACTTTTGATATTGCATTGTTTACTTCGTCAAAATTTGTGTTTTGTCTAATCATCTTAAAAATTAAAGAAGTATCATCAGCAAACAATACAATCTCGTGATTATTTTTAACGAGATGAGGCAGGTCGTTAATATAAACCAAAAATAGGAAAGGACCGAGGATTGATCCCTGCGGTACACCCATTGTAACTACAGATCCCGAAGACCGTTTCCCATTTACGTCAACTCTTTGTATCCTGTCACTCAAGTAAGAAGTAAGAAGATCCAAAGAGTTGTCCTTTATTCCATAGTGATGTAATTTCCTGATTAATGTTCCATGGTGTACACAATCAAATGCTTTTGACAAGTCACAAAAAACGCCTAAAGCATCTTGCGACTTCTCCCAAGCATCGAAAATATGCGATACCAACTCTACACCGGCATCAGTAGTTGACCTGCCGCGAGTAAACCCGAATTGCTTACAATGTAGCAGGTCATTGCCATTGAAATGCCTAAGCAATTGATGTAATATAAGTTTTTCAAAAACTTTGCTGAATGTAGGCAGTACTGATATCGGTCTAAAGTTAGTGGGGTCAGACCTACTACCCGATTTAAACAGTGGTATTATTTTACTATGTTTCATCAGATCAGGAAAAACGCCACAATCAATAGATTCATTAAATATAAAAGCTAGATCTGGTGCAATAGTATCAATCAATGGTTTAATGATTCTAACGGAAATGCCCCAGAGATCTGCAGTTTTCTTTATATTTAAAAGTTTAAAGGCTTTTTTAATATCGTTTTCATCGACATGTTGGAAATTAAATTTATTTTCGCATGCAGGTACATTTTCTTTCAGTAATGACTCAGCGATTAATTGAGAAGAGTTCAGACACTTTGTAGTAGAGATTGGAATGTCAGTAAAAAAGTTTTCAAATGCTTGGGCTACTTCAACATCAATTTTAACTGAGCAATCGTTAATCTTTAAATTGTAATCATTAATGTAGGTACTGACCTTTCCAGTCTCGCTGTTTATTATTTTCCATGTTGATTTTATTACATTTTCACTGTTTCTAATTTTAGAGCTAATATAATTTGATTTTGCTATTTGACAAACTTTTCTAAATATTTTTGAATAATTTTTTACTTTGTCTTTGAACTCCGGGCTAAAATTGTATTGTTTTTCACTATACAGTTCATACAATTTATTTCTACTCTTTTGTATACCCACTGTTGCCCATTCACTAAAGTTAAGTTTATCTGAGACCATGGTCGATTTGGGTGTGAATATAGAATTAAATGCATTGGTGAATTTGTTAAAAAAACTGCAATAGGACTCATTTGGGTTGTTAAGAGAGTAATTAGGTGGAGGTTTACAATCCCAATCCAATTTCAACCGTTCAAATCGACTTGTGGTCACAGGTATGTATGTTATTCTCTTTTTACAGTTATTATTTTTTACTTGAATTTCTAATTTTATTAGTTGACCTAAGTGGTCTGATTTTAAATTGCTTATTACATTTTTATTAATAATTTTATTATTTAGGCAAACAAATATATTATCTATACATTTTGCTGTGGTTTCCGTTATTCTAGTAGGTTCAATAAAAAGTGGCTTTAAATTGTAAGAATTAAATAAATTAGTTAATCTACTACTAAGGGAGTAGACTTCTAAAAGATCAATATTAAAGTCTCCACATACCATGAGGTTTTTATTTGATTTTGATATTTTGAATAAGATATCATCCATATTTTTTTCAAATATTTCAAAAGAAGCTGATGGTGGGCTGTATACGCTTACTACAATACTTTGCTCCAACTCAACACATGCTACTTCAATGTGGCCTTCAACGGATAAGCATATTATGTCCTTACGTTCTTTGAATTTTATGAATTTATTTAATAGTATTAATGAGCCTCCACGAATAGCATGTGATCTGCAATAGGAGCTACCAACTTGGTGGTTACTGAAATTGAACATGAGCTCATAGCTTTTCAGCCAGTGTTCTGTTAAGCAGATGATGTTAATATTGAAAGAGTTCATGTACAATTCCAACTCTAATAATTTACTTTTTAATCCTTGAATATTTTGATGCACCAAGTTAGTAAATTTTGCATTCAAGTCAAACAACTGACAGTTATTTCAAACGTGCTTAGCAAAGAGTATATAATGCTGAGGGCTAAGGTTACTGTTAACAAGTTTATACTACAGGCAGTCGTTAAGTTATCCAAAATTTTTTTAACGTAAGAACCTTCTACTATTTATAAGAAGAAATTTTAAAGAAAAATGAATGAAATCGGTAAAGCCGTTCTCAAGTTATAGCTGGACCTAGAGAAAAAGGGGTTTTATATATACATATATGAGGTTTGCCAGTTTCTTGCCAGTGTCTTCCGAACTTTGAAAATAAATAGCAGCCATACTTTTAAAGCTACACACATACATCTCTCAAATTACCTATCACTCATTAAGCCTATTTTCCCAAATCACCATGGATGAATACAGCGTTCAATAACACGTGCAAATGATGGATTTTTTTTATCAAAATGTTCTGTTCGGGCAACGTTCCACGCGCTGCGCCCATTTCACGGTCGCCATAATCGTCCTACTGAGAGCTTACCAACATGATCGTCGATGATACTTAGATCTTTTGTCCTGAATTGGATGGTATGGAATGGACACCAAAGACATGTGGTTCCAACAGGACGGTGCTACGTGTCACACAGCTCATTTTTTTTTTATTGACCAACTAATACGCTTTAAAATAAACAATTACATTAGTTACTTAATTAAAAATTAAATTTAAATGATTATAGAGGTAATTAAAATTATTCAAATGGTTCTGGTGGTTTCTTTTTCACTTCTTCCACTAGTGGACAAAAAAATTAAGTGAAGAGAATATCAATAACACCTTATTTATTATGTGATAATAATAACTATGTTTATAGTATAAAATTTGACTTGACTAAGTGCTTATTTTGTAAGCCTAAAGAAATAAAGTTATTGATACTGAAATAAATTAATTGATTTTATTAATAGGTAACGATATTGAATAACACAAATAGAAGAAATAAATGATATGGGACAAAATGAAATAAAAAACTTTACTTAGTCAAAACATAGGTACAGGAAGGCACATAGATAAGAAATATAATAAAGTCAAAACTAGGTACACCCATACATACATCACGCTCACAGAACCTCAAATACACCGACAGAATCTCATCCAGACTTATGCCACATTGTACATTCTACACGAGCGATTTGAGGGCATGGTCCTCTCACGTGGAGGTGATGTGAACTGGCCACCGAAATCGTGTGATTTGACCCCTTTAGACTTTTTCTTGTGGGGATTTCTTAAGTCGCAGGTCTATGCGAATAAGCTACAAACTACAGCAGTCCTGAAAGTCAACATAACCCATGCCATCAGTGAAATTCAGCCTGATTTATGCGCCTGAGTCGTGGAAAATTGAGAATTTCTGATGCTCGCCAACCAGAGTCCGCGGCGGACATTTGAACGAAGTTATACCTATTCAAAACATAATGACATCGAGAAGCCCTCAAACGACAAAAAATCCATGATGTATCACACAACCATTGTTTTATTTAAACTTAAAGATAGGAAGCGCTTTATAAAAGACCCTACGTGCAGTACGTGATTGCTATAGGAACCCATGCATTGATACAGATGTGGGAAGGTATAGGCTAAGGTATGTAAAATGGACATAAAAATGTCTTTAAAATATGCTGGACATTCTACACAGCATCATTTAGCGTCAAAATAAGCTGAGCTGTGTTGAGCAGATATGGGTAATAGTTTACTGATAATAATAGATTAATAGTTTATAGCTTGAGTTCAAAATAAATCCGATATATTTTACAACTAGCTGCTGCCTGCGCCTTCGCCCACGTTTTATGGGGATAAAAAATAACCTATATGTTATTCCAGGTCCCACACTATACCCATACCAAATTTCAGCAGAATCTGTTCAGCAGTTTTTGCGTGAAAGAGGACCAAACGTCCATACATGCATACTTAAAAACTTGGCATTTATAATATTAAGTAGGATCGTATCGAAAATGGACAGTACAATGCATCAATAGTATCTCGTAGTTTTCATTATAAATTTATTTTATTTCAGAATAATGGTGTTGCGGCGGTCATGTCCACGAATATCTACACAGATAACCCCGAAGCACAGGTACGGTGGCACTAGAGGATTCGATCCTAGTACTTATTTCCAATATCGAGATTTGTGGCAATCAATGAAAAGGTAGGTTTTTTCTATATGAGCCTTCTTGTCATCTTTTTATTAACAACATAAAAAAATGTTCATAAAGTAATCAGCAAAAAGCAATAATGTCAACAAATTTCGGCTCATGTAACATTTTTGCTACTAAATTAATTTTTTAAAAGATTACCTTCTAATAAGTTCTATTTAAATCCGAGATACATATATTACAATTGAATCGAAATTTACAGTGCGCGTCTGAATTAAGTAACCCTCTTGTCTACATAACTGTCTATATATACTGGCACTAACTACAGACAAAATTGTTTCCTGTGGCGAGCGAGTAACAACTTTAACATCCTATGTAAACAATTTGACCTTGACTTATTCTGCACAAGTGTCAGCTCGGCCAGGCGGCGGCTCACCGGAGAATTTTTCGGCGACAGTGATGATAATGTTGATTATGATAAGTGTAAAAAAAATATCTTGTAAATAAAAAATAACTATTAGATGATACATGTAGGCTAGTCACATTACATATGTTCACAGTATTTTTATTATATTATGTATCCGTGAAAACCTTTAATAAGCCTTCTTTTTTTTTTTTTTTTTATTCTTATTTATTATTAAGGACTTTTATTTAACAAACATGTCAGTCCTGTTTTATACACGGTAAAATACATTTTAAATATAAGTTTAACAAATGAAAATATACAACAAAAAATTTAAATACATCTAACAAACAAAACTAATCTCAAGCTTACTTATCTATAGGTACACTGAAGGTGTACCTATAATATATATATATATATATATTATACCTACTTGTGATGGCTAACGGCCTTAAACAGCTGTATAGCTGAATCAGTTGTCGGATGCGATAAGACTGTATGAAAAATACCTGTATCCAGTCTGTTCAAGCCGAAAGCCACCGCAAGCGATTGTCTTTCTCGCTGAAAGCGGACACACTCCTCTAATAAATGGTGAACATCTTCCACAACAGCACATGTATCACAATTCGGTGAGTCGGCTTTACGCATTAAATACGCAAACTTCTTTAGGGGCATATGGCCCGTACGTAACCTGTGTGCTGTAATTATAAGATTACGAGGTATCTTAGTCATACTGAACCAAGGGACATGAGGAGGCTCACTCTGGATGGATTTGTACCAAATACCTTTTTCTATAGACCGTTCATTAAAGTGTTCTTTCCAAAATTTATAGCAGCTTTTTCGATATTTAGGTAAAATTTCAGAATAATTAGGTGCAATACTATACTCAGATCCCTCAAGTGTCGCTTTTTTCGCCAGTGTATCAGCCTCCTCATTTCCCCTGAGCCCAATGTGCGATGGAACCCATTGCAACCGGACCTCACATCCGCGCTCGCGTAACTCAATAAGCTGCGATAGTATCACATAAGCTATGGACACCCCCCTCCTGCCAGAGGCACACCCACAAATATGCTGAAGTGCACTTTTGCTATCACTAAAAATCACTATTTTCATTCGAGTGAGAATACTGATGTAATATGCTAGTGCCTCACTTATCGCAATGAGTTCCACAGACATTATGGATATATTACTAACTATTCTAAAACAATTCGACCTATTATAACAATGATTGACCGCCGGGTCATAAAAAGCCGCCCCTCGCCCATCTTCACTTTTTGAACCATCCGTGTATAATACATACCAATCAAAGTATTTTTCACGCAATTCTTTTATGGTTTCAGCTTTAAGTAAATTGATTTCATGATCTTTTTTAGCCCTGTCCATACATTCTAAACTTGTTATAACAATATCATCTGTGTTTATTTTAGTTACCCATATATTTAGACTAAAACAATCCAATAAGAGAGATGAACAAATCTCATCATATTTAGTCAAATCGAAACATAAAACCAACAATGGTTTTTTTTTATTATACCAGTAACTGTTGGCTTCGCACAAACTACTTAATTCTGTCAGCAAGTTAATTGTTTCGTTATTAGTGACCGCTCTAATTTTAAGACAGTATTTCAAAGCTAAGTATTTCCGTCTGATGTGCAGTGGATGTACACAGAGCTCGCTTTCCATAGTATGTATCGCAGTACTTCTAATAAAACCACCAACTATCCTCATAGCTTGGTTTTGTATCTTTTCTAGTTTATAAATATGAGTTTTCGCACTATTGTCGAACAAAAAGGAACCATAATCTAGTCGACTTCTTATCAGTGAAATATATAGCCTTCGTAAATGTAGTGGATGCGAACCCCAGTTAGATCCAGCTAAAACTTTCAAAATATTATTAAATTTCTGTGTTCTAATAACTATTTCATTGACATGTCTTCCCCAGCGTAGTGAACAATCCAACCATATACCTAAGTATTTGTACACGTACACCTGCTCGATAGCACAATTATTTATTCTAATATCCAACTGTTGAGACTTTCGACCTCTGCTAAAAACACATATTTTAGATTTAGGAATAGACAGATCGAGACCTAACTCATTAATTATATGATTAAATGCATATAAAGCCCTCTGCATTCTCTCAGAACTTTCGGTTAATTTTCTACAGTTTTGGAATAAAACAAAATCATCCGCATATTGACATATGTACACAAAATTAATTTCTTTGCATATTTTTGATGTTGTAATGTTGAATAAAAGCGGAGAAATCGGGTCGCCTTGGGCCAAGCCCCTCCCTACATTTCTAGTACAAGTATCTAATAAAGTATTAGAGTCATCCCTTATTTGGAGACTTCTTTGACTCAAAAAATTCCACAAATACGTACAAATTGGTCTACCTACTCCCAAGTTATCTAGGATAGTTGTAGTTTGTTCTATCAAAACATTGTTATAAGCATTTTCGATATCGAGGAAACATGCAACAGTAGGTGTATTATTCGTAAAACCTGTTTGTATCTGTGTTACTAGGCGCGATAAGGAGTTCATGCAGGACTGTCCGCTTCGGAATCCCGTAATTTGTGGCGATAACAGGTTATTCTTTTCAACGTACCACTCTATTCGCTTATTAATCATATTATGTAGGATTTTGCAGAGACAACACATGAGAGATATCGGTCTTAGTTTGGTTACGGAGCTCGATGACTCACCCTGCTTTGGAATAGGTACTACAGTAATGTTTCTCCATTGTGTAGGAACGACGCCGGTTTTTAGTATGCGATTATATAAGAAAGTAAGGTATTGTTTTGCTATTTTAGGTAAATGATAGATCATAGAATAGGTAACCCCGTCACACCCTGGAGCTGTGTCCTTCTTTTTTATACATCTACACATCTCATCTATAGTAAAATCGACTTCCAAGCTTACATTTGACGAAGTAAAAGTAGGTATAGCCGGAACAACATAATCTGGGGCTAGTTTGCGCAATAACTGGTCTTTATTTTCTGTAGGAATATAACATTTTTGTGATCTATTTCCCTTCATCCACCTTAGCCTTCGCCACATCTCATGAGCCGAGGTCGACTCGTCAATACTGTTACACATTTCCTGCCATCCAAGTGATTTAGCTCGACGAATTTCTAATTTAGATTTAGAAGTTTTTTCATCTAAAATCTGTAAATTTGTAGGCGTTGGATTTTTCCTAAAGTTAACTAAAGCTAATCTTCGTTCCGCGACTAATTTTGAGAGTGTGGGATTCCAGAAAGGTTTCGGTTTAAAATGACTAGTAGGGTTACCGGTTATTTTTTTAATAGGGATAGATTTATCAGAAGCTTTAAAAATAATATCCATCAAAGAGTCGTGCAATATTTGGACATCTGGTTCTTGTGTGGGGTAATAGATTGAATTTTGAATAATTTTTGAATATTCATCCCAATTAGCTAATTTAAAGTTTCTACTGCTTCCTACAGTTCTATTGTTTTCTTTATAATTGAATTTAATTTTTATCACACAATGATCACTTCCTAATTGTTCATTCATAACAGACCAAGTAAAATCCAGAGCAATATCTGGAGAAGCAAAGGTAATATCCGGAGATGAACTTTGTAGTAAGTTATTAACCAATTTAATTCTCGTAGGCTGTCCGTTATTAAGTAAAATATAATTTGATTCTATTGCTGAATCGTAAATTTGTACCCCTCTAGTATCATTGCGGCAAGACCAGTCGGTATGGTGTGCGTTAAAATCACCACCGATTAAACAATTCCTAGAAAACATGGAGAATAACAAATCCCAATCACATTGAGTTACGGAAACTGAAGGTGGACAATAAACGGAAACAATATTTTGTAAAGCTCCACAATTCAATAGTTTAATAGTTAACATTTCTATACCTGAGTTTCGATGAGTGACACTTGTTTCTTGTACCTTAATAGTTTTGTGGATAACTATAGCCACGCCCCCGTATCCATCATTTCTATCCTTGCGGTAAATGTTGTATCCAGTTAGCCGAAACTGGGACTCGGGATCTAACCAAGTTTCACTAATCAAAGCAATATGGATTTTTTCTTGTGTGAGTAATAGGTCAAGATCAATAACTTTAGGTTTTAAGCTCCGTGTATTCCACTGCACTATGTTCAAAGAGTGAAGTTTTTGGGCGTTATCCATCATCACTTACGAAAGTGATGAGTGTGCTCAAAAGCTTCTCTTTTTTAAATAAACTAAGTAAATATTGGACGATTTCCTCAAACATAAATTTACATACCCTTTTTAATTTGTCCTCTAAACTTCCTGTCGATAGAATAATGTTTTGTATCACTTTGATTACACGTACTAAACTAAAGGCTTTACCATTTTCACTCTTATCATTACTTTCCTTATTTCTCATGCCCTCCTGTTCTTGGTCTTGTTGAACATCCATTTCATTTTCGGAAGAATCATGGCTTACCTGACCATCTTGTGTACCTACTTTTGATTTTCTATTTCGTCTTTTTCTTCCCGTTTTTTTGTATTCCACTTCTAATCCTAACTTTTCTTCTTTCTTTTTATTTATGTCACTATCCTCTTCTGACTCTAACTCTTCTCTGTGTACAATAGCCTGTGTCATCAGTACATTGCTATAAGAGCGGGAGGGTATAAAATCTTGTGTGATTTGTGTCTCATCTGTAGCTCTCTGGTTTATATCATACTTCTTTCTCATATTTCTGTCTAAATAAGTGGATAATGCTTTTCTGTATGTACAGTTTTCAGCACTCATTATTCTTCTTATTTCCTTTTCTTTGAGAAAAACTGGACACTCCCTGAACATGGCCATGTGTGATCCTCTGCAGTTTGCACATCTGAGCTTAGTGGTTTCGCATTCTTTATGTTCGCCAGCACACTTCGGACACGTTGGCCGTTTGGCAGGACAGGCACGGGCCAAGTGGCCAAACTTCCAGCAGCCAGAGCATTGACTCACCGGGAATGTATAAGGCTCGACCTTAAACCGACACCCATATCCATGAATATACGGGGGCAAAGTAGAACCCTTTATACTCAGTCGAATAGTTTCACTGTCCACCCATTTACCGTCTTCAGCTAGTCGTTTCAATCTTCTGACAGAAATAATATCATAATCACACGTTAGGTTCTCCAATACTTCTTTCTCCTCAATATCTAGGTCAACTTGTCGCACTAGGCCAAAGGACAAATCCATCTCATCGAGCATTTGACATTTAAAGCCTAAATCTGTCAGATTTTTACACTTTATAATACTATCACAATCCGATCTGCTCTTCAGCTCAATGAGAACTCTGTAGGGACTTTTGTACATAATTTTCAAAATATTTTTTATATTTTCAGCTCTAAGTAACTTAGCCAAACCGAATTGTTTAGGTAGTATTTCTCGCGATACTATTGATACAGTGCAGTTTATTGCGTCATCTTCAGCGACCAAGTCGCGAGTAATATCATTTCGTTCAGTTCTGATAATTTGCTCCACTTTCCGTATCTTCTCTTTTTTCTTGTTTGGTACCCGAGTAAATCCATCCTCTATAATTTCCTCACAAGTACTTTCTTGTCTTTCTATATCTTTTTTCCTTTTTTCTCCCAATACTGGCGAAACTTGTTGTTCACTAACTTGTTGTTCACTAATTGTATTTTCCTCATCACCTGGTAAGGCGACATCTACTTGTAAAACACTCCAGCTCGTTCCACCATAGGGAGGATCCCCATCCATGGTGAGTACGGAGACTCACCACTCGAGCGAGGAATGAGTAGGTAGTTAAAGGTTTAAAGGCCGCAAAGATAAGCCCCGGACGCGTGCGCTCACAAAAACGACTGGTGCGCCACTCTACCACAATAAGCCTTCTGTTACATATCAATTTGTAAGTCTGTTAATTTATAAGCCTCTGGTTTTCCTTCAAATAAATATAAATGAATATATATAAACATTGAGATGGGGCGGGGGTACTTATTTGAGACGCCCACTGTACCATAATAATAATAAATAATAAAAATAAATACTTTAATTTTCCTTTGCAATAGTCTCTACACCTGGGGATATCATCTTCGAATATATCATATTGTGCAACCAAGACGGGTATCATCTGCTTTGTGTAGCTCTCGCCTTTAGAATAATTTTCATAAAGGGCCTCTGTGCTGTTGGCTTCGGCTCCACGCATCCCAAAGGGCCGGGGCACTATATAGCCCGTGATCATGGAATTGAGAAACAGAGTAATTATAATAATTCATAAATTTTATTTTATTTCAGTACAATGATGTTGCGGGAGCCATGTACAGGAATATCTGCAATCCCCAAGCACAGGTATGTACCGTTGCCACGTATATAACTACCACTGCTGCTTCGGCAGTATCAGTGTCGTTAACCATTACCACTTTTACATGTTCGTGTAGCTGTGGTGTGGCGGCTGGGCAAAGAACGCCTTAGAGCGCGCGCCCACGGCGACTTTTTGTAGCGATGCAAAAGCGCGACGGCATCGCGACTGTATCAATGCAAGCGCGCGACCGTCTCAGGCGACATCGGGGGAACGAGCTGTGCGAGGGGTGCGCGAGCACCCCTCTCCACACTTCGTTTTCCCCGACGTTTTCGCGTTTTCTAAACGCGCGACATCGCGACTGTATCGATGCAAACGCGGGACCGTGGACAAGTTTGCGAAGCCATCCGGAAATTCGATGAATGCGGCAAGTGTACCTGAGCGCGGATAGGTGCGCGGTCAGCTTACCTATGGAAAACAATAAATGCTGACATTGCTGTCCCACTCAGATCAAATTGCGACGAGCGAGACATAATGAGATATTACATCATTTTCAATCCCATTCTCTAAGTGCGTAGGTTATACTGAAAAGCTTTCGTCACGGTTTTTTTAAATTTACTTTTCAGGACAATGCTGCCGGACCTGTGCCTGCTGACATCAATAGTACCGAAATCGCTGAAACAGAGGTACGTGTCAACTATATACCTAATAGGGTAAATTGCTTTTGGCACACTCATACAACGTAGTCGTTTAATTAAATGACCGCTAATATAGCATAGCTGGACACTGAAGTTAGTTTTTACCCGACTACCGAAGGACGAGGGTTATGAGTTTGACACCCTATGAATGGATGTATGTATGTAGCCGATTTTTATGTTCCCTCGTAGCGCTGAAACTACTGGTCCGATTTCAACAAATGAGGTGTCGTATGATTCGTCTTAATAGCCCGATGGTTATAGGCTGTGACGTCAGATACAAATGGGGGTCTAGCGAGATAGCGGGGGTCTAAGTAAGGGTCGAAAATCTCAATGTTAGTATATTATGCTCGTGTGTGGTATCGTTTAAAAGGTCTTTGTTTGTACTTTCCGAAACTGTTTATCAAACTTTTGAGAGGTTAACGATTGAAACAGGTGTAAAAAAATATAGTTATAAATAAAAACATTTTCTTTTGATACTTAGGTAGTCGGAGGCACCCACCCCATATACCTAGGGTACCTACAAGTAGGAATAAAGGCCTCCGACTACCTAAGTATCAAAAGAAAATGGTAAGGACAATAGGTGAAAGCATGTTTAAGACTTTTATGTAGTCGAGTTTTAGTTTTTAACTATATTTTTTTACTGTACTACATATCATACAGTGTGGCTTTTTGAGATGGGTTTGAATAGCCAAATAAGAAACCATTAAAGTTATAGAAAAGTCATAAAAAGAATCATGGGTAATTTTTGGCATGGGATTTTTTTAGACATTTATAAAACAATTTTACATGGAACTTTACACACGGTACTGTGTACATTTAAAACTATCAACCGCCAATTATGGACCGATTTTGAAAATTCCTTCACTATTGTATAGAATACGATTCCGAAGTGGTCCCATAAATTTTTTTTCCCCAGGGGATTAGTATTAATCCCGCAAAACTTAAAATAAGTGTAAAAGTAAGGGAATTTGAAGTCGGTTTATCGTTTTTTAAAACACGCCATATTATTAAGGGATACATTTACTGAGCTTGGCCCTTACTTTTCACATTTATCTATTTGGTGGGCTACATATTACTAAGTTATTACCTTTCTGTTTTAGGGCGATGATCTCGGAAAGGTGGTGACAGGCGATCCCTGAGCTTGGTAACAGGTAACTATATTATTAACTAGCTGCTGCCCGCGCCTTCGCTCGCGTTTTATCGGGATAAAATAGCCTATATGTTATTCCAGGTCCCAAACTATACCCATACCAAATTTCAGCCTAATCGGTTCAGTAGTTTTTGCGTGAAAGAGTAACAAATATCCATACATCCATCCATACAAACTTTGACATTTATAATATTAGTAGGATAAGATACACACTTTTTGAGATCACAATGCAATGCAAAGTGCATTTCACACTCATTTTAATGCGAAAGTTTGTAGATATTTGAATGGGTGGATGGATGGATGATTGTTACTTCTTCACGCCAGAACTACTGAACTGGTTGGGCTGAAAATTTGCATTGTGTAGGTTTAGTAATTTTTATCCCATCAGTACCCATGGGATAACTAACTATAATAATAACCATGATAAGTACGTTTCTAAAGAAACAACGTATGCGAAGCTGCGGGCAGAAACTAGTTTTCGTAAAATCGACACTAATACGTTATGCGAAGGTTCAAATTTCTGTCATTCTGTTCAGATAACTTTTCACGCTTAAACGGTTGAACGTCTTTCTTTACGCTTGGCCATTGATCACCAATACGAAATAGATTTCGGGTCACATACGAAATCAAAGCTAAATGGCATCCGCGTGAATTATATATTTATTTTTATATATAATAGATACGTTTGAAATGAAAATAAAAAAATTTAAAACAGTTTTAAGTACAACCTAGTTCCAACCATAGCATCGAGTAATAAAGTCACAAATCTTCAAAACGTTATCTTGTACTTACTCTACTCGGTAATTTTTCTAAAATTTGATATTTTTTAGTTTAACGCTCAAAATATAACTTAGTCTACCTATTAATGTAAGTGGGTTAACAACGAACCTAGTTTGTGTTGGAAGAACACAAACTAACCGCTCGTTCAGAGTCACGGCCCACGTGCGCCGCGACGCTGAACGAGCGCGACGCGAACCGCACTCACCCTGAAGAAGTCCCTCGTTAAGGGATGAAACGTTGGTGTTCTTTCAACACAAACTAGGTTCGTAGTTAACCCGCTTACACTCATAATGAATTCGTCAAACTACGAAAGTTTTTATAGTAAAATTAGTCTACCTACATGTCCTTAACGAAACTAAGACACTCCGACCGTTAAATTGCTTTTTCGGGCATTATTTTTGTAACTTTTGAATACACAGCGTTTACATTGGCTGAGTTTCAAGAGAAAAAAGAGCTCGCTTCTCACGTCCGCTCTTATTTACTGAGACGTGTTTTGCGCCAACCCGAAATCTAGTTCGTATCGGTCATCGAAGCATCTTTTCGTTTTATTGATATAAATTGCGCGAGCTAAAGCTATTGGTATATGTACTCTCCTAGTCTAAAGTTCTGTAACATTTTACAGAACGACGATGCGTCAGCGACGCATGACAACATGATAATGCGACGATGCGTCAGCGCGGTACAGAACGAGAGGCCAAAATATCAAAGAAAATATATGCAGATACGGAAGTATAAACTAGTAAAGAACCAGTATCTTTTAAAAGCGTTATCGCCTTATAGCAGATTCAGGGGGCCAATTCTGCATATCACGGGACACTTTATCGAGTAATACTCATTAACACGGGATAAACTACCACGTGGTGTCGAGTACCGCAAAAAATTGCATTCACCAGTCCAAAACTACTGGTAGTATTGTATTGATGCCACTGATACATTGACAGCATTGTAATTAATATTTGACATGTTTTCTGTGAATAAATGATTCTATTCTCCATGCTATCCAAGTTAACTTTAAGATTTTAGTTTATTTCCATCTCCCTTCCACTCTAGGACAAACAGACGGACGGCACAATACCATCCTCATCAGGTGGATATACCATCCACTCGTACAAAGCGGTTTTCGTCCACCTTCATCATTCGCACCGCTTAGGAATGGAACTCGGTGCCTGCTTCAGTTTTTCCTTAGAATTACAATGTGGGTCTCTTCAAGACAAGAGTGAACAGGTGTCTTCTAGACCTTCGTGATACAACATCGGCCACATCATCACTTTCCATCACGTGAGATTGTGGTCAAACGAAGGTATATCTTATATATAAAATTTCCATGTCACATTGTTAGTTACCGTACTCCTCCGAAACGGCTTTACTGATTTTAACCAAATTTTATATGCGTATTCAGTAGGTCTGAGGTCGGCTACTATCTATTTTCCATATCCCTAAGTGATAAGGGTTGAAGGCAAAACAACGTTTAGCGGGTCAGCTAGTATGCTATAAAAAAACAATGTAAGTCTCTTCTAACTTTTAAAGGTAATTTTACTTTATGTAGGTATATGTTTATGTATGTATAGGCCTTGTGCATAGGCTCAAAGTCACCCAGCGAGCTATGGAGAGAGCTATGCTCGGAGTTTCTCTACGCGATAGGGTCCGGAATACGGAAATTCGTAGAAGAACCAAAGTTACCGACATAACTCTCAGAATCAGCAGGCTGAAATGGCGATGGGCGGGCCATATAGCTTGTAGAACCGATAACCGCTGGGGAGTAAAGGTTCTCGAGTGGCGACCGCGATGCAATGCGAAACGGAGTGTGGGAAGATCTCCCACTCAATGGACCGACGACATCGTAGCGGTCGCAGGGAGTCGTTGGATGGAGGCGGCTCAGGACCGCTATTCGTGGCGTCGTTTGGGGGAGGCCTATGTTCAGCAGTGGACGTGTACGGGCTGACGATGATGATGATGTTTATGTTGTAGCGCCCCAACGAGGTTCACGTCATGATCTCACTTTTTTAATATATATATGTACATAAGAACTCGATGTAACACATAAATAAATAATGCTGGACAATATACACAGCATTATCTAGCCCCGAGCTAAGCAGAGCTTGTGTTATGGTTACTAGATGACTGATATACTTAATATAATACACTACAGAGATAGATATTTTTAGTATACATAGAAAACATCCAGAACACTCTGAACAAATATCTGCAGGATCGTACAAACATTTGTCCCGAGGCCGGAATCGACCCGCAACCACCTGCGTCGCAGGCGGACCTTCGGCCACCGCGCCACAGAGTTCGTCAACCTGAAAGAACATTAAAATGAATAAATAAATGCATTTGTATATTATGTCGACGATGTTGTATCTTGGTTTTTGTATATAAACATTAAGTAAATTTAATTAGTTTTCAGTTAATCAGTGTTTAGTCAGTAAACGTTTCTTTTTGGAAATAAATATTCTTATATTATAATCTTTTTTATTTATAAGTGCCAAGTTTTTTTCCGCTTAGCGCTAAGGCTTGTATAAGGGACCTGCTTCAGCCGGTGGCTTCGCGCGCGCTTTGTTGGCATAAAAAAGCGTATGCCACCACTGTCTAGTACCATTGATGGCAATCGATTTTTGCTCGGAAGATAGAGGCATAGGTAATTAAATTACCCAGGTTTATACCACTACAAAACCTGGGTCA
The DNA here is from genome assembly GCA_947859395.1 of Eupithecia insigniata. Taxonomy (NCBI): domain Eukaryota; kingdom Metazoa; phylum Arthropoda; class Insecta; order Lepidoptera; family Geometridae; genus Eupithecia; species Eupithecia insigniata. The sequence goes on from OX401993.1 coordinate 18,148,559, forward strand.
CTATCACTAGATACACTGATCCGCAGCCTTCTTATTTCAGTCACATTTTAATAATCTCGTTCGATGAGAAATGATTATATATACGATTATAAGACAACTAAGACGGGTACTGGAGCAGGGATTCACCTCAATGGACCTCAATATCAATGTAACTATCAATGCAAAGAAGGGATACCTATCTATAGACAACCAATGCGTGCGTATCCTGACTACACTCAGGGCCTAGCCAGGGAACAGCTGCAACTCCAAGCTCGTGCACTAATGTCACTTGGCACTTGAGAGAATCTCCTCTAAAACCACACACATATTGCCAATAATGAAAAGGTCAAGTTAAGGATCTCCTCTAGTAACAGGATAACCCTTCAATGGATCAAAGGACATCGGATAGGTAACAACGCCGCCGACGAATTGGAACGGAGACTAGGACACGCCGACAATTGGCCCTTCTCCGTTCCTCCCCTGCCTCAGAACATGGATAAGATTCAAAACCAGAGAAATGCATACTAAACGATCGACACGCCTGCAGGAATGCCACAAGGCTAGAGCAGCGCTTCCATCTGCATCACCAAGACTACTGAACCTGACTAGAACGGACCTACGCGTCCTAGTGGGTACACTCACAAGGCACTGTCCAGTGAACAAACACCTCATCACCATCGGAGCAACAGACAGTCCTCTCTGCTCGGGGTGAATCAGCGACGAAGAATCAGCTTCTCACTTCTGGACAGAGGCTGGTTACACTAGCAAAACACAACCGTGCAGAATGGACCGGAGTCTCAGTGCGGATAAAAGAGTACACACACCATAACCATAGCTAGATATACTTTTTTCAGGTTATATTAGATTAGGTTATATATATAGTAAAAATTACCAGGATATATGAAATAAACTTGATAATGAAATAAATTTGCCAAATAACAATCTTTCTTTTATTTCGTTTTTATAAACAACAGATGCACCTACAACAGAGATGCCTACACAGACAGACACAAGACATAATTTACAGATTTGTTACAAACAAGAGATAAAATTTAACACATTACAATCATATTAATTTCTTGTGTAATAGTAATAACATGAATTGATTATTTTTGCACACTTTGTGGGGTAAACATCGCCTTTCAGGAGTTCTATGCACTGTTCAACACAGATCCATGTATAAATGTGCATATTAATGTAGTTTACTTCTGGGTCATACCCAGCTGAATGGAGCACAGGTGTCTTAACCATCGGTTTTGGGGATAGCCAGAGTCCCCTAGAAGCCACTCAATTTTCCACTGTTGTGCTCATCTTCGATGAACCGGCTTATGGACCATGATCGCCAAACATAACTATCATGAGAGGCCCTCCAAATTTTGCACATATGCCAATTATTTTCAAACCACTGTCACATATCTGAAACAAGGCAGAAATAATTTTCATTGTGTTAGATAGATATAAATAGGTGCCATCCTCCTCCCTTGGCCAATCTTGCAGATCATCGGTGAAATGTAACTCTGCATAACCATCAAGAAATACGGGCATGATGAACTAAAATGTAATGTACACTTACAATGGCAGCATTGATGGCATGGTATCCTTGATACTTACAACACTTAACGGAAATTAAGTGTTGTATGTATCTAAAAAAGTTAAACAATTATAGGTGCCTACATATAGCTACTAATATCACTTTACTAGTCAGTTTTGTCAGTATTAAAAATAGATACAGAATAAAGGTACTATTACAGCGTAGGTAGGTATGTACCTAAGTTTCAGTATTACTATAATAATTTTATTGATGCACTTACTTTGACGTCTGGCTGGTGTTGTTTGAGAAGTCATCCTGCTTGCAAGGATCCCGCATAAAAAAGAATATAATTCTTTGGTACAATAGTAGCGCACAAACAATTTAGGGTCCATTGATAGAGGAATCCCCGAGTAACCTTTTGCTTTTTCTTGTGCTTTGTTGGTGGCGCCAGCATCTTACGCGTCGTCTTCGTAGAAGAATACCCATTATTTTTGCTGCTTCTCTCAATGGATATTGTTTAGAAATGAGAGATATTTTTAGGTTATAATAATCAAAACAAACAATGAAATGAAAACTATTCGTTCCGAAACTAGTCATGCCTGTTTGAATGATAATACAAATCATAATGTTTTGTCTCTCAATTTACTAATCACACTAAATTAATGTATGTTATGGTTGAGCAAGCTTATAATTCAAGATATTTATAACTTGAGTAAATAATTGGAAGTAAAAATAATTTATAATAAAACCGATAATTTCCGAGTGGACCAAGGGAATGAGTGGACCAGTAGTAAAATTTTGAACGAATCATGTGAAATGATCGAAAAACAAAACACGGGGCATAGACAACTAGTCTTGTGGCATACAGAATACAATTTATTCGATTCCACACCAAGGCGCGTTTAGGAATCATGTTTGTGTTAGAACACGTTGTGACGTCACACGGTTTGGGCAAGGAATCTCCTATGTCAGAGAATCATGCCCCAGAACCTCTAAAATATAGCTTTTATAAAAGTACCACTGAAATGTACTAGATGGCTCTGTTGATACAATTCGCTGTCGTATTTCCCTATTCCTCGTGCAGATGGCGCTAGCTGTTTAAATCGGGACGATAAAAATAAAATCTCTATTATAGATAAGTAAAACTTCTACCAAAGATCCTAGCATCCTACGTTCCGTATAGATCACCATCTACCGTACCTATTGCTTTTCACGCGGTAGTTTTTTGTTTGGCTTTGCTTTGAGTCGCAGACATGATACTAGCTGCGGTACTATTCCATAAAATGCTTGCTTATATACAAGTACTAGTGATACCAACTAGATGGCGCTTTCGATGCTCTACAATTCCGTATTCTCCTAATTCTCGTGCAGATGGCGCTAGCTGTTACGATCGGGATAATAAAAATAGCTCTTTTTCTCACGTGGTGCTTCCTTTGCTCTTATGCCGATAAGTTCACAAGGCCTGTCAGACTGATTGATTATACCATCTTACGAGCAGGTAACTTGCACTGCCAGTATGCCTCTTCCTAGCGGTCTTGCTTGATCCGGATCAGACTGGCTCTGATACCACCCTCACAATGTCATCTGTCTGACATCGAGCAGTTTACTGCATAAAAGAAGACAAAGTATGGTCTTCCGAGACACGACGTAATTTCGGCCTATTCAAATAGCATCTAGTATAATGTAGATTCATAGGTAGTTTTTTATTATAATACATATCCCTATCAGAAAACACCAGAGCACCCGTGACAAATATCTGCAGATTGTATTACAAACATTTGCGACGCAGAAGGTTGCGGGTACGATTACCGCCTTGGGACAAATATTTGTCACGGGTGTTCTGGGTATTTTCTATCATCATCATCATCATCAGCCCGTATACGTCCACTACTGAACATAGGGTATTTTCTATTTATAATATAAAATATATATCTATGTAATGTATTGTATTATGTACAGTCATCACATCCTAATAATATTAAAAATGTCAAAGATTGTAATGATGGATGTATGGATATTTGTTACTTTTTAACGCAAAAACTACTGAACTGATTGGGTTGAAATTTGGTATGGGTATAGTTTGGGCCGCTATTAACATATAGGCTATTTTTTATCCAGATAAAACGCGGGCGAAGGCGCGGGCAGCAGCTGGTTAACAATAACACAAGCTCTGCTTAGCTTGGGGCTAGCTAGATGATTCTGTGCGGATTGTCCAACATTATTTATTTACTACCTGCTACCCGCGCCTACGCCCACGTTTTATCGGGATAAAAAATTGCCTATATGTTATTCCATTTCCCAAACTATACCCATACCAAATTTCAGCCTCATCGGTTCAGTAGTTTTTGCGTGAAAGAGACAAATATCAATACATCCATCCATACAAACTTTGACGTTTATAATATTAGTAGGATATTTATTATAGTAGGATTATTCGTGTGTGGTATGTTCGGCATTATCTTATCTTATATATAAAATTTCCATGTCACAATGTTAGTTACCGTACTCCTCCGAAACGGCTTTACCGATTTTTATCAAATTTTATATGCGTATTCAGTAGGTCTGAGAATCGGCTATTATCTATTTTTCCATACCCTTAAGTGATAAGGGTTGAAGGCAAAACAACGTTTGGCGGGTCATCTAGTTTATTTATAAATGTACCTATATTTTTATCAGTTTTGTCAGCATTCATAATATGTACGCAACTTGTAGGCAAGTTGTGTACGTACTTAACCTAAACTACCTAATAAGAATCAAATAAAAACGTCTAGAGGTAAAAATAAAACGGGGGTCAAATAAAACCAGAATGTGCTCTATTTTCATATATTCATTGACAACATAGTCACGGTAATAACAAACTTAAAATAATAATGAATTATTGAGACACAGATACCTACTACAATGATACCAGATCGACTGACCTATACGAGATTGAATATTTATTAAACGTTTAAGACAGATTGTAATCTACACGATTTTACAACATCCATAATAATATTGAGTACACTGATCTGTGAACAAAATTGTACTTGAGTAAAAAAAAACGGTTGCTATAATATGGACTGAACGTGAATAAAATAAGTGCTCGTATGCGCGAGCGGCAAAGTGCCAACGGCAGAGGTAACTGTAGACGTCGACAGTTGACGGCTGCCGTCGACTAACGACAGCAGCCGTCCACGCGTCGGCGGTTGCCTTTGGCGCGTGTCGACGGCTGCCGTCGACAGGTGTCGTCGGCGTTACCTCTGCTGTTGGCACTTTGCCGCTCGTGTATATGAGCACTAAAAGAAGGAACTAGGGGAAGGTCGTGGGTTCAAGTGCCGCTGAAATTGTAATTTTTTGGGATATCATTTAATTTCTTTGAGATTACTCCCAGTGCGAGGGGCTAACGCACTCTAATAACAAAAACCTTATGAATAAACTAATTGAATGACTTTTTCAAGATTTTCATTATATAAATAAAAATACCCGTTATGACAAAAACCAACATGACATTAGCCTTATACGCTTATTATTATCATAAATATCCTCAATGAAAAGTTCTCCAAAATTTGGTTCTACATAATACTGAAAATACTTGAATGATTCAAACATACCTTTTTATTATCATTAGATGAACTCTAAAAAGAAATCTACGTACGTACATACTTATATTATATATACTATATATAATTCAAAATCCGGTAGGTATCAAATACCGGATTTTGAATTATAAATGAGAAGCACTCAGTGATGAGAAGTAAATGTTCAGCCCATATAAACAAGAAACGTTGAAGAACAAATTTCAATTTCAACAAATCTGTATTAAAATAATGAAATAATGTCTTATTAGGAACACAATCGATAATGAGAAATAAATAACAATATACTTCGACAAATAACTTTTATTCCTAAAACATATTTCTAAAAAGTTTTAGCATTTCAAATAGTTTATTTGATACAATTTAAACAAAATAGAAACATATTTTTGGAATATGTCAAAATTTTAAAATAAACAAATTAATATAACATAATTCTTAATTTGAAATTATATAAGTTATCAGTATGTTTTTGTGACCCCTATAACATTAAATTACCTACATCTACAAATATTTGTATAGCATATTGAAATCATCAAGAGTACTATGATTACAGTTAGTATATTAGGACATCGATTAATTTCAACGAAATCTATTAAATACTTATTAAATTATCCATACACACATTCAGAATATTAATACTTATGCGTTACGAGTGTAAATAAAACGGTTTTATAAGAAATGAAATTATGTCATTAAATACCAGAGTTATGTATTAACGAATGCACTCGTCGCTTCATCCGTGCTTCACAAATCAAAAAACTAAAATTTTATTCAAATACAATAAATGAATAAATTACAATACCTACATGCTGGATCGACCGTCATAAGTCATAAGGTCATAACATACGACATCGCATAAGCAAGAACATAACGTCTCCCCGTCTAGTACAAATTATAATTATGATATATCCATTTGCTCGTATACATGTTATAATCGTATATGTACGTCACAATTACAAGTATGTCTATATAAAGTAACACATATAAGCTGACATTTAATATAGCATAGTATATAGATAAATCGCACATCCAGGTTCCAAAATGTAGACAATTTTTGGTATTATTGTATAAGACTATATATTTTTTATTTGATGACTTCCTAAATGTGCGAACCTTGAATTTTACTAAGAAGGTACCTACATAATAATTTACTGTATATCTATAGCTGGTTATATGGAAGTTGCACAACGAGTATGGTTCTAACACATATCTATTGATAATTATCATATTCATCATTCTTAACAAGCAGGTTACATGATTTAAATTCTGGAATGGTAAATAGATTGTAATGAAAGATAATAATTGTCACAGGGGTGACAGAAACAAAACAATAGCATCAATATATCTGAAATCCGCTATAGGAAAGGTACATAAAATGCTTTATTGCACTGATCTTGCAAAAACGGATACCCACCGAAGTATTGAATCCCGACGAATAACGACTCGAAAGAGATAAAATGATAGGTTTGAGTGGACGTTTTGGTCTTTTGGAATATAGCAGGGATTAAGATAAGTACATACTAATAGTCGGAAGTACTATCGAACATCCTGAATACCCATTCTGGCAATATATCTGCTCGATAAATATAGCTAGAACTGTCAAAATGCAGTTCGATATTTTTCAAGAGTTTTTCTTTGATGTGTTGATCGATAAGTCGCACGAGAATGCAGTTTTTGGCGGTACTCTATATTTATCACATGATATTTTTATCCCATGATAATAAGTATCACTCAATAGTAGTAAGTATCACGTGATACGCTGAATTGGCCCCCTGATTGGACAGGGCTATATGGGTAGGTATCGCATCACGGAATTAGGGGAAACAACAAAGACTGCTAATAAATCTACGAAGGTAAGAAGTTGACTACTTAAGTGTATATTATATATTATCACATATTTGGGAGAAACCATATATAACTTGTCATGAAGTTGAATCGTGCGTGTTAGTATTGATACCTAATGTATAATATAAATTACGAACCGAAACCGCCTCTGAAGATGCATATATCAATACTACAGTAGGTATTAAAATTAACTATCACGAAGGTAGTACATAATTATTACTTATTTAATTAATCCGAATTATTTTTTTTTCAATAATAATAAATTAATGTTTAATATAATTACATCTACAAAATCCACGTTGTGATACAAAAAATAATATTGAACTAATTAGTCAGTTCGAACAAAATGGCACTTTGCAAAGATTGCATTGTTTACAATGGGATCGAAACAACAAAAATATAAGAATCAATTTTGACGCCGAATCGCCTAACGCTTGCCTCTCAGGGTAATACCACATTCGGCCGAATATATAATATAGTATATTTTTACTATATAATAGTCATATGTATTTAATTTTAATATAATAATTTTGAATTTTTATTCTAACTTTATATAGTTAAGCACGTTCGTTGGCGACGCGACGCGGCGTCGCGTGACGGGACGTGCCGCGAGCGCGCCGCGTCGCCTCTCCTTCTCATCGCCGCACCCATCCCAACACTTACTGTGGTCAAAAACTTGGAAGGCACTTTCTACTTTTCAAAAATTTTAAATTTTAATTTTCTTTTTGAACACATTAGCCTAAACTTACACAATAGAAAATATGCGTAGTAACATTTACCAAAATTACGCAATTCATCCGAAACGTATAGGCCATATATTTTTTTTTCTCCTAGATTAAAACTTTCTTTCCAAAAGGACAGCCAAATAGTCAACATTAGTTCAGGAATCGCAGTTAAATTTTCATTCAATAATTTGGTCTTTTATTTTATATTCTAATTTCCAAACTTGAACCAAATCAGATAATTCCAAACACCAAACAATAGTTGAAGTATCAAGGCCACTTTGAGACTTATTATAAATCATGCGGTAACATATTGTAGCGACGACACCTTGCCCGGGTGCAGGCGCACCCTCCTACATACATACATATTTTATAATAGGACGCCAACGAGATCGCCAACAATTTATAAATCATGGTATACCCTTGCGGCAAGAACAATACGCACTAGAAATTTCTCACCGAAACTATTAAATTAAAGAAAGTAATCACTATAGGTTAGAGGAAGTCACTGAAATCAATTTGTACATGCGCGCCACGCGATCGGTCGGACGGCCACGAGCACGGCTCGTCGCCGTGCGCCGGCGCAGGGGCAGCCTACAAACATGATGCGTACAGCTACAAGTACATTGAAACGTTATCTTAACTATGCGTAGTGTCGTAAACAGACGCCACGCCGGGGCCGCAGCCCCGCGCGGTAGTGCTTCTACAACTAAGCGGCGCCCCGACCAGCCCCGAACATTAGATGAATTTACAGTGATGCACACAATTTTGAATAATATTAACAGTTCAAATTAATCGAAACCCTGATAAGGAAAGCAATCAAGGCTTGTTTGATTGTAATCTGTGATCGATCAATCAAAGAACAAAAGTGCAGAGGGGACGTGAAATGAAAGTCGAGGGTTAGAGACGCCGCAGACACTATTTATCCTAACATTTGGAACGATCACTACTGCCTAACGATACATCTATACATTTGGCGACCACTATTCTACGTACGTGAGTCGCGGCGGGGGACTCCCCGCATCTACCTATTAAACACCAACTAACCTCTATCTGACCGAAAGAAAGGATCCACGGGCGACTAACAATGATTTCATCTTAAACACGAATGCTCCTGAATTACAATGATTAAGGTATACGGAACAGTCTTTTGAATCGGGCCAAATATTTTTTAAATTTTGTCATCCCTACAGTCACAAATGGGTCTAAGATGTACCTAAGTAATGTTGAAGCGTACACATACAATATCGATATTACACTTACAGTATATACTAAAATGATATCTCGAGAGGCATCGCGGGTTCAATTGGATCCTTGTCCAGCCTCTCGATAACATCTTTCGTTAGAAATTATCAACAAAAGATACATTTCACTGGAACACACATTAATAGTTAATACTTCAAAATAACAAGTCAGAATTCGTAACTAAATAACAAGCATCGTATTGCACAGCAAATTCACAATAATTTATTAAATAAAGAAAAAATAATGTCGATTTATAAAATTAAAAATTAATTAGCAGTAAATAATCATAGTCATGCAATTATAAACGTTGCCAAATTCAGAGCCTCATCATTCCTCAGACCGAGTTTGTAACCTCTACGAAACTAGCTCAGCGCGACAACCCATCCCAAAATAATACCTACATTTGACCTACACATTACCAAAGTGAAATGACTACGGATCCAATAGAAAACATTATGCCGAATAAAATGATATTACGAAATAGATTTACTTTCTTAGAGTAATAAGTAAGATGGCATAGAAGAGACATTTCAACGAGTCAACGGCCAGAGAAGCTAGCTGAGAGGGCTGCTTGGAACTGCGAGCTAACTAAACCGCCTCGGTGAATGCGCGGCGTGGTACGTAATTATCTATCCCATAGGCGTATGCTGGAGCCTCATCTTTACGAAGAATTATTTATTACTCTAATACCGTAGCCATAAAGCCGTGTGGCGTGCTGTGAACGCCTTTAGATAACTCTCCCTGTTGAAGAGATATAAGAACGTAACCAATAAGGGTTCGTTTGGATATGTTAAAGAATATTTTGTTATGTTTTAATCGGAATCAGAGTTCAACTTCAAAGATTTGAAGAGGTTGGACTACAATAGACGTGAACAGTAAAGTCTAATTATTCCTTTTAAGAAAGTTGGATCTGAAAATTGTTATTTCATACACCACTATACAAAGCAAGAATATCAAATTGAAAGAATAACTCTTTGTTCGAAATTTATAAATGAACTCGGAAGCTACAATCTAGGTGCATGGCAAAGGCAATTTATGGGTTTTTATCAGCGAAACTGATAGAGTTTTAGTCCTACGGGATGGTGCTATTTTCGCCGTTGTTGCCATTCCTATACTTGTACGGCGTATAGTGGTGTGGTTTACAGGGTTCAATAGTAGCTAACTGGCCCGTTGCGGTTCTGCAGATAGTAGTAAGCAGCGGGCATCTGCGGCATGCCTAAGGGCAGGGTGGGCGTCGCACCCGGGGGCAGCGGCGACTGTAGTACGCTGGCAGTGGCCAGCGAGCCCGGGGAGGTGCGCGCCTGGGCCAGGATCCCCGGTGAGATGTTGTGAGCTTGTGGCATGTTGGGCGAGGTGCGCGCGTGCATCATGGTCGGCAGCGCACCCAGGTGTGGCATGGCGCTGGGCGGCGTGCGCGCCTGCACCGCCGCCGAAACGCGCGCTGGCGACGTGCGCGCCGCTGGCATGCCGGGTGACGTGCCGGGCTGGTACATGCCGGGGAAGGTGCCAGGTTGGTACATGCCGGGCGATACGCCGGGCTGGTATATGCCGGGTGAATACATGTTGGGCGAGCCGGTCTGGTAATTGCTGGGTGAAGTGCGAGTCTGGTTCGTATTGGGCGAAGAGCGCTTCGCTCCCTGTGCTTTGGGCGAGGATCGAGAGCGCGGCGAGACGCGCGCAGCCGCACCTTGTGTGGTGGGCGAGTAGCGGGCGCGGGGCGAGATACGAGCGGAGGTTCCTTGCGCGGTGGGCGAGGTGCGCATTGGGCAGAGCGGCGTTTCAGCGGGCGCCGCGCCCGCGGCCGCGCTTCATATGTCCATACGTGCATCCGTCGCGGACGGGTCGGTGTCCACGGAGGCGGGCGAGGCACCCTGTCCGTTGCGGGAGACGGGGGTTTTCGGCGGACCCATCTCGGCGGAGTCGCGCTCGCCATAGCGGCTGTCGGGTCGGGGGGAGGCGAACGGGCGGAAAGGCTCAGCGGGGCGCGCCGGCTCTAGTGCGTGGCCCGGTGGCGGCGGTGAGCATAGCGGTGATTCCAGGCCGGCGGTTAACGGTGAGGGCAGTCGCGGTGAGTGCAGCGGCAGCGGCGGTAAACCCAGGTGTGGTGGGTGGTCAGGCGGCCGCTGGGCCGCCACCACCATGTTGCACATCTGGCGCCGCAGCCCGTGTGCCACGGCGGCCACGGCGGCAGCAGCCGCGGCGTTCGGGGACACGCGTCCCTCGCGACCGTTTCCACAGCCGTTACCCCCCACGGGCACAGCGCTCGGCCCACCTGCAGCGTCCTGAAACAGCCACGACACCCTACAATGCTTGTCTCCGGTGGACGAGACTTACTTCTACCACCTGGCCCAACAGAATGAGCGCGGTTTGAAAATCGCAAACGCGTTTTCGCTCTGCTGACAAGCGACGACCCTAACGGCTAGCATTTCCAGGCACTGGTTTCGCTTGGTGCGCGAGCTCATCTTCTCTAGGAAACGAGAGAGAAGAAGCTCTGCGCACTGCACGATCCCAGGATCCCTTGGGTCGCAGCGAACGACCCTACCGCGGTGGGGCCGCTCGGCGCGGACAGCGGTCGCTCGGTACTGACCGTGATAGCAGGGTAGGGCGGCATCTCGACCTCGCGCATGTGCGCGTGCGCGTTGTGCGGCCCTTGTGTCTCGCGGAACACCACGGCGCGGATCACGCCCCGGATGTGGTCGTCCGGCCATACGCCCAGCAGTATTCTCTGCGGACGCCCGCGTCCTTTCGGTCTCAAATCTGTAATGTCGCATAATAGTAAAACGTGAACGGACCGGATTTTCTAGCTGATGACCGCCTACACCTACTTAACACGAACAGTGAATGATGGCCGATGCGAAAAAAGCTGAAAACAACTGTAGTTACACTTGATTTAACTGGAATTCTCATTGTTTACAGAGGTGGGCCAACTTATTTTATCGGGGGTGAAATATGAAATGTTATATTTGGGGGGAATTTGTATACTGTTGTTTACATTATTCTTACCAGGCCTAGGATAAGTATAAAGTTCTGGAGGACATTACGCACCATAGGAGTGCAGGACTTAGTTGCTCAAAAACTTTATAGAAGCTTCGATAGCACTGAGCCGAGCAAGGCCTAATGAAAGACTTTTTATTGCAGTGGATGACATAAAAATTGTGAATGTATTAGACAAGGGGCGACCGAAGCAAACAGCCAAATATTAAGACATTCTAGTTCATTTTACGAATATATACGGATTGAGTAGAGATGGCGGTCCAGTTCAAATAATTTCCCGGCCCGAAGATGGCTGGTGTTTTTGCCCACCTCTACAAAAATAGACCTAACTTTCAGGTTTCTGCTAATTTCACATAATAGACCTTCATGCGCTGTTGATCCATAAAAGAGCGTTATTTCAACGCGTGTTTTGACAAATAGTGATGCGCGGACGCAATGACTGTTCCACAATGACAATTCCATGTGTGGCAGTGTTAATGGTGCAAAATACGCGTTAAAGGGTAAGGGTAAATTGTTTAAAAACGTTCCGCCAAACCTTTGACAAAGATAAACTTAATTTGAAATTACAGAAATCCGGTTTAGTGCTAGTCAAATTAGGCGTGCATAGATTTGGCGATGTAACAGGCTCATTGCGAAAACTCTACAAAAAACCGAATTAATTGTTATTTTTACTTATTTTGACCAACTTTGAACAGAGCCGGTGATTCTATTTTCGGCTGTATGTATGTTTTTAGTTGCGTACAATTCTTGCATTGACCCTCATAAACAAAATATTTGCATAAAATATATTGTACTTATTATAGGTATCTAGCCAGCACTAAAATCAACCAACATAGAAAAACTAACTAATCTACAGATTTACCTGGTCTTGACACTACAAGTGGGTACGTACTACAACGCATGCAAATTAAAAGCTTCTGTTCTGAAAATATCGCAAAGGTAACTTTTATCATAACTGCGTATTCTGCTCATCCTTGCAATACTTCCAGAAGATTGGCTCTGCTCTATCATTCTACTTTGATATTAATACTCGTATCTTTAGTCATTTCATAGCCTCGACTTCATACAACACTTGAAGCAACCTCGTAGGTGGTCGAGGAATCTTCAGACTGACGTAAAAGTCGAGCTTGTGACTGAACATATGGATGTACGTTTCGACTAGAGATACGGTTACACCAGAGAGCGATGGAATATATTAAATTTCACATTACTCCTATGAAAATAAATTTCCCTCGATCCTTTTGGGTGAGTTTGACTCCACCACGCAACGTAGCTTAAGAAAGACTGGTGGAAACGCACCCTACAGGATCTTCTATAAAAATCGAAACAGGGAGTCATGGAAGATAGAGCAGAGTAGCTAAATTAATTAACAACACATCGAAACAATAGTCGCCTTGCATAAATCTTTGCGTAATATAGGTACACATAAAATTCGCATTCCTGCTTCCATTAGTATAATATAATAATAAGAGAAAGAGAGTAGTGAAACTAGCGCCAGTACTTATTTTTTCTTATAATTTTGCCAAACAAAGAAATTATCAATAATGCTTTCTTCCAGTTTGTAGTGTATAATAGTTTCATTTAATGCCTTCGTAATAGACTTTTTCAGGCACTCAATAATTTTTGGTGACCACTAAACCTTGTTTTTTAATCACTGCCTAAATTAGACAAAATAAAAAATAACAGAGATATTAAAGACAGGACAGGATGCTACTTCTCTCTACTCTATTTTCAACATAATATGTAGTAGAGATTACCTATATCATGAGAAGGGATTGGAATAACTGGGACGGAGCTATCATGATTGTGGAAAGAAAATTAGCATCCTAAGATATATAGAATTGCAGACGGACACTTTTTTCACCATAGCAACACCAATTAGCTTAAATATTCCAGGGAGTTAAATATTGAAACTAACAGGTTGTCATTTCAGTAAACAAGGTGAAGATTAGTCATGTGTGTAGATAGAGCTGGATATCTCACACACAATAGTGACCTCTCTAGAGTTGGCGAAGGATCGAGCTCAAGTCTAAGAAAACCACCTAGTATGTATGATCAATGAATAGGGAGGAAGCGATAAAGAAATAAGGTAACATACAATACAGCCAAAGCTGCAATGAGCAAGCTGACAAGAAAAAGACAGGATAGAATAGTCTCTAACTAAAACGAGACTAGTGCGATCGTTGGCGTTTCTACACATATGTACCTATTCTTGTAGGCACCCGAGTACTGGATGATCCGGGCAGATTTATAGGGAAAAGATGACAAAGCATAATGAAATGTATGGCTACAGGAAAATGCTGCGGATGCCATGGAAAGCTAAAAGGACCAACAAAGCAGTAATCAACGAGCTGAACATTAAAACGAGGCGCTCTATCTGCAGATAGCCAACGCGCAGTAACGTTTCCGCTACTTTGGTCATTTATATAGGACAAATCCAGATAGGTTGTTAATTTTTATAGTGCTTACCCACAGCGAATATTCTACGAATATATATATGTGTATATATATATATATATATATATAGGTAACCCACAGAATCCTGGAGAAACGGTTTGTTGTAAGCAGTGTGGACGGGAAAAGACAACTAGGCCGATCACCACGCCCTGGTCTGACATGGTCAAGGGGTTCACAAGAATTACAGTGACCACTGCTCTCACACAAACCACAGATAGGGAAGCGAGGTTGTTACCTCGCTTCCCTATCTATGACGAGGTGTTGACAAGTTGTTAAATTGTTAACCGTCTGCGGAAAATTCGCCGAGAACCATTCGCCGAAAACACAATTTTATAGATGTAGGACAAAACTGGGTATTTCCCGCTATACTTGAAATCTCTATGACGGCAAATTTTATTTTCAGCGAATTGTGTTTTCGGCGAAATTTTCTCGACTAATCGTTTTCGACGAATTGTTCTCGGCGAATTTTCCGCAAATCCTTGTTAGATTTTCGGTACGGCGGCGGCACGACCTTCAGTAAGGAAGAATACTATGAAAAAGAACAGAAATATTATAAAAGATTTAAATAGGTAAGTATTTATTTATTTAACAATAAAGGTTTACCAACCACATTACAGATTGATATATACTAATAGATAACTTTCGTTAGGTTCTGTTCTACTATGTATGTTACTAATATGTAAACACAGTAACTAGGTGGAGGAAAGGATTTTGAATACTATGCGCTAGTTTTGCTACTCTCTTAACCTTAACATAAATTAAAAAAATAATCTCCATTATACATATGTACGACGGTTAAATAAACTTATCACATACATCTAAAATGTCAGCTGAATGCCGTTCCAAAGGTTAGTCTTACATTAAACTGTCATTAAAAATACTTATAGTGCAGTCTCGTAATGACGTACAAAATAAGTATTTTTTGGTGATTTTGTTAGTATTTACAATAAAAACCCTGTCGTATAAAGTTATGTTTACCAGTAACACAAAAAATGTGCAAAAACTTTAAGTAATACACTGTGACAAAGTGTTTTTATGCTAAATTTTGGCAAACATAATCTAAATATGACTGAACAAATCTATGCAAAAACTCAGTCTTACTTCACGCTTCTAAAAGTCTGTCAGGTGCCTGTAGAACATTATTTAGAATTATGAACTGCAAAGAGGTTCTATTAGAATAAACGGTAACCACGGTACCCACCCGGAACTCGCGTTTACCATTTACCTACATATATGTATGTATCACCCAACGACCGTTTCGTAAATCAGTTCAAAGTACGAACCTACGAACCAAACTTGGCCATGTATTTAAGTAAAAAAGTTAAATATGTAAAAGAATTTTACCAAGTTTAAAAATACAATTTGTCATATGTTGATTTTATATATAATAAATATATAAAGCGCCCGTTCGTTTTAGTTTATGGTTCGTATGATTTAGGTAAACTTATTTAATTGTTTTTATTTATAAATTATATTTTTTAATACATATTTTAACAAGGCAATATCAAAGTTTATTTGATTACAACTTCCCCACCCCAACAACCAATCTATGCAGTTTTACAGTTGCAGCCCTAAGTCAGGAAGTTGGCGGTGTTACACAAAGTACGTTAAGCCGTTGGTCCTGCACCTGACCTCTCCCGGTCGTCTGCCGTCCCATCGGATTATTAGAGTGAGGAAATAGAGAGTGTACACTCTTGTGCACTATAATATGTCCTGCCATCTGGCTAGTCTCCATTGAGACTGGCCGCCGTGGTCGAAATTCGGCTAGGAGGACATTAGATTCACAGTCCACCAGTGATTTCATAAAGTTGGTCTTCTTCAAACACAAATAAGGTTCGTTGTTAACCCGCTTACATCCGAAATGATTTCAAAACACTTCGTAAAGATGGAACAAACAATGCTGCTCCAGTTTGAACTTTATCTACTTTGCCTAAACTTTGAAGCCAAAAACTACAGACACCAAGACATCCAATAAGTACTATAAATAGTTCATTCAACGTGAGTTGGCAAGTTTAGGTAAATATTTAACTTAAGGCAGGGCCGACTCGCGATGAGCGAACATCGCAGTGAATTAAGACTGAGTTTCAGACCGTCAGATCGGCAGTACAAATGACATTCGAAAGTATTTTCAAATGTCACTTACATGTGATGCACGTACCTGCTCCCCCATCAGCGCTCGGGCCCAGCATGTTGTGGACCCGGTTAGCGTACAGTACGAACGTAGGGTATGGTATGTCGTATTTTCTAGCGGCTTGGGACAGCGATAGGCCTTCCTTCAGCACGGAGAAGATGGCCTCAGCCATAGTTTCTGGCCTCCAGGACTTGAGAGGCCCGCGCTCTCGCAGGCGCAGATTGTGCACCATGTTCTGATTGGTGCTCCAGCATTGTTGCCAGAGGGACTGCATCCGGTATTGGTAAGTCTCTGCTGGAGGGAGACGGGGAGAGAGTTAGTATCAATGTGACTATTTTATGTCAGATCAAATGGTTTTGGCCCTGATCGCTCTTTTTCTGATTTCTTATACTAATAGATTGACTTCAATTTAGATAAAAAGAATAAGTTAGGTAGGTACTTTTTTCTTATTTATAGTAATTATGATATATAGAAAATGCTTTATTGCATACTTTACAAAACAATATGGTAACAAACAATATAAACAATTTGGTAGGTACAAAAAATGTGACAGTTGGCGGTCTTTTGACCATCATCCATTCCCATAGTTTAATTAAAGCAACGCTTAACTTATCACGTAGGTTCAGTACCTTGAAAAAATGTGAATAAAACATAAACACGAATGGGTAAAGATAAATATTATACCCAGAGGTTCTCCCTCACTACTCTACATGCGATTCTCAAAAGGAAAACTAGTCATTCCACTTGTGTAAGATTAAACATTTTCGGGATTTGATTGTTGAGGGGATTTGACTGTTGAGAATACTCCTTTAAATACAAACGACGACTATCTAAACAAATTAAAACACAAAATAAAGGTTCATGCAAAAAAAAAAGCAAATAAATATATTGAGAAATAATTACCTCTAGAAGAATCTGCGAATAATGCGTATTATGTATGAATTAAGGAAATAAAACATGAAGAAAATGTATGTGGGTGATTTAATAAATCAGGCTATAAACATTTTTCTTATCGTATATTTTTAATAGACGTCTCTCTACATTTTCGTAACAAAATAAATCTATATCTAAATAGAACAAAAATTGACAGGAAAAGTACTGGTCGCAATTTATTGAATATACTCAAGTACAAAGTGAGTACAAACTTAACAATAATGCCGTTGGCCGCTTACAAATGACAATTACAACAAGAAATTTCTACTGAATAATTTGGTAAAATTTACAATGAAAAAATCATATTGAATTGGCAGCGGCAGAAGAAACCATTAACAATACATTGTGCCAATCAATCGGAATTATGTTCATAAATCCATAAAGCATTCGAGCAATTTATACCTCAATAGTATTTTAATAAATATAATAATTGTATTTTTCAGACTAAATATAAGTTTAAGTACTATATACTTTCCGAGTTAAACGCCTTTTCCAAGATATAATAATATAAGGTATTTTATTAAATTCCTGTGGCTAGTAGTCTGTGAACCCTACTTCAAGATTAGCTCGATTTTTCTTACTTGGGTTTCACCAACCCTAAACGTTTGCCATCAGCTGAACGGTCGAAGTACAGAGAGACAATATAATATCTCCTGCAAAACGTCCACCACCATCTAAAAGCTTCCAGCAAGTCTGGTAGCCAGGCCAAATGTGGGGGAGACTTGAAATCAGGTTCTCTGATCCGTTTGATTTCAGTTACATACGCCATGATTTGTACCAAGGAATGTTGTTATTTTATTGTGTTGTGATAATCTTGTGGAGCAACAGAACTCTAATATTAACCGTTCTTCCTCTGCTCTAAGGAAAAATTCATCGAGGAAGATCATACGGTCGAATTTCAGTCATATAGTGCGAATTTCAGTATGATAGTGTGCTTTTCGGTAAGAAGTAATGTGTCGTGGCCTCCGCGAAAAGCATACCACGATATCTTCATGGCTTCTCGAAGCACTCTGTCTGAGTATCGACGCACTTTCAGCTTGGTTATGTCGTGCCGGGAATGTCCGTTCTCTGATAGATAAACAACTAAACAAGCACAACTTTTATGGGACAAAGTACCTCAATACCCAACCTCTTATACGCGAAGATTATATTCCACTAGAGTTAAAGTGGTTATAATTATGTGATTTTGCATTTTAAATAAACAGGGTTATTGGTATTGGTAGTAATTCACTGACACTGTGTGAACTGCAGGTTCTGCCCGTGATCACGAATACTTTTTCAGACATAGGCACAAATAAAGATAAGTGTAGGAAGTGCTGACAGGGTAATAGTTGCAAACATATGACTCATGCAATCCGAACTTATAACGATTCGTTCACATGTGGACAAAAGGGAAATTCTACAAAAGGGTACATCAAACGGAAGGCTGTCGTCTGCTTGTGGTAACACGATGCTAGCAAAACCAATTTTAGTATACATATCTAATACGCATCTCCGACGAAAATGTGTATTAATTATGTTATGCTAGCATACAAACTAATAACTTCCTAGGAAGTTATTATTTGTTAGCATTGTATTTGTGTCTTTTTAGTTTATAATACAAATAATCTATATTCATTCTTAATTTTTCACTGATTTTGAGTTGTTGAGCTTTTTTATATTGCTTCAGAGGTCATTCAGGCACCTTTACAAACTAGGAGACAGAAATTTCGCAGGATCGTGCTGAGTGTTTCAAAATGTTGTGATCTCATGTACACATAAAACAACTGAATCGTCAAATTCCATGCGAATAAATTTCCTTTGAATAGTAACCAGCAGCTCTAGCCAAACACTCAATTAAATATGAGCAATTTTATATATTTATTTTTGGTTCATTAGGTAAAACACAGAGTCGGATCCGAGACGTGGTCACTGACTATAGGCCTTGTGTATAAACTCAAAGTCACCTAGCGAGCTATGAAGAGGGGTATACTCGGAGATTTCTCTACGCTATAGAATCCGGAATACAGAAATCCGTAGAAGAATCAAAGTTACCGACATACTCGTAGCTCTCAGAATTAGCAGGCTGAAGTGGCGATGGGCAGGCCATATAGCTCGTAGAACCGATAATCGTTGGGGAGTAAAGGTTTTTGAGTGGAGTGAACGGAGTATGGGAAGATCTCTCACTCGATGGACCGATGACATTGTAGCGGTCGCAGGAAGTCGTTGGATGGAGGCGGCTCAAGACCGATATTTGTGGGGTCGTTCGGGGGGCCTATGTTCAGCAGTGGATGTGTACGGGCTGATGATGATGAGGTAAAACACATGTTCATAGAAACTTAAGAGTCGGAATGATTCAAAGTGTGCATTCAGCTTTATCCTTAGGTAGAGACAATAATGATATGTAATTTACCTTTTTCCCATGAAGCTATGACAATATGAAATTGGTACTTTGCAGTATGTGGGCCAGTTAACGGTTTAAACAGTTGTTTGATGTAAACTTAAATGCATTATTAGTTCGGGTTACATAATAGATAATACACATGCAATTTATATTATTATAAGGTCTTGGTGAGAAGGGAGAGCCTCTCCTATAGGATAGACTAGAGAGACGTCCTAAGAGCTAAAGTTTGCTGGAAAAAAACTCTTTTTCTACAACAAAACTCCGAGTGAGTTTCAAAAATTATCAATAAATAAATTCAAACAAACTATCATCCTTTGTAAAAAGGCTTATTACAAAATATCAGATTATCTTGAGGATAAAAAAGCATGGGACGACTTTTGCTCCAACTCGAAAACTACCAACCTAACAAGGTCAAGGTTTCTTGTTTGCTTCTTTACTTTACCTTAAAAAGATTGAAGTGAACAAAAAATCAAAGTGATCACTTTTTTTCCCTGTTTTACTTATGTAATTTTAATTTTTTGACGTGTGCAAGAGTCCTGTAAGGTCTAAAGGAAATAAAGCACTTTGACATTTGATATTTGAGTGTTAAACTAGCCTATGTACATATTTTATTAGAAGTTGATGTACTATTACTGTGTACAATAAATAATTATAAGGAGATCTAACGGAGTTCATTGTAGACAAATTAATAACTGTATTCAAGCAGTCTTGAGTTATACTAAAGTATGTAAGTGATATCCGTTGTACTTATATAAACATAGACGACCTCTGTGGCGCGGTGGGCGAAGGTCTGCCTGCGACGCAGGATGTTAAGGGTTCGATTCAGGCCTCGGGACAGATGTTTGTACGATCTGCAAATATTTGTTCAGGGTGTTCTGGTCGTTTTCTATGTATAGTAAAAAATATATATTTCTGTAATATATTCTGTTATGTAACTAAGTTATCTAGTACCCATAATTAAGCTCTGCTTAGTTTGGGGCTAGGTAATGAATGATGTGTGAACTGTCCTGTGTGAGTATCATGTATATATTTATGTATTTATTTACTAGTCTGATGTATGCAGGTAGCTGCTACCCAATCCTGGCAACACCGAGGTAGATTGATCACTCCTCAGCGGGCTACATCGGAATAAAATGGCTAAACAAAGTGTCTTTTTGTGGTTTTCCTTACCAATTCCCAGTAATAGTACCTAATACCTCAACTAGGTTTTCATGGAGATCTCTCTCTCATACAAAATGCGTATTTATATATATCTATAATAGATAAAATTGTGATCCTTCAATAACAAGGTGAATAGGAAAGTCGTTGCCATCTATCACAATATGCTATGAAACTCTACAATGTTCTCTGAACTGGAAACATGATATTTGTATTTTGTGAGATTCTTTCAATATCCTGCACTACAATGTCTTCTGAACTGTAAATATCATATTTGTGGTATTCTTGAAATATCGTATTTTCTCATTATCTTTATAGTTGTATCAAATGTTATCTGAGCGTCTGGTCGATGCGATCCGTTACCCGGGAGCTGGTGAGTATCTGGTGCGGCGCATCAGCATTGTCATACAGGGGGCAATGCAGCGTCTTGGGAACGCTCCTGACTGGTGTTTATATGGACCCGTTGAGCTACATGTAGATTGTTTGCAACAGTCTGCAGTTGGCCTATTTTTTTTAGAATTTCATGATTTTAACAGGCCTAAGACAACACTGTAATAAAAATGGCGAACGGCACTTGGAGACGTCGTCGCATTCTGGTTACAATTGTTTCAATTGTAAATACTAGTTCTCTTATTGGTTTCTATTATTTAATAATAATTTTCTTTATTAGGTATTAGATGTTACTAAAAAAATAACATTCTTGTTGTAAAACATGATTTTAAAATGCGTAGACGGCGTCTTGTAGATAAAATTTTCTAGAATAAGGATTCTAGAAAATAAGACAAGAAATAGTCAAGACTTTTTTATTATTTCAGATTTATTCGTTTTGTCCTCTCAGCAGGATAAGGTTAACATTTTGAATCGGATAGATTAAATCCAACACCGAGGCCAATTGCATTGCCCAGAGCCTAAAGGTTAAAACCGGATGAAATGCTTCGTGTTCAAGAGGTTTTTTTGTTTATCATATTTATTACCACCCCATCATACTCACACACGACCCAGTTTTATGGTAATTTCTCGTTGCAAGCCAGACTCTGGAACAACCTACTTGTTTACAACCGATTTGCCAAATCCCTTCCTGTCTTGAAAAGCTATCCACTTCTAATAAATCCTTCTGTATTTTTTTTCAAAATGATTTTTGTATTTTCTTGTGACATCTTATTATACCTCTATAATAGTTTCTGTTTTTATATAGATATGTACTTTTACAATTATATTAAAACAAATTGTGCGTTCTTAGTTACGCAACCATCAATTTTCATACTAACCCGTCCTGTCCATGCAAAGTAATCTTCGCAGAGACTGGTTATCAGACTGCAAGCAATACGGATGAATCTATCTATATAATGTATTATGAAAAACGGCATCAACTATGAGATTAGCTAGCATAAGAAGTCGTTAAACTAAGTATGAGAATTTGCCCAGTTAGGATATACTGAATAAAATATTGTCCCTTCTCTCCAAGACCTTAAGTTTCTAACAACCAATCAGAATCAGAATCAGAATCAATAACTTTATTTCTTTAGGCTTACAAAATAAGCACTTAGACAAGTCAAATTGTATACTATAAACATAGTTATTATTATCAAATAAGAAATAAGGTGTTATTGATATTCTCTTCACTTCAATTTTTTGTCCACAAGTGGAAGAAGTATATACAATACACAAAAATATGTGAATGGACTAACCCAACTGACCTGCAAGCGCAGTGGACGTGGAGGCAGCCCCCATCCAGGCCTGGGTGTTTTCCAGCATGCGAGCCTGCAACAAAAATAATCAAATCAGAATTATGTTTTCTTACTTTTTTTTTAATTTTAAGTAAAATTGCCGCTCGTTTCGGTTTTTTTTTGTAATTATTTTGGCAATTTCCGGATTTCCGCCTTGAAAATTTCTCCTTTATAGGGAACTGGACTCAAGTGTAAAAAAAAACATCATAAATCCTCCTTGAAAAAGTTTATTCAAAGAGGAAAACTAGATTTTTTTATATACAATACAATCCAAACCTCTTTATTGTACACCACAAAGACAAATAAAATACATAGACATTAACATATACAAGTACAATGGGCGGCCTTATCGCTTAGAAGTCATTTCTTCCTGGCAACCTTTGGATGGATAGAAAATTTTCAATTTAAGAAACGCAAGGGTGTATACAACATTAATACATAAAATAAGATTAAACAATAATATAAATAGATTAGAAAATATATTATTTATATGTAATATGGATGTCGTAAGAGCCGACTAAGGGAACTTACCAGAGGATGGGCAGCAGCTTCCTTCTGAGTATTTATAAACACCAACACTGCGATCGCCAATCCGCCTGCCAAGCGTGGTGATTATGGCAAATCCCCCCTACATGGGAGACCATCCACTCGGATGGACCGACGACATCGTAGCGGTCGCAGGGAGTCGATAGATGGAGGCGGCTCAGGACCGCTATTTGTGGCGTCGTACGGGGGAGGCCTATGTCCAGCAGTGGACGTGTATAGGCTGATAATGATGATGATGACGATGATGTAATAAATAAATAAATACCAAGAGATAGAATAGATAGATACCAATATTTACTTTATGTATAGCTACAAAATTGTTAAAAATTAACAATTACATGAAAATATCGGTAAATGCTTCTATTTTTAAATTTTGATAACGTTCTATTTTAAAAACAACTGCTTTGCGAAAACAGGGCCATAGACATTCGCTTACTATGTTTGTTATGTTTTTATCGAAGCAGTAAAAGAAACGAAAAAGCAGTAATAAGAATTATAGATTGATAAGTCAACACTCGAACTGGCCCTCGACTAAGCACCTGTAAAAGCTGGACTCAAAGGTAAATAAAATGATATAGTCGTTGAAATATTTAAATTGGCACTCTTTTTTTTGAACCGTCATAAAATGTAAAGGAAACTCAAAACCAAATACAATAATTCGCAAGTGAAATGGCAAACAATGCCCCGTAATGAGCGACCGACTCCTGCGCAGGTCAGGCAGGATGGGCCTCATTAAAATTAGCCATAATCGCCGTCCAATAATAATAACGGTCAGATGAAAAAGAACAATTCCTCGGTTAATTTACAATTTCCCCATCTCAAGCAGGAAGTTTACGGTTACACATTTTATCGATCGCTACTGTATTTCATTGTACAAGCTCATGCGTGCGCGTTTATTTACGTCGCACCGAACTGTCGAAGCAAACGGCGGCATTTCTTTGTTTCAACTAAACACTATCCAACTTTTAATTGTGAACTCAGACAAAAGCATT
Organism: Eupithecia insigniata; assembly: GCA_947859395.1. Classification (NCBI taxonomy): domain Eukaryota; kingdom Metazoa; phylum Arthropoda; class Insecta; order Lepidoptera; family Geometridae; genus Eupithecia; species Eupithecia insigniata. The sequence continues at coordinate 18,172,780 of OX401993.1, forward strand.
CACGGCACAGAACAAGGGCATAGTAAAATACAAATAAAATGTTATAACGAAGCGACGTCGGGTGTTGCTATTAGTATGCGCGCACGTGCCCTAAGTACCGGTTGAAACGTTCCGATGTATTGTTTGTTTACCCGAATAAAACACTAAAATCCAATTCAATAACAAAGAATTAAAGATCCCGAAATAAAATTTATTGCTGGAGTACGATAAAATAGATTTATGTCGGCGCGGGTCGTGGCCGGGCCGGAACGGGCTGTGGCCGGGCCGGAACGGGCCCACCCTATTCTGCGGTGATGCATTTGGCCGGACACGAGAACTCTAACAGATTTTTTCCGGTCAACATCTGAATCTGTTACACAGCTCTTGCCCGCATCTCGTAAAAAATGCTGTACAGTATGTCACTTACATTCTTGTGTTTACAGAAAGTGAATTCTACTTCAATTTTGAATATCTTTGGGATATTATTTTGAAAACCTTATCTTAGTGGTATACATACATTATCAATAATTATCAACAATAAGATTATATTATCAATAATATAATCTTAACGTTGATGACGAAAGATGTGGCCCGGCGAAGGTGTGCCTGTGACGCAGAAGGTTCGATTCCCGCCTTGGGACAAATGTTTGTACGGTTTGCAAATATTTGTCTCGGGTGTTATACATATAATAAAAAATATTATATTATTATTATTTTAAACATAAGTAGTTATTATTATAATGTAGACCGTAGTTCAATAGCAGCTATACGGTTACATATTTTGTTTAGTTGAGTAAACATTTTGTGAACACTCTTGTTACGTATAATATTAGCAGCTAAGTGATTTTCACGCAGGATTTAAATTGTAGGTCGATGCTTTTTGATAAAAATTAAATAAAGAGTCTACCTGGGACAATTATTGAGTTTAAACGGTCACCTCTCACTACGTATTTTTATGAAAAGTCCGGCATTTATTCCCTTATGTTGCCAACTCTAAATACTCGTAATATTCTTAGGTGCCTGCCCGGTAAACTGAATTAAATTCTGTTCTTAAACTTTATAGGCTGTTATTGTATTTAATTGTAGAAATAACGAGCTTACAAAAGCGGAAAATGTTACATAAGTACGTATTATTGCAAATAGGATTTTAGTGTCAACCCCTTACATAATATTTACTTCGGCAAGCAGCTTCGCACTCCCTATCCCCGGAAAAAATAGCTTATTTTATAAATTAAATATTTTTTGTCACTATCAATAGAATTTCTGACAAAATAAACGATGGGAAGATGATTTTTAAAGGGTCTCCGGCTCAAAACGGACCCCAAAAAAAAGGAAAGCAATTAAAAATTTAAGGCCTCATGCCTTGTGTTGAAGGACAAGGAAATGTGAATGCCTATACAGTAGTGCAATAGAATTATGTATTATAAGATTTAAACAAATGGTAACAATGTAGAGATCAGCAATAAAGGCTTTTTAGTGTACCTATATGTTATTTTTTAATATTACATAATATGGCCAAATCAGTTCGATCTGTTTACTAACTGCCTAGTTTTAGAGATAATAACAAACAAGTTACATCTTCACTCAAAAACTTTCCCCATTATGATATTGGTAGGATATCTGGTGGGACTTTGTTTCGTAACAACATGCTTCCTTAAATTTTCTGTCAAATTATTTGTTGAACTTCATTCGCATCATATAAAGTTTTAGGAAACCGTATAAACATATTTCCTTGGTAATCTCATAAACAGAAATGTACGTCTGGTATTGTCAAGTCACGGTTGTATCTTACCGTAAGAAACCCTGATTTATAATTTTGTATGTAGAGGTTCAGCAGCAGGGCAGCAGCTTCCTTCTGAGTATTTTTCAACACCAACACTGTGATCACCAAGCGTGGTGATTATGGAAAATATGTGCCTAGATGATATAAAAACTTACCTTAAGAAATATTTTTATATATAACAAAAAAAAAAACATTTAGTTCATAGAAATGAAAAATTTATAAGACAAATGACGTGGGACACTTTTAATCACAGCATTTCGCGAGACTGACCGAAGCGTTATGTCAGAAGAAATCTACATAATAAGGTACTTATTTTGATTTCAGAATCAGAATCAATAACTTTATTTCTTTAGACTTACAAAATAAGCACTTAGACAAGTCAAATTTTATACTATAAACATAGTTATTATTATCAAATAATCAAATAGGCAAATTTCTGTGACTAGTACCTATGTGACGTAGATTCATTACTTTTATTTTTTCTCAGTTGGGAAACACGCTATTTAGGTATAGCCAGTTTCACAACTGAGGAAAAAAATGTCGTCTGTTGTAAGTTTTTTGCCGCACTTTTTCACCTTGTACAATTCTGCTGTCTCTACCACTATGTCTGTATCACTGCTAGATTTTTGAGCTTTGATGAATGATAACTTTACCTTGCGACATATGTACAATAATCTTTATTGTATTTTTCAGTCAATGGGGAATATTTATATGTGTTCTTAAGATAAATAGATAGGCACCATATGTTCCTTTTTAATCCTACTAATATTATATACGAATTGCAAAGTTTGTATGGATGGATGTATGGATATTTGTTACTCTTTCACGCAAAAACTACTGAACCGATCAGGCCGAAATTTGGTATAGGTATAGTTTGGGACCTGGAATAACATATAGGCAATTTTTTATCCCGACAAAACTCGGGCTAAGGCGCGGGCAGCAGGTAGTCTCTCATATATTAACCCTCATTCTAACAAATGCCCTTGCACTTTTCTAAACAAAGATATCTAGGGGAAAACTAACTACCACAAAAACCACTTTTCTAATATGCCTTAGAAATACTTATTGATTACCTCAAACGTGGCCGTTATTGATAATGTATGAATTCTTTATTGGGTTTGCACAAGCACCACAAAACCATGCCACCCCACCCTTCTTCACCACCATAAATAATAAACTAAATGATACACCCCACCTACGGTATGTTTCTGTTAATCTATTAAAAAGGAATGTAATAACATTCTTGTTATTCAGAACTGAAGATTATTTTTCTATGACCTATTAGACCGTAAAATTTTTTTATTCTTGCTAGTTACTAGGTATATCACTATATTGAAAATCTGCTGGAAAAACTACCTATCGTTTAGATACATACTCTATTTTTTGAAATTGTAGCTGACGGGGGTGCAAAAGTCGCCAAATCTAGCTTCAAAATAGCTAAGTTGACATCACTGAATACGAATAATGTTTTATCGTTACTATGTAGTTAAGAAAACATGCCCATCTTCCATGGGTTTTCACAAAACCAGGATTCTAAAGATTTTCTATTCCTGACTAGCTGCTGCCTGCGCCTTCGCCTTTATCGGGATAAAAGTAACCTATATGTTATTTCAGATCCTAAACTATACCCGTACCAAATATCAGGAGTAGTTTTTGCGTGAAAGAGGCACAGACATCAATTCTCACAAACTTAGACATTTATAATATTAGTAGAATATAATATAAAAGCTAAGCTCGCTGTATTATATTTGAATTCCTAAAAATATATCTTCAATGACTACTACTCATATGTTATCTATACATTATCAAATATTACCTATTGCTAAAATCAGAAACAAGGATACTCTGGACCGGCTAAACAGCAGCCACTCTTAAAAACAAACCGTAGCTCCAATTACTCACATGTACAATTCGACTAGTTTGCCTGCTATGGTTAAGCTAGAATCACACTATTGCGGCGGGGTCGTGGCGTGTCATACATTTATGGTTAAAAACACATTCTTACTGTGTGTTGCGGTGTATCGCTATAAAAAGGTGTCTCAAGCCATACTAAATGTATGAGACTGATATACTTTTGACGCATATTATCTTAACCTTTCCACTGCCGATCATAGGCCTCCCCTGATAAGTGCCTTATCGGCTCTTATGATTCGGAGGTAATGCCGTAATCCACAGGCCGGGCATCCAGGTTGGGTCCGCAGTTTGGTGGTGTATCTGTTCGCCTATAGGCTTATAAAAGTACCTATCCTGTTTTTTTAATATTTTCGAGTTCTAAGTTTATCTTATACTATTTATTAACTAAAAGCATCCAAACGGTTGAATAGATTTTGATAAATGAATTGCCTGGACTCCTATAATAGTTCTTAGGCATTTTGTAGGCCTGTAGCGGACATCGAGTCGGCTTTGTTAATTCGGTGGTACTTGTTGTGTCACAGAGGTTAAAAAAGTCAAAGTTGTCTCTACTCTATTCCGTTATGTGGACAACTCCATAGCCTAAGTGCTTCAGGTAGTTATTGCCCTACCAGCCCGGTAACTGATAATTTACCTCAATTTCCTCCATTTATCACCCATTGGTATTCATGTTATTATGTTTGTTTCATAGTACTCAATAATGCGATACAAATTATATTTTCGTAGGTACCTTAGGTAGGTAATACCCTATAAACGTTTAGGTATTATTGTCGTAATATAATATACTATGATTCCGATATTGTAATCTGAGATATCAATATCTGGCTCTTTAGCCCCTACCTGATTCCTAATCCCTAACTAATCCCGCTTTAATCTCATCCCACGGGATTAGTTGACTAAAGAATTAATATGGGAACAAAATTCTTTGGGGAAAAAATTACACACCTATGTTTGGATAGACTGATATCTATAGTATATACAAAATGGCTTCTCTTTTAAATATCTTTTAAAAAAGTTTCGACATAACATAAAAAATCTGTGCATTTCAAGATAGGTCACCTTTTTTTCAAACATGAAAAGAAACTTAATGATATCCCAAAAATTTACGACTCCGGCGGGCCTTGAACCCGCGACCCTCCTCTGAATACGAGGATGCGCTAACCAACTGCGCCACGGAGGCAAGTACCCGACCTGTCGAAAATCTTTGGGACTTACGGACTATAGCGCCGTTAGCTCCACCTACAGGGGAAACATTGAAGTTATCCAAACTTGATATCATTAAATTCTTTAAGATTACCCAAAGTGCGGGCATAAGCACTATAAAACCTTAGATGAAAAGAAACTATTTTAAATATCAGAAATTATGGAGCAATGTACCTACCATCTTTTTTCTTAGTTACTACTGTATTTCTCTTACTATCAATTATATTATTTTCCCAAATGTTTCAAAACTACCAATGAGCCAAAGATTGTTCATAAGTTAATAGAAAATGGTTTACGATTTGCGCCAAATTACTTTTCCGCTAGTTTTACTCCATGAAGAAAGAAGAATAAATTAATAATTACAAAAAAAAAACGTACCAACCCGTGCTATCGACCTTAAAATACAAATCAATTGACTTTCATATTATTATACTACCATATTTTTCTTCAATATATATTAATTTACTAGCTGCTGTCAACGCCTTCGCCCGCGTTTTATCGGGATAATAAGTAACCTATATCTCATTTCAGGTCACAAACTATACCCATACCGAATTTCAGCCCGATCAATTCAGTAGTTTTTGCGTGAAAGAGGAACAAACATCCATTACATCTATTCTCACAAACTTTGACATTTGTAATACAAATATTAGTAGTATTTACCTGTGGTCTGAACCACTGTGTTATCCACATTAATCTCATGCCTCTCTGTATATACCTACTCATTATTATATTAGAATTAGAAATCCTCATTCCTCGGGTAAATGGGTGTAATTTTACACGTTAGTTGGTCATTATTTGCATTGCCCGGCGGTGGCGCCCTCTAATCGAAACTGCATATGAGGGTAATAAGCTTCCGCATTAGCTATTACAGCGGGAATCCCATTCAAAAATTGTAAGATGAACTTTATAATTGAATTCCAGATGCCTAGGGTTGCAAAGCTTCTATCATGGTCACCACGGTAAACCCGCTATAGCATGATCTGAGCCCTGAGTACGGTTTGACGATAGTATCGAGACCTCTCGATAAAGATAAATCTTTATCTTTACCAAGACGTCACCGTGAACCGGCTCATATAACTATGGGGATTTGGTACAGCGCTTGGAACTAGGAAAATCCCTAACAAAAATTTATACGTCAAGATGAATACATATGTAAGTAAACCGAGCTCAGGAATCTGAGTCCTGAGTACAATAAGTCGATAGTATCGTCTCGACAACGAGACATTCCACTTTCGTATGGGATTTGGTAAAGCGCCTCTATCGTGTGGACTGTCAGCAACTACCTAGCCAAATATTAATCTAAATCTATAATTGAGTTCTTGATATATCTGTTATTAAATTGTTATTTTTAAACATAACTGGCCTACCTTGATATCTAATTTTAGTTAATTCTATATTAATACATAATCATTTTGAATCGGATTATAATGTAACCTGTGAAACTAGTATAATTAGAATTAATTTCTGTACTAGTTCAATAAATAAATCAAAATAAATATACGTCAAAATTCTGAACAATAAATGATGATCTCCTGGCCCTTATTACCCGCCTAGGTATATTCCGACTTCATAATTGTAATATTGAACGCAACAATCTGAGAGTACAGAGACCGATTCATTTGTTCCGACGGAATTACAAAGAATGGCCGAGGAGGGGAAGGATAAAACTAATCGTACATTCTCTATCCTCGCGTAGAGGGCTCAGTTCGAGAGAAGGCGATAAATAAAAAGTTGTGTTTATTCAGACGTGTTGTCCATTATTAAGTAGGTATATTACAATACACCAACAGTAACAATAAAATTAAAATTAAAATAATAAAGTTTATGAAATATGATGAATGCTTGGACGCTCCTCGGTAAAAATCGGGATTTGTTACCCGGGTTTCGATTCCCTGCGTAATGACTTCCCTGGGTTTCGACCATGAATTTGCTTAGAATACAGTTAGTGAAACAAGTGTTTTAGTTTTAAAATAATCAAAAATTTATTACAATAAGTACCTAATGTTAATTTTAACAGATCTTCATCGTTTCCTTTTATTATTACTTATTAGTTAGGTGCTAAAAATCATAGATAAAATCTCTTTGTTAAAATGTACAAAAAAGATCGAAAACTTGCAAAAAAAAGTCAAGAATATAAAGTTTTCTGCGATTAATTGAAGAAACAGAGACATTTTTTAAATTTCAGAGATAGACATTTGAAACCATCTCTGTAACGTAAAAATTTGAATGAAATCGAAATATATCTCTATTTTTCCGAGTTCTAATGTAATTAAACGCGATGATGTGGTGTCATTGTATTTAATCCTCATCAATGACGCTTAATGAAACCGTTGTCTAATAATGCAGATGTATCAAGGTAACCACTGTTAGTAATAACCTATGGGGCTCACAATAACTAGTACACTCTAATCACGGCTATTCTCACAGGCGGACACACAAAGAGCGCTTCTCTTGGAGTCCCGCCACGCCCCGTTCGCCACTGCATATCCATTTCCACATTAGTGTTTTTTTGTTCCACGATTGTTTAAACGGGCGTCTATGTAGTATCCAGTTATTATTGCCAGTATGCTCCCAGTCAATTGTGGAAAAATCTCTTATTGTTGAAGAACAATAACGTACGGTTACAAGCCGCTCTAGTGTTCGCAGAAATGAAATTCTTACCGTACGGATTTTTATTCTATCATGGGACATTATTTTTCATTATTGGATGTATTGTTTGAAAACAAATATTTGTGGAATAAAATGGTATGGTATAAGTGTTCGACTGTGTTTTTAGACGTGCTCCACTTAACAAAAATCTACGTGAAATCACCTCTGAATTTGATTTTCCGCGTACGTCCCACTTTGGTTCGAAGCGAGTGGGACGCACGGAATAAATACTGTTGCCTTGCCAGTTCGATTAATAAAAAAAAAAGATGTAATTAATTATGACAACAAATAATATTCTAATTTATGAATTCAACGCATTCTCAAGTAATTACGCGTTAAAATACAAAGTCGGAGGCATTCAAACAAAAGTTTTAATTCTTAGCATTTATAACCGGAAACAAGCCATGTCGCGAGCGTGTTTGACTTACACATTAGCACGCGGGCTTAAGGGGCGGATAGTCTTCCCCTATACGGGGTTATTCAGCATCTATTAAACTTGAAATTTACCATGCCTTGTGATCTCATGTTGGATTAACTATTTAAATAAATATATATATTATATAAAAATTAACCCCTATTTCTCTTTGGTCCGGCTGTAACTTGAGAACGGCTTTACCGATTTAATTCATCTTTTTTAAAAATGTTTTCTATTACTAAATAGAAGGTTCATACGTAAAAAAAAAAATAGAGCACTGTGCAGGAATTTAGAAAATTTTATTTTTTTATTTTTACTAAAACTTAACGACTGCCTTTAATGTAAAACTTTTTTAATGTAACCTTATCCCTATCAGCGTTATACACATACTCTTTGCACGTTCACGTTTGAAATAACTGTCAGTTGTTTGACTTGAATGACAGGACAACGTCTGTCGGGTCAGCTAGTAAATACATAAATACGACTATTAAATGGCAAAATCTGAGTAAAATTATGAGATTTTGTTAGCTAAATCTCACGAATTCATACCATTTGAAATATGGTTTCCTTATATAAAATTATATGTTAAGACGACAATTGGTATTTTATCTTTCGTTACTGTCAACATATTTTACCTCGTATAAAAAAAATATTACCATCTGTCACCCTGCTCTGTACCCCTAGGGGGATAGTTGGGAAAAAGCTGGAGCAGTCCCCCTTATTGTAACGGTGGTACAAAAACATCTTTAGTGCATGGGAAGTATTAAAATAACTTAATATTTACAAAATTTCTTAGCAAAGTTTAATGTTAACATTTTGGAACAAGTAAAACAAACCCCTTAAGTTAAACACCAGTAAGCGGGTACTTATGTAAAATACGATGGAATTTATTTGACTTTCGCGTAGTTTCGGTGCTAGCTGCGACATGAGCAAGACAAACATGTTAATTTCCACCCCCCACCCCCGCGCCTCGTGACTGCAAATTACTCTGGAGGTGGAGGCACACTCGCTGGTGAGAAATTCTTAAGGGGAATGAAACCTTCTAAGGTATATCAACACAAATTAAGTTTTGGTTAAGGGGGCATGTAACAGCCATTTTTGAAAATAGGATTGGAACAGGATTTTACGTTCATAGGAGTTGGACAGAGCACACCTTTTTGGAAAGGCGAAAGCGCAAAAATCAATATTTTTTTTGCTTTTTATACTATATAGTTGTATCACGAAGGTCTAGAAGACACCTGTTCACTCTTGTCTTGAAGAGACCCACATTGTAATTCTCCGGAAAAACTGAAGCAGACAGCGAGTTCCATTCCTTAGCGGTGCGAATGATGAAGGTGGACGAAAACCGCTTTGTACGAGTGGATGGTATATCCACCTGATAAGAATGGTATTGTGCCGTCCGTCTGCTTATCCTGGAGTGGAAGGATGGAATCAGGTCATGAAGTTCCTGGGAGCATTCTCCAAAATGTATCCTATAAAAGATCGAGAGACAAGCAACCTTGCGGCGGTGATCGAGACTTTGGATCTTAGTCTCTGCAAGGTACTGCTCGTCTATGAGTCTGAAAGCTCTTCGTTCTATCGAATCTAAGGCTGCAAGCTGGTATTTGGCCGAGCCATCTCAAACATGGCAGCAATACTCCAAACCAGACCGGACCTGTGCTTTATAAAGGGATAGAAGCTGTCCCGGTGTGAAATATCGCTTAACCTTGTTAAGGATTCCTAGTAGTAGTTTATTACAAAAAAACTAACAATTACGAAAATCACAACATCTTTACACAAGATCATTAAGAACCCCAGAGAAACTTATAGAGTTGAAATAGCAATCAACTAAATCAAATGGGACAATAAAGGAGTAAGCGAAATGATGACAGAGATGAGTGGAAAGCCGTAGGAGGCCTTTGTCGAAAGACAAACTGGAAAGAAGAAGTGAAACCAAGCGCCGAGACCATCAATAGTAGCTAGTTTAAGATTTTAAGTATTTTTTTTTATATTCTAAACTCTGTTAACCAGCAATAAAGGCTTAAATATTATTATTATTATATATATATTACAAGAAAACAATTAAAAACTGATTAAGAAACTGGCTTAGAGAAACCAAATAATCAGTCACATAACCTGATAACCTACGAATCAAAACATATAAGTCTTTTCAATAGACCGCAGGATTCCTGAGATCACGACCAAATTATGTGCGAAACAGTGCATTTTCGTGATAAATCGTAATTTTTGTGGTTAATGGTTTTTCACATAAGAGGAACCAAAGAAATAATGTTGCACGGTAGGGTTCCTATAAGTACCGGGTAAAACAGGGTAAATAGATACTCCAGGGTGAATAGAAATGGACAAAATACTGGACCAAGACATTACCTTTCTGGTAGCAGGGGAATTATCCTTAGTCTGTGCCTGTTCATCTCTTGGGTCAGTCAGTGGATCTGACCTCTGCAAAAGGACGTTTTTCCTCCAGTATTTCGTCCATTTCTATTAACCGTTTTACGGTACTAAGAACGCGGTCTAGTTTGATTCACAAATCTGCTAAGGTTAAAAAAACGAGAAGAAATAATAATCAATATCATCATAATATCAGCTCATACACGTCCACTGCTAGACATAGGCCATATAAATTTGTTTTCATAGCCATCAATATGTAAAAATTATGGTGTTAACTAATGGTGTCCGACAAAATGTCAATTTTGATATAGTATTACTCGGTGCGACGACGAATAATAAATTAACTCAGAAGCACTTTAAATGTAGAGCGCTTTCCACTAACTTTATTCAAGTTTGTTTTGAGCGAAACGACAGCGCTCTCAGTTGATCGTTTAAAATGAGCTTAAGTCCAATTATACATGAGAGAAGATGTTCGCGACTTTATTATAACTTACTACATTAATTATGACTTAATACATTAATTATGACTTAATATTTATGTAAATATATATGATATAAAAAATTGCAGTAAAACAATTGTTTGGTATAGTATGGGAGCGCCATAAGTGTGAAAACACATGTCATTTAACTTATGATACTGTATTTTAATAATTGGCGTTAATGTGATCTTCACGTAGAATGCCCCCTTTTTAAATAAATAAATACGATAAAAATTTCACCGCAATTTCCTAATACTCTTTTTCAAATCACGCTTCCACATGTTCCGAAATTATATATTCTTTATTTTCTGAGTTTTTTTCATTTATCAGCCTATATCTTTTTTGCTATAATAAGTATTATAATAAATGTTCACCGAAATTCAAGGCAGTTTTACATAAAGTTTATTTATATTCCCTGGAATGTACCTATGCTAGCAAACGCGCTTCGACATTAAGCCCTCTACACAGGCTTTACGTTGGTTTCGACTGGGGACTGTTTTGCGATAGATCAGCCCCCGGCCAAACCCGCCAGTTAAAGTGTGTACAGGGCTTTATATAAAAACTTTCCCGTAAAGCTCACTCTAAATAAAAACAAAACATAAAAATTTAAAAGCTGAACAACGAAAACGCGCATTAGAATATGCGGCAGAAAAAAAATACTCCTCGTATGGAAAACTGGCTTCCGAATTATAAAACTCGTCTTTTCGCACGTTTTCGCTTTCGTCCGGCTAATTAGGGTTAAGGAGGTTGTTCTGTTTCAGGCGTTTTGTTGTTTAAAACGGGTGCCGTTATTGTATCGTTTAAGAGCTGAAATATCGCATGCACCTGCCACGTTCGTCTCTCTGCGTGAAAAGCTAAGACCTTTCTACCGTCCGTCCCAATAAAAGCGGTAAAAGTGCTGTTTGCAGTGCGATGTGTCTTTTGTCTGCGGAGGGAGTGCGGGCTTATTGGGCAGGCGGCACTTTGAAATCGACACGGGACCAGAGAATATAATAATAATACTAATACGGGACGTAACTATTTCAGTGATATTATTTCGTGCGTTCAATTGCAATCTGCTAATTAATGAAATGCACAAAGAGAAATGTTTTGGTGAGCCGGTTTTCCGGCAGTATCAATAATTCTCAGCAACTACTCAGCAGTTACGGACTGTCTTCAGTCCGTACCAATTTTCTGTTTAAACATAAACAAAATAATATTATTTCCATCAGAAACAATCATTTTGTAATACAACAAATTAGCGTTTGCATTGAAACTTTTCATAACATGTATTTCCAAAAAAAAAAAATACTGTCCTTATACTCGTATCGTAATTACCTAGATTTGTGTAACATAGCCAAGTATTTAATAAGACTAGTTTTTTAAGACAAACTTCGTTACAATTTCAATGAATGCTTAAAGGTACACGATATAATATTTAGGGTACTGTATTATTCAAGGATTGCCTACCAGAAGTTAGCTACGGTAACTCGTAAACAAAACACGCTAACTACGATGAAAATTAAATATTAACCGATGGCATATTATAAGAATACTATTACTAATTCATGGCTCGAGGGTTAGTTGGTAGAGTTCGGCCTGTTCTGTGAATTTTCCGGCTACTTTTCGACTACTTTTTGGGGTCTTTCCGTAGATAACAGTTTTGTTTCCGGCTTTTCCGGATTTATTCTTTTGATTCTTCAGAACTTTGTCAAAACATTGTTGTGCTGGAGTATCTAAAATTTCTAAACACGAACATGGCGTGAAATAAGTTGGAACAAACTATTTAGGTAAGTCTGTCACTTTTTCCATCAGATTCGATATCTCTTAGAAATGTTAGTAATACTTTTAATGCGAATTCTATTACTGTTCTTTATAATTAAGTTCAATTCAATAACTAAACGACGGCGCTGAAAAAACATTAATATCTAAATAACTAGATATTCAATGTACTTTCTTCAGAACTAATTTTCTTTGTCAAATAAATATGTCAAAGAAAATTACGATTATAGAACATAAACAAATTTTTACTTGTATTTACAATTGAAACAATTGAGCAACTACAGACTGTTGGAAACAATCTAGATGTAGACATACTGTTATGTAGGTGTGCACACCGTCGAATAAACCAGTGAGCTAATGACTTTCTTTCCGTCAACACCAGTGTCCGTATACAGCACACTGGCGACGAGGATGGGATTCGAACCCACGCATACAAAGCACATTGGATCTATCGTCATTCTTTGTATTTTGCTATGAACTTTAACACTATCACCGGTTTCATTATCGAATGCAGCTCGATCTCGACACACAACACTGATGGTATCTGAACGCACCGGGTTCTAGATTCTAGTTAGTTGGAAACATTCTTCTCGGTTGAAGTTCTTGTTTAATCAAAATGGCCTTCTGTACTTACTATTCTTGACAACACTTTTGAAACTATCATGGTTATTTACTACACTAAAGTTAACGGGATATTTACCATGATTGGAATTTTGAGTTCTCCAATATTTCGGCAAAGTTACATGCGCCATGATCACGGAACACGGCGCATGTAACAGTGCCAAAACTGTAGTAAATAACCATGATAGTTTCAAAAGTGTTGTCAAGAATAGTAAGTACAGAAGGCCATTTTGATTAAACAAGAACTTCAACCGAGAAGAATGTTTCCAACTAACTAGAATCTAGAACCCGGTGCGTTCAGATACCATCAGTGTTGTGTGTCGAGATCGAGCTGCATTCGATAATGAAACCGGTGGTAGTGTTAAAGTTCATAGCAAAATACAAAGAATGACGAAAACTCAAATCATGGTAAATATCCCGTTAACTTTAGTGTTACCATTCTTGGTTTAGTGTTTTTATAAAAATCATATTATTTTTTTAGTTCGGTAGGTGGATTGAGAGGCCTTTGCATAGCAGCGGAAACCCAGGCTAAATAAACAAAATAAAAGTTATGTCCTCCGCCTTGCGCCGTATACCCAATACAGTCGTGAATTAACAACACGGAAGCAGCTTCTCTCCTACATAAATACATACAACCAAAAAAATAAGTCAGGACCTTCTTCTGCAGAGTTTAGGTACATTGACTTAGAACTGTAGATACTTAGGTATGGTTTAAACCTTCGCTTGTTGTAATGTTCAGTATTCATCTACATATGTGTTCGCACAAACGTGGCACAGAAAATACCCGGTTATATTCTGTTATTTCGTAGGCAGCTCTACCCGGGGGGTAGTACCGCCGGTTTTCGTATACATTAATAATTTATTACTTGTATGTTATTTCACGGAATGGCTCCAAAGGTTCGTGCATTGTGAACATTAGAATAGTTATAATGAATAACACAGAACTTTAACTGTGTTCTGAGGAATATAATGATGGATTTCTGTGTTTTATTGCTATTTTGTAAGAGGGTTAAAGTTTTGCTGCGAGAATTAATAATAAATAATGATATTTTGTATTCCGATTTCTTGTAGAAGATTCATGAGTATAATTTTAACGGAGTTACAATCATCGCCGTCATCAAAAAACTAGAAGCTTTGTCTTTTATCAGATAATGGAAATTTAATAAACGTAAAGGAAGAATTAGAAACTTCGCAGCACAAGCGACTGGGTAGACGTCAAAAACGTAAAGAGGAAAGCTTTTGGGGATAACAAGCGCCTGTTTAAAATAGAGATGCAAGAGCTTTATGTTAGGTCTGTTATGTTGAGCAAGAATTGTTGAAAGCCCTTTTGTTTCCGTGTTACATGAGCCGTATAGATCATTTAAACTTTAACTATAACATACTAACGCATAATTCTCAATTACGAATAAATCACAACGTAATTTCAAGAAAGCGCCGGCGTACGCTGCCGTCTAAATTGCAAATTATCTAAGAAAACAACATGAGGTTCTCTCATCGAAACATAACAGCGATTACACACTTGATTGTACTAAATTGATTATAAACAAGGAATGTTGTCGAAATCACACACAATCAGATGTTTTCGTTCAATTTGTAGAATTATTTGACGGCTCGTTCTGCTAAATGTTGGGTTATTATTACTATCCCTATATTTAATATATCTATGGTTTTGCATATTTTAAATTAAATTTCACATATTGGCATTAATAGAAAAGAAAATATTCAACTACCGATAGGCTTTAAGAACTGGCCATCATCTTCTAAAGAACCCTTTAAATAATACTGGAAAGAAAAAAACGCGCTGCGAGGAGGACGCTGAAATCTTTTAGCGGATTTTTTTTCAAATGCTAATTATCTAAAGATGGCCATAAACCTTCTTTCTTGACATAATTTATAACTTTATATTAATTCAGTGTTGACGTAGATAAAGAAAAGTCTATTAACACAAATATGAAAAAATAAGGAAATGGTTTCATGGTTTACCTGGAACGACTTTTGAACTTTTACTTACGAAGAGTACTGTTGCAATATGTTCAGTTGGTTAAAAAGATTAATTAACTATAAACATAGTTTATACCACGCAGACGTGAGTTTTGTAACTTTCGGTAGTAAATTGGTTTTTGTTTTCTTTGGTAAGTAATGATCCTCAAAATTGTCGGATATATAAATTAAGTATTTAATAACGAAAATGTTTTTATGTTTCAATAAAATGTTTATGTCTGGTATAAAAACACACACATTACATTGATAAAGTCTTATAGCTAAATAAGTCAGATGAAATATGTTTATGATAAATGCTATTTTTTCTCAATCAAGTGGGTTATAAGATCCCTTACAATGAGTGCAATAGAAATATAAAAAATAGAGAAAGATGGTGAGATAACGAAAGAAGAATCACAACAGCCTCCCAACAAAAATGATCATGATGACCACGACTGCTCTGACAAGAGTGTTAAGAAGAAGAAGGGGTTACAAGATAACGTTGGTGTTCTTCCAACACAAACTAGGCTCGTAGTTAACCCACATACATTCAAAATGAGCCTATAAGATGATTCATTTTCATTCATCTGAAAGGATTCATCTGAAAGAATTATAATGGTGTTCTGGGTATTTTCTATGTATAATAAAAAAATATCTATCTATGTAATATATTATATTATGTATATCAGTCATCTAGTACCTATAACACAGGCTCTGCTTAGCTTGGGGCTAGATGATGTTGTGTGCACTGACCAACATTATTTATTTATTATATACATACCTAAGCAACTTACCAGTTTATTTTTATTTGCTAGGTTACGTGATAATAACCGACTTTAATACTCCACAATCTCTTACAAAATTTTAAACTAAAGTTTTGGCATTTCCTATTACATTTTCCACACTACCATTACATCTCTAAAGGTGCGTCCAGATTAAGTAACATTTTAATTATCACTAATGACCCGCCCCAGATTTGCACGGGTGCAATGCTCATACCAAATTATACATATAAACCTTCTTCTTAAATTACTCTATCTCTTAAAAAACCGCATCAAAATCCGTTGCATGTTTTTAAAGATAAGCCTACATAGGAACAGACAGACAGGGGGAAGCGATTTTATTTTATACTACGTAGTGATAAGCTATTACAACACGTCCACGTTATTTAAGTTGCTGTTTAATATTGCGTCCTCATTAAGTAACATGTTAATTTTTACACTAGGTACTTATTTAGATTTATTTTTCTGTTCATTAATCAAAAGACTGTGATTTTTTAATGTATCAATTTATCCAAACAAAGGTGTGTAATTTTTTCCCACATACATATGTAGATTACTTTTAGTGGCAAAGTCAGTAAAACCTTTCCATCACAAAAATATATTGTTATTAAATATTTGGTCTAATAATAATTATTTAAAATAACATTATATACGATATTATTTTATTTTAACGTTAAGGTTACTATAGGAGTAGGTTCTATGTTCGGCTGTATGGTTTTTTATGAATGTTTGTCGTTTTCTCTTGGTCAAACTGTGGACCATATAGAGATGTGTCCTTAAAAAATATTTGATATGGATTTCTATTTTTCCCGTAAAACGTTATAAACAGGCTATATATTAAATAATTCGACGTCGGTTTTTAGTTTTTTTAAAAAATAAACAAATTGTAATGAATAGAGTATGGAAATTTAATTTTGCTGAATAAAATTTCTACTTTTTAATCATCTAGTAGGTACCCACAGGAAACTATATACATAACTCTATCTATGTAGTGTATTATGTTAAGTACGAGTATATCAGTTATCTAGTACCCATAACACAAGCTCTGCTTAGCTTGGGGCTAGAGAGTGCTGTGTGAATTGTCCAGCATTATTTATTTATTTAATTCATCCCCAATGGACTAAAAATTAAGGAATTCTCAAAATAAAAAAGATACCCCAAGAGACAATACAATTCATAAGTATCGAAAGCTCTTACATCGGAATACAGCGACAACAGGATTGTCCCCATCTAGCATCATTGTTTACATTCTGATTCCTTTGAACTAGCATGTAGGCCCGAGGAAACGTACTGTAAACAAAACTTTCTCGTAATGTTTAATTAAATTAATCAGTTGATTAGTCGATGGTGGGTTAGGTGTAAACAAACGAGCGGCTTTGATCTAGAGTCGCGTTGTGTATTGTTATATTTGTACCGTACCGACAGACGGCGGCGGCGGCTCCCGTGAGGCGCCTCTTCTAGGGCTGACACAAATCTACAGAACTTTTATACTTCTAAGACAAAAAAGGAAATTGTTAGAGTGCAAGTCTCGATAATTCAAAAGGTAACTTCAAGTCAGACATACATACCTACAGCAGTGAATGGTCCCCATTTCGTAGCGTGCGTGGCATAGCATAGTGTATCGGGGAAAACTGGAATAACCCTAAAATAAATAGGAGTTTATTCATTTAAACCCACAGCTATAATTTATGTTATAAATCAGAATTAAGTCTAATAAATACTCACTTGGTGTTAAACGATGATGTATCAAAAAAGTCACCAAGTTGTTCGTCTTCGATAAACCTACATATTATGTATGTTGTTTATTGGTAATGGTAATACGATGCTATTTTTATGATTGTTGCTATGTTCTTACATGAACTATATTATATATTTTTAAAACTTTATGGAGACAACGTTGAATTTTGTAAGAGTTAGGGAAAATGTATATATTTGATAGTAGATACTAGGTACAAATACAGTATTAATAGGTACCTCTACCTAACCTACCAATCGGCATAGGTTTTCTATTCTCATCATATCACATCAGCCCATACACGTCCACTGCTGGACATAGGCCTCCCCCATACGACGCCACAAATAGCGGTCCTGAGCCGCCTCCATCCATCGACTCCCTGCGACCGCTACAATGTCGTCGGTCCATCGAGTGAATGGTCTCCCATGTAGGGGGGATTTGCGTAATCTATTCTATTTCTATTCTATTATGAGAAATAAACATAAAAAGTTCCTGCACTTATAAAAAGTCGTTTTTTTTAGACAATGTGAAAATTTAATCAGAGTCGTGCACAACCAAATTCTATATGTTTATATAAATTATTGCTCATAAGTTTTCCGACAGTGACGCGTATAAAATACAATCTAAATTCCAGAACGAATAAAAGAATAACAACAAAAGACATTCATTTATCATACACCGCCGCCATTGATATAATGTTAAACAAATGTATTATTAGTCAAGATAAAAGAAAACAGGCGCCAGTATTCTGTGCGCTGTCTCAATCATATAAAAACAGTAGTGGTTTTAACTTGCTTTTATGCTTTCCCGAATTCGAATGTGAATTAGGGTAGTAACCAAAAAATAAAGTTTCTAGAGTTTCTAAAAAAGGATCTAATTCTAAGTTAGGGAACTGGGATCTGCACTGACATCTCGCATGGGAGTGTATTGTGCATTGACCCCTGCCTAACTAGGCCCTGACCAGCCCAGCTCCTTGAAGTATCGGAGCAGGACTTTTGGTGATTGAAAGCTTCGATTCAGTTTTGCTATAAGTGTTGACAGATTTGATGTCTCAATGAGACTCTTCAATCCAGTCCAGTTTTCCGTCTGGCCTCCTCTATGGCCGTGCAGTGTACTAAACGTGTTCCGCAGTCTCTTCTTCTTGGAAGCAGCCACGGCACAGATTGCTGTCTGTGGCTCCAGTCTTGAAAAGGTGTTGGTTCAGTTCACAGTGGCCTGTGATGAAAGGGACCAATACGAACTATATTCCAGTATAACCAATACGAAGTATAATAAATTATATTTATCTTATTATACATACATACATACTATATTATGTTAGTACCTATAGTAACATTTTGACGACATAAGAAGACACGAGAGGGCAACCGCTCTCCGCAACGTAAAAAAGTAAATAAAATTTGAAATAAGCAGAAATGTGACCCTTTTTGACAGAAAAAACAAACAACCTGTTCTTTGAAATGAATAGACTATGTTCCTGTTCTACCTAAAGTTTTATTGAAAGCCATTTTCCTGAAAATGTCACTGGTTAATGTTATTTTGGTAAGAATATAAAATGTAACTATTTAGTTTTCTATACTTACGGACCAAAATAAATAAAGGAATACAAAAAAATTGGATTTTCTCAACTTTTTCATTTAGAAAGTGTTTTTCATGTTTCATTGTTATTAAAATACCTATTTAGTTTTATTTCGGTGCTCTGCACTTAACATCGCGTCCTCATTAAGGAACATTTTAAATAACATGTTAAATATGTAACTATGTATTTATACCATATTTTGATATGTAATTTGGAAGCACCAATCCATTGCGTAGTTTTAAAGATCTAAGCAGGAGGAGGCCTATCTTCAGCAATGGACGTGTACGGGCTGATGATGATATACAGCCTTGGCCAAAAGTATAAAGCACCCTAAAATTTAATGACTTTTTCGTGTTTAAGGTGTAAAATAAAACTAATTTGTTTTCCAAATTACTATATTAACATAAAAATTTATAAATCACTAATATTTAGTTGGCCCACCCTTCGCATTGATCACAGCAGCAATTCTTTGGGGCATGCTGTTTACAAGATTTTTACATTCGGCTGCACTTATGGCGTCCCACTCTTGAAATAAAGCATTTTTTAGCGTTGTTTTGGATGTAATGCTATGCTGTTTGACTTTGCGCTTCATAATACCCCAAAGATGCTCGATAGGGTTCAGATCTGGGGACTGCGCCGGCCAATCTAACAAGACAATACTGTTGTTTCGAAACCAGCGCATGGAGGTCGCTGATTTATGACAAGCAGCATTGTCTTGTTGGAATTTGACGCCATCCAAGTTCGTGTCGCCGAAAATGCGCGTAAGCGAAGGTAATAGAGCGGTTTCGAGTACATTTATGTACTTTTCACTGTTCATACGGCCTTCGCAAACGAACATTTTGCCGACACCATCAGCTGCCATGCAGCCCCAGACCATAATGCTACCTCCCCCGTGTTTAACAGTGGAAACCACGCAATCTGGATGATATTCCTCGCCGACGCGCCGCCTCACGAAGGTTACACCCGCAGTTCCGAATAGCTGTAACAATTGAAAAAAGTAGAGCTTAAATGTGTGCTCATTATTTTTATGAAAGTCAACTAAAATAATAGTAATCAGTGTTATCGTTTTTATGAAATGGTATAAAAGCTTACCTCAAAGTTTGATTCATCGGACCACACAACATTTGACCAATCCTCCTCCGTGAAGTGTTGGTATCGTAGAGCCCATTCTAAGCGATTTTTTTTGTTATTTTCCGAGAGCCACGGCTTCTTAGTTGCTTTACACCCCTTTAAACCCGCATCTCCAAGCCTTCTTCTTGCCGTTCGAGCACTAATAGGGTATCCACTTTCTTCGGATAGGGCGGCAGCGAGCTCAGAAGAAGTTTTTTTGCGATCCTTCAGAGACTCGCGGATGAGTTTTCTGTCCTGGCGCTCAGTAGTCACGCGTTTTCTGCCACTCCGTCTTTTATTTGCGTGGGAACCAGTCTCCGCAAACCGTTTAATAGCAGATTGCACTGCGTACCGCGAACTTTTCACGAGTTTGGCAATTTCTACTTGGGTCTTTCCTTGTTCATGTAACAACTGAATTTTAATACGTTTTGCGTAGCACAGTTCACTTGTTTTTGGCATTTTCGAAAAAAAGTAATGTTAATTTCACTATTAAATCACACACGGAAGCTTCCTTACGCTACGAATAATAAATGAAGACTGATTCGTATTTTTGAATTTTTTGTGTAAAATACCCATAATTTGAGTTTAGCTCACCAGATGTTTTATGGCCCATAGAAAAAGGTTATCTATTGTTTTAATAATCGTTTGAGGGCACCGGCTTGCCCTTTGTTCAAAACATTGCTATTTTTTAAATGTCTTTTGAGATATGTATGTTTTAGAGGAGTGCTTTATACTTTTGGCCAAGGCTGTATATATAGGAACAGACAGCGGGAAGCGACTTTGTTGTATACTATGTAATGTAGTGATAATGCTGAACTATTCACACAGCTTCATCTAGCTCAAAAGTAAGCAGAGCAAATATAAGGTACTAAATTACTGATATACTTACTCGTACTAATTACAAACATATAATTAAAGTTTATTTATCGGGTATTTATCGCGTACCTTTTGATATA
The DNA here is from genome assembly GCA_947859395.1 of Eupithecia insigniata. Taxonomy (NCBI): domain Eukaryota; kingdom Metazoa; phylum Arthropoda; class Insecta; order Lepidoptera; family Geometridae; genus Eupithecia; species Eupithecia insigniata. The sequence continues at coordinate 18,194,114 of OX401993.1, forward strand.
TTTTCCCCCTACGAAACGTAGCGGGAAAATATATCAAAAGGTACGCGATAAATACCCGATAAATAATCTTTAATAATGTCAACAAATCGCGAAAGTTTAAAAAGTTTGATTACAAACATATAGTTATTTTTTGAGTACTAGGTAGGAATCACGGAAGAGGATATTTGTAGATTTTTGCTATTATAACATATTTTTGGTGTACCTATAAAACAACTGGGAAAACTTTTGTCTCATTAACCTTGCGCACAGAACAACAGCACAAGACAACTGGGAATATGCGGATCGTACAAAAAAATACCCGAAGAATTCCGAGGTGGGAATCAAACCCACAACCTACTGCGTCATAGGTAAGCCTTAAGATTTCTTAAAGGTTGTTTTGCTAGATATATTTGCATAAGTCTGTGTGTATACGCAAATTATAAGGTAACATTGTTAGATATTAATTCTCTGGTAGCTATTAGCGACCACTGGCCTATGTTGAAGATAGCCATTGACTTGTCAACTCCTTTATATTATTATTTAGTTTCATAAGCCTGAACGTAGTTGATTTCAGTTATTACATGTGCCATAAACGTTAAGTATCTACATATGTTTCTTTCATAATAGTAGATTGTTTTATAAGGGACTAAACCATCCCATTATATACGAGGTTGTTATACGAGGATGACAAGACCGAGTTATAATGGGTGGTTTTGGCCCGAGTAAAACACTCTACTTTTCACTTCGATTGCGAGAAAATAAAACAATTCAAAATTAGACAATTTTCAGAAATTTTATTAAAAATTAAATGTGCAGTTAGAGATTTTGAATGTTTAGTGATATGTTTTTCCCGGGCAATTTTATTTCGGTTCTCTGTGATTGGGATGTGATAATATTTTAAGTTGATTGTTGTGGAGTAAAAGTTGGAGAGACTCGACTCATGCTTGAGTTTCCTGCATTATTAAGATCTGAGTACGGCTTCAGCTGAGTTGACATATTCATCCAATCCCGCGATGTAGATGCTTGGGGTTCTGTAATGTTTGGTAGAATATTGATTCCTTCCGTAATCCGCTGCGTGACGTGATACTTGTTTTGTATAGAGTCCTCTATATAACCTTCAGCCACTTGATCGGACCTCCATCCACCGTGCCGTTTTAATGTCGTATTATATTCGCACCAGAGTCCGCCAACAGAGTCGCGGATGTTCTGCGGAAACAATGGCCCGTGTAGAGTTCCGGATTTGTTAAATTTAGATAAGTGGCAATATCTTTATGTTACCAAATTTATTTTTGCCTATGACTTGCCTTATGCATTTACCATTTTGATAATTTAGAAAAAATCTTCTCGTTAAAACATTATTGGGACGTAACTCTGATAGGCTTTAACTATATTAAGGTATTCTCCACTGATGACAAATTTACGCTCTTTGTTTGTTTTCGTGTTCGGCAAACTCACAGCTTGTAGGTTTGTATCCGTTTCTACGTCTTCTAGCGTTATATTGGCAAGCTCTATTCCTCTGCATGCACCGCTGATTCCATAAATTAAAGCCACCTGTTTAACAAAAAAATGTGTTAATAATCGTAATAACCTAGGTACATAATTTAGGTATGTAGGTAGGTATCTATTTATTTAGTTTGAGTAGAGTACATAAGTAGGTTACCTTTGTTGCCAAGTATTGTCTATTTGGAGCGTTATTTAAAAATGTTCGAAACATTTTTTTTCTTGTGTCGTCAAGACTTTAGATTTTTTTGCCTTGTATCCAGTGGAAAATTTCTTCAGTAAAGCCGTTAAATTTACATATTTTTTAATATCGATGTCGTGTTTCGTTTGTAAGGTCATTCTTAACATTGAATATGTGCTCCAAAGAGTCGACGATTTGAATTTTTTCGATAATTCATCAAAATAAGTGAGAAAAACACCTTCTGTAAAAGAATCCACAGGTTTCTCATCTCTCCATTTCATAAAATTTTCGTAACTCTTTAAAAATTTTCAAAGTGATTTTGTCGGCAACAGATTCGTAATTATTTCTTTGCCCTTTTCTTCCATTTGCATATTAGCATCTTCACTATCACTTGATGACATTTTTCACGTTCACAATTTGGAAGTAAAAGTCAGGAAGTTAAACGTAAAAGTTTGTGATTTGGAATGAAGAAAATTCTAGAGATTTAGCGCCAATACCATCTTTTTTTTAAATCTCTGTTTAACCCGCAACGAAACAGTTCGCATTCTACCGTGAAGGGAAGAATCAACCTTCATAAAACATCACCAAAACGGTTCTATTTTCAAAAAAAAAAGATTAATGGGGCACCAAGAAGTCTAGTTTTTATGTAAGAGAACGAATGCTTTGTACGGGCTGATGATTTTAGACAAAAATTAAAAAGAAAAAATACTTTTTAGCCCGAGGTATTAAACTCGAGTTTTAGGCCGGCTAAGCTACACTATTATGATACACTTTTTGAGCAAGAGAAGTGAAAAGACATTTGTGTATGCATCATTATTTGCATAGGTTTAGTGAATAAATACATAATGTTATTTTGATATGAATATGGCACAAAATTTATTGCCTGCAGGGAGGTACTCATATTTTGGAAACATTTCGAGAATCTTTTGATTAAGAACTAAAGGAAATTAAATCTAATGACTAAGATAATGAAAATGCGTCTTGGCGATTTGGAGCAAATGTTTATTCTGAATTTACAGGCACGGATGTAGAACCGAAATAATAGCGCCGAGAAAGCACTTAAATTCTAAATAAAAACAATGGGGCCGTTATCAGTATAACTAGAGTATAGGCTTATTACAAAGTAAAGAAAAGTGTCCCTCCATAACTAGGTAGCACTGCCACAAACTTAATAAGTCTTAAAAACAAAACCCCCTCGCCCAATGATTAGCAGCAGCATGAAAGCATAAAGCTGGTGTTATGTGACAGCAGGGCACCACAACGAACTTGAATCAATCAGCTCTTATAACAGAACGTATTAATCTTAAACTTAATAAGGCAAAAAAGTTTTTGATTACGCTCGGCTAGCTGCGCGAAATTCCAACGACTTATTGTTCCTCCGATTATGCCATATTTATAACTCGATCCCCCTATCCCCCCGCACTACAGAGTTCATTGTGCTCAACTAATTTTGTAATATTTGCTGCTTTCAATCACACGATCACACTTTGAGTTTATGCGAAGTTATTATAGGATTTAGTAGGTATTGTTATGAACACCCAAAGAATGCTCCTAGTCTTAAAAATTATTGAAGTGACGAGCATACTTGTAGTAGATTACCAATTCAGCCTGTTGACACCAACTGCAGGGTCTTCCGGTCCACGATGAAATTCATCTGGATTACCAGATGAGGAAGATATTATCAATATCTAGCAAAGCATTAGCTTGAAAACTCGAAGAAATTTTAACTGTAGTTACGAATAAGTGTATGAAACGTTTGTGACGAACCGAAAAAACTCATGGTCTCTAAGAATATACCAAGATAGCATGAAGGTAGTCGAGACCGATTTGCAGTTTTATCTACAATTCCAAATCAGAATATAATTTTATGCAACATCATAACTTTCGAATCTTACAAGAACTCATTTTCCCATCAGTGGTAGCACTAAGTGGGGTCAACCGCGCGTAAAATTGCCGGAGAAATGTTCAAAAATTGTAAAAACATCCTACAATGCAAATGCGATAGACAATGATGTTTGCTAAGCAAGCGAATCCTATTGCACTGCACTACAGATAGGGGCCGCTTCAGAAAATGATTGCAATAGAGGTACCTACTCACAAATGATTCGCCTGGCCTTTGGTGCTTTTAGATAGTATAGCTACTACACTCTAGTTGGTTAGAGTATAAACAAATTACGCTCCTGTCGCAACCAGGGTTGCAGGACATAAACAAATTACGAACATGGGCGACAGGAAGTCGCTTGACCGAGTCACCAGTCAAATAACTCGATAACTCTGTTATAAAACCATTTTCGTTTAACAACGCATCGTTGAAAATATAGAAAAAGCGCTTATATTGCTTTCGTAAATACATACAAATAATACTAAGAGATATAACGCAATACTGTGATTCCTTGTGGCGAAACTAAGTTGCCAAACTGATTTGACGACGAGGAATAGTTTTTTCTTATGGTCACACTGTTGCTTCATAGTGGGTTAAATTGGATACATGGACGGTCAGAGTCGGTATTGCAGTCTCAGGAGCATTATCATCATCTGTAACCCGACTTCACGCACAGCTGGGTACAGGCCTCCAAACTAACACGGTCCTGCGTCGATCCTATTCAGTTATGCTCTGCGACGCTATCATCTGCTCGTCTTCCTGCGGGAGAATATGAAACAGAATTTCCTATAAAGTAATGTTATTGTGGCTCCATACCGCAATGAGCCTTACCGCACTAGACTATATTAACACAAAAATAACATATCTCTACCCCCAATTATCACTTGTGTCCTATTGTTTCAAAATAACTGATGAATAAGCCGGAAAGACCTCTGCATTCACTGCATTTTTATGTTGCAGAAGTACTGTACTCTACAGAAACATTCCGTTGTTGAAGGGTGTTCCGGTATTTCGAACGGTGCTCGAACAGAATTAGCTTAATACCGAAAGGCAAGGATTTTCACGCAGTCAAAAAGCATTCGGATTTCCACAACGTTAAAAAGCGTCGGAATTTCCACTTAATCAAAAATCTATTTGACCCATTGTCCCCAAACTATCTCTCCGAATTATTCTCTCTACACACCTATGCGCACTGTACGGCCCTTGATGCGAAGCAGCTGTTGACTTCTGACTTCTGCAATTACCTTTAAAAAATACACAGTCGCAGTCTGAAATCAGGAAATAGGCGGTGTCACACCCTCATGCTTCGGAAAGCTCGTTAAGCTGTTGGTCCTGCGCCTAACCTCTCCCCGGTCGTGCCGTTCTACCATCCCGTCGGATTATATGAGAGTGAGGGAATAGAGAGTGTACCTGCGTTTTTGCAGACATTTTGTGCACTATAATATGTCCTGCATACATGGCTAGTCTTCGTTGAGAATGGACACCGTGACCGTAAATCGGCTAGGAGGCTAGGAGTTGATGATGAACATCAACATTTACCAGAGTAACATCCAGGGTAACAGGATTTTAGGTAATTCGCCTTTGAAAGGCCTTTATTCTATAATCTGGCCCCAGAATAAAAAATAGAATATCATCATCATCATCATCAGCCTATACACGTCCACTGCTGGACATAGGCCTCCCCCGTACCACGCCAGAAATAGCGGTCCTGAGCCGCCTCCATACATCGACTCCCTGCGACCGCTACGATGTCGTCGGTCCATCCGAGTGGATGGTCTCCCATGTAGGGGGGGAAAAAGAATATGTATAAAATAATTAATAAGCTTTGTAACACTTTTAAATTCTTAAAACCTGAAAGCTTGTCAAGCAAGCCATGTCAAGCTTTCATTCAGATTTGCCTCACTAAGGTAAAATTTTACAAACAAGCTATAAATTGAAAAATATATAATATGGCGTGTCTTAAAAAACGATAAACTGACTTCAAATTCCTTTACTTTTACACTTATTTTAAGTTTTGAGGGATTAGTACTAATCCCCTGGGGAAAAAAATATTATGGGAACCCTTCGGGATAATTTTCTATACAATAGTGAAATAATTCGAACATCAAAAGATATTGCGTAATATATGTACATACAAATAAAAAAACAGACGAATTGAGAACCTCCTAGCCTAAAGTCATCGATCTATGTTTGAGTAAAGATTTTCTATGGCAGAAGCTTTACTCAAGATCTATGACTGAGCATCTATTATCGATTTAAGTAAAGTGGGTATTTGGTTCATTGTCTTGATATCAACAATTTGTATGTACCAAGCACCTATACTACATAGTGTGAAATAGTACGTTACAACATAAATACCACTTGAAATTGTATTAAAATTGTAATTTTAAGAATTTGCTCTTTGCTAAGTGTACATTTATTGTATTTACGGAAAGAAAGAATTTTTTATTTGATTTGATTTAATTCAGGAGAATCAAAGCAAGGAAAAAATATTTCGGTGAGACTTTACGTTACTTTTCAATGGAAAACTAACGCGAGCGTCATAACTTCAGTTTCCAATCTCCTCCAAAAACCTACGTACCCGCAAATAAACTGAGCTCTGCATGGACCTCTGCATGCAAGCTTTAAAAAAACGGTCCTTAGAGCTCCATACAAGCACGCCTATACTTGAATGACGTTTATCCCATAGAAAAGAGTTACTCAAGCATAGATCGATAAGAACCAATAAACAAAGGTCAATCAAAATCGAGACAATTACTTTTAAGAAACAACTCATTTGCTTGTAAAACTCTATTTTCGTGTAATTTCTTCGAGTCATGCGTGGTTGCAACTGATGTTAAAAACTTCGCTACCAGAAGATGCTTGGAATTGTTCTAGCGATTGCAAATTGTTCGTATTGTGTGCTATTTGCCATAACACGAGGTCGTTTCACTATCGGCATAAACGTTTCCTGTAGAAGAAAGGTGCTATTCGTACACCACCTACATACTTAGTAGGTACACTCGGAATCGGAGCATAATATGTATAGTATACTTTGGAAGGTTATTTGTATGAGAATTCGTTTGAGTTGAGGTCGTTACATTGCTAGTGTTAGATTCTAAGGGTTATGTTAAGACGAAGAGTCTCAACATGATAGGTTATTGGTGTGGGATAATTATTTATTACTAGCTGCTGCCTGCGCCTTCGCCCGCTTTTTATTGGGACAAAAAATAGCCTATATGTTATTCCAGGTCCCAAACTATACCCATACCAAATTTCAGCTTAATCGGTTCAGTAGTTTTTGCCTGAAAGAGTAACAAATATCCATACAAACTTTCACATAATATTAGTAGGACTTTCAGATGTTAGAAGTTTTTGGTACCATCATGTTATCCGGTCAGACGTCTTTTTACAAAAGGCTTTTAAAAAAGCTGTACATTATATTAATTATTAATTAGATAACCGAGTAGGTTTAAAAGCGGAAACCCGTAATTGAGGATTCTCACCGCGGCTCGATTTGTTTCGCTTTCTAATTGACATTTATTGACGGATTGTCACTTTTGATTTAGAATACATTATTATTTATTACACTTGTATGAAAAAGGAATTAGGTACCTTTGTTACTTTGGATATAGGTGGTCAATATCGGGAAATACCTGCCTACTGCTGTAAATGCTTCGATTTTCACATTTTTTCAGTTCCTACATCAATCACGGAGAATGTTCCTTATCCAAGAGTGCAGTATACATTTTATAGAAGGTATCGTACCAAGTGAGAGAAACTTTAATAAGATTCTAAAAAAATTAAATATATTTTGGTTTTAATCCCAGTCAATATATCGGGCGCTTATTTAAAGGGTCCAGAAGCTATAGTTATACAATTTTTTAGTTTTTTGAAACATAACGGCAATTAGTTTAAGTTTTGGTCCCGCATCAAAAGCTCACCTAATAATATGTCCTCTTTATGAAAAGTTTAATAATTAGTGAGGTAACTCATGCTAGGTATTGCACTTTTCATAAGGAGGGCAGTAGTATTTTAGCAATTAATAAGTTTTTTGACTAAGATATCAATGCCATCAAAAGCAAGTACCCAATTGCCCACTGTTGCATCCACCAAAACTGATTGAGCTACAACCAACATACTTGGCAGCGAATAATGATCGCAGAGAAGACATTGTTCAAGTTTTTTTTTTTTAGTATGTAGATCTTCGTTTGACCCGAATCTCACCTGATGGAAAGTGATGATGTGGCCGGACAGTCTTGGACAATAGAAGCTATTCTTTGGAAAAGTCTTTAGAAATGTTCAAGAGAGTTTCAAGATCTTCTTCTCTGTCGTGTTCTTCATTGCTCAAGGTCGTGTCCGTCCTGGAAAGCTTTCAGGGCACTTATGAATCGCTTCCATACTGCTCTGTCTTCGGCCTGTCTCAGGGCTGTAGACAAAGTGAGTCCCGTTGTTGCCTTTATTTGGTCAGACCAGCAGCGGGTTGGTGAGCGCCTTCTTGGTCTCTTCCCCAAACAAGAGAGTATATGTCATCATAAACAGTTATATTCTTTGAAAGATAATCGGTCGATCAGAAGATATCTATCGGTAAACTTGATGAATTTATTATTATAAATTATAATCGCTATATTTAGCGAAAGTTTTGACAAAACTATAGTTAAAATGTTACTGTCCAAATATATTTTATAGCTATTATGTTTATTTTAAAAAATAGACCAGTATAAGTCTCGCTAGGTGATAAAATTTTCATGAATGACAGAGATATGTACATGCAAAAATAAATGAAATTAAGAGATAAGTTGAGGCAAACCTAGTTACTTTGGATCTTGTAAAATCATAAGGCAAATCTCCATTTCATGAAATATGTACCCATTCAATGAAATTATTTTCTTTTTGGTAGTTCGACTGACAATGAAATAATTATGTCTTAATGGTTTACCGATCGATTTTTTATGTCAATCGATTTTGTTCAGAAGAAGTTGTAATCGATTTTGTTGTTGTTGCTCAGCTTTACTAACTTTTGAGACTTTACTCAGGTCTCGTCACCATGACTTTATTTTTGAATATTCAATGGAATAAAATAGTATTTATTATATTTGTTGTTTTATTTGTTACTTGCTTCTGCCCGCGGCATTACACGCGTTTTTCCGTGGTAAAATAAGATAAATTGAGTTATTGTGGTAAAATATAATTTTTATACTGTTTTTAATACTTTTTGATGAAAAAAACTATCTAAAATAATATTCGTTACATACTTTGTCGACTCGATAAAAATCGAATCTGTAGGACCTATATCCCACAGATATGATACTAGCTATATCCCCATATTTTTCGAGTCGGCAGATACGCATCGCAATCTGTCAAAAGTACGTGTATCATCATCATCATCATACCAGCCCATACACGTCCACTGCTGGACATAGGCCTCCCCCATACGACGCCACAAATAGCGTCCTAGTAAAAAGTAACTGTATCCATGAATATTTCATTCTGTCATTCAGTCTTCATTCTCTTACCTGTCAACATTAAGGAACTTCAAGCAACTTAACAAACACTCTGCTTAGCTTGGGACTAGATGATGTTGTGTGGATTGTCCAGCATTTTTTATTTGTTTAATATTCGTGCATATACCAAACAGAATATAAATTCGTGGACGGGGTATAGCTCATGTAGGGACTTTATAGTGACAATACCGATACAGTTAGACGAAAATCATGACCAGTGAGCCACGTATACCCTGTCCATTACCTACCAGTCATCCGTGAGCGAAATACAAGCGCACGATGTAAACAATTTCAATCCAATTGAATAAATGCTACCGAACAATGAATGGTTTGATCACGAAAAAATCATCTTACAAGGTGGTCGTGAGGCTATTCCACGGTAGTCGTGTGTTGTACCCAGAGGGTATATATATATACATAATGTATGTATAAATACAATACCTACGGGTTTACGATCTATACTAATATTTTCGAAAGTCAGCTGCGAGTTCTTACTATATGTTTTCGAAGTACATATTAGTCAAATTCGAGAATAAATCTCTCTGTTCAGTCTATCACATATTCACGATTATATAGCTATATTTCGTATGATGAAACGAAGAAAGATGATATGATATGAATAGAATAGATGATAGAATAGAAATACCCTTTATTGCACACCAAGAGAAAAACAAAACAGGAAAACACAAACAGTTACACAATAGCGCTTTCTTCCAGGCAACCTTTGGATGGACACTATCATAGAAATTAGGTACCTCACTATGCTAGTATAAATAAATAATGGCTCTTAACAAACTTTTGCAAGGAGATAAATGCTATCCCCGAGAAGGACAGGGTACTTTTAACCGTGAAAAAAGCATGCGTATACGCAGGAAGCAGCTAGTTTATTTATTATCATCTCGTTCGTATAAAGCCTATATGCCTGTCTTCAAGACTAAACGGTGGTATCACAGACCTTTATATTGAAAAACCAGGAGAAAGATTATATCCTTGGGAAGGAAATAGTTAGGGTACGAAACCGGACCAGCTAGTTTTTGCAAGTACCTACCTATTCTTATGGAGAAAATTGAGAACCCGAAGCTTCTAGCTGGCGAGAGACAGCTTAGAATCGAGATGCCTGGAGAAATCTTTTGCGTTTAGAGGTCAATATCTACTTTGGGTCTCTGCGACCGAAAACCAAGTTTGGTCGTACCTATTTGTCAAATGAGATTAATATACCTGTAGTCCACCCAAGCATTCGTTTATTTGGTAATTTTATTTGCTTTATTTCTTTGCACGCTTTTTACCGGGATTTAAAGATGATTCATCCATTAAAAAGTGTAAAAGTAGAGTTCACCACAGCACTGTATTAGTCTGTCGCGAGACATGTGTTCCCCTTGCCTTTTCTACCCTTGCCAATTTATTTTGCGTTAGGAACCGTTCAGCCGTTTGGGCGTGAAATGATGACAGACACAGAGACAGATAGTGCTGTGGTGAACTCTTATTTGACATTAGATAATTCATCTTGGATAGTCTTCTTTACATAGTTTGGCGGTTCACTTAATATCGAAACTCTCATTATCTTTATATATTACGAAGCGACATATTCATATAGGTTCTTCAAGGCAAGTGCGAATGAACACTAAGTCCAGTTACCACGAAACAGAAAAAGCTAATGCCACTAAAGCACAGTCGTAAATACTTACCCCCTTATTCATAATAGTCCGCTAACTTAAAGCATTGCTAAGTGTCACTGTCTTCTTCTATTGACATAAGTCAGAGTGAGAAATAACACTGCTTAGTAGCTGTTTTAAGTTAGCAGACCATTATGAATAAGGGGGTTAGAGATTAGCATCACTATTAAAGAAAACAGTATCTATCAAATACTGCATTCTTTCTTTTAGTAGCTTGTCAACATTTAAGGAAATTAATAGGCGTGCGTGTATCATACATAATTGAATAAAATCATGGACGTACTATACGGCAACTTAAAACAACTTTTTAGTATTGCATTGTTTCTAAACATTCGCAAATGGGATCTGTTATATTTACAGAACATTTACTTTGTAATAACAAATAACAATGTTATTGGACTATTACTGCGATAATTACAAGGACTGTAACGATGATAATGTATCGAGCGAAGTGTGATCTCGGTTGTGTTGAATAAAAGCACAAGTAAAAGCGCTTTTATGAGTCAGTTCTCTGCTTTTTTCATATAAAAAATGTGTGATACTTACTATATCCTGGAACTAGTACTAAATAAAGAGATATATAGTAGATAACTATTTTTTGTAGGCGACCTAATCGTATCGTGATCTCTTCCAGAGAAACTTGGGATGGACTAAAATAATTGATATTTAACTAAATTGCTTAGCTAACTTGAAATCGTCAAGTTATAGTCGTTGGTATGCGCTTTTGTGTGTTTTGTTTGATCCAGTCTAATAATACCAATTCTAATAATAAAAAAGCCAGCAAATCGTGAGGACGAATCTTTTCGTCACAAAATCGAAACAAAATCCAAAAAAATCTCAACGAAAACTCTTTAAAATAGCCGAAAAGTTTTTCAGGGTTAAAAAGCCGCCAAGCTTAGCCCTTAGTTCCATCTATCCCCAGCTTCCATATGACAAACGTCGTACCGAACACCATGTACCAGTACATTAGTAATAAGCTATTATTAAAATAACTTGTAGTTTGGTAGTGAGTGCTTCCCCTTACAAGAATTACTAATAGTTATTGCACAAGTCTTGAGTATTCGTCTTAAATAAAACAGACAAATATTATATTTACAGCATTAGGACACTATAGCAAGATCCAAGTTCGCAGCGGACTACTAGTTAATAACATTTTACTTAGTATATTGCAATTAATGTTTATACAGTTTGTTATGACCATTGTTTAGCTAGTTTTCTGTATCCATTTATATTAATTTACTCCGTTATACAGTGCCCATCATATCTAACGTGTCTGCTAACATCTACTAACGGTAATTTGAATAAGTATAAATACCTACGTAACGCAAACCCGTATAAAACTCAAAGTTACTCATATTAACATACATCCATTCCAACAAATTATATGTATATTTCTGCATACGAAACACAAGGCTATATTTTATAAAATATACAACAGTTTAAATGATAATTTATACTCCATTGTTATTCATTGATGTTATTATATGTATATTTTGCCATTGTTTCAAATCAGAGCATATTTCATGCATTTAATGTTTAATTCTGAGGCACATTGGGTGCTAAGCGATAAATAAAATATATCAAAACTTTATGCACGGTATCACGGATTTGAATAGGCACTCTTAAAAAAAAAGTAAAATAGATTATAAATATTTAAATCAATTTAAATATTTACAAATAAAATAGAAGGAAGCATATATTTATGTAACACAACCATTGAAATATTTTACTGTCTCCAGCAATTGAACCAGCCTGATTTCCATTCCAAAAACAATAAAATGGCACAGAGCACTATGCAACCCTTTTAAACCTTAATATAAAGTTTGGTAAAGCGCCTTTGTTAGCTAAATTAATAAACGTATTTGTTAAAACTCGTATACGATTAAAGTCATCACAAACGATCTTATTACAGTCTTTTTTTCTGACTGTAGCTTTGGTGTAACAGCGGTCAAAATAGACCTAGTATAGGGTATCTCTATATATCTCTGGAATACTATTGTGGATATGACGTATCTGTAGAGGTTCTTTGGGGACACATTATCATCAACAGCCTATATTAGTCCATTACTAGAGAAAGGCTTACCCCTAATGAGCGCCAGAAGAAGAATACAGGCGTCTTCTTTCTTGGGGAGACGTAATAATAAAAACACTAAGATAGAAATGGTGTGTCTAAATCGCATGCGACATGTATCTAAATCGCATTAAATTTAGATAGGCTAAATAAACATGTATTAGATACATAAGTTATATATACTATATAAATGTGCTAGTGGTTTCACTTCTTTTATTTCAGTTGAAGTGAAGAGAATATCAATAACACCTTATTTCTTATTTGATAATAATAACTATATTTATAGTATAAAATTTGACTTGTCTAAGTGCTTATTTAGTAAGCCTAAAAAATAAAGTTATTGATTCTGATTCTGGTGTTAGTGTTTTAATACGAGCACGATTTAAACTTTATATACGAGCATTTTATTTATACAGGTAAGTATATTATATATACACTTGGTATATTTTTTTAATAAATCGTAGCTTGTTATATCTGTCGATGGTATACAGGTCTCTCTGAGCTTATTGTTTCGCTTGCTTGTGAAAAGAGCCACACATCCGTAAGTATCTTACACACACATTTGTAGTAACTTTTGAGTCAGACCGTTCATAATTTACATTAAAAATGCGTGTAAATATCTATTCTACGTCAAAACTGTAGAAAAATTTAAGTGTGGTTAATATTACTTACCATTTTTCCATTAAAATGACTGCTATTAAAAAGTAAAGTTACTTAATTTCTGCGTGATAAATTGCCTATAGTTTTTACTCAAAATAATTATGCCCATCCCACTAAAATCACAGCATTGGTAGGATACCAAACCTATTTTAAACGCGATAGTCTGTGAAGATGTGAATATGTGAAATATTTAGGTGAAGATAGCGCCAAAACTATTGAATGCGCTTAGATTTTGCATGCATAAAGTACTAGAGATTAGTAGACCTAGGCTTTTCAGCCCTGAAATGCATTCGAATCCCGTCCCGGGCTAAATCCAAATAATTATAAAAAGCCGAAGCTTGTGAAGATGTGTAGACGTTCGGCTAAAGCAACGCGAAAATGCGAATTTGTATCTGCCTGAAATTTTACATGGATGTACATATGTACATTGAAAACCAAACCTACTATCCTTTTTAGCATAAAATGTTTGAGAAGCGGGCTGGCTATGGTTATACCTACTTTTACCACATGTATTTTAAAACAAAACTTCAGCATCAAAATTCATACCTGTAAGCTGAGTATGAACTGCCATACAGTTTACTACAAAGTTTGCGTAACTTTATTTTCTATGGAATTCCTGAACAGCGCTCCAAGCGGGAAGTTTTGAAAATAGGAATTCCATAGAAAATAAAGTTACGCAAACTTTGTAGTAAACAGTATGGCAGTTCACACTCAGCATACTGGTCTATACGTTTTCACTTTTTCTATGGTTTTATGATGACGAACCAAATGCTTTGTTCGTAATACTTTGCGTTCGGTAATATTTTGCATCTAATCTGTACCAAACATTTTATATTGTACATCTGACGTGGCTTCGCACGCTCTTTTAGAATAAAAAGTCTAAAATATGTTATACCATGTCCAGATATTTACATGTGCCAAAGTTCAGTCCGATCCATTCAGTATATTCGGCGTTGTCTTTGGCCAAACATCTTCATTAAGGCACAAACTTTTGGCTTGATAGTATTAGTAAGATAATTAAACCCGGAAGTAAAAATCAACGGCTCCTTAGAAGGTGACTATTTTGGCCTTTATGTCTCATATATTACATCATGTATGAAATGGCATCTGGTGGCACTTACTAATATAACTTTGTAGAAAGCTTCACACCGCTTAATTTTCATTTGAATAAAATACTTTTATGGATGTCCAAACCAATTATTAAAGGAAATAAAGCAATTAACTTGTAAGGACAACTCAATTACTTTTAAAACTGTTACATAAAGAAGTAGATCGTAATTGTAGTCGGAATAACAGGTGTTTTAGCCTTATAATTGCGTTTTCTATGAAAAATACTGATTTTTTGAGCAGTTTGGTAGCTAAATATCACGTAAGCGGCGGTTTACTTAGAGATTAAAAAACATTAATACTTAATAATATAACTAAGGCAACTTTTTCTTTTATTTTGTAACATAGAAGGCCATAGGTATTCAATTATAATTTTCTATTCACGTTTCAGGAATCAAGGCCAATAAACCGTCCAACTTTGCCCTTATACAGCACAATAAATATCCCAGCCGGGATATTTCTACACGCATATTTTAAAGCACAGGAAACGGCGCACAATAAAAATACAACACCAAAAAAGAATAAGAAAATAAGACCCGTTATAAATTAATACTCGCAAGTAACCGGAGTAAGTATTAGCCCTCGCTACAACGAAAAGAAACATATTGGATTACTGCAAACGATAAATAAAGTCTCGAAAATAATGTTTATATGTAAATATGGGGTATTGTTAGAGTAACGAGTCTTGCTAAATCACAGTATGAAGTTGATTTATATCTTTACGGTTCGCCTGGCTTCATGGGAGGCCTATAAAAACCTTTCGGTAACTCAGTACACCGTACACCTCGGAGCCATTCTGCCCTCGCCAGCCGGCCGCGACACACTCGCACAATTCCTACTCCTTTGTGCTTAATTGCTCACTTTATGACTTCACAATATACGCAGAACAGCTACCTATATACTCGTAGCAGCAAAATTATGAAACTATAACGCCTTTTGTATGGATCCGTGAATCGGAACATCGCCGCTGCTGAGGAGAAATTTAGGTGCATAATTATACTCCCAGTGCGTGGAACCTGATGGAAACCTTAGAACGGAAGCGTTCTTATTACACTAACAATGATAAATTAATTAGTGCAATGCGTAATGAATGGTTGCTGGTATGCAACAAAGCGTGTGCAATTACGGTACCTACGCACAGTCGATGTCCGCTTCGAGTACCTAGCTCTGTTTCATAACTATGACAAGTTTAATTTCTAATCGCTATGGAAGAAGATTACACCCCTTATTAATAGGGTTGTTTACCGTGACGATCGTTAGATGGGAGTCCGCAGTCCATCGGCCCCGTCAGCGGTCGGGCGCTCAGCTCTATGTGGACAATGGTCACCTGCGATGGGGAGATGCGGACTAATCGCATTAGAGGACTAATGGTCCCCCACTCGCTGAGGAAATTCATTAATATCCTGCCCCAGCAGCGGTGTGGCAAGCAGATGAAAAACTATTAACTTTGCCACGAGTGCAGCAACTATTCACTTTGGTTTGAAAGTTTTGATTTAAGAAAAATAAGCAATTAATTGACATAATATATGACTCGACGAATTCCCTGAAATAGTGCCTGTTGTTTGTCTTACGTAGAATTCACTGCACCGAGCCCTAATTCTTTTTCTAAAATAAATGTACGTAATAAATGTACGTACGTAGCCTAAGCTATCTGATATAACATCAGCTCTCTGCCAGTGAAAGTCCCGTCAGAATCAGACAAGCCGTTTTTTTGCAGATAAGCCGCGAAAAAAAACAGATAAATAAAAAAATATTTTGTCATAAATCCATGTATATCCTTATGCATTTAGTAAAAAGCTGTTATTATGATATTACAAACAGACATTTGGATTTTATTGTATAGATTACTTTTCCAAATACAACTATGAGTTATACGTCTACGTTCTACGTTTAATTGGTTTAATATGGAATCTATTACACGTAATTAATTTATTTGGCTTAAGCCTGACCAGTGTTACGATGCGTAATGCACCATTTGCAGCAAGCATGATGCTATACGTGTCGTGTGCTAAGATGCGTCTCGTTGCTTGTTTCGCGCGCCCTCTCTCCCCGTACTAACTGATGATTGTTCGCTATGTAACACGTTACGATACGGCCTGTAACGCCGCCGCCGGTCGGCACCCACCTGTAACGCTTGGACTAGCAAGCCTTGTATTAGAATGTAAATGTCTCCCCATGATTACACTGATTAGGCCTAATCAGCTCATTGTTTAGTTAGATAATAGATACTAAATAATTTGCATGTGTATAGAGAACTGTCTATTGTATATACAGAGTGTTTGGTTGGTATTGGGATCTACATCATTTTTTGGGGAGTCGGAAAGGGCTACATTTCTCCAATAGACGCAATGATCTCAGTGTCATGGTTGATGAGTGCGAATCGGAGTGTAATATCCCTTTCGCGAAATATCCCACGTGCTCAAAATGGCCCATTCTGAAAACGGCCCTTTCTCGTTATCATTTTAAAAGTATTTTGGGGCACATAACCCAAAATCTCGCCTTTTAATCGTTAAATCATTTGTTTGTGGGTGTGTTAACACAAAACAAAAAAAAAATTAGTTTGATTTGATACAATTAAATTTAAAAAAAAGAGTTATAGCGAGCATACAATGTCAAAAATCTACTTTAACTTCTAAATTCACTTAAAATAAACGTCTTATTGAATTAAATTTTTCAGACTATTTAACGGGTTAGTATTTTTTGCCGTACCTTTTGTTGTATTTTACCCTATGTTACGTCTATATAACTAAAGGTACGCGATAAATACCCGATAACAATTATCTTTAATAATTATGTTATCAAATTGCGAAAGTTTAAAAAGTTAAATTTATTTTACTGTTAAAAAGTTCTTCAGTTATTATCCTATAATTTTTTATTAGGTGGTCAAACAAAGGCAAAATTGTCTACTACTGAATGAGTTAAAAATAAAAACCTTGTTCAAATTTATGTCGGACTTAATACCAAACACTCTGTATACCTGAATACACTTCGGTAACAAAAGTCGTAGGGAGTTGCACAAACTATCAGTAAATAAATTTAAACAAATTGCAAAAAGGCTGACTACAAAATATCAGATTATCTAGATTCTAGAAGGATAAAAAAGCTTGAGACGGGTTTTAATCCAACTCGAAAAATAACAACTAACAGGCTTGGGGCTAGATAATGATGTGTGAATTGTCAAGGATTATTTATTTATTATTATTTTATTAACTACATTAAATGAGTATTTACCCCCCTCCCCCGAAGTTCTGCACACATTAATTACCGCGCAGCACAAAAATATGCGTTCATTTTTATTTAATGCACATTTTTGTGCTGTGCTGTCACGGTGCTGCCCTGATCTTTTCCTACAGTCCAGCGTTTGGAAACAACAGAGCTAAAAACTGTTTGAATCGAGTTGGACAATCGGGAAATAATCGAGATATGAGTATTGCGAGTTCCGGAAATTGTTCCATTTGGTACCGTTTAAAAGGCGTCGGGAGATCCAATCGGGCGTTGACGACGCATTGTAATTACTTTTTAATTTATAGCAATTGACTGTTCATGTATGTAGTTTAAGGATGTAACGAGATTCATCTGAGATTTCATACGTCGTCGTGATAACATTTGTCGAGATACCGTGTATCGACCTAATGTTTGTCGAGATTCCGTGCGTTAACCTAACGTTTGACGAGATTCCGTGCATCGACATAACGTTTGTCGATATAAGTCGAGATTCCGTGCTTTGCGATAACGATTGTCGATATTTTTCGAGACTCCATGCATCGAGATAACGTTTGTCAAGATTCCGTTGCTCACCCGATTTTGCCTGGCTTTCGATGGCGGCTATTAAACGTACTGTTTACACTACGTTTAATACCTCCCACTCGATGGATCGACGACATTGTAACGGTCGTAGGGAGTCGATGGATGGACGCGGCTCAGGACCGCTATTTGTGGCTTCATTTGGGGGAGGCCGATGTCCACCTGTGGACTTATACGGGTTGATGATGATAATTTATTAAAGGTATTGAAATATTTCTATAATAAAGGATGACCTAACCACGATGTCTTGAAGTAACACACTAATAACTACCAAGGTTTACATTTTTGTTACCTCTTCATAAATTCAAAGATAGTGAAAAATTTGGCTGAAATTTTGCGTATATGTAGTTCTAGACATGGAATAATATGTATGCCAGAATAAATATGGAACTTTTTCAGAAATTTTCAAGTTTCTGTTTATTTTTTCAATAATGTCTCAAATTATTTTCACAGTTGCTGTTAAAAATCTATAGAAAAATAATATTTCCACGAGTGAAACAAATTAACTTGTATATCATTGAGGACACTGGGAGAAATCGCTCTCAACGATCAGGCCGCCTTTTGTACTAAAATAAACACAAAGACAGTAGTCTTTGTGTTTATTTTAGATATAAGAGTTTTTTATTTATGTAAATTATTAGTAGAATAAAGTGTTTATTCATGCATTCATTCATCATTCATTCATTGAGACTAATACTTGAAGAGATATGACGAGTTTACCACGAGCACAACATCTCGTAAAAAGAAGAATGCCATTCAGTGAGGAAAACGTTCTAGCCACTATTTCAAACATATTCGTCGTCGGTCATTTTTGATCTACTTTTACTTGTTTTTAGTGATCGGAGTTAATCGGGGGAAACCCTATATACAAAACGCTATCACAATGTGTCGTTTCCAACTTACGTGATAAATAGGTACTTCATTATTTACTCACATCACGTCGACTATATAAAGGAGTTACCAAAGTCTGGACATCAAAATTAAACAAGGAATGCATCACAGGGCTAGCTCGGAACCGTCAAAGCTGTGCCATTTTCCCCGCACAAAACGACTGTAGTGTATGTGTAATTGGTGAGACTTGATTGGGCTTCTTTATGAACCCGTTTAGCGTCCAAAGGGTGACAGTTTCGTGTTTTAGGACCGTATGCAACATTCGTCGCATTGTTTGCTTCAACCACCGACACCTCCATGCGTCGAGTAGGGTTGCTACACTAGATACGATGTCCTGTGTTCATTATTTATTCGAAAGTATCGAGTCGTTGCCGTCGAAACGTTCCATTTTTGTATGGGCCTTGCGTAGTTCGGTGTCCGCAAGGTGGAGGCGCTGTACCTAATCTTAAACTAAAATGGACTCTCAGGACATCGACTCGATACTATTGAGCAACCGAACTCATTTCTCTTATAATGAACATTAGATTTATTATATAATTTGTGTTATATTTTATAGGAAAATCAAAAGCTCGGTTAGGGTATTTTTGCAGTCAATCGCTGTTACTAGCAAAAATCTGACTCAAAAACAGTTTTTTTATTTCAGCTTACAAAAACTTTAGAAGATGTCAAATATTTATACCGTTTTTTTAAGTTTCGCCAAACAAATAGTAATCCTTGGGAATAAAACTTATAAGGGTCATTTTAATAAAGCCAATAATCAAAACCAGTCCACAATTAGATAGATAGATAGAAACAACTTTTAATGCACACTAAAACTAGAAAACAGTTTACAAATGAGACTGTAAAACATAAATGGCAATTGGCGGTCTTATTCCTCAAGAGCGATCTCTGCCAGACAACCTGGTATGGATAGGATCATTGGATATACATTATTATATTAGCAAAGATATGGAGTTACATAGATGTATAAGAATATATATACCCTTTGTTTTTGTCGGTTGATTAAATAGGAAACAAAAAGATACTTATTTCATGTCAGATTTCAAAAAATGGTGTTGATTAGAAAATTACGAAGATTGACAAAAAAAAAACCTACAGCCGAATTGAAAATCTAATCTCTCTGAAAATCCTTTAATGTAGTCGGTTAAAAATCACCGTGAATACTCAAGAACAACCCTATAGGAAACCGTAATTTCAATAGTTACTGCACAAAACATTACTTTACCAGCTCAGGGGTGGCAGGCGAGGAAAGACCCAGCTATCGCATCGCACACTAGATGCTATCATAATGATTATTAACATGTGAAGCGCCGTGCCAGTCCGCGAGGTGCCCACACCCAGGGCCGTACTTCAGGACGAAAACAGACTCAACTCAAAATTATGTAGATGGATAGTTTATATGCAGAAGGTTGCGGGTTCGATTCCCGCCTTGGGACAAATGTTTGTACGATCTGCAAATATTTGTCTCGGGTATTCTGGGTATTTTCTATGTATGTATAATAAAAAATATCGATCTATGTAATGTAATATATTATATTATGTATGTATATCAGTCATCTAGTACTCATATCACAAGCTCTGCTTAGCTTGGGGCTAGATGATGTTGTGTGCACTGTCCAACATTATGTTGTTATTGTTGTTAGTGCTCTATCTACTTTTCGTTTACTGTTGTTAGTGCTCTATCTACTGCTCTATCTACATTTATAATATCATTTACGCGTAAATGACAGACGCTGTCATGTGTATCAAAGTACAATAAATCACTCAATATAATTGGAAAACTATCATAGAGTTCGTATGAAACTATTGGATCATTGTAATACTGCGATAAGTAGTTCCTCTCTATCCGGCGTTGTAAGGCCCTAAATGTATAGGAACGAATACGACAAAAGTATACGTAAGATAATACGCACAACCCAGACTATGGACTAAGGACTCAGGACTCTTGGATACTTCAGATATTCATGATATTTTAATTAAAGATTATTTTAATTACGAAAGTAAAACAGGGACCAAGTTTTGATTTTACATACATACTAGCTGACCCGCCAAACGTTGTTTTGCCTTCAACCCACTTAGGGGTATGGAAAATAGATAGTAGCCGATTCTCAGACCTACTGAATACGCATATAAAATTTGGTAAAAATCGGTAAAGCCGTTTCGGAGTAGTACGGTAACTAACATTGTGACATGGAAATTTTATATATAAGATTATGTTTATTTAAATTTGTGTATTTATGCAAGCAATCATAGATCATTTATTAGTTCAAGATACAGGGTTAGGATTTTTTATTCTACTACACGGCGGCAACGGCGGCGGCGGCGCGGCCCTATTTTAACTGACGAAAATCAAAAGAGGAGGTTCTACATATGTTCGGCTGTATGTAAGTTTTTTATGTATGTTCGTCGATTTCTCCGTCACTTATAGACCGATTTGGATTTTTTTTCCCTTATTTTATGGCGAATGATCGTAAGTTGGACTCATAAAAAATATTATTGTATTATTATGTTAGAATTTATGTATAATACACCAAAGCATTAATATCTAGCCGTTGGGTTGGCTAATGAGTAACCTTTTTATTATTTAGTTTATTTAAACATATCACTTTTCTTATTATCTCTAGATGCTTAAGGGGAAGACAAGCACTTAGCTCATGTTTTCCTTAATTCATTATCGTCCTTAAGGAAAGAAATGATCATTGTCCAAAATTAAGGGGTGAATAAAAATAAATATTGGAAAGGAAAATGAAAATGAAATGAAAATTATTTATTTCTCATAATCCACAATATAGATTTAAAAAAAACCAGAATTTTAAAATTAAACTACTTAAAACTAAAGAATACTTAAAGAGGAAACCGAACCAAAATTTGAGTAGCTTAAATACACACCGAGATACATATATACATATATTATTGTGGCAGAGAAATGACCCATAGGTCAGCTAAGGACGATTGGCCTTCCTTAAGTACGGACCTGCGCTCCGCCCTAGATATGTTTGACACAAGCCAGTTATTTTAATATAGGCAATTAGAGGTTCCCATTTGATTGCAAACTTTCAACGAAGTTTTCGATTAGCCTGCGGTGGTCTATAAGTGGATTCTAAATTGCTTGCCAAATTCATAGCGCTTGCCTGGTTCGCTACATTGTTTTTCGGATATCATGCAAAAACTTATGTTAGCACTTATATCTACTTCTCACCGTAATCAAATTAAGAAGCTTCTTTGCGAACTTTGGTTTATTTTGACGATTTGTGTTGATTTTGATCTTCACTTATCCTTTTCATCATCCCTTAGAATGGTAGATTCTGGAAATGGGATGAAACAACAAAACTTTTTGGATAAAAATGCCAAAAAATATAATTTCGTTTATCGTGGGTTGAGTTGACAATATATTTTGGGTCGAAATAACAATTTTATATTCATGGTGAGAAACTGTGGGTCGAAATACAATACATAATGAAATCTTTAAGTCCGTATTTTGGAAATATCATGCTGTCAACTTTCTGACTATAAATAAAAAATTAAGCTGGACAATCCACACAACATCATCTAGCCCCAAGCTAAGCAGAGCTTATGTTATGGGTACTAGATGACTAATGTACCTAATATATACCTGACATATTAATTACAAAACTTATCTATTTTATACAATTTATAAATATGAAATTTATATCGTTCATAGCTTAACATGCACTTTTATAGGTACTCTTAATGCACATGGAACGAAAAAATATAGAAGTAGTTGACAGTCGGTGTACACGATTTTGCTGATTCCTTAAATATTCCCCAAACAAAAGTGGTTTAATCACTTTTTTTTGATCGTTGATACTTTAAAGATAATAGATAATTTTTATTTATTTACCCACAAATCACAAGAACAATATATACAAAGTCTAAAATTAACATAGGAGATAAAGTTACTTTTTTTCTTTACTAATTATTAAAAATGGGGTAAAAAGGGTCCCTATCTCAGCGTTATGCAGTATTGGGTAATTAATTGTCCAATACTGCGCTGGTTTTCAGTAGTTTTTACTTACTTTAGACTTTAAAGTGTTGATTCCTACAATAATACGAATACGAGTATCAAAATCAACGTGACAGAAACCTGTGGAAAGCTCTGAAATACTGTGCAAACGACGGGCAGGTTTGAAATTCCAAAAAAAATGTCGCAAACAATCACAAACTGAAAACTGAACTGAACTGTTAACAGCTTTTGATTAAAAAGCTGTTAACAGTTCAGCTTAACTTTCATTTTGCGAGCTGTTTTTTATGAACAAAGTAATTACAAGTGTTTTTTTATTTGAACACCTCTGTGTGTCAAATCAAGTGGGGTGCAGGATGTTCGGGCGGATATACCCGCTTCAGGACAAATGGTAATGTGAACATTATCATTTAGAATCATTTATTCGGTTGTTTCAATGTGTTACAAAAGGTCTTAGCTAGGAAAAGTATAGTTCCAAACATAGACTCATCGGGGCGATATCTCAACTATGCCCTTTACGTCTACGAAGGATACATTATTAGACTATTTGATTATTATTTGACAAACCTGCCCTTCAGTTTTATACAAATGTAAAAGGGTCTTAAAAATAGTAGCGTAAATCATGCTTAACACGTGCTAAAGCTTCCTTACGAAGTTCATTCATGCTCCTGATATTATTTACAACTTTCATGTTCGTTTGTCTTTATTTTATTATGTCCCTCTCCCTCATAGAGATCTCGAATCTTGCGCATGAGCGGTTAATAAGTTGCGTTTTTGTCGCTTGTATATCTACGAGTAGTGTCCTTAAGACAATCGCCAGTTGCCACCATTACGAATTTAAATGATTCAATTTATCAAATTATACTAATCACAATTTAAATTGACCGGGCGGCGATCTTAATTAAAGGTTAATAAAAACTAATTTAGAATATCCGGAGTTCGTATTATTTCTTGGAGAAAACAATTGGTATTGTTTTATGTTAATTTGATGATATTTTTTTTTGAATTTGTGATACTATTTATTTTTCAAATATAGACATTAGAGAAATCAGAAGAACATAATTATTTTTTACGAAATGTAAAACTACACCCAGGATGTAAATATATTCTGATACATATAAATATTGGATATTCTTAAATTAGAAGAAGAAAATTTATTAATTGATTCACTATGTAGTAAGGCTTGCAACTACTATAATATAACTTACAAAATTAAATATTACGGTTAGCAACGCGAGGGAAAAGCGATATTTCCTTCTAAATTTGACATTACGCATAGCAAATGCAGGCGCCCGTTAATATTCATTTATAAAATATAGGCCTGGGGTGTGGGGAGCCGCGAGGGGGCTCGCCAGCAGCCACTCAAACACGCTCTGCCCGCCTTTAATGAACTTTGTGTCACTATTTCCCAATACAAGTACACTTTTCTTTCCACTATCGTATGTTAGTTTGAACAAAGCCGGTGTGTGAAGTCACCCAGACGGGGTAAACGCGACCGACACTTCCCTCTATTCTTATTGTTTGTTCGGTGCGACTATTTTTGAAAAGGCAAATGGATCGCGCGCTGGCATATAGCTATAAAATACAAATGAATACAAGAAGTTGGTTCGTGTTTGTTAGGCTGTGCGGTGTCCGTGCCCTGTGTCAGTTATGGGGTTTTAAATCACGCCAATTAATATCACAAAGATGGTTTGGCACTGATAATAATCCACAAAGGATAGAAAGTAGGCGAGTATCGTTTTTAGGGTTTCTGTGCAAAAAATCCATTTAAGCGATGGTAGATGCTACAGTAGAGCTACCAATCTAAAAAAAGCCCATGCTACAAAATTTCCGCCTGTAATATTTATATTTTTTTTTAGTTTAGGCATTCTTACTGGCCACCAAACTCTGTTTTCAAAGCAAGTTTAAAAAATAGGTAATTAGTAGCTTTTTTTCTGTAACGCCCAACGCACGGAAACCTGGGTTACTTTTTATTCGTTATAAAGTAGCTAACTTATTTTGGTAAGCTATATATAAAGATAAAATAGCGAGATATCTACTATCGGACTTAGCAAACTCTTACAAATTTTCAAACAATAAGTTACATAACGTCAATTTAATGAAACCTCCGTGTAATCGCACCACGCCTAAGTTTTAAAACGCTTGACTGCCACTCAAATGCAGGAGTTAAAAGCAAGACAATATTTTATCAAAATAAAAAGTAATTGTTTCGCTGTGATTTTGGGCAACTTTTTGCGTTTTTACCCCACTATAGTAAATCCATAGGCTAAATACGTGTGCAAAATCTAGCAGCAATCCCGCAGGTAATTACAATCCAATAACCAGCACACCTTAAACCATTGGAAATGCCTCAACGTTCTGCCCGGTAAGGGTACGTCCACCCGGGTGACGCAAAATAAAATTTTACAGACGTTTTCCGTTATGATAAAATATTACTACCGAAAAATTCGAAAACCAATACCCGAATGGAATAAGACGCTAAAAACTTAAAATGTGAAGTCGATATCCTTTTCAATAATAATTTATATAATACTGATAAATATTTAAATAATTTGGCCGAAAAGACTCATAAAAAACATGAACAAAACAGTAAGATATTAAGGTGATAATATCCTATCCAATCATTGACATATTATGAACTTCACGTTACGATATCGAAGAACAATTTTACGTTATGAATTATTTTTTATTTACATTTACATTTTGTCACATAACAAAAACCTCAATATTGTCTCAATCATTAGCAATTTGGCCCTGTTATATTGTTTATATTTTGAATACAATTTTAAACACGAAACGTTCAATCGAACTTTTTTTCATTCTTGACTATAAACAGAAAATAAAACATAGTATCGTAGCAAGAACTAGAAAATAAAACATTTTTTGAAATTTTTCGGCAAATTTCCGTTGCGAATTTTGTGATCGCCGTCTAGGCGTACCTAGAAGCGCGCATTCTAATTACTACAGAATAATAACCACGATAGGAATCGATCTAACAATGGTCACCACCCTGGAGCCACCCGCCCCCTCAGCCTAGGGTTGTGGGCGACTGTTAGAAAAGACCTAACTGGCAAAGGCTTGGCCGGTAGTTGCATATTTTGAATGTTTTACCCATGTGGCAGTCATTTTGGAATTCTTTAATAAAATGCGAAAAAATATTTTCTTGTTATGTATGTATATGCATACAAAGACCTTATTGTCAAAGCGAATCTGTAAATCTATTTCTTGATTTGCTTAATTTTTGTTACTCTCGCTCGAAGATAGAGAAAATTTGAATTAATTAGGGAAAAACTCATGCATTGATTTGTATTGTTAATTTTGGTGAAATAAATGAATTTATTTTCTTTATTTATCCAATTTCATAAAGTTTGCAAATGTATGTATACACAGGTAACTAGATACGACGCTATTTCAACTTGGAATATATTCAATTTCAATTGTCTTTATTAAACACTAAAGTCGCGCCCCGGCTTCGAACGGGTATTTAACAAAAATTACAAGATATCTAAGTTTTTTAAAAATATAGCCCATGTCACCCGGGGATAGTGTAACTTCCCAACAGTGAAAGAATTTTTCAAATCGGTTCTGTAGTTTCGGAACCTATTCAATGCAAACAAACTAACCATCAAATCTTTCCTCTTTATAATATTAATACAGATTACATATGTATTTAGGTGATATCATTACAAATAAAAGAACCTGGGTCTTGTCGTCGGTGCAATGCTATAAACTTCTATTAAACAGTAGTTTTTATATTATTTAATTTTCCCGTAAAATATGATTGATTATATCATTTCCCACTTCTATGAAAAAGAAAATCTTTATTTGTGTCTAAATACATCTGACATCCGGCCGAACACAAATGGTAAGTCCCCTATTTGTGGCAACCCTGAGGTTCGCATTCGAGTCATCGTCATTGATTTGACATTCATCGCCTAAATGATAAATTGATTAAATAAAGCTTTTGCCAGACACCCACCGGACATGCCACAAACACGGCAGCTCCATTAAGTTAGGTAATAATTACTGACGACAAAGTAGAATTATTGACATTAATTAACTTACTTTGGGATCTAATGTCAATGTGGGAAATAGTCCAACTTTATTTATTTATTTATCATTGGCTGTCACAGTCGATACTATCCATTATGAATGTAAACGGGTTAACAACGAACCTAGTTTGTGTCGTGTTGAAGTGGATATCATAATATACATATATATTCACTCAACCCTTATACAAAATCAAATACTAAACACAAAATGTTATTTCTACGCCACTTTGTCACTATCACTATTATTCATGTCACTAAAATAACTCAATTAATCGAATATAGGTATTTTTCGAACTTATATTTATATTCTTCGAACATCCTACTAATATTATAAATGTCAAAGTTTGTGAGAATGGATGAATGAATGTTTGTTCCTCTTTTTCGCAAAAAGTACTGTTCTGATTAGACTGAAATTTGGTATGGGTATACTCGTAGTTTGGAAACTGAAATAACATATACATAGGTTACTTTTATGCCAACAAAACGCAGTCTAGTGCGCGGGCAGCAGCTAGTATGTACAGAAATGTCAGAAAAATGATAAAGTGTAATGTAGGTAAACGGTCGTTGTTGTGCCTGAGCGGGACGTGTTAAGTAGACTTGATCAGTACCTACGCGTACCTATGACGGCTTCGGCCCTTTAGTTTTTCTGATCTGTGGCTTCGACTCTGACTTTTGTAGAGAAAATCATCTATAGTGAAATTATAGTTCTGAAATTACTCCGTACAGCTTGCATGTGATGTGGGGCGTTATTTATCAAATAGTTTTCGTGCGCAACGCCTCAAAAAGAAAACTCAATAAAATAATGTGGCAGGTATAAAGGTCTTGATGAGGAAGTTTTAACACTTTCAGTGCCCACGAAGCACACGTCCGTCTGCAACGCCTCGTAGTTGCGGCTTTCCTGCTGTTTATGCGGGTCGTATTATAGAGGCGGGGCAATGACGCCTTCAATTAATTTATAGTCCGATAAAAAAAGCGCAGTCCAAACATCAGAACAAACAGTGTTTGGAAAGTCCACAGGAAGGTTCATACTTGAGAATAAGCCTGTGAAAGAGCTTTCGGCGGTACGTGTGACACGGAACTAATCCCAGAAACACACAACAAAAGGTAGACAGTGGCCGAATGTCCCTGAATTTGGGAAACAAGTTGCAGTTTTGTCCCTGACGCCAGTCACCACAAAGCGACATTTGACGCTACAAATCCGAAGAAGACACTTTCCGTGGTTCTAGCCGCTCTTTGTGTACGCAATCAGCACTGGCTTTGCTCCGCAATTATTCAAAATACATCGAGCAATATTAGATAGGTGCGCTTCCTACGCGTTTTGCATTTGGAATCAGACGGACTTTGTGCGAGCCGTACTCTAGGGACTCAGTGTTTATGCGATCACGTCACCGGTAGATTGTGTGCCTTTGCTTTGTCGTACGAACATTACAACTTGCTAGTAGTCTTTATCGTGGAAGTACGCATACCTCGACGCCCTAGCGTGTAGCGTCTAATCCAAATTAATTATTGTAACGAAGGCACTTAGTCAGGCCAGGCCGCGTCGGGCGCTCCTAATTTGGACCGTTTGGTTCGGATTGATTGCGATCGCCAGTGATTAAATCACACGTGTACCTATTAGAGTTTATCAAACGTTCTGTTTTCGGGAATCTGTTATTACAACGGATTTCGCGCTCAAATTTTCAACAATAATTATAACCAAATTCACTTTTTCCACAATTTCCAACCAGAATTCCCTTCGAGTCTATGCAGTAAATACTCGATAATAGCATTGTATTATCGTGATATTAAGCCGACCATTCCAATTATCAACGATATGCTGCAAGTTCAACTGTCTGATGCCCTTGTAATCTCCGGCTTCAACATTCAGCTTGGACCGAACATGAGCCAAGTGCCATGAACGTTGACTTGTCGACAATAGTCTTTTATGCGAGGCAGTCCTCTGTTCAAAGTTACCGTTGGAGCTTGCAGAATACAATCTAATCAACTGCCATTGATAGCACTTTCACTCTGGACTCCAGTCCGAATAATTTCCGTAAAGTTCTCCGTACCGTGGTTGCCCGGCGCGGCAGAAGACGCGCCAATAGCTATTGTACGTCAATATCGGCCACAATGCTTTGCCATTTAGTAATCAAAGCTGAATCACTTTGCAGCTGCGTGTTGTCTGTTTGTCATCCCATTTTATAAATGCGCATCTATTATCTAGATTTCCGAATGACCACCAGATAAATTGCCACTGCGCCCCCGGGGGTTATAAAAAAAAGTCAGTCTCCCCAAAACTAAATGTGTTGTGCCCACAGATTATGGTAAAACGGAACTCATGAAAGCTACGCATCTATGCTTTTAGAATATGCATGGTAACACTTCTAAACAGCTGGTCGAGGCATTACCATCTAAATTACCTAATTTATGCAGAGCTAGTACCCGCTCGAGGCTAGGCAGTGCGTAAAATACGGACTTCCCCATCCCACAGGAATTTCCCAAACTCACACTGCTATTACCTATGTCTATCGAAGTGATTTTTATTATCTGCATTTGCATTGAAAGATTACGACTCTATAGTAGAGTCGATAAATTGTTTGCTTCTTGAAGAATTTCCTCGAACCTACACTTACTAAGAAGGGTCCTCCTTTGTAATAATATTATGGATATTGGTATTAAATGATATGGACGGGACGATAGGGGCACGCCAAATCAACTGCTGAAAATTATGAGATATGTATGATCATCAGCCTCGCTCCTCGCGCCTGATCGGATGATTCGCCGATAGTTACAAACGCATTCGCTTTGTGCTGCCGGCTGCGGGGCCGCCCGCCGCTCATGATTTGTATACACTAAGCATGAAATGTTGCCAAGCAAACTTGTAGGTAGTGTTTGCGTGGAGGTTTAGGAAAGGCGGCGCGCGAGGGGTGGCGGCCCCGCGGCCCATCCCAGTGCGTGCTGGATGACTCTGGTGGCATAGCCCGCTCTCCGCTTTCAATATTCCATACCGAATTGCTGAATTTTTCGGACAAACGGAACATTCAGATAAAAACAATCTTAAAATGCAGCTTTTATCGCTCTTGTACGTTTTCACCAAAGTGGACCTCGATTTGATTTCCGATGTTCCAATAATGTCTTGTTGGTCGAATTTGCGGGTAAAAGTCAAATTTTCGTCGGTCGAAATGCACTTACGTTTAACGACTACGCTTTGAGAGTTGGATGTGTAGTTATGAAAAATTCGTATGCTTCGGTCTCCATTCATTCTTTTTGGCATTTCAAAGGCAAGTTTTCAACTCAAATTAAAGTTTAATACGAGTTCTGCGAAATAAAATAAATAATTTTTAACGGTAACAGAAGCGGCGATTAATTTTGTTTTAGTCATCGACTAATTACGTGGTACTAAGTGTTTGCAACGTGTACGGCTACCAGTGTATGTAGTTGTGTGCTGGCCCATTAAACCAATAGAGAAAGGGACAATAGGTAGGCTGCGGCCTGACTGGGAATTTGACAATGGCCAAGAAGTCAACATTGTATTGCACAACATTGTATTATACAAAATGACATGTCGTCATAATGATGTATTACTTTTTGATACTAATAAGTTTATTAGTAAAAAATTTTTGACTAGGGATACAATGTACCTAACCAAAAAGAACAAAATGATAATTGCTAAATTGTTAGCATATAATATTTTTGATCCCGTTATAAATAGTATAACGCAGTTGCCTGACGAGCCTGTATATGTAGTTAGTAGTAGTACTAATGATGGCATTAAAGCGATCGTGTCAGTAAATACAAATTTAAACTGACCGCAACGACAACGGGAAAGCAAAAAACACTTCATATAGTCCATCAGAAAATACAAGGCTTACCCAGCAAAATCCTAGAATTAGAACTATTTTTGAATTATTTAAATGTAGATGTTATGTGCTTAACAGAACACTGGATTGTGAAGAATCACTTACTTCCCTTTTATCATAACTATTGTTTTGAAAGTTCCTACAAAAGAAAGGCTGCTATACGTGGTGGCTCTCTAATTATAGTTAAAAATAGTCTTAAATGTAAAGAACGGAGAGATATTGTAAACCTCACTATCGAGAGGACTATTGAACTTTCATGTGTGGAACTGGAGCGGGATATCATAGTGTGTGTGTACCGCCCCCCGATGCAAATCAGGTAGCTTTTGAAAGTACTATGGAAGAAGTTTTGCTGAAAGTATTTACATGTAAAAAGAATCTCATTGTTTGTGGCGACTTTAATATAGATATTTTAGCGAATCCCCTTGCCGATAGATTGCTTAATTTATTCAAATGCTTTAGTTTACAACATACTTTTATTGACCCAACTAGGGTTACCCTAACATCTGCCACTTGTTTAGATAATATTTACTGTAGTGAATCTCCTACCAGCAAAACATTAATCAAGCATTTCAAATCAGACCATTATAGTCAGAGTGTTAACTTTAGTTATAATTTGAATGATAGAAACAATGTTGAGGAATATACCTACAGGCCTATTACAGAGAGCCGTATTAAGATTTTCAAAGTAAAGTGGAACTAGCAGTATCTAATATATCTTGTTCCGATGACCCTAATGTTCTATTTACCAATCTTTTTAATGTTATAAACAGAGAACACAGTGAAATATTCAAACTTAAAACATGAACAGTTAGAGACAGGGTCGGGTTTACTGATTGGGCCACTCCCGGCATTTATAGAAGTAGGTAATAGACTATACGATCTTTATGGTGCTAGAGAAGCTATGTTACATGATCCTGTGTTTCTATTGTATGTAACCAACTACTCGAAAACATTTAAGAAAGTCTGCAACACAGCAAAGTGCCTATTCTTGAGGAAAAAAATTGTAAACTCATCTAATAAAATAAAAGCAACATGGAGACTAATAAATAACGAAACTAGTAAATCAAAGCCACGTAACAGAGAAATAAGGTTAAAAATTAATAATTCAATTCTTATACATGAAAAGGATATTGCCGATGCTTTTGATGCATTCTTCTCCGATATCCCTAAAGTTGTTACCTGGACTCTAAACTCCTCCCCTTCGATGGCGGTTGAATTATTATAATCATCTGTTGAAAAATGTAAAGAGGTCTTTATATTTACTCATGTAAATGCCAATTATATAGTCAAAACGTTTAAGTCTATTAACATCAAAAATACTGAGGATTTCTGGGGTATCTCAACCAAAGTACTAAGTTCAATTATAAAGGAAGTGGCTCCTTGTTTGGCCTTTATTTTCAATAGTTGTGTCGACGAAGGAGTTTTTCCTAGAGATGAGTCCGGTATTCAATAACTAACTCAGTACCTGTTAGCATGGACCTAAAATATCTAACGATATTGTAAAATTCGCATACCGCTAGGGAATAACTGTGCAAAGCGAGCATCGCGCCTAACCAACCGTGAGCCGTAACTACCCAACGCTTCAATACCTATACTTACCTAACTATCATCTACGCATAGGTACTAGCGGACCGTTCGCCCGTAAAGTTATGTAGCTGCAACAAGTATTTGGTATTTCTAACCAAATCGGTTAGAAATATATTATTGGGTAAAAATCAGGACAGGTGTAGAGTATTGTAACGTTATTGGGTACCAGTTGGTACTAGCGGTATTGAAACAAAATACCCAACTAATAACCGGTAGCCAAAATATCCAATAACTCCTATCCTTAGTTTTTCCTGATCTCATGAAATATAGTACTCTTTTTAAATCTGGAAGTCACACTGATCCGGCCAACTACAGACCAATTTCAATACTTCCAGCAATAAGTCAAAATTTTTGAAAAATTTATTCTCATTCAGTTGTCCTCTCATTTCAACCTTAATAGGCTACTCCATAAAAATCAATTTGGCTTCACCAAGGGTAGATCAACAACCGATGCTGGTACAGTTTTACTTAAGCATATATTGGATGCCTGGGATAAAGCAAAAAACGCTATTGGTATATTCTGTGACCTTTCTAAGGCTTTTGATTGTGTAGATCATGCTACATTAATTGGAAAATTGAAACACTATGGAATTCAAAACAAGGCACTGGACCTTATGCAATCATATTTATCTGATAGAGTTCAAAAAGTAGATATTGGTAAAGAAAGATCTAGGGGCTCAAAAATTGAATGAGGCGTCCCGCAAGGATCAATATTAGGTCCTTTCTTATTTTTAGTATACGTAAATGATCTCCCCTTTTTAGCAAAAGATCTGTATGATATAGTCTTATGTGCTGATGATACTTCACTGATTTTTAAAGTGGACAGAAATAAATGTAATTACGACGATGTAAATGATGCGCTTTCACACGTACTAGATTGGTTCACCGCCAATAACCTCTTACTCAATGCTAAAAAAACCAAATGCATTAAATTCATGTTACCTAATGTAAGAGAATTTCCAACGAAGATAATGCTAAAGAATGCGATTGTTGACTTTGTAGACTCTACTGTTTTCTTAGGGTTACATATTGATTCCACTTTTCAATGGAAACAGCAAATTGATGCTCTCGCAGGCAGACTTAGTTCAGCAGCCTATGCAGTTCGAACAATTAGATATATTACCGATGAAGATACAGCTAGGTTAGTTTATTTCAGTTACTTTCATAGTATTATGTTTTATGGTATTTTGCTTTGGGGACAGGCAGCTGACATCCTGACTATCTTTGTTCTCCAGAAAAGAGCGGTACGCGCAATTTACAAATTAAAGCCACGCGACTCTTTGAGGGAATTATTTAAAGAAATAAATATTTTGACAGTAATATCGCAGTACATCTATGAAAATCTTATGTATACGCACAAAAATAGAGATAGCTTTTTGAAAAAGTGCGATGTTCACAATAGAAATACAAGAAACAAGAACAAATTACACATCCCAGCATATAGATTACGAAAGGTAGGGAAATTATATATGGGCAATTGCGTGCGCTTCTATAATAAGCTTCCATCTGAAGCAACTGAACTCCCTATTCGTAAATTTAAACAGTACATTAAATAAAATCTTATCAGGAAGGCCTTTTACTCCATAGATGATTACATCAATGATGTTAATGCTTGGCCAGATGTCGCTCCGTTCCGCACTGTCAGTAGTTTGTAAGAAATTCAATGTTCTGTTTAGCTTTAAAGAAATATTGACATGTATCTAAATTGCATTAAATTTATATTTAGATAGGCAAAATAAACATGTATTAGACACATAAGTGATATTATAATATGCTAGTGGTTTCTTTTTCACTTCTTCCACTAATGGACAAAAAATTTAAGTGAAGAGAATATCAATAACACCTTATTTCTTATTTGATAATAATAACTATGTTTATAGTATAATATATATAAAATTTGACTTGTCTAAGTGCTTATTTTGTAAGCCTAAAGGAATAATGTTATTGATTCTGATTCTGATTGTGATTGAATTTGGCAGAAATTATCCAATGCTTAATACAATGCGGGGCCACGGTAGAACAACAAGACCACTCTGAATTTTACTCTGAATTTTACAGCAGCTTTTTGTTAACTTTATTTTTAGCTGTCTCGTCAACTATAAACCCTATAGTTAACTATGACAAATCCAATGCCATCGTCTTCCCGAAAATATGGAGATAAGGTTGTTTCTTACGTGAAAATGGGGAAAAATTTATCTAATACCTTCCGTGTCATTGACGTAAAAATGTACTGCATACTTTTAGGATTTAACCGTTTCATAAACTATGTAGTACATACAGTCTGAAACATAGAAACTTCAAAGTTGTAAGGGTCTATCTTAGCTATCTTAGTATGCCAGGTCTTACACCGATTGACACTTTCGGTTTCAATATACAGCGTGTTTATTCAGAGCCTCGGTGGTGGATTTTGGCACTTAAGCTCGGGTAGCCTCACTCTTGTTCGGTTGGTTGGAACTGGAACCTGCTCAGTAATAACAATAGGTAATTTGAAAAACAACTTTTTGTTGTGAACAAAATCTATTCAACTCTATAAGTTAAAAATAAAACTAATTCAGAGTGAATAAGTGCCTTCTGGGATAGTGTGCTCCATCTTTGGCCGCATGTTCACTTTTTTAAGTGAGATGGTGTTCAAACTCCTGTAAGTCCATGTGAAATGAAACGACGTACGGACTTTACCTACACTTGACGACCAATGTGGCACTGCGGGTGAAAGTCCGCCTGTGACGCAGGAGGTTGCGTGTTCGATTCCCGTGTTGCGACAAATGTTTGTGCTTTTTGCAAATATATGTTCCGGGTCTTCTAGGTATAATAAATGAGAGCTTTATATTGTATGTATTGTATTATTTACATGATCATCTAGTAGCCATAACAAACTCTCTGCTTATCTTGATGCTAGATGAAGCTGTGTGGACTGCCCACCATTATTTATTTATTTATAATAAAAATGAACACAAGCTTTCCATACAATTTCTGAATCAATTTTAGTTTTAAAGATATCTCTACCCACACTAGCATGCTGTGACGTCAGGAAAATCTGAGATCAAAATAATTTTGAAATCCCTTTTAGGAATAGTGTTTTCCAGAATTTCAATCACAAGAATCAAAACTTCAAATAATATATCAATACCTAATACACTCATGAAGCTACTCCTACGAGTCCACTCTGTCTGAGCCTTGTCCAAGCAGACTCTGATCCTGTCAACGCGGCTTAAAGCATTTTTATTTCTCACTGTATTTTCTATTTACACTATTTATTTCTAAC
This sequence comes from Eupithecia insigniata, assembly GCA_947859395.1. Taxonomy (NCBI): domain Eukaryota; kingdom Metazoa; phylum Arthropoda; class Insecta; order Lepidoptera; family Geometridae; genus Eupithecia; species Eupithecia insigniata. Next base: position 18,230,067 of record OX401993.1, read on the forward strand.
TCAACCCGTGGATGCCGTAAGAGCCGACTAAAGGAACCTACCAGAGGAAGGGCAGCAGCTTCCTTCCGAGTATTTCCCCCCCCCCCCTACATGGGAGACCATCCACTCGATGGACCGACGACATCGTAGCGGTCGCAGGGAGTCGATGGATGGAGGCAGCTCAGGACCGCTATTTGTGGCGTCGTATGGCGTCGGCCTATGTCCAGCAGGACGTGTATGGGCTGATGTGATGATGACACTATTTGACACAGTCAAGAGTGGGAAATAACACTGTTTAGCAACTGTTGTACGCCGACCATTATGATAAGGAAGGGGGTTAAGGTACCTACTGCAGATAAGTGAAGCCGAAAACAAAACAACTATCAATTACTTTAAAAATAAAAGTACAAACAAGCGGAACAATTGAAAATTCCGATGCAGAAACAGATTTCATTAAACACATTAATAAAACAGGGTGTTTTTATAGCACCGTTTTTTTAATATATACCCGGAGCTGAGCGCGAATGAATAGTGAATAATTAACGATGGAAACGAATAAGGACACAGATATTAACAGAATGCTCGTGTTAAGGCGCAATATGATGTGACACTAGCGCCACTCATATTTTTTAGCGTTATGGAAAATAATAACCACAAGACGAGAACTTGTGGTTCTTATACTGGGTATTATCAATTGATAATACCTAGTATAAACTATTTTTCGATACCTCTGTAATTGTTTTGTTCCATTTAGCAGAAATGGTTTATTGCGTTTGGTAGCCATCAAGAAAAGCTAGTGTCACATCACAATGTGCCTTAAGGTGAAAATATAACGCACTACCGGCTCCACCGCTACAGGATACGTCTGATGTCATTTGCATATCTATTAGAATAATATTTTTTTTTGTGTGAAGTAATGGAACGGTATCTTATGATTTATTCCATTCTATTTCTTATATATTGATAGGACATTATGGACCAGTTGAGCTACCTGTAGATTGTTTACAACAGTCTGCAGTTAGACGCCAAAATTACTAATTTTTGGTATAAATGTGGGTGGTATCAGACATCGATTATCATCAGGGTTAATTTGTTACCTTAGGAGAAAAAAGCTGGTGTCAATAAAATATTAACCATAATACTTGAATGGGTAACTCGATCAGGAGATATGCAAATACCGAGACTTTAAGGTGAGGCTTAAGATTCAATGGGAAATTAACGTGCATTTTTTGTCCCTTTTAGTGCCTGAACTGGCACTTGGGACCACTTTTGAGGGTCAATGTTGTCGTGTGAAACGGCCATCATCATTAAGAGGAATCGTTTCTGAGTAGAATCGTCTAATAGCTCAATCAGGCACATACCTAATATCGGAAATTTTAATAATTCTCTTATTGTTGTAAAACCGCTCCGTTAATGAGAGATATTTGGATGAAAACTGAAGTATAAAATGACGTAAAACGAGCCATGAAATTATAATAATATTATATTCATAATTAATTAAGTCAAAGTGCAAAAGTTGATACTCGTGTGGTCGCGGCTAAATGGGCTGCGACAGGGACACACAGACAGCTTTAAACTAATTTTCATGAGTCACATTTGTAATGAAGTAAATCATTTAATGTGTTTTATTTTGAGTAGGACGCCAGATGTTAAATTATTCAGTAAATCTCCTCTGTTACAAATGAAAAATCACATTTGTCCGGAACCCAATGAATTACATTTTGTGTTCTATTATGGTTAGGACGCGAGGTGTTACATACTTCTGTAAATCTCCTCTGTTACAAATGAAAAATCACGTTTGTCCGGAACCCAATGAATTACTTAACACTGATATCCCCACAGTTGATTCAGAGCATAGTCATTTTTAAGTTCCAATAAAACCTTTGCAAGGAACTACTACTGAATGGAAGAGGGTACTACCAATAGCTTAAGAATTAAGACCTGGTGTCTTCACAAACATGATGATGGGTAGAACCAGCAGACCACGAAGTGTCAGTGAATGACCAATAACCCTGTAGTAGAGTAAATAAATGAAGTCGGGTTAGTCACACCATTTATACCTCAAGAAAGGCTGTACCGATTTTAATGATCTTTGATTTATTGGATTTGCCTGCATCCCAAATAGCAGAATAACTAACAAACAATAAGGGATCCACGTAAAAAAATATAATTCTAAGCAGGCGATGTCGCGGGCACAGCAAGTTTATGCATAGAAAAAACGAGAAGTCTAAATAGATAAGTGGCAGTAACAGTTTGCTTCATGATTTGTATTCTAGAAAAGCCGGCAATGGTTTCGTTTCCAATTAAACAAAGGCGCTATGCAGCTTGGGGGAGGCTTATGTCCTTATGTCCAGCAGTGGACGTGTATGGGCTGATGATGATGATGATGATGATGCTATGCAGCTTTTTATATATAAACTTCTTCTTAAATTGTTTATACGAAAAATATTAAAAAGTTGACAGTTTCGTCAACTAAAGTAGCTCTGTCTGCATAGCTAACTCCATTCTAGAGTGTGACAAACTTTTCTAGAAACACCCTGTGAAAAATCGCATTTAACCCATTCCAGGCCACATTCATCACAAAATCACAACACGGGCTTATTATTCAGAACAAATAAAAGCAAATCAACATTAGAACCGTGCACAAATAAACTTGCTGTGCGAATGTCAACCATTTATAATTTAATGAACAGTTGTATGTTCTAAATTTTGGGATAGTAATGTAACATTGAGGTTCGTTACCTTATCTAGGTATATGGTGTTAAGGAGTAGATTACTAATAAAAAAAACCACCGTTCCTCATTATTTTTGGCCATTGTGTCTTTACTTAACCTTAATTGTCTAATGTAACATAATCTTCATGGTTTTTTAAACTTACTTAAATACAGATATATCGTTTATTTGAATAAGTAATTTTATTAAATCATGCTTGCAAATATGCGTGACATTTTCATTTCCAGCGTATCTCTGTAAAATAATACCGAACGGTGGTACATAATTTTATATTCATAAATGGGTATTTTCATATAATTTGCGAAATTTCGCTGCTGTCCGTACTCAAGCACGCTTAGGTTTGATTGAACGCGTAAGAATGCGGGGTGCTGCGAATATTATAACACGCTAGAGCGAAAGGAACGCGTGGAGCGAGACGGCACCATCGCAATTACCTCGTGAGATTGTTGAATAAATTTACATTCAGTTGATTGAAATAATAATGAAATTGGCCCGGCATACTCAGCACGATGGAACTGTATAAATAAATTAATAATATAAAATGATATAATACATAAATTTGTGCGTGCCTGTACCGCGGTACAGGCCTATTTCTATTGTAATTAGATGGGGGAGGCAATATCTTTTGTTTGAATTATGCAAATATGAGGCTGAGCTTATACCTGTGAGTACTCATCTATAGTCTACTACTTATTCATTACTTTCCGCCAAAATGGCGGGTAAAGAATTTTGTTTATTTTGGTGCGTATCCAATTTCTGGTCATCGAATGAGTGCATACTTCTGATTCTGTTCCAATGAGTGGTCAAAAAAGTACCAAAAAGTAGAACCAGAGTGCAAGCTAACCAATACTCGGTGAGCTGTCCCCGAACATGCCACTAATTGCAAGGTAAATAGAAATGTTCATGTCCCTGCATTTGTTCCATTATATGTCCAATTACACTAATGGACTTTGGACACATGAATAAAAAAAAACCTTTCAAAGCGTAACCTGCGTTTTCGATACCTTCTCTTTTAGTATGAAAATCCCTATCTTCATACGGATTTGGCAACTTCCATCATTTCATATCATCTAATGTGATTTTTTTATCTACTGGTTAAGTTTGGCCATGTGTAACAATAAAAGAGGCTCATAGACGATTTTGTCCAATTGTTTGCACAGTAGCATTCGCTTTTTTAAACCCATTAGGTATCCATTATCAACATAGCTTTTGTGTATGATTAATATTTACAACAACAACTTATCGAACATTTATAATTTATCCATATAACTCGTCAATTTGTTTTAAAAAGTTTGTAAACCTTATTTATTTGCTTTTGCAAAACTAATATATAAGAAAAATAGCCAACAAAAGTGACAAAACCAGAAGTATCTTGGGAAGTCGTAAGACGGGTATCCATATATCCTTGACCCACAGGTCATCGACCTGACCCGTCGTATATCAGAAACTATTCGAACGGAAAAATCGGGCGATACGTGTCTCCAGTCAAGTCTGATCCGCTATCCGCTCACAGCGGCTTGGTGAGGAGGGTCAGTGTAAGTCGGGTGAGATGTCGTCGCGACCGTGACCTAGCTCAAGTGTTGGGCGGGTCACGTGCTCGGGCGGGCGGCAAGGAACGGTCGTTCACCTTGAGACAGGCGCGAGGGGCGGTGGAGTTTTCCACTTTGGAATTTCGCTCATCCGCATCCCTGCGATAATCGGGGATTTCGTAAATTAAGACGCAGAGTAGACGATAATGTTACAATGAGGTTATCAAGTAAATACTGGTTTTGTTACGATTGACAAAAGATTCGATGTCCTTGAATTTTCTTCATGTTTTATTTTAACTTGACTAATTTTTGAGTCTTTTCATTACCTATTTAGGTAAAAATACTCATTAGACTAAAGCGAGCCATAATTTCTATAATAAAACAGGGAGACAAAATTTCATTCCTACTACGGTGAAAATAGATGATTTTGGACCCGTGCTCAACTTTTGTTCAATTGTCTACTAAACATGTCAACGCAAATTTTTTAGTGTTCATATCAATATTTTCAACATAAAACGCCGTCGCGTTAGCAACTAGAAAAATGCGTGACAGTCACGTTGAAACCATCCGGCCGTGTTGGAAACCCGGAACATCAGATTAAGCCTTTTTCGTTCCTGTTGGTGTAAACTAGGGAAGGGTTCCAAATATTTATCTTGTAATGTTGGTATTTCATTCCTACATCATTCGAAACTTACATAAAGCACGAAGAAAGTTTAGCTCTAGTTCCAAAACCTATTTTCACGAAACGATTAGAAATGTCGAATAACATCACATACCTACTGTTATATTAGAGACCGCAGTTACACGAATACAAACAGTTTGGAAACTAATATTTGTATATTATACAAACAAGGCCCGCGTGTCGAGACACCGCTCCCATATTACCGACCGATACGATAGTTGTGGCATTCAATAATTTCAACCTCCACAGGCCGATATTACTCGACGTTGGTCAGTATCGCCGCGATGATTACGCTTGTGAGGCTATTTTTTATTTATTGGTTAAATATATAATTAAATAGCTGACATAACTACTGTTAGCGATATTCGTGCTTGAGGTGGCGATGCCCCTTTACCTAATGGTAGCCGTCGCATTTACACAGCATACACACGACTTAAGTTGCATATCACAGATTACTTTAAGTTACTGCCCCACAATACTAACAGATCTCTGTTGCCCGTATTTGCAGTTTCCCTATCCGAAAGTCCGTTTCACACCAACATGAAATGTAATAACTTCTGTGAGTTTTGGAGCCCTGAGCTACACACTGGTTCTAGGTACCTTTAACCAAGTTTTAATTATCTAAATTCAGCTTATTCGGAAAAAGATTTGATCTCGTTGAATTATTTAAATTTAAACTTCGTCCCATGCACGTGATCAGTTATTTTAAAGTCATAATGCACCAAACTCACATTGTGATAAACGTGATTATTACTTTACAAAAGCGTAGAATAATTTTTAATATTATTTTGTTTACAAGCCTCTTTATATACGTACTTTAGAAACATTTTAACAATTGTAAGTGCGTAGTAGCTTAAAAAGTTGATCATCTGAACAAATTAAAGTAAAATTTTGGCTAATTACCCGAATATACTTAAAAAAATTGCAAATTATAAATTCATGATACAAAAGCTTTTGAAAGTAATCATCTTTTGGTAAGGAAAAAAGGGTCAGCTGCAACAGAAGGCGCCTTCTGTTGTTGCTGACACTTTTTACGGGCGCGAACAAAGGATAACTTGCGCGACTAGAAGGCCTCTCAAAGCTTGTCTCAGAGCTAATTCCAGAAGCTTTCATCACCACGGCCTAAAGCACTTTCCGATGCGTTAGCCACTCAAGGGGGCGGCCCCGCCCGTCCGTAACCCCATCGAAAAAAGGCGATGCACTTCGAATTGTTCGTTTTATGTCCAGCATCGATCGTTTCGGTAAAGGAGTGAGTTTTTATCTGTCCTGCATCCGTGCTCTTACTTCACACGTGGCGGGCTACTAATTGGGGGACGCTGGGAGTCGCAGTGAGCAAATAGAACTGTAGGTGAGATTTTTGCGGATGCCCAGTCCCTTGTGCCCACCGATACCGTTTTAAATAAAGGTCAGCATCCGAATGCGTGTGCTTTAGAAGATTTTTTTGAGGTAATTTGAACAGCTAATGTTTGATGGGCTTCACAGGGTATATAATCTCACGTCATGTCGGTCTTTTCCGTCTATTTCAATCGTTTTAGATAATGCATATGATTTGGTTCAGGGATATTTTTAAGTTCATAAATTATGTGTTATTAACTAAAAAGTAAGTATAAGTAAATTTAGTACTGTAAGTAGGTAATTAAAATAATGACCTACAATCCTTAATAATATTATAAATGCGAAAGTAGCTCTGTCTGTCTGGCTTTCTTTGTGCCTGTCTGTCTGTCACGTTTTCACGCCAAAACTAGTGAACGGATCTTAAGGCAGGGAGTTAGATGGTATCCCGGGACGGACATAGGGTACATAAAAAGCACGTGCGAAGTCGCGGGCGGCAGCTAGTAATATATAATAAGAGGTACTAGAATGTAGAGCGCTGGCACGATTATATCGTATACATTCATGAATGAGGTTAGGCTCCTAAATCGTCCTTATTTGGCTTAGTACACAACTTTGTGGCACCCTGTAGCAAGAAATGGAGAGTGAAGAAGTCGATAAACTATAAAATAATAATATATTAGTAATTAGTTTGTATTTCTTTAAGGAACTCATTATTAAGTTTACTTAAAAGTGTGCAAATACAGATGGTGACCTTTTAATGGTATTGGTTTTGTTTTTCTTAGGTACTACACTTACCATTAGATGTGGATCAGCAATACGTAATTTTAGAGTTACTCTCACTTACCTGAAAACGAAAACGGATATTGTTAAAACTACAAATGGATATTGTTAAGACGCAGAATGCGAGCAAAAGTGTGGGGTACAAATATGTGCAGATCGTGCAGACATTTGCTCCTGCGTCGCAGGCGGACCTTCGCCCGCCGCGCCACAGAGATCTTAAGGAAAGGGGACCAAAAGCATGGAAAAATGCTACCTTTTGAGTAGGCTCTCTTCCTTTCTTTCAGATTTCGATCAGACGCCTATATTAGAAATCCGATCGGATTGTATGAAAAGAGAGGTTTCTCACCAGTGGGATTAATTATAAGATAGTATTGGCCCTAGTGAATTGCCATGTGAAGCAAACCTAAGACGCATTAATTAACCAATGCATTTGTAGCAAAATGTTATTGCAGGAGGGCTACCGCGAAATAATATATTAAACATGAGCAGACTACACATCGTAAATTGCAGTCGCTTGAACGCACGCTACATTGTTGTATATTGTGTAAGAGTAATAGAAATAACTAGAAGTAACAATGATGGACGGGAGAAACCGCGAATTGTTTCGATATAGTATGCTACTAATTATCGTTACTAAACTCGATTTAATATTAGCAGGAACATTTTTTTTTGTAGTTTATTAGTCGCTTACACAAGTTGTCCCAGTAGTGTGATACAAAAATAATTATAAATCTGTAAAAATAACAGTTAATGAAATTCGGCAAATGTGACAGCAAATACCAGAAAGTATAAAATAGTTGTATTTAGAGGTAGAACCATTAACCAAGAAGTTGAAGTTGAGGTAGAACAATCTTTGGGATGTGGCTGGAAAACGCTGTATGTGGAAGGAAATTTGCTGAGATCTTTGCCCTGGAGGAAAATATTCGTACTATTCCTACGAAAAAAAATATACAGTCAGCAAGCACGTCAAAGACGTTGTTGAGACAGTTCTACTTGTATTGAAAATACATTGGCATAAGTCTATTTTTATGTGCAGAATGGTGAAAAAATAATTATGAAATGGATATTTTTTTCTATGTTATTTTTGGCAATAGCAGAATATTACTTTATGGTACCCATACATGAACTGAATACTAATTATATCTAGTGTGGCACAATCGGCGGCATTATCATAACGTTAATCAATAACGTCTTTCTTTTTGGTTAGTTTGTGTAAAAACTTGGTTCCCTAGGCAGTTATGTTAATATTTCTTTCCTCGTGGTCTGTCTTCCTTGTTCCCTAGACAATTATAAGTAAGTACCTAAGTAATTTATTCATCACAAATTAGTTACATATGATTATGACAAAACCCCCCTACATGGGAGACCATCCATTCGATGGACCGACGACATCGTAGCGGTCGCAGGGAGTCGATGTATGGAGGCGGCTCAGGACCGCTATTTGTGGCGTCGTATGGGGGAGGCCTATGTCCAGCAGTGGACGTGCACGGGCTGATATGATGATGATGATAGATACGTAGTTTCCTAAACATGTTCATAATGAAAATAATATTAGTAAACAAACAAAATGCATCAGACGTAATCTAATAAGGACAAGTCTGTTACATTGCGAACAGGTGGATAATGTTTTACGACCAAAGGTTATGTACAAAAAAGAAGTATATAGGTAATTGAGATCATTGTAAGACTATAGATAAATAGGTGCTAAAAAAAATCTTATTTATTATAACATCACGCAAATGTTTTTCTTATATATTCTTTTATTTTAATATTTATATTATATTCTGTTATAAAAGTAAATAATAAAATAAACGAGTGAAAGATTACATGAGATAAATTTCTAGGATTTTTTATAAGTTCTATCAGATAATCAAATCAAAAGTTCACGTGTTTCACATAATTGACTGCTAGTGTTACTTGACGAAGCCATTTATACTGATTAATTTCCGACATTCATAAACAAAGACCATTAGAAAATCAGTCATTTAGGGAAAAGGCATTTTTCAGTTTCGTTCAATATGAGATCAGTATAAGAAACAGTCCTATCAGACCGGAAGGAGAAATTATAAATAACTTAAATTTTACGGCAATTTCAATCAACACATTTCACCCAGCAGTGGAAAACACAGTACATAGAATGGCACGCTTCGACAACCAATTGCTGCAATGCAAACTAAATTAAGCGTAAATAGAAACGCATTGTGAAGTGGACTGTCACCTTGGTTATTCTAATAGAATAGGTTTAGGTGGAACAAATCTCGGTAAATAATCTAATAGATAATCCTTTGTTTGGCAGGTAAAACATCAGCCCGCGCAGTTCTACTGTTTGGGTTCCGAAATGAGACTAACTCATATTTTCATCCGGCGAAAAACAAGAGGAGATTCTCAGTTCAACTGTATGTTCTTTTATGTATGTACATAATATGCTCCTCGATGTCTGCGCCATTTCTGTTACGATTTTGATAGTTAAATAATTTTTGTAGTAAGAATGACAAGCTCAAGCTTGAGCTGGTCCGAAGAAGTTTCATTCGCAAGGAGATTTCCATTAGTCCCGTAACATTGAAAAAATAAAACCAGAACAAATGTTCACGTTGAAGTCGTATAATATATATATATATTATTATTATTTTTTTCTACGGGACAACTCACACAGCGTTATCTAGCCCCAAGCTAAGCAGAGCTTGTCTTATGGGTACTAGATTACTGATATACATAATAGAATATATTACATAAAGATACATATATTGTGTATACATAGAAAACAACCAGAACACCCTGTATGTACATATGTACATACGTAGGTATCTTCCTACTAGCTGCTGCCCGCGGCTTTGCACGCGATTTTCATGTACTCTATGTCTGTCCCCAGGATATCATCTACCTCCCTGCCAAATTTCATTAAGATCCGTTCAGCCGTTTTGGCGTGAAAATTTAACAGACACATAGACACATAATATTACTAGCTGCTGCCCGCGCCTTTGCCCGCGTTTTATTGGAATAAAAAATAGCCTATAAATGTTATTCCAGGTCCCAAACTATACCCATACCAAATTTCAGCCTAATCGGTTCAGTAGTTTTTGCGTGAAAGAGTAACAAATATCCATACATCCATCCATACAAACTTTCACATTTATAATATTAGTAGGATGTAAGGTTATCATCGAAGCAGAAAAAATTACTATTACTAATAGATTTTTAGAAAACCAACTAAACTGTTATCTTCCATTGATATAGACTTAATTCTAAGCACCCGGAATCAACATGAACGTTTCACCTCATATTGATATAATTTCCTCAGGAGGTGGGTTTACCAAGGAGGTAGAAATTCTGCTGAGCAATTCACTCTGGCGCCGCCGTCGGAAACCACAGGCTAACTAGCCAACCGCGCCTTCCGATCGCTAGGGTTGCGCGCCGATGGTCCGAAAGGGATAACGAATTTATATCATTAGGACGTATACAGCATATACCTTTATTTGCTGTTTCCGACTTAGATCAGTATCATGATATCATGTCGGCCTAAGCTGGCACAGGCTTTAAATGCGTCAGAAGGCCGTTCGCGATGATAGAAACGACGTGTGCATTGTGGGGCCACTTATTTTTGTTTTATTTATGTTCCACAATTTTGAACAAATGTCGAGGAAAAGAGAATACCAAAGATATATTCTTTGTCATTGCAGATACTCAATACATTTTAAGGTAAGGTATTAACGTAAAAGATTTTAATGTATTACGAGTAAAAATATCCAATAAAAAAAAGCCTGAATAGATTCAGAGGAGGTGAGGATGCCTAATGTATCCAATACAATCATTTTGTAGCTACTGTAAATTTTTACTTTCTTTGAATAAAGGCCGATTTTCAATAGTAAAAAAAAAACTTTTCTTTGTCCTACGATTGAAATTCAGCCGGCATAATTAATCTCCGTTATGCATACTAGATAAGTTCACATAGATAGATATACATAAAAACACGCAGAACACCCGGAACAAATATCTACAGACTGTACAAACATCGTACCCGTAATCTCGGCGGATTTTCGCCCGCGCCCCACTCCACTATGGAAAGAAGAAGACGAAAAACTTTAGAAACTATCTTGGCTTTTCACAACAATAAAGTCATTTATATACATTTAGAAAATTTTTTCGCATTGATTTCAGATGTTTCGTGATCATGGCGCTCACGTACGCAAAACTCAAATCATGGTAACTATTCTGTTATGTTTCCGACTTTAGTGTTAAGAAGACGAAAGTTTACCTTAAATTCGGCCTAATCTAGAACCGAAGCCGAGACAGAATATCGCAGAAGGCATCTATCTAGGATCCCCATAATTGATTCGATTACGTGTTTAGGCAGTGAGTCGTCACAAATGTCGGACGATGTGGCTGGATATCGCCTCCTTCGGACGAGGTATACATGCAGAGCGTATTTACTGACCGTAGGTACAAGTTGACCCTCCACGGCAGTAAAGCCACATAATTGATCACATTAAATACTTGCTTATATATTATAAGACCGAATGTTTGGATTGATTAGTAGATGAATAGATGGAATGATAACTTTTTTCATGCTAAAACTAATGAACGGGTCAAAGTTCTCTCTACTTAGGTGTATCTGGAACATCACATACATACACTTTTTGTCCCCTTAAATATGGAAAAAACCCTCTGAACGTTTTCATAGAAAAAAACGTGTTGGAAGAAAGTATATGCGTGTATGACTCCCTGCCAGAATACCTACCATTTTAGGACTGGTTTGAATGGATGCCATTGAAATTTGGTAAAGATACATGTCTAGGCGAATTACATAAGTAGGCTAACATTTATTATAAAAGTGCATGCGAAGACGCGGGCGGAAACAAGTTTAATATAATATTTACCTAAACAAAACAGCCTGACGGCTGCTCACCCCGTTGTCACATCATTATTATAAAATGTTTGCCAACAATATATCCACGCCCTAAGCAATTTAATGAAGGAAAAGTTTTTCCTGCATCGCGATACAAATGAAAAATATACGAGCATTATAAAAAACTGTTTTTTATTCAGAAAACAATACATCCTTAATTTACAACTTCATCATAATCATCATCATCATCATCAGCCCATACACGTCCAGTCCACAGCTGGACATAGGCCTCCCCCGTACGACGCCACAAATAGCGGTCCCGAGCCGCCTCCACCATCGACTCCCTGCGACCGCTACGATGTCGTCGGTCCATCGAGTGGATGGTCTCCCCAATACCTTGTCCTAATACGCCAAAAGTTATCGACGACAGCTTATTTTATAGATAATCAGACAATAATTAGCTTTAAAAAATATTACCCTTATAATTGTTTGAAAACTATTTCGTGACAGAGGCTTAGCTATGTAATTTAGATCTTTATTGACAAAGAAAATAACAATCAAATAATATAAAGAAATTAAACTAGTATTTACAATTGAAACAATTGAGCTAACTGCAGACTGTTGCAAACAATCTACAGATAGCTCAACTGGTCCATATCAATACCAGTCGGAAGCGTCCCCAAGACGCTGGCTGCATTGCCCCGCTGTATGACAATGCTAATGCGCTGCGCCAGATACTCAGATAGATGTAATTTAGTAATTTTAACGTTATAAGTTTGTAACAATGAGAAGGAATTTCGAAATGAAATGAAAAAAATTAATACGATGGTGTGAGGCTGATTAAAAACACCAAGCAGAAGCGCTGCTGGTCAGTCTTAGATATTTAAAGTATTTTTGTATTACTAAAACCTCCGGTATACCGCAAAATTTTGGATATACTAAAACTTTTCAGTATGTGTTAACGCCATAAATTTTCCTAACAACAATAGCCTCATGAATATCACCGTTTAAAAACTGTTATCGATACATAAAAATATGCATTTTCCTGCACTTACTTCTATTAGAAATAACTTATTCATGCAGCGTTGCCCTACATCGATAGCAAGTTTTAAAATGTATATTATCTACGCGTTAGTTTCCATTATAAGGGTGCCTTCTTATTTAAATAATTTTTTAAATAACGTTCGTTTTTTCTATTATTTTATCCTCATCAACAATCATAAGTGGAATTTGTATTATTAGAGTAACAAATCGGATAAAAATCTGAAATATCTCTCCCCTCAGAAGTTATGAAGAAAATGTTATATCACAAAATCCCCTACGTGTTCCCAAATCTGTGTCGCTGCAGATATTTTGAGTGCAAACTTTTCGTCAACAAAGGGATCTATCTGCTTCGGTTTTCCAATAATCCGCGTGAGAAATACTCCTGGCATTGTTTTCATCCAACCGGCCTCTCATAACGTAGGTAACGATTTTACACAGAGCATAAAAAAAGTAGTGAGCACCGCGGAGGTCCCGGAGGACGTACCCATGCGTTTCGTTTTGCATATTAAAAATTTTAGCTGAATGGATTCAAAACAGTATCGAGTACTCAAATACAATGGTGACATTTGGTAAAACAAGGTAGTCATGTACATAAAAGTTATTTATTATATTCAATGGCATTTTTAACTTCTTCCACTAGTGGCCAAAAAATTAAGTGAAGAGAATATCAATAACACCTTATTTCTTATTTGATAATAATAACTATGTTTATAGTATAAAATTTAACTGGTCTAAGTGCTTATTTTGTAAGCCTAAACAAATAAAGTTATTTATTCTGATTCTGTTGCTTTCGATTTCAGTTTGTTTAGTCCAGTCTAACCCCTGATTTTCACCAAGGTGTAATAACTACGTGTATTTTACAAGTTTTATGTAATGTTTTCGTTTATAGTTCTAACTCGTGTCCATGTATACAACTTGTTTATACTTACTTGTTGTATACGAAACTTGTATAAAACTTGTTGGATGAAATTATTTGCGAACGTCTAGTTGTCTACAGAATCAGCAGGCAAAAGTGGCGATGGGCAGGCCATATAGCTCGTAGGACCGATAACCGTTCGGAGTAAAGGTTCTCGAGTGGCGACCGCGATGCAATGCGAAACGGAGTGTGGGAAGACCTCCCACTCGATGGACCGACGACATCGTAGCGGTCGCAGGGAGTCGTTGGATGGAGGCGGCTCAGGACCGCTATTCGAGACGTCGTTTGGGGGAGGCCTATGTTCAGCAGTGGACGTGTACGGGCTGATGAGTTGTCTACTTTATTCTGATATGTTTCTCATGTCACGTTTAGAGCGTGTAAGTGAGGCCAAAGCGCGGAAGTCCGTGGGATCAGCATAAGAATGTAGTTATTTGGAGTCTTATATGGTATCTTTTGCTTTATCTATACTAATATTATGAAGAGGAATGATTTGTATGTAAGTATGTTTGTAACGAATTGACTCAAAAAGTACTGGACCGATATTAAAAATAATTTCACTATTTGAATGCTACATTATCACTGATTAGGCTATGTCCTGCATTTTCTGTACGTTTATGCCTAAATGTTTAAAAAATAAATGTCCACCCGTGCGAAGCCGGGACGGGCCGCTAGTGAGAAAATAAAGCAGTGACGGAGAGTACACACACACACACATACTTTATCATACATATCCTGGTGTATCAACCCCATTGGGTATTGGCCTCTTACATATTTTTTTTTTTGATAACACAAATGTAGATTTCTAGATTGCCACCGGCTTCTGTCCTGCGCCGATCCATCCAATCCGATGCTAAGATTTAAAAATGGATAATAGCAAAGCGCAAAAAAAAAATACTTATGAAAATTCCCCTTTTCAAAATCCAAATGCATTCCAAAAAGTGTTATTACCTTAAAAGCTATAGACAAAGAAAATAACAATCAAATTATACCAGTATTTACAATTCAAACAATTGAGCTAACTGCAGATTGTTGCAAACAATCTACACATAGCTCAACTGGTCCATATCAATACCAGTCGGAAGCGTCCCCAAGACGCTGGCTGCCTCGCTGTATAAAAGTTATACGTTGTTGGAACGGCTCTATTAATCAATATACTGTTTATAGCTTCCATTCAATACAGCACAGCGTTCTAGTTTACTGCGCCTACTTCCGCTCTAGGTACTTTTATCAAGAACTTTTGTGTCTTAAAATACTGTTAGATATAATATTTAAATAGAAATAGAAACTACTAATTATAAATGTCAAACTTTCAATGGATGGATATATGGATATTTAATACTCTTTCACGCAAAAACTACTGAACCGATTAGGCTAAAATTTGGTATGGGTATAGTTTGGGACCTAGAATAACATACAGGCTATTTTTATCCCGATAAAACGCGGGCAAAGGTGCGGGCAGCAGCTAGTAATCTCATATTATCTTTTAAAAAGACTAAGCTCATTGCAAACGTTTTCCGACTAACTTTTTTTGCACCTACAACGGTTTTAAACTATTTCTAACTTACCTACCTAGCGCTCGCCGACAAGTTGGCATTTGTCCATGCGATTTAAATACGGCTTTTTGTACAATCACCTGTTGCGATACCCTCTTTTAAAAGCTGGGCATTATTACAAACCGTGTGGTGAATCACTAGCCGGGGTCCAGTGATCGCGTGAACTTCAATAGAAAAGCTTTGGTGATGTTTTTGTTTGTGATAAAACTTTTTATTTAGTATTAGAAGTCAGTACATACTCAATTTTTAGGCTAACTAAATAAGCACTTAGTAAAATTTCTACTACAAATTTACTATGAAATAAGGTGTTATTGATTTTCTCCTTCATTTAAAGTTGTCCATTAGTCTAATCTTTCAAAATTGAATTAATACATGTCCAATATGTCTAAGAAAACGAAAGACCATATTGCTGCGGCATATTTTCGTATTAATCTTTCATCTTTTTAGTTAGGTTTGTTCGTACAATAAAGCTAATGAATTGAACTGAATGTATGTCAAAGACTCTATTGAAATCAATTACTGACGTTAACCTGTAAGCTCCTTTAAGAGGATAAATGCCACAACAGAATATTATAATTATCATAAAAATTGACACTTTGTTCTCCGTATATTCGACATCCTGGATGGTTGCAACACACCATTTTATCTAGTAAGGGTTGGGTAGAAGAAATATACAATATATAAATAGAAGTGTTCACTCAGGACCGCTATTTGTGGCGTCGTACGTGGGAGGCCTATGTCCAGCAGTGGACGTGTATGGGCTGATGATGATGATGAAATAGAAGTGTGTCTGAAATAATTGTACTTATACGAGTATCTTTCGTTTCTTTAAATTAATATCAAACACTCAGGGTATCCTACTCTTAGTAATGTAAAAAATCAAGCATAGTCAAAATATCGGATTTTGATACTTTGGTGAACTTATTTATCCTACACCTATCATATATTATGCTGGCATGGATAACAAGGGCAAGCCGTTTGTGCATATGTGGCCAAAGAGAAATGTTATATGTAATCAAAAAATTATTTAACATTAGAATCATTTTCCTAGTTATGATGGCGAGAGAAGTTGGACAAATTCCTGGCCAATTTTACGGAGGTGGCCTAAGATCGGTCTTTATTGACAAAGAAAATAACAATCAAATAATATAAACAAAATTGAATGGGAGGCCTTTTCGCAGCAGTGGGATGACCGGGCCGATAGTAAATAGTAAATTAATAATGTCCGTAATGAATGGAATAACTATTGTTTCCACCTTGTTTTCTAAAATCATTTTGTATTTTTAAATCATTTTTTCAATTGCATTAATTGTCCCAGTAAAACAGAAGCCACGTCCCAAATGACTTAGCCTTTTCACCCTTTCATTTTAATATGAACTGGGATGCAACGTATCGCTTCGCAAATATTGGAGCCATTCACGTTTCCACAAAAAAGGTGCTGGTTATCGTAAACTAACAGTGATACCACGCGGTAATAATTGGTCGAGGCAATTAACACCGCTGCTGCCGGCCGTCGGTCTCGCAGGCCACACAATGGTTTAATTCTGCACGGAGTGGTGATCGGCTGACATTCGTGTGGACGAGTCACGATTGACAATCACAACCCGCGGTGTTTGCGGGATAAAATTAAAAAAAAAAATATTTTGCTTTGCCGATCGGTGGATTGAACAAGCGTTGTCGGGCGCAGTGAGGACACTTTTTACCGTGCAAAAAGTGGTTTTAAAATATTTTGATTCTGTGTGGTTTACAAAGCTTGGGTGACAGTAACATTTACCTACATGCTGTTTCTGTCACGCAGTGTTTCACTATAGATTTTATATTATAATTCATTTTTCAGAATCCATATCGAGTTTTCGAATGTAACGTTTCTCATAACTTAATTAAAAAGTAAGTTTTTGCTATTCTTTACTTAAAGCGAAGTTTATTGGTAATAGTAGAACTAAAACTATTGCCACATATTTTTACACAAATTGAAGAGAAGAGAATATCAATAACACCTTAATTCTTATTTGATAATAATAACTATGTTTATAGTATCGCATTTGACTTGTCTAAGTACTTATTTTGTAAGCCTAAAGAAATAAAGTTCTTGATTCTGTTTCTGATACAAAACAATTGCGATTCAAATTCCTAAAATTTAATTACGTCACGCATAATAAATTCAGTAATTATTACTTATCGATAAATATCATATTTCGTGAGTAACTACGCGACTACGTATGTATCGTATGTACTACTGTCGTACTGTGAACGCGCAGACATTTAAATGATATAATAAATTCGCATTATCACCCATGGTACGGACAAAATTGTTTTCAGCCTCGCCCGGCTTAATTCATTAACCCAGTGGATATTGTTTAAGCGTTAAATACTGACTCTTGCGGAAAATGTTGAGTTGCATTGAAGTGTTTCGTTATTTGATTTCGATTTGTAAACAATGAGTTTTTATTATTTTAACTATTCACGTATAGTTATTGCGTTATTCCATATTAACCATGACTTCTCTTATTTTGTTAATGTTTCGGTAGATTGTAAAATAATATGGCGTGTTTTAAAAAACGATGAAGCGATTTCAAATTCTCTTACTGTTACACTTATTTTAAGTTTTGCGGGATAAATACTAATCCACTGGGTATAAAAAAAACGGTCCATAATTGGCGGAAATATCGTGTAACATACATACAGACGAATTGAGAACCTCCTCCTTTTTAAGTCGGTTAAAACGAATTTTTATTCTTTCATCATTCGCACAGCTTATGTTTGGAACGCGCTGTCTACTGTTTTTCCGGCCTATTACAACCTGGGTCCCTACAAAACAAGAGTGAATTGGTCTTCTGGAGCTTCGTGATACATCGTTGGTCACATCGTCATTTTCCATCACATGATTGTGGTCAAACGAAGGTCTATTGATAAGTAAAACAAGTCATATATGTTTATTGAATAAGTTGAATATATTGAAAACTTATTCAAGGTTTTTCTCGTTAAATTGCACAATAAAATTTGTAAAAGCATTCTTCTATAAAGCCGTTTTTAACTTTATCACCAGTTCGTGCTTCGCAAAAACGCAATGGTATCGCTCTTGCTTGACGATAGAGTTTATGACTAACTAAACTCTATTTTAACCTTTAATCATGGACTTATTGATAGCTGTCATACCTACACATCGGTCCAAATCACATGTGTCAGGTATTTACTTAAGTGATTTGGACTAAGCGTGCAGTAGCGTTTTCTATTTTTATCCGACGAAGACGAGGTGTTTAAGTTGCGATGTAAGAACCGACCCATCCAACAAAGCTCGTGGCAGTCGTAAGAGTCGACTAAGGGAACATACTCGTACCAGAGGAAGAGTAGCAGCTTCTTTTTGTGTTTTAACACCGCGGTCATCGATCATCAATCCACCTGACAATGGCAAATCCCCCTTGTTTGGTAGAGACATGTGCAGAAATGAACGTATGAATTCCTCCGGAAATCTACGTAGATAAATTTTTGTCTGAACTTTTGAGAAAACGAGGAAAGAGTCAACCTTAGCTCTACCATTTGACTAATTATACCACAACCAATAAATGCATCGCTATGACAACATGAAAATCTATTCGTGAGCTGCTAAGTGCATATCATACTGACCGTTGATTACAGCGATAATTCACAGACCACACTGGGGGTTGGGGGTTGAGGGTTAAATGGCGATAATTTTGGCAAAACAACAATATGTGAAATATAATGACTTTCATAAGATGGACAGCGTTATGCATTACAGCGAAACATTAGGAGTATAATCAAGCAGGAACCACGCTATTGTGGTGTGGTGTGTTGCAGTGCGTTAGAAACATATTGACTTCTAGTATTGTAAGAAACTTTTTACTGTTGTGTATATAAGGCAAATATTCTCGAGTCTAGAACCACATCATAATGGTGTGGTGTGTTGTTGTGTTGCTGTAATAATGTGTCTCTAAACATAGTAAAGTATAGAACCGATACGTTTGTGATCCGCCACAACACACCACACCATTATGGTGTGGTTCAAGACTCTTGAATACATGCCTTAAAGATGTATTCCAGAATACCTTCCTAAAGGATATATTCTAAAGTCAATCTAAGGGTTATTTAAAACGCATCTAAATTCCCGACTAGCGCCACAGTGTTCAAAATGACCAAAAAAAATTCCCTATGCGGTTTATAGCATTAATCGATCAACGAATGCATTTTAAATGCAAGAGTAGAACACCCACGTGTCTATGTCAAATCCTTTTTGTTATAAAAATTTATGAATTTTGGATGACATTGACTGAGAAAATTTTTAAATAAATTCATGCACGTGGTATTTTTACCAGTGCTAGGCCTTGTAAGGAACCATATTTCTGTGCTAGTCACAAGTCGCACTATTGAGTTTTTCGGGAGAAAAAATAAAAACGAAAATATGAAGAAAAAAAAATTACTCGGTTTCCAGAGGTGATTTTTCAAAATTAAAAACTGTAAAACATGTGGCTAAAGACCCTTTATCAGAGAATATTTAATAAAGAAAAATATCATGGACAGTTACGTTTACAGAATTTATTTAAAAAAATTCTCAGTCGAAGTGACCCAAAGTTCATAAATTTTTATAACAAAAAGTATTTGACGTATGTAGACACGTGGGTGTTCTACTCTTGCATTGAAAATGCATTCGTTGATCGATTAATGCTATAAACCGCATATGGATTTTTTTTTTGGTAATTTTGAACACTGAGCCCAGAAAAGCGACATAACTCACAAGAGTACATTTATACGTCATTCAAAATTCAAAATTATAACGAGCGACCGCGAAACTTAGACACAGAACAGTACCATCTTTGAACAAAAGACGGTACATAAACAAAAGACGTTCTATGAACAAACGACGGTATTAAACTTTGTACGTTCTAGAATACGACCAGAGTTGGCTATCTTGTTTTTGGACCAGATTACCTATCTACTTCTATTGTGACTCTAGTTGCCGTCCTGTGAATGACCAGCTTCTGCTCACTGTTTTAAAGGAAATAAAGTGTTAGTCATCATCATCAGCTCGTATACGTTGCTGAACATAGGCCTCCCCCAAATGACGCGACGAATAGCGGTCCAGAGCAGCCTGCATCCATCTCTGCGACCGCTACAATGTCGTCGTTCCATCGAGAGGGAGGTCTTCCGTTTTGCATTCGATCCCAGTCACCACTCGAGAACCTTTATTCCCCGACGGTTATCGGTTCTACGGCCTGCCCATCACCACTTCAGCCTGCCAATTTTGAGAGCTATGTCGGTTACTTTGGTTCTTCTACGGATTTCCGTATTCCAGATTCTATCGCGTAGAGAAATTCCGATAGCTCTATGCATAGATCGCTTGGTGATTTGAGCTTATTCACAAGGCTTATAAGTGTTAGATAGTTCTTTTTTTTTCACTTCAACTTTTGTCCACCAGCGGAAGTCAACTCTAGCCTATTCTGTGATAGTAGGTACTATTCGCGGTCGGTGTGATCAGACCTGTATAATTTCTTTGTGGCAGAACTGAATGCGGGCTGAACTATATCAATCTCATTTAA
Organism: Eupithecia insigniata; assembly: GCA_947859395.1. Taxonomy (NCBI): domain Eukaryota; kingdom Metazoa; phylum Arthropoda; class Insecta; order Lepidoptera; family Geometridae; genus Eupithecia; species Eupithecia insigniata. The sequence continues at coordinate 18,251,013 of OX401993.1, forward strand.
ATTGTCAATTGCGCGCATCTCCTTTGTGTTTTATAACAATAAGCACCCAAATACACTCGCCAATAAAATCAAATTTATATAACGTCGGTGGCTTAAGTGACCGCTGGGCCGGATCAAATATTGGCCACCGATCAACACGGTACATTTGAACATCGAAAACATTTACATAAACAAAATAATAAGTCACGTGAATATAAACCGAAACCGTAGCGGCGTAGTTCGCAATTTTCTACGGCAGGGCTCGCAAAATTTTAATTGAAGCCCGTCCGTGGCGATGGCTTGTCCCGGCTGATGTATTAACATTTATTGGTTTACAAATTAAAGATAACGCACCTCTCGTCGCGGCAATATTGTCGGAATTTTTCGAGCGCAGTTTGAGCGATCACAGTATCGAAGCCAATTGAAACGCAGAAATTTTCATATGTATGTATGAAAATTCGAAATATTCGTTGCTTTTATTTTTGCCATTAATTTCAAGTTGACTTTCCATTGATTTTAAATCACTTTTTAAAATAAACACAACCTTTATTGTATTGTATTGCACGTTATTTACGAGTACCTACTCTACAATAAGAATGAGATCTTACCTTCTAATTATTACCTAAACTCCAAACCAATACCAATAAATATTGTTCGCACTGTTCAAACACATCAAGATTCCCGATTGATCCATAAAGCGTAACGCTGTGACATGGACTATTTCCGTGTACCTAAGTAAACATCTCAAACATAAACTAGTATATTTGCTTACTCTGAGATCTCAACGTCAGTAAATCTGAGTTGATTTTAACCGTGCAAATGACATCTCAATCTAAGGTGACGTTTACCGCAGAACCTATTTTCAAGTTGCTCGCATTGCATCCGAGGCGAAGGAATGAAATTCAATATTTTCGAAGGGTTTTAAGACAGTTTTTAACTTCGGAGGCACAGCGTGTTAGATTGTCTAAGTCGGAGGCGAATACAAAGACGATATTATAATGTAAGTTGCATTTGTATGTTTTCTCATTTGTCATATAAAACATAGGCAAAATGGAATCGGATCTCCACGGTCCAATGGCGCATGTTAAGGCTAGCTCGCTATAACTGCACGATTGGGAGTCAACATCAAAGCCGAAGCAGTACAATAGGCCTAAATCAGTTATAGAATATTTACTTAGACTTTAAACTTCGACGAGACGAGACTACTTCGACTTTTTTTACTTAGACCAAAAAAACGATGTGAGTACGGAGACAATCCTCATAAGATTTGTGCGGTCCAAAATTTAAAGTATATCTGGATTGTTTTTGTAATGAATAAATAAATGATAAATTAACCTCTCAACCTGCCGCGTGGAGGAAACCTTTCCAACGTACCTAACGTTGAAATAGTTTTTAAAATAGCTATACAATAAAGGTTTCGGGATCGTTTACCTCTTACTAGACCGCGTCCAGTAGAGTGTTTACCTCATATTATTTTCGCCCCTCATTGGCTGCATTTTAATTACGATGGAAACATTAAAGAAAATGGACTCGTTCGATACACTCGCGAATATAAAAGAATAGAGCAGGAGTAAAAAAAAAATAGGCTAGGATGATTTTTTTTTCGTATACATTTTGCCAGTATAGACTGTATGCCTTTATCTCTACAGACGAAGCGACGTCAACATGCAACTGAATATCTAGTAGAACTTCATTAAAAGTTTCATGTTTGTAAAACCATTTATGTAATTGAAGAATTTCCCCGCGTCTCATGTAATACGGGGAATACGAAAATTAATTAGTAATGTCTGTAAAACTTGCGCTGCCGAGTTCAAAAGACTAGGAATTCAATGCAATACTTTCATAAAGGTGGTTCTTTTAATTGGCAACTTTGGCACTTTTGTTTGTGGCAACGTATTTTTCGCGAGCGAATCAAACTTAGTTACGGTTTGTAATAAAGAACTTTAGCACTACTTTTTAGCGTCAAGCACAGTGAAAGCTTTTTCTGACGTTAATTTATACGCGAGCAATTTTTAGGGCCTTTTTAACTAGGAAAGTTGTTCTTTGTATTTTTTGTGGCCAAATGTAAGAAAACCACATGCCTTTTCTTGCTCTGATTAGTAAACATGGAGCGTTAACTCATCAGAGCAAGAAAAAGTAGGTGATTTTCTTCCATCTGAAAGAAAGCCTGCCTTTGAGACCTTCCGTCTGAAAGGAAGTTTGCCTTTGAGACCTCTGAGACTACGTAAGTGGTTAACAGTCGAATACCACAACAAAGCTTTGAAATCAGAGGTCTGGTGTAAAACCCGGGAATGGGTAATTTAATTATTGATTGAAAGACCACAATTGAGCTTACCTAGATTCTTTTAGATATTATACAAAGGTCACTAGATAAGTTCTGCAATACAGCTTTATTTATTACAATCTTTCAAAATAATTACCACCACAGCTTATACACTAATTCATTTGAATAAACCAATCATTAAAAATTTGCTTCCATTTTTCTTCTGAAAGATCGGAGCAAGCCTAGTCCCAAGCAGCTAACAACTCAGTGTCTCTGGCAAACCTCCTTCCTTTGAGGTGGTCCTAATGACTGGAAACAGGCCGAAGTCACAGAGCGCAAGATCAGGACTGTACGGAGGATGTTCAAGCAGTTTTACTCCAACATCTTGTAAAAAAACTCACAGTCTCACGCGACATATGCGCAGGAGCATTATCGTGATGAAAATCCCAATTATCGAGTCTTGACTTTGGACGGAGCTCTTTGAGTTTTTGGCTCACCTTAGGCAAACACTCTTTTGTGTACCAAGAGGACGTAACTGTACGCTGACTTTCCAAAACTACTCGATCGAAAATTACTCATCTCGTGAAAAATACAGCAATCATCTTCTTTTTTACTGAACGAGATTTTCGAACTTGAATTGGAGTAGGCTCATTTTCAAACATCCAAATATTGTTCTTATTTTTGGAGGGCACATCAAAATAATACAGCCAGGTTTCATCACCCGTGACGATATTATTTACGTAGTTAGAAGTTCCATTTTCATACTCTTTTAACATTTTCTTACACCAATTTACTCTGCATACCATTTGTTCTTTTTTTAAGTCATGGGGCACCCAAAGCGTGCAAACTTTTTTGATTCCAATTATATCGTGAAGAATTTTATCAATGCTTAGTGCACTAATCTGCAGGATCTCTTCTATCGGCCTATAAGTTATTCGACGGTCTTCCCTTATAAATTATTTAACTTTTTTACGTTATCTTCATTGCAAACGTCCGTGGGACGTCCTGACCGTGGCGCGTCTTCTACACCAAAATTACCACGACTAAATTCCCGATACCACGGAAAAATCGTTGAACGATGAGGGCAGTTCTCTTTAAGTACAGAACTCATTTCTTCCATACACTCATTAATTGAGAGACCGCGCGCGAAGTTGTACCGCTTAATAACGCGTAATTCGTCCTTTGACCACTCGGTCATTTTTATAAAATCATTTTTTTTTCCGCAGTTCCCAATGAGTGACTATTGAAATCCTATGTATACACCGTCATATAATAAGTGTAACTTTCTAGTAAGACTATACTCATCTACCCACAATTAAAAATATAGCTGTATTGCAGAACTTATCTAGTGACCTTTGTAATATAGAACTACTTCTAACAATGTATTTATTTACCAAGTTTTCTCGAAGTTTCAGCCAGTTGTCATGCAACAGAGTTCAGGTAATCGGCTAAATCTCTATTAATACGCCCGCATTTTTGAACATCTGCGGCTGCAGAGTGAACGTGTGTTACTGTGTTATGATTTTTTTTATATCACTTTAAATTGTTTCTGTAAAAGTATTTTTAATCAATGCAGGTCTCGACAGAGCCTACTCATTTGATCCCCTTGGAGTCGAGACCCTAGGTCCGTGGGGTAACGAGGCTCTCCGGGTTTCAAAAAATTATCTGAGCGCCTGGTCGAAGCGACGCGTGAGTATCTGGCGCAGCGCATTAGCATTGCCATACAGCGAGACAATGCAGCCAGCGTCTTGGGTACGCTTCCGACTGGTATTGATATGGACCAGTTGAGCTATCTGTAGATTGTTTGCAACAGTCTGCAGTTAGCTCAATTGTTTCAATTGTAAATACTAGTTTAATTTATTAAGTAGGTAACACTTTATTTATTACTAGTTTTTGCCTGCAGCTTCGCACGCGTTTAAAAGTTATTTTTGGCAATAACTTTTATTTGAGGTCATCATTTTCGTTCATCTACACCGAAAGCTTGAGTCGTCATTATATACACCGACAGATCAATTTGAGACAATCATTGACCTTTCAAAGATTATTCTACGATGATACAGAGAACCTACTGTATTAGATGTCATCAAGTAAATTATACTTTTATCCATCGATGCTTTTATCCATAACGTTCGTAGTAAAATAATAACAAATCTAGTTTTTCTGAATATAAGTTAAGTTCCTTAATATTTTACACTTATAGTTTGTAAAATAGCAACACTGTTAAATTCACGTTACGTATTAGTACTCTTACTGAAACACAGGATTACCCAATTCTGGCAAAATTATTATAGTACTAATTGTAAGCTATATTTATTCGTTTAGTGCACTGTATTGTACTGTTTTTTACGTTAGTTTCGTATTATTATTATTGAGCAAACCATGTTTTGTTAACACAAAGAATGCTTATTATATGTACTTGTTGAAGTCCTTTGCAGGTACCACAGTAGCACCGATATGACTACTATGACTAGACACTAGGCAGTAAATATGTTAAGCTGATATTTTTCTTGATTGTTTAAAATTCGTTCAGAAACTCTCCCAGAAATTTTATGAAAGTACGAATAAGGGGGCGTACACATAGAACGTCCGTTTTTACAGGATCCTGTTTGGCGGATCCGTCACTACTGGAAGTAATATTCACACAACATTTACAGGATCCTGTTTACCGGATCCGTCGCTATTGGAGGTAATATTCGCACAGCATTTTATAGGACCGATTCAAGCCCCGCGCGGTTTCGATCCGATAAAACGGATCAGTATTTACTTCGTGTCTGGACTTTTTACTGGATCCGGAATACTCTATTGTCTGTGAACTTGCTCATACACCTACATACACACGCCATCATAGGAAAATAAACGGATCCAGTAAAATGGATCCTGTAAAACGGATGCTGGTCTATGAGCCCTAATTCCTTGCCTCGGCTACCTCAGCCTACTACGGTTTTGTTTTTTAGTTTGTAATAAGATTTTTAGTTTATTTAAACTATAAAACAAGGCTGAATTTACTATATATATACGTATATATGCCTACTAACAGTAATTTATGTTTAAGTTTAATTTAGGCAATAATAGTTTTTTCGAACCTCTTAGTATATTTTAACCCAAAGAGTTACCAGTTACAGTAACAAATTATTCATCCAATAACAAGGACCAAAATACAAAAACGTGTTACACAAGTTTTTCATCTGCGGTATCGCGTGGGTTATTACAAAAGCTATAAAACACTCTCAGCTCGGTCGAGGCTTCAATGACGACTGTCAACTCAAAAACCAATATACTGCTTCCAATATACGATAGTTGCGATTGACCACCCTGGAAAAAATCTCGACGGCAAAGAGTATAAGGCAGGCACTTGCAATAATGAATTTGAAATCCAATAAAGCTGAGCGTTCTCGAGCTGTGGAGAGATAAATAAATAGGCTGTCTCCGATATTGCTGTCCTTATCAAAAGTGCAATAACTAGGTTTTCGCGCCAAAAAGAGTTATAGTACAATATATTCGTGATGTAAACGAGCTCTATATTTTCTTCTAAGACAGATTTTATGTATCTATAATAGCCGATTGAGTTTTTTTTTATAAGCATAACCGCAATATATACATATGTATAAGGATTTGGTAAAATAATATCTTTAACAGCGTTTTTTTTTTCGAAAATAACTCAGATCGAATTATTGCACTTTTGATAAGGACGGCAGGTTTGCCCTTGGTAATTCTAATGACATTTGATTTAACAATTAGTTTCCGACTCGGATAGGATCTATCTTAGAACTGGGGAGCGAGCGCAAGCGCCTATTATTACCTAGATTGAACAATCACGAATGGTTTATTTGCAGAAATAACTGAATTAACAATTTTGTTGGTAAAAGATGAGAGTGTATTGAATTGACACTTATATGATATTGAAATAGAACAATGCATTGTTAAATAGTACAATCAAATAATATATTTTTATTATTTTATTGTACTTGTATATTATATATATGTCGGAGATCAAGCCGCCGCGCCGCATTGATTCGTCTGTGGTCCTATGCGGTCTCCAACGCCATCTGTTAGCGAGTCGAGGAGTGTATAGTAGGAAATAGAAACGTCAAGTAGACAACTGTCATTGTGACAACTGTCGTTGTCACAACTGCCATTGTCACTTGGACATGGTCAAGGCAGAGCGCTTTGAAGGTTAGGTTGGACCGTCAGTGACTTCACTTGGTTGGCGACTTTCGAGCAGAGCACTGGTCCCGTCCAGCCTCTGCCTTGAACTTGCCGCGTTTCATAATTTGCAAGACTATACGTAGCGTAGTGATTGTGGTAAATTGCGAGACTTGTGCGAAGTGATTGTGATTAACAAATAAACACCTGGACAATACGTTGCATTACTTTGTTTGGACTTTGAGACATGTCTGACGCTCTGGACGGCAGGCCTCCGGATCCCTCCCCGTCATATATATATATATTATTTGAATAATATATGTATCTATAATATGATATTATTAAAAATATATTATTACAATCAAATAATATAAATAAATAATAACTCATATATACAATTGAAACAATTGAGCTAACTGCAGACTTTTATGAACAATCTACAGATGGCTCAACTATTTGTTAAATAATAATAAGCATCACCATCATTAAAAGCTAATAAATAAATAATGCTGCAGGTACATACCTGCAGCATTGATAGTTTGTTATGTTAAGAGATAGTGAACAACCTGTCGAAAGACGAAAACACATGTGCGTGATGAATAAAAGAAAAAATGTTGCTTCGTGACAAATATTGCAAATACTATTGACTGATTTCCGGTGATATCATAAAGGAGAAAACAAAACTACAAATAATTTTGAAAATTAGCTTCGTCATGTCTTCACAACAAAAACAGAGAAACGAAAATTAAAACCTAGCAATTCTAACGATTCAGCATTTACAGTTACTAAAACGTAGGCAATTTCAGATGTGAACGATCATCAGTCCTTTAAAAAGGAACAAAAAATTCGTGATTCATCGCTCTGTCCCGCTCTATCTCTCGACTTTTGTGTTAAATGTCCATCGAAGTAAAAGTACCGTCACAATGAAGTTAAAGGTTCGGCAGTAGTCGATTGATGGGGACCGTAGGTAGGGTTGGCACGGAGATATCTTTTGAAAGAGAGCTTGTTGTCGGCGAAAGAGTAGAATACTTTAACTCCACGTGACATCGACATGGCACGTGGTCTTAAATTGTTCTGTTCTTTCGCCCGGATACATTTCGACACATGTATCCGCCGGGGGGTAGGCAGCAATGCCTCCTGCAAAACAGATCCACAATCGAACTACGATCCCTAGCCCGCATGCCCAGCGTGCGATTATGGCATAACCCGCTAATGATAAAACTCAATAAGGAGCATATCAGGGAGACCTTTATGCAGCAGTAGACTGGTAAAGGTTGTTAACGATATGTTGACCAAAAAATCATAAATAAGATCCCTGTATATTGGACTTTAAAGGGTGGAGACCTTTGCCGATTGGCAATCAGATCTACAAAATATAAACAAACAACAAATACTAGCCTGAGTTCTAACTTTAATATGATTTTAGTTTATAGTTTTATTAAGTTTGAACATGCCATTTAGTGATATGAATAAACGGCTATATTATTATTTATCTCTGTTTCTCATTTCCATGATCACGGGCCATATAGTGACCCTTTATGAGAATTAATGTAAAGGCGAGAGCTACACATAGCAGGTAGAGATGAGTCCGGTATTCAATAACTAACTGAGTACCTGTTAGCATGGTCCTAAAATATCTAACGGTATTGTAAAATCCGCATACCGCTAGGGAATAACTGTGCAAAACGGTACTAGCGGACCGTTCACCCGTAAAGTTATGTAGCTGCACCAAGTATTTGGTATTTCTAACCAAATCGGTTAGAAATATATTGGGTGTATTGTAACGTTATTGGGTACCAGTTGGTACTAGCGGTATACATATATATATATATACATAATACAAAACACCCAACTAATAACCGGTAGCCAAAATATCCGATAACTCCCATCCTTAATAGCGGGTATCATCCTTGGTTGCAAAATATGATACACCCGAAGATGATTTCCGCCAGATGTAAAGACAATAACAAAAAAAGCCATGTTATTGTGGTGAATGGATGGACTGGGAAATCGGGCTATGGGGGAGACAATGGACGCCTGCCATAAACCAAACTCTCAATACAAGCGGCAGAAGGTGGCTTGCCGAATGCTGGATGGGTTTCTCAAAATGTCGGCGTAAATGCTGGGAAAGGAACAACATCGGTTATTATTTATTCTGTTTCTCATTTCCATGATCACGGGCCATATAGTGACCCGGTTCTCTGGGAGGCATGCGTGGAGCCGAAGCCAACAGCACAGAGGCCCTTTATGAGAATTAATCTAAAGGCGAGAGCTACACATAGCGGGTATCATCCTTGGTTGCAAAATATGATACGCCCAAAGATGATATCCGCCAGGTGTAGAGACTATTGCAAAGGAAAATGAAAATAACAAAAACGCCATGTTATTGTGGTGAATGGATGGACTGGGTCATTGGGCTATGGGGGAAACTACGGAAATTATTTATTATTATTACATTGGGCCACAATACAAACTATGTATCGATTATACCTTTTTACGAAATGAGGTTATGGTCTTATACAAATACAATACAAATACAAAATATTTATTTCTTTAACTTAATGAACTTAAGTACAGTAATTTATCAGAGTTTGAGATTCCCTTTTAAGTAAAATAAATACCTGTGTAAGGGAATCTCGCTCTTCCATGACAATTGAAATATGAAAGTAGATTAACCTTGAGTAATTTAGTTTTATATGTAGTATCATTAAAGGTAGTATTATATTTTAAAACTAAGCTAAGAGTTTACATCTGTACTTACATATAAATTATGTTGATAAGTAGTATAACAAAATAACTTGTCATTTATGTACACTTGTAAAAGAAGCCTGAGAAATACTTGCAAAGGAGGTAATAAGCTTTTCTGCTTTATAAACGAATAAATAAATAACGCTGAACAACATCATCTAGGTAGCGCATGGAATAGCAGAATGAATTCTTAATTTTTAAAAACTTCATCGAAACATCCAAAGAATTCATGTTATAAGCTAAATTATTTGTTTCTCCTAAAAAAGTAGCACCACCAGCCCTGACTTAGACCCTCTTCACCGGATACATATCTCGTAAGGTAAAACGACCAAGATCACTTAAAATCGTACATCTCGTGTACAATCAAATGCAAATCGTCGATGGCCAATTCTCGTTGCAGATAGGCGATCCCATCCATGATTCCAGGAATTGGGCAAAATGCAGGAAAACTTTAGATTTCTTGAAGAGCCCTGTCGTCGGTAATCGTTATACGAGTAGAATAAAAGTATGCATGTCATAAAAAATTGTCGCCGCTTATTTTTCTAGCATGCATGTACATATGTAACACGAACATCACCTAATGAGATCAAGGTCTACCCTTTTCATGAACATATCATATAAGTTTTGACGACCGATGTGCTGCCACGAAGATTTTCCTGTGAAGCAGAAGGTTGCGGCTTCGATTTCCGTTTGGGACAAATGCTTGTAATATTTGTACCGGGTGTTCTAAGTATTTTCATAAACAATCTATCTATATATATTGTATGTATTATCTATGTATATCTCATCTAGTAGGTTAGGTACCCATAACACAAGCTCTGCTTAGCTTAGGGCTAGATGATGCTGTGTAGATTTTCCAGCATTAATTATTTCTTTTAAGTTATCATCAAGTCAATCACCTGTTAGGCTACAAGAAATTAACAGACACATTTTTCTATAGCAATAAAACTTTGAAGCAATTAAAATTGTGTTCGTGAGTAATGGTGCAAATTCAGGACTTATTACATCCACTTAAACTTACCTAACACAGAACACCTAGTAACTCAGTTTTTACCCGGTCGCCGCTAGGCAACGCTTTACATGAAATTATAAAAAGTGTCAAGTACCATAAGGGCGAACTTTCACCGACGACTGTACCAGGCGTGGAATTAAAAGCTAAACTTCGTTACAGCAGTTTTGTCGTTTGGATGAGGAGAAACTTGTTACCGTCGGTGTACCGTGTACCTATCATTTCAATTTGAAAAGCGGATTCTGGAACTTGATTGGTTGTCGAAGCGACGTAGAGTACCTACGTCACTACGTGGTACAGCACGAAGTTGATCAAACTCCCGAAATTGGATTAAGATTGATCTGTAATTGTTTCTGCGTTCTTTTAAATTCGATCCGGCCTGTGAGCCCTTGTGAGCCCCTCGCTTCAGCACTGCTTGTTTCAGTTTACCCAATGTTAATCCAATGCACTGTTGAGAGCTAAATCACTTTAAAGCCTTTAAGACAAAGTTACTGTAACAGTGCTATTAGGTCGGACTTATGGAAAAATTATTCAGTAGAGGAAATCACGACTAATTTTAAGATAAACTACAACATAAGTAAAAAAGTTTTTAATATTATTACTTAAAACCACTGAACGGCTGAAATACAGTTGAGTGCTAGACTTAGAGAAGCTACTTTTTATCCAGGATAACACTTACAAACTACTGTTCACCATGTTATTTCCACGTTTTTTAGAAAATTTATATTTTTTAATAATTATGTCGTTTTTTCTTAATGTCGAGTAAAATTATTGCACCCATTTTAAGGCATTGTGTGTGTGTGTGCGTGTGTCCATGACCGTGCTCAGCTCTCTGCTCTCACTTGTCTGCCGCTACGCTTTAGATTTTCGAGTGAGTTTATTAAATAAAATATTGTATAGTGGGTAGTTAGCACCCCCCACCCAAGACGCTCAAGTTATACAAAACTATTGCATATTTTAGTACGAACGCGCTGTTGTACCTAATGACTTATTCAGTACCAAATTCCCAAGACTCTGGAAGGCTGTATTGACTCTACATTATGCATATACAGCATAGTTATGTACGCCTAAAAATGGCTGTCCCTAAAATGAATAAGTAATTTTGTTTTGTATTGTTGTGAACTTTTATTGTTGAAAAGTTTGATGGTAATATCAAATAAAACGTATGGTGTTTTTTAGAATGTAAGCCTACTTAAGTTGGAAAGAGCTATGTACTATATACATGTAGCTATATACTAAAATATGGCGTGTTTTAAAATACGATAAACCGACTTCAAATTCCCTTACTTTTACACTTATTTTAAGTTTTGCGGGATAAATACTAATCCTTTGGACATAAAATTTTTATAGGAACCCTTCGGGACCATTTTCTAAATAATAGTGAAAGAATTTTAAAAACGGTCCATAATTGGCGGAGATATCGCGTAACATACATACAAAAAAAAAAAACATATGTATAGACGAATTTAGAATCTCCTCCTTTTTAAGTTGGTTAAAAAAACACAATATACTTTCATGTTAGGTATTAAATAAAGTTCAATTTACGTTTCTTTCGAAGTTAATAGTATCCTTCATTAAACAAGGTTCAACCCTCGTATAACAAAACCACTTAACTATTAGAATAAGTATAGACTAACCATTTTACAAAACCTGAAGTTTCATAAAACTTGGAATGATCACTAATTCTTTCATAGAAAGGTTCAATTTCTAATGAAAATAATAGCGCATTCCATCGTTATATGTAAATGAAGTGGCTACAGAAATTGGCAGATCACGAGTTCGGAATCACGGTACGACAATGATGGGGGGACGTGCCGCGACCGCCGATGGCCGATCCGGCCGGGGCAGGGGTTAAGTACCTACCTATCTACTAGGTATCATTCCTCTATGTTCCACTGGCGTGCGGTGAATCTATACGAACCCTGAGCTATTCTTATTTTCTAGATTTTGGTCGAAGTATTGTGTTTCTCATTTCCATGATCACGGGCCATATAGTGACCCGGTCCTTTGGGAGGCATGTGTGGAGCCGAAGCCAACAGCACAGAGGTTTATGAGAATTAATCTAAAGGCGAGAACTACACATAGCGGGTATCATTATTGGTTGCCAGGTGTAGAGACTATTGCAAAGGAAAATGAAAATAACAAAAAAAAACATGTTATTGTGATGAATGGATGGATTGGGTAATTGGGCTATGGGGAAAACTATGGACGCCTGCCATAGACATACTCTCAATGAAGTATTGTATTATTATTAACGCAGTGTGGGAAGACCTCCCACTCGATAGACCGACGACATCGCAGGGAGTCGTTGGATGGAGGCGGCTCTGGATCGCTATTCGTGGTGTCGTTTGGGGGAGGCCTATATTCAGCAGTGGACGTATGCGGGTTGATGATGATGATGATGGAATTATTCCCAACGTCTCATGGGAGACGTGATCAGTCTCAAAGTGTCACGAAAAGTATACCCAAAGTCTCACGAAAACGCTTTGGAGTCAAAATAGTGCATTGTTGTTGTTCAAGTCATCCGCGACCAGTTGAAACTCTGGTAATAAATAGGATAGGTACGGGATGAATACTTAAAATAAGTACTACTTATTTTAGTCAATTTTTATTGAAATTAAACTATATGCTCAAATATGCTCTCAGGAGCATCTTCAAGTATTAATCTGAGTTAAGTTTCAAACCAAAATTTCTCTTCGTGATAGAATATTTGGTTAGGTTCTTAGGTAAAGGGAGGACCGAGTTTTAGAGTGTAGTAAAATGTCTGGTTATTTAAGTTAGGCCCTGAATAGTGGTAAAGTTTCCGTAGAATTGGTGGATCAGTACCTTTCAGGCGAAGTAACAGGTAACAGGCGTTGCCAACAGTAGCCGTTGCATTACCTTGAGAGGTAATACAACGGGTACTGGACGTACTGCAGTAGTACGTTAGTCCCTGAATAGTGGTAAAGTTCCCGTATAATTGGTGGATCACTACCTTTCAGGCGAAGTAACAAGCTAAAGTTGCCACAAGTAGCCGGTGCATTACCTTGAGAGGTACGTACTCCGGTAGTACGTTAGTCGCTACTTCCTAAATTTTGGATGAAAGCCCCGCAGCTCCAAGCCGGAGCGAGACAACCATACCGGGACACGCTCAGAATCTACATTTAAAGCGCATTGTAAGCAACCCCATTATTAATGTATAAGTTTTAGTTATAGTAGAGGAATGGCACGAGCTAGAGCCTCCCGATTGTTCATGTATCATGCATGGCTCTTTCATATTTGAACGCTTTTAATTCTGCTTGTCTTTCACCTGTTCGGTGTTTTCAGTAATTTCAGTAAGATTGGACTTCGGTTCTCTTTGAAATTATTTGCTACTTGATTTTTGATAGGAGAGTCAAAGATAAGCGAAAAATAACTGTATTTATTTTAAATGTGTACATATGTATTTTATTTAAATTTTAGCATGTGTACCGCTTGACTAAATATCATGAATACTTCCAAAGAAATCAGATTAAGCCTCAGACAATCTAGCCCAGTTAAGCCATAAATCCTTTAGGATTTTAAGGTTTTACAGTATATATAATACACATAATATATGTATGTATATACAATACATACGTAAAAAAATTAAGATTTCCTGTGATTACTTTTGAACAGTGGCATTATTTCATTTAAGGTAAAAATGCATACAAAACTATTCGAAAGAGACGTCGTTTACGTGTTTTTCGGAGCCTGCCAATTCATCTATCTGAACTTTGCATTTAGAAAGTTTCGTTTAGAAGGTAAACAAGGGAAACAAAAACAAGATAGAGTACGTATGTACCCCACTAGATCGACTGCGGGTTAAATGATGACGCGCTCTATTTCTGAAAATGTGCACTTTATAGGCGTACCTTTGTACGCAATAACGTAAAATCTCGTTTTATCTGATAACATTAAGGCAATGATTCTGCTGGCTTTGCTACAAAGCCACTGTTTTAGTTTGAGAATGTCCCGTGTGTTTTGACATTCAATATATGCATTACTAGTTGATGGCTATGACATCGAATGTTCCAACGGTACACGAATGTAAAATAGAATGGAATATTCTAGTATTTACATCACAAAGTAACGACCAGATACCTCCATAAGTAAAAAACTAGCATCTTACATAGTCCTGAAAGTAACAGCACAGCTATCAGACGACCAGCCATCCTCAAACACCCGGAATCATGTATACGAGGTTATAAGCACCGACAAGCCTGTGAGGTTCCCAGGAAGATATAGCGTTTCTATTCCGGGTAGGCTGGTGTTACTACCATAAAAACGCAAATGCCTTGCCAAATTTCGGCCAATCTCAATGGAAACTAGCCACTCACGATGAACCAAATTAAGAGTCCAAATGAGTAAGACTACAGTCCTCAATGCATTCATAGCGATTTTTTCTTCTGTTTTTCCTGCCAATTACAATCTGGCCTCTCTTCAAGACAATAGTGAATATGTAGGTATCTTCCAGACCTTCGTGATACAGACCTTCCAGACCTTCAGATGAGATTGTGGTAAAACGAAGGTCTATTGTCCATAAAAAAGTCTTTGTAAATTTCTGGAGAGTGCAGCTCATAAGCTGTTAAAGGAAGAAATACATACACTCTCATGCTTATACATTTATAACAACAACAGAAGTGTAAACAAATCTCTTAAAATAAATTTCCTTGCTGTTGATTTTTACACACAATTACAAATAATAGAAACAAATTAGAACTAGTATTTACAATTGAGCTAACTGCGGACTGTTGCAAACAATCTACAGGTAGCTCAACTGGTCCCTATCAATACCAGTCGGATGCGTGCCCAAGACGCTGGCTGCATTGCCACGGTGTATGGCTCACCAGCTCTCAGGTCACTCGACCAGACTCAGATAACATTTATAGTACTTGTCGATTTGATATCTCGTTTTCAATAAATGTTAATAAAATTCTCCAAGCATGTAGATTTTTCTAAGCTTTTTTTCGCAATTTGTTTACATTTTTCGGCAGTTTGATTGGTCATTTCAGCTTCTAGCAAAGCGAAGAAAGGAGGTGGTGTAAAACTATGCAAATCCCGTTATTTACACTCTTGATGTCGACGAAGCTTTTTATAACCAGTTTAATTCGATTCTACGCCGATAAATGTACTCAGGCCCTTTACTTGAACCTTCCTTTTGGTTCTGCTCAAGTCCTTTGTAAGCATAACTCGAATAGTTCGGGACTTCTGCTTCACTCGGGTAATCCGTTTCATGCGTTTTCATTCACGCCTCCGTCTCTGCCAGACGATTCAAATCAGGATCAGTAAAGCCTTTGATTCCAGTTCCCATCAGCTGTTGAATGGAATTAACGGAATAAGCTGAGATTGAATAGTCTTGTTCCACTTCAAAGAGGCCTCAATGCTTCTATTGACTTTCCAGGTTCAATTAGAAGACAAATACATACCTAGTTATATCTAGAGATACGTAATTTTAGTTTTTACGAAATAGAAGCGATAAATGCGAAATTCACGTGATTTATGCGATATAATACGAAATATAATATTTTATATATCGTAGAAAAAGTATTTGTATTAAATACTTTTTCTACGATATATATTGATGACGATGGATAAATTATCTTCATATCCAACCCAACAAACGATTCCTACCTGCACATTGGCAAATTATTTTGACCATCTGTGGCAGCGGCCGTGACCACATCGTGTCTAGACACTAACCCTAGCACATTAACCTAGAGCTTGTTGAAAATACAATTTTCAGGGATATACCACAAGATGAACTCTTAAGTAGATATGCTCATTTCTATAGACAACTCGTCAATGTGGTTCAGCAAGAAACTCCTGTTAACGTCATGCAGATTTTACTTACATCAAAATGTTGCTACCTAAGGTGCGTGAATGCAGCTAGGTATACAAAAATTTCATAGCCCAGTCAATAGTGTAGATGCTGAAAGATATTTCAGTATCTACAATTTCGTCATAAATTGATGAAGGTAAAGGTGTATGAAAGACAATATAGAGACAACCACGATGTTAGCTTTTAACTAACTTTTCTGTAATTAATATTTTGTTTTAATGATTAGGGTAATAAATACGAGATTTCGTTATGCGAATAATTGCGAAATTTTCGATTTTTAATTCATTTTATGCGTAATTTCGGTTTTTTAGTTGCGAAATATACGTAACCCTAGTTATATTCATTCATGAATAAAGAACCATTATTCAATAATCTTATCGCGAGAATCTTGAATATTCTACTTCATTTGTTTTTAAACACTTTAGTTCTTTTAGAAAAATTACATCTAGTCAACTTAGTAAACTATTTCCTACGTAATGGCTTTTTTTTTATTTTAGCCATATCATAGATAAAAGAAGTCTCATCTTTCTTGACAAAAAACAAATAGAATTTGGTTTAAAAGCAACGAAAATCTTTAATTTTTAGTTCTATCTTTTCTTGTTAAGTATAGTTTAGTTAGTTATGCAGCTTATTCCCACGAGTATTATATTTATTAATTTACAACACACAACTTCCCACTTTATTTCTGTGCGTGAATCCGAATGCAGAGGCTAGTCTAAGATATACAGGCGAAGTTTGTCATCTTGAGGCATGCGCACTATTGAGTAGTAAAATATTCAGGTGTCTGATGCTCCAGTCTGCCGAGCTGGGATCCCCTAATCCATCACAATACGGTGGCATCACTTATCAATGACCGTAGAACTGTGTAGGTAAGGTAATAGCTATTATTTATTCTGTGTACGGGATCGGTATCCGCTTGAATTTATTAAGAGTAGCGATTAATTGTTTGAAATAATCTGAATTTCCAGTAACGGAGAGGAGTGTAGGAATAATTATGAGATATGTTATTTTTTTAAACCTGTTAGGTTTTTGTTTTCGATATTATTTATTCTGTGTACGGGATCGGTATCCGTTTGAATTATTGACGGTAGAAGCTGATATTTCAGTAACGGAATGGTGTGTAGAAATAATTATGAGATATGTTATTTTTTAAACCTTGGTTTTTTTCGATTGTTCTAATATTTATTGCAGAAAAATAAGACAGTCTCGCTTTGTTAAGTTTCTGGAGGGAACGTATTAAGAAAATTCGAATTAAAAAGGTAATAACAAATGACCTTCAATGAAGCAACTGGGATTGTGTTAAAAAGGTAGTTTAGACCCATTTTTTTCGTTTTAATCTTAACACTGATCATCTAAATCTAACTTAGTAACACAACTTTCTTCCTTCTGAGTATTTTTAAACACCAACACTGCGATCACCAATCCACCTGCCAAGCGTGGTGATTATGGCAAATCCCCCCCTACATGGGAGACCATCCACTCGATGGACCGACGACATCGTAGCGGTCGCAGGGAGTCGATGGATGGAGGCGGCTCAGGACCGCTATTTGTGGCGTCGTTTGGGGGAAGGCCTATGTCCAGCAGTGGACGTGTATGGGCTGATGATGAACACAACTTAACAGTAGTCTTGATTTATCATAAGCTACAAGTCATTCTCAGCCTTGTAATTAGTGCAGGATGTTGATATTATTACGCTAATAATAGCGAAGATTTTGACAAAAAAAACATTGAGGTCAATGGACTCAACAGGCTATACTTATTACTTTAAGTATACAGTTCCAGCTAAAATGGTTTTGTTTGAAAATGGTCGTTGTTGTTTTAACAAACAATTGAACTTCAGGGTCGAGAGAAAAGACTTGTGTTTCACAAGTATTTCATTTTCTAGACAGATTTTTTTTATAAGTTTATAAATATTTGTATATGAAAAAATCGTAGAACACAAATTGATCGCCTTTCGGCTTATTATATACATAATGTGTTTCATGGCACCCTGTATAGATAATATCTTTATTATACCATTAAAACTTATAAAATAATTATCTGTTAAGGCTGTAACTACAGAGCCTAGTAATAAGGCCCATAATCCGCATCAGAGAGCTTTAAGCATCGTCGCCATATCCAAAGCCCTACTTAGGTTGGTACTTAGTATAATTATAAGGCTTTTGAACCTTGATTAGTCGACTATAACGTGGAGGCGAGAAAGTTTCACTTTCCAACGCAATGAAACAAAACAAGCTGAAGGCGGCTCAGACAAAAGGTGGCACTCGACAATTTCTAAAAAAAAAACGCCACCACACCGCAATTCAAATGAGTCGACCTGCACGAACATAAGTTATTAAAAAAAGTAAAGACTGGCTACACGGCAGAGTAAACGGTAGGCTCAACTGTCTGTTAATCGAGGAAAAGTGGGTGTCAAAGCGCCGCGTGAATACTCAATTGACGATGAATTAACCTGCGAACGAGGTACTTTGGACGTCCAGCCTTTCAAGGATTATTTCATAAACATTAAGCTAAGACACATCCTTATTAGCAGGGTTGGAAAAAAAACAGTTTTTTTTAAATTTTATAAAACAAACAGTTCAAATTGTTTTAAACAAGTGTTTGTTTTGTTTTTTTTTTGTCCTATTTAGTTTAGGGCATTATTTTAAATTAATTCGACCTATAATGTTTCATTTCCAGACTAGATCTTTTGACTTTTCAAATTTTCTATAGTAAAATAAATATTGACAAAAAACGATCAATGGATAAACATTTATTTTATGTTGCGTATCTCTAATCACTACTAAACGATTTACATTCACCCTGAATGTTTCCTAGCAGGACTATACCGGCGGGGAAATACCTATAAACTATAAATTCTATTCTATGAATAGGGGCACCCCCAATATTTATTAATTAGTGATGGGCCGAATGTGGTTTGAACCGAATACGAATTTCGGCCGAACATTCGGTAAAAATAAAAAATGCCGAAGTTCGGTTTTTATTCTGCACTTATATGGTAACAACTAACAAACAACAATAAAATATATAAGTAATTAATATATTGAATTTTCAAAAAGTTTATTTGATTCAAATCATAAGACTTCCTAATTTAATAAGAACTTATTGAATTTGATTTTTTAATTCTAAAACTTAAGATTGAAATGTCGAAAAAGGAAACTGATAATGACAGTTAGTTACTTGATTAATAAATAAATTACCATGATTTTAAATTATGTAAAAGGCTTATTTATTTCATCAGGTATGAGTGAGTATGACAGATTTGATTTTTTTTATGTTTTATTAATCTTAAAATCAAAATTGTGCAACTATTTCACTCTTTTCTTATACCGAATGTTCGGCATTTCAACCGAATTTCGGAAGAATGCCGAAGTTAGGCCCATCCCTAATATTTATATTTAAATGAGGGGAATAAAATAACCACTATTCCATTCGACAGCCATCCATTAGGGACTTTCCTAACGGGACTTTACCGGCGGGGAATTACTTAATATGAATTCTATAAATACGAGTGCCTTTCTTTCTCACATTTCATTTCATTATTAATTCTGCGACTGATAACACCTCATAAAAATGTCAACTCCAGGACGCAAAAAGCATGCAATTTGGGAACAATTCACATCGATCCCCCAAGAAAATACCACACTGAAGACCAATAGGGTGCGTTGCAGAAAATGTAAGAAAGAACTAGTTGGACTTGTGAAAAGAATGGAGGCACACTTCCAGCAATGTAGCACCACCACCGGTTCTAACACTGACGCAAATCTTGACGCGGACAGGGACGTGGAGGAGGAGTTGTTGAGTGATGCTGGTTCTTCCCGATCTTCAGATAATTCTTCTGCTACACCCACATCTTCTGTTACTACTCTTCAATCTAAAAATGCCAGCAGCAGCGCGAGCGTGAACATTTCAATGAAAAGATTTATTATTGCTACAAGTCAAGAAGATAAGAAGAAAATTGATTTACAATTATCTCGTTATATGTTTGCTACTAACACGCCTTTTAACCACGTAGAACACCCAGAGTTACTGAAATTAATGGAAATTTTACGCCCAGGATATAAACCTCCAAACCGCAAACAAATTGCTAGCAAGCTACTCGACGAAGTCTACAACTCGACTCAAGAAGCCGTAAAAAATGAATTGAAAAACAAAGTTGTTAATCTGGCAATTGATGGGTGGAGTAATGTCAGGCAGGACTCGATAGTTTGTGTCTGTGTTACCGATGTGTTGACAGACTCATCTCATTTAATTGATACAATAGACACAGGAGCCGAAAGCCATACAGCTGACTACTTGGTTAAAGTTACTACTGCGGCAATAAAACAATGTGAAACTTACAAATGTACGGTGCGAAGTGTAGTGACAGACAACGCAGCAAATATGAGCCGTATGAGACGAGATTTAGCCCAACAGGAAGAACTAGCTTCTCACGAGGATATACTTACATACGGCTGTTCATCACACATATTAAACCTTCTAGCAAAGGATTTGAATGCAGAAGATATTACCGATAAAGTTAAGTCGATAATGCGGTACTTCAAATACACTCACTTTGCATCTGCCAAATATAAAGAAGCTGGTGGAAAAGCAATTGTTATACCACAACAGGTACGGTGGAACACAATGGCTGACTGCTTAAAAGTGTTATTAGAAAATTGGCATATAATGTCAGATATATGCTTAAATCATTCAACTGCTATAGATCTGTCAATTTCATTGAAAGTAAATGACATGGCGCTGAAGCAACAAGTTCAGGCTCTCTACAAAAAACTGGAAAACATCGCAGTTACACTTGACATCTCCCAAAAGACATCCTGCTGTATTGGCGAAGTGACTGAAGCATGGATAGAGCTTAAAAATATGTTTGAGGGAGAGAATGTACGACTGCGTGAGACCGAGTATTCATTGGATGATTTAAGGAAGTTCAAAGCTCGTTATGAAATGGCAATGTCTCCAGCTCATTTTGCAGCAAACTTACTACATCCTAAGTACAGGGGTGAAAAACTCACGAGTGAAGATATTTCTGAGGCTTTATTATTTATAGAAGCTTATCACAAAGAGGCGATGCCCTATGTTGTTAAATACAGGGCAATGACAGATCCCTTTCATAACTTTCTATTTGAAGATCATGTAGTAAATCAGGTCGGACCTCTCGAATGGTGGCAGTCATTAAAAAAACAAATTAATGGTCAAACAATGAACTTAGTGGCTCAGCTTCACACTGCTGTAGCTTCAAGTGCTGGAATTGAAAGACTGTTTTCAACATTTGGATTTATTCATTCTGACGTACGAAATAAACTGGGTACAGAGAAAGCTGCAAAACTTGTTACAGTTTTTAAATACCTTAATAAGGAAAAGAAAAAATAATTGTTATCTTGATCTTGTCATATTGTCTTACTCTCCTGACTGACAAACAATTTTGATTTTATAATGTTTATTAAATATAGGTAATTTTGTTTGTTATAATTTTGTTTTTGATTGATTTTAAATTGAAATTTTTAATATTCTATACTATCTAATGCATGTTTCAAAAATACGTGTTATCTTATCCCATTACCCATATAAATCCTGGTACTTGGTAGGTACTTAGATCTTTGTTTGACTGAATAAATAACTTATCAAAAAAATATTACTTTCATTTTATATCATTCATTAAGTATAAAAGTAGTTTTAAAGCTTGTTTTTTTCTCATCGTTTTATACAATGTTTAAAACTTGTTTTAATCTGTGTTTTTAAACGTGTGATAAAAACACGGTTTAAAATCAAACTGTTTTAAACATTGTTTTAAACATGTGTTTTAAAACCATTTGTTTTAATCATGCCAACCCTGCTTATTAGCATGCCTTTTTATTATTTTCTAGGTTAGTATTTCGATGGTTTTCTTTGCACAAACATACTTAGATACTGAATCGATTATATCGAATATATCAAGAATACCGATTGAATACCATATTACTCTGCTTCAGAGTTGTAAGTCGAACGTTATGTTTCTTGATAATTAGGTATTCGTTTGGAATCAAAAAAATATTTTTCATATCATTTTGAATAAGTTCGAGAGACGTCATGAGGATATACAAAACAGTCTGCAATGCAGTGTGTACCGGTAGGCTTTCGTCGGAGGTTTTAATAAAAATAGTCGTCTCTCGTCACTCTTTGTGCGAACATCACAGGGGCTTGCACAGGAGCCGTACCTCTATTAGTGCGAGGCGCGGCTAAGACGCGCAGGGGCGGACTTAGGAGGACCTTCTCACACTTTTTAATATATTTAGAACTAGCTTCTGCTCGCGGCTTCGCTCACGCGATATCTGGATAAAACATAGATTAAAGGAAGGGATAATGTATTTTTCTAGTACCTATGTGAGAATTTTCAGAATCGGACCAGAATTTCGATTTTCTCTTGCTCATAATCTGATAAACAACTCTATTTTTATCATAATATAAGACTTTCAGCCGGGGAGCTTCACGTGCTTTTTGGCTAGACTGAGGTAGCCAGTATGGTAGGTGTTCCGTACCTAAATCTATCCAAAATTTCAGTCAAATCCGTTGTTTGGTGTGAAGGAGTATAAAGGGCTGATAAATTGTTTTATTTTTCTGTTGAAGATTCAACTGCTGGTAACTATAATTATAATAAAAGGTAGCTTATTTCCGTCCCCGTGATAACGTTTACCTCCTTGCTTTTAATTTTGATCCGTTCAGCCGTTTAGACATAAAAAGTTAAAAGACAGAGTTACTTTAGAAATTATAATATAAATATGGATTCATATTTTAAATAGGGTCAAGTTAAGGTAGCATAGTCTCTAGACAAAGAAAATAACAATCAAATAATATAAACAAATTAAAGTAGTATTTACAATTGAAACAATTGAGCTGTTGCAAACAATCTAGTCAAGTTTAATGAAACGTGTATTAAATAGGCGGGTTCCCAACTCCCAAAAAAAATCACAAAACCGCTTTTTCATTTCCTCTGTCCTTCTCGTAAGCAACCATAATTGCCATTAGATTGTGAATTCTTCCTTTCAATTAAAAATCAATAATAAACACAACTTCAATGATCTATTGTCACAAATTTCGTCACAAAGCAAAGCTACAAAAAAGGAACGAATAAGAAAACATCCGAAATTCATCTCTGAGATAAAATCACGGTGCCAGCGATTTTTCTACACCCCGTGCTACATATGAATGTGAAGCCATAAGGTCCTTTTCATCAAAGCATGTCTTTGAAATGCCGAGAACTAAATACTATAGAGAAAAATAGTGCATTAGAAAAACGGCGGTATGAACTCCGTGAGGAAAACGAAAATGGTGCTTTTTCTTTTTTCAGTGTTCAACTCGTACGATATGTGACGTGTTTTTATAGAATTTCTGAGAAAATGGAATGTGAGCGTGTATAGGATTTAATTCCTATGTCTACCTTATAGATTACTAGCGACCCGCTCCGGATTCGCACGGGTGCAATACTGATACTAAATACATATATACTAAACTCTTGAATCACTCTATATATAAAAAAATCGCATCAAAATTCGTTACGCAGTTTTGAAGATCTAAGCAGATAGACAGCGGGAAGCGCCTTTGTTATAGACTATGTACCTAGTGATAATACCTACGTAAGATGTTATATCATTGAATACTTCTTTAATTACGTATAATATCTTGTTAAATGTAACTCATCATCAGCCCATACACGTCCACTGCTGGACATAGGCCTCCCCCGTACGACGCCACAAATAGCGGTCCTGAGCCGCCTCCATCCATCGACTCCCTGCGACCGCTACGATGTCGTCGGTCCATCGAGTGGATGGTCTCCCATGTAGGGGGGATTTGCCATAATCACCACGCTTGGCAGGCGGATTGGTGAACGCAGTGTTGGTGTTTAAAAATACTCAGAAGGAAGCTGCTGCCGATTCCTCTGGTAGGTTCCCTTAGTCGGCTTTTACGACATCCACGGGTTGAGTTGGAGGGGTCGATATTCGTACGCCGCGACCCCACGGCTTCCGCGACCCCACGGCTAATAGGCGAAACATACATACGAAATGTAACTCATTCCACAATATTTTGCTGTGTGGATTGTCTGTCCAGCATTATTCATTTTTATTGTATTTTCCATAACTTCGTTGTTATAATTATAACATATCACGACAAAAAGTATATATCTAAGTCAGTATTAGTAAGGAATTTTGACATTAATTATTAATAACGGTAAAAAACGACCGTTTAATTCTGTCGTCAAAGTAATTGACGTAACAAGGCAAAGAAATGAGGCACGGAGGGTTATTGAATTAAACGTTTCGCATATGCAACGGGTGCCGTCAAAGGCGACTCACCCTTGGCTAACCGCAGGTGGGCTCGGCACAATAAACAAATTGTCCTGTAAGACAACGGTAGGGTGGATGACTCTCCACATTTGCATAGGAAACGATCTCCCGATGCTCCGTAATGATAATGTTTTTTCATGGGGTCATACAATTTGCAGCATTTTTCATCCGACATAATCTTAACGCGTGCTCTGTATAAACGCAGACATGACCCGCGACACGCGACTTTGCACCACAATGCCACGGCAAAGAGTCCTCATTTCCCCGCTGCTTACCTTCACACATCACTTAAGATATTAATGAGAGCATCCGTAATAGGCGAAACATACATATGAAATTCAAATTTGTAGCGGGCCGGGAGCGGGCTCTTCTACATATTTTAGTAGGCAGCAGAGTGTGAATTTGAATCTTTTGTTAGCGTTTAGTACGTCAGTTTATACAGGGGAACAGTGTTATATCACAGAGGTCGGTCGCTACCGCCGCCATCAGGCTGGTCATGCACGCTGCGCTGTGAATGGAGTAATTAGTCCCAAAGAAACGGTACTTGGGGACAGGTCATCGGACATAATTCATAAAAATTGGTCTACAAACAAAATAACGGAAAGTCGGTTCGACGGGGTAGGCAATGAATAATTCTCTAACTGCGCGCACCCACCCCCGTCGGGCGAGCGAGAAAAAAGCACACGACCCAGGTCGAGTTTTATAGTCACGAAAAAATAGGAGGTGGCCAAAATATCTATATAGGGGCGAATGCAGAAAAATAGAGAAAAACGTTGCAATCCCGCTCGCATGAATAAGTGAGTGGACCTACATATCGAAAAAAGAAAGGCTGCAAAATATAGAAGTGGAAGAGCAAGAGGGTGGACGTTGCAACTCCCGGGCGCCTGTGCACCGCCACTGCCTGCACTGACTATGATAAACAAATTACCTTCGTTTGTCAACTAGGAAAACAAACAAAAGAAAATAAGAAGAGCTAAACAGCTGAAACTCAATAAGCGTCTTCCAGCCGGTCACAAGATCTAGTGGGCAGAATAAAATAAATCAAATAGCACTTTGATAAGCAAATAATAAATAGGGAAGCACAGGTCTGTAATGAGCGCTAGAAGAGATTGGAGGCTTAAATACCCGGCAATGGCTGAAGTCGCGTTGCGGATGTGGTTATTGATAAGCCTCATTTATTAAACCAATCAAGACCCTGTCTTCGATTTAGTCCTAAAACCACAATCTTTTGTCTAATCTAGGTTTATCATGACTCTGCCTAAAAAACTTCAACAAATTCTGACTTCCTGTACCCGACAACTTTGGTGGAACTAGCCCCATGGCCGCACCAATTCAGCCGACCACGTTGTCATGCTATATGACATATAATAAGTAAGCCTACGGGGCGACACAAACGCGATAGCAGACTTTTGGAAGCGGTATCGGCGAATTCTTACCTTATACCACCATATTATAAATCTGTGTTCTTATGGTAAAATTTTCCACCTTGACATTCTTTGTGAAATAAATGGCCGGAAAGCTTAAAGATTTTCTACGGTTAAAGCTTTTATTTCTTTGTGTTGAGAAGTATTATAGAGGAAGTTTTGATAACTATAAAATAAGCGTACGTTAAGCCAAATTGCGAAATCATTTTACATAAAAAAAAAATTTACGTAGCGAAGTTTTCGTTCTCCCTATTTAAAAAGTTTGTAAGTAAGAATATTTAATTGTAAAAAACATTCATTAATTTATTACGTTCTAGACTAGACAATATGAATGTAGGCAAGTTCAGATTGATTGGGAAGATCGTAGCAAGATCGGCTACACGGCTACGAGTGTGCTACGAAGCGCTACGCCGTAGCCCCAAGTCAGTGACCTCTGCGAAACCGCGAAAACCGCTCCGCTGCAAGTTTTCGAAATTAACTCCGCGCTGGCGTTCCGCCACGAACTTTCGTATTTAATCACTTTATTAAAGCCATAAATTCCGGGAACAATGGAGTTGCTACAAAAAATGTATCGAATAGTAATTTCTAGATCGATTTCATTACCATTCCAAGCGATTGCCTCAATTTGTTTGGATGTTTTTTCTCATGATTTGGCTATTAAGGTATTGGATTATTACTTTCTCAGCTCAAAGTACGGTCTGAATCCGTTTTTAAATATCAGTTTCAAATGTGTCATAAAACTGAAGTACATTTATGTATGTAGGTACATATGTACATAAGCTTGAACATCAAATAATTCGAAAAAACGTCGAATTTTGTGTATTTTTAACACTAAAAGACTTCAACAATTCACCGTGTTTATACTGGAATCATTAAATGAAATACCATTCCACTTCATTTAAAGATCTCATGATTTTACAGTACATTGGGTAGCCATAGCCATAGCTTACTTCATAGACAGATTGATTCTGATTGATTTTAGTTTCAGCAATGCAATAATAGGTCCAGTGGAAAAACTAAACAAATCGAGGTATATCGACATAAGTCGACAAAATTTAGAAATAAGAACCGTTATTCTTCTTAGGCCTCATCACTATGCGCCTTAAACACAATAACTGGAAAGGAGAGCTTTGCCGTCCTGTTGACTATATTTGCAAGATTAAAATAAATAAATAATAATAGGACGCGGGTGTCAGCGCTCGCTGCGCAGGCCCCGCACGTGACGTCATCACCTTCACGCCTCCATTATAAATCATTAAACCTAAGAGCGATTTTAATTAACCATTGTTTTAGCATATTCACTTATTCAGCGACTTAATCAAATCTCAAAAAATAAATGTCTACAACCAGTTATCGGAAAGTGAAAATGTTAATGAGTTTTCGATCTAATTAACTTTGTATAAATCTGAACGTTATGTTTATGTGGTAATAATCCAGTGTAGGTGGGGATAATAGGGCCCGCCCTCTGGTGACCGTCATCGTAATGATCCAATAGAACAAAGTCACGTATTTCCGAGATGAATTACCTAATGCTATAATAATTTATATGTTTTATCGGCTGTGTTAAACAATATTACAGTGAGCTGATATGTTCGATAAATAAGTGGGAGGTACATTGCGAAGGTCAGCTGATATCAGACCGCCCGTACACTAATGGATTTCTCTTCTTGATAAACTCTCTTGCACTACACGTGCCCTCAAATAAACACTATGTAAAATGTAAGGGTTAGGATAAGGCAGTCCTTTTTTTATACCACCAAGGTGGCAAACAGGTCTGCGGCCCGCCTGATCGACAGGTGTTACCGGATCCTACAGGCATTCTGTAACATCAGGAACATTACACGCGCATTGCCGACCTAAAGAGTAGTTCAAAACATTTGTCAAAATGTAATATTACATTTGTTAAATATTTTTTTAACAAATTTAATGAATAACGACTAAAAAAGATTTGGCTTAAATTATTATATCATTGATCACCAAACAAGGACAAACCTGTTTATTGGGGACCACCTTCCTTGGATTCTTTATATAACACATGTGAAGCTTAAGTTACATTATATTTTAGTAAAAAAACAGTATTGTGAAACACTTGATATAAACGTACGGAAGAATAGAAACGTTCAATGCTGCAGATCTACATAGTAGTTTTTTGTCTTCATAACGCATTTCAGTGGGATTACCTTATTTGTGTTCGTAGACCACCAACTTTTTATCCCTCAACAAGGTTCTTCCGACACAAATTAAGTTCGTTGTTAACCCGCTTACATCGGTTAGGAATTCGTCAAACTTCGATATCTTTTTTAGTATATTTTTTTTGTACTTTTGCAATTTTTTTGTCTTTAAAGGTCTAGTAAACCCCGACAGGCGAGTTCTACAGGAGATAGACTTGCTTTGCAAATTTATTCTTTAGCGTAAAGATTTATCTTATAACGCCTTATAATTTGGCAAGGCACAGCAGAGGTAAAAACTGTCAAACCCTGTTATAAAAACAATAATATATAAAATAATGCTGGAAAATCCACCAGCATCATCTAGACCCAAAGCACAGTTTGTATCACGGGAACTAGATAAATAATATACATAATACATTGCATCATTTTCATTATGTGTACCCAGTACATCCGTTGTTATACATCTAGAATAGAAGAGCAAAAGAAAGGCATCCACGAACGAGTTGACACAATTCCTGCGGTTAAAAAAAGTGATGAAATAACTACAAACCATAGAAAAAGCAACATAAAAATATGTGTAACATTCAACAATAGTCGAGTACAAAAAGCGACAATTTACAAGTAGCCCATTCAAAATATGTCGTCAAACGTTATCAAATGTCGTTGTTGTAAAAAACCTGAAGCGAGTCACTTTAAAGGTGAAATTCTTATCGAAACGTACAGTGGTTCCGTATGTACGAATACTTTTAGTTTTTAATCAAATCAGAACAAAAATTATGAACTCTATGTAATTCACACTAATATTATAAATATGAAAGTCTCAAGGGGGAAAAATGGAACTAGAAAAACGGTGAGCAGCAATTCTGGACATTTTAAAATTAGGATTCCAGTTTTCCCCCCTGAGGGGGATTTATCAAGGGCCAAAACTGGAATAACCCGAAAGTTCGGAGAGATTTATCTTTGCTGTTTTACCTAGCTGTGTTTTTTATTGTGCTCCTGTTTTGTCTTTTTCCTGTTTTTGTTACTGTGACGACAATATAACATTTTTTTACTAGCCTACGGAACTCGAAAAAGCGAAAAACAGAGTTGTAACCGAGTTCCATTCCGCGTCACGCGATCCGCGTATTAAAGGACAACAATGAGCAGCTTTGCAGGTGCTAATGTATGGTTTAAATGAAGTTGTGTATTGTATTATACGTTTGTAACAGTTATATTTTATCATTAGAAACGCAATGAACTTTCTACGCAAGCTTTCATAGATTTATTATTAAGCTTAAAAGTTTTGGAACAATATCGTTTTGATTTTGATTTGGTGGTTTAGGATCTGTAATACCTGTAATATAATATATTAGAATGAAAAAATATTTAGTAACAATTCCGCGTATAACCTACTCTGATAGTATCCATCAAAGTGAGTTGTCAACTAGTTTCGTCTCTCCACGAGACATCTTCAGGCCACCACAATACTCGACCATTGAGATTGCCAAGCAACACCGACAGAGTCCAGCCAGTGGCCCTGAGCTTCTCGCGCCGACCAGTCCAACCAGTGATGTTGCCTCTCCGAGCTCCACCAAACCTCGTGGGAAAAAGTTAAAATACGGCTGAAAATGTTCTTTAAAAAAGGTTTTTAATAATTTATTATATTTGTTTATTTTGTGTATTTTATCGTTTCGTTTTGATTACCTCCAAACATGACTATTACTTGGACGATTCTTATGATAAGTCGCTCTGTCAACCCATCTTATCATGGCAAAGTTTTATGATTTCATAGTCATTTTAATTCTAGTCACAGTAATTCTCCAATAATAAATGTTTAACGGTGAAAATCTATTTTTCCGTGATGTCTTTGTCTGGTTTCTCATCTTATGCTCTCACTCCTCGCTCCTACCACCTACTACTGCAAAATGTCCTTAAAATGTAGGTTGAAAGAGACATTATTTTGAATAAGGAATACAGATGAACATTGCTAAGAAAGCACAAGACAATTTAATACAATGAGGCGTTTTCCTAAAAAGAAAAAAAAACCCTGTCTACTCGATAGATGGCGATGATGTTTTGCGGAAGAATAGAGATAGTCATTAGGATGTAATTTCTAACTATGGACGGTCTATGCAGGGTTTCAGACATGCTTATTTGACAGGCTCAAACTCCAAGCTCTTATCAATCTATTTTAAAAATTATCAATAAATAAATAATAGATAGTTAGAAAATATTTTAATGCACTCTATAGAACAACAATTTAGAAACAATTTCAGATAAAAAATGTGACAATTGGCGGTAATACTGGATTATCAATCAAATATATAGCAATCCACACAACATCATCTAGCCGCAAGCTAACCATAGCTTGTGTTATGATGGGTACTAGATAACATAACACAATATATTTACAGTTTTCAACATTTTATGTCAGTAATAAGCGGTTAGCACACTGTCGCTCATGAAAGTGGTTTCTTTGTGCAACTGTTCCTGGAAAACGTACAATAATTTTAATTAGACGTTATTAAATAATATGTGCACAGTGAATAATTAATTAGTGAATAATATTTCTAAGTGTTCCGAGTGGTTGCGCGCTGAATGTGCGATATCTGCGCTCGATTTTATGCAAATACAATGAGCTCGCACTATTCAACTAACATGTAGACGGGGTAAAGGTTTCTTGTTCGCTTCTTTACTTTACCTTAAAAATAATGAAGTGAATATAAAATCAAAGTGACCACTTTATATCCCAGTTTTACTCTTATAATTTTAGTTTTGTTACGTGTCCAAGAGTCCTGTAAGGTCTAAAGGAAATAAAGCACTTTGAGTTTTGAGTTTTGAAGATTAAATTTATATATAAAGGTATAGTCGTATGTACTACATACATACGAGTGCAATTTCTCAAGTGGCGTGTTACGTAATACCAAATTAAGCTAGTAGGGTTGTCAACGGCAATAAACACGGGCAGGCAATTATCGCAAAAACCGCCACAATCCCCCCCAATGAAAGCAAAGGAAAGGGACGTTATCTACACGAATGAGTCGTAGGTAATTTACTAAGAAACACAGCCCTGTTATAATTGTCGAACTGCATTCATAAAGGTTTTTCTTTTCGTTCTTGCGAACTTTTAAAAAGGTTAATGGTTCTATTGGATTGTTATTCGCTGCTTTAGGGTGTTAATGAAAGAGTTATTTCTTGCTTGAATGTCTATCAGCGGCAAGCACAGATATGGTCATGTCACGGTATCGTGAACTCGTGTATAAATTGAACGACTTTGTTACAATAATAACCAGAGATACTCTATTTCATATCTTATAACAGTTTTAATTATCTGAATCGATACAATTCAAATAATAATTTACAAATTATGAAAATTACATATAAGTGGTTGTACATACTTAATAACTTTGATGAATTGCGGTCACGACATATGGGTGCGTAATTTTTTACTCGGCAATAATTTCCGATATCATTATTCCCTATTAATAGAACGAGACAATGCAGCAACTGTTTTACAATGTTTTGAAGTAGTGAAGCTTATAAGACAATAGGTAGGTCGACCTATTGTACGTAGGTAAGGTTTACCTACGAAATGTTTCAGAATCGAGGGGGTAGCATCGCTTGCGGTTTGCGGAAGTGACGAATAAACAACAGCCCCTTTTTCTTTTAATCCATCTTGATTGTCTGCCAGTCAGCTTTTATAACCGAAATTGACAACCCTACGCGTTGTGACTTTGTATTCTTTTACAATGAAACGTCTCCATACCTTTTCACTGCTTTTAACCATATTTCAACTTATTTTTGTGTCTATTACAAAGCAAATTATAATAAAAAGTGACAATACAAATTATTTGCATTAAGGTTATCACACGATTGAAGAAAACCTAAATAAGAACTAAGTTACCAGACCAAATTCATCTTAACTGAAATTTTGGATTACCAAAAGAAATCCCAAGTCCCAGAATCCGTTAAGTTGTATTATATGTAGAGTAAATCTCAACAAGCGCTCAGAAAAGCCACGGCACCTTTGATCTCGGCGCACTAGGAACCTCTAAGGGCTACTACTCCCATTACTGTATGCAGATTTTATACTTTGTGTCATTTTTGTGCGAACGCCGACACGTCTAACCCGGGGGGGCAAACCCCCTCGCTACTTAGCTGATGACTTATTAACAGCGTATTCTTCAGAGGTGTCTGCATGTCGCAGGGTTTAATGAGGTGGCGTGGAGAAGCTTTTCGATTTTCGTACCTTCGAGAACGTCCCACTTTTGTGACAATAGCTGCACTGTGTCTGTACCCTTGTAGCCTGCTTTGGGGTTTTTCGGATTGTTTTTATATTTTGCGTTGGCTTTGGTGCTGCGCATTTTTGTGTTTCAGAATATTTTTGCGGTTTCGTTAGCTTGTGGAAATTTCAGAGTGTTAATATACTGCTTGGTTTTCATATTTAGATAGTTGTTTTGTTGGCTTAAATGTGGGATACCGGCATTTCTGTCGGAATTTGCAACTTTTCTCCTTAGTTTTGTAGCTTCAAAGTTTCTCTATCATTAATAAGTATATACAAACATTAGTTTGGTAATTTATGAAAACAGCATCAATAATGATAACAACAGTGTTCCCTGGTGCATTAATATTCGTGAGGATACTGAAATTGTAACATAAAGTGTAACAAAGATAACTCTATCAACATAAAAAGTGTTTTACTACGTTACATTAACACATCGCCCCGTCACATTTCTTTGTGAATGCAAAACGTGCCTAGTAAAGCCTACCTTTGAGATCGACAGCCTTCAGTCACTATAGAACGTGAAAAAGTGAAAAACATTGATACAAATGCTAGTCCATAGAACAATGGAGTTCTTTGGTAAAAGTGCAAAGTTAAAGCTTACGAGAGCGGCACAATATCCCTGCGAGCGAGACTTTGCCATGCGTCATTCTTTTAATTTTTTTGTAAAGACATGTTTCATAAATAATGTGTACATATATGATTATCTTTAGGCCTTTCAGAAGGACTAAGCAAGCTAAAGTTCTCACTAAATATAAGAACCAAGCTTATGTTTTATAATTTATAATATAAAATGTTTTTTATAAATTATTATGCTCATTGTCCACTAGAGCTAGACGGCTCCATCACTGGCCGGCCAATCCGATTCATTAATTTACTGTTTGATTGATACTATCTACTTAGTTATGTACTTTGTAGGAACATATGTGAGAGCATTCGAAGCGACGATATTTCCAACGCCTGAATGGTTAGTCTAGAACTTTTAAAATTGCTTTTTGACCGAATGAGTGAATGATAAGTTCTTGACAACCAAATGTATAAGAGCATGACATTTAGGTACATGTTGCTATGAACACTATATTGCACAATATTATTTCGGTAAAATAATAGTAATAGAACACCGTAGTACAACTTTAAGAGTGATATTAGGAAAGAAGCACTTTTATTAACAAAGAAAATAATAATGGAATAGAAACAAATCCGAACTAGTATTTACAATATAAACAATCGAACTAACTGCAGACTGTTACAAACAATCTACAGATAGCTCAACTTGTCCATATCAATACCAGTCGGAAGCGTCCCCAAGACGCTGGCTGCATTGCCCCGCTGTATGGCAATGCTAATGCGCTGAGTCAGATACTCACCAGCTCTCGGGTCACGCATCGCTATAATATTAAAAATAACATTCAATGAGCTCTATCCCAACAATATCTAGAGGGAGCGCTTTTGTAGATATGATATAACTATGAAATGCAATATCTACTTACTCCGTTATATCATTGTTCCTTAGTAGGAATTATCACCACAGCCCCCTTTCCACTTGAAATGGATGAATAGAACCATGCTCAACGAGCCGACTAGTTTTGTGACACTCAGACGTCTTAAAAAGCATTTTTTTTTCAAACTACGAGAAGAGAGAAACTTATTTTGTTGAAAGGTTGGAAACAATGATCTGAGCTTCTTTTGAGATTCTTGCGTTGAAAATGAGATAGTTGAAGAAGCTATTTGGTTTGGACGGAAAGCTTTTTGTTATATTTAGGTACATTTGCTTTACAGGTGGCAATTTTTTATGATTGTAATATTTTGCGTACATTTTTACTGTTGTCTTTTCGATCAGATATTACTTTATTTACCGACTTCAAAAAAGGAGGAGGTTTTATCTTTGGATATATGTAGCTTTTTTTCACGTATGGTCTTCGATATCTCCGTGAATTATGGACCGCTTTCGTTTTTTTTTCGCTTTTGTATATCATGATCCCAAGGTGGTTCATTAAAATCGTTATTCAATATTTGTTCTGTAAAATTAAGGCATTTGAAGTAGGTTTTAAATTTTTTCAAATAATCAAAATATTTCTTTGTAAAAATAAAGTTCCTTATAAAGCTCCTTTGTATTGTTTTTTTGTTTTTGTGCATAAATAAATAACAGTAGTTCAGTATTATATCGTTATACCAATATGAAATTTACCAATACCAATATGAAATATTCATCATGCTGTCTCGGAGGCAATCTTCAAGGACCTTCAGATATAATGACTCACTGCGACCGCTACGATGTCGTCGGTCCATCGAGTGGAAGGTCTTCCTACACTCCGTTTCACATTGCATCGCAGTCGCCACTCGAGAACCTTTACTCCCCAACGGTTATCGGTTCTACGAGCTATATGGCCTGCCCATCGCCACTTCAGTCTGCTAATTCTGAAAGCTATGTCGTTTACTTTGGTTCTTAAACTGCCAAATATACTTAGTTAAAGACTCGGTTGACCCGAGTCGATGTTATTGTTTCTAATTGCATTTCATTGAACAAAGTAGACGTAACATAGTGTAAATTCTACATTCATATCCGCGAGTCGAGTATCCGTTGTCCAGGGCTGCCTCAATGGATGTCTACAAATCACGTTAACCTAAAACTGTTTCTGTGAAAATCTGACGAAAATTTGAACACAATTTTACCTTTATATCCCGTTGGAACTGAATTTTTTGCGTGGAGTTTTTTTGAATACTTCGACTATTCTTTTTTTTTAAAGTATTTGTTTGGAGTTTAGGGTTCAGTTAGCTAATACACACATAATATTTGTATGTATATGTGCATTGTAAAAGATTTTTGCAAACTCCATGCAAAAAATCCAGTTCTAACGGGATCCATTAAAATACATCTTTTTTTATAAAATTTATTTGTCTGGGGTTTTGGGTTCATTTCACTAACACACACATTATAAATATACGGGTGCATTGTAAAACGATATGAAAACTTCTGTCGTGTAGCGCGTGTAAGTCCGCCTGACGAAAAACAAAGTTGCGGGTTCTATTCCCGCCTGGGCATACATTTTTAAACAAGAATAGTATCAAGGGCAACGAATGTTTTAAAAAATGTTATAAACAGGTACCCATAAAACGAGCTCTGTTTAGCTTGGTGCTAGATGATGTAGTTTGAATTATTCATCATTATTTATATATTTATATTCGCTACAAGTTATTGTTTAAATCCCTAATAACATGAATCTTAAACTAGAATAATTCTTATATCATAATATAATTAAACTTGATTATTGATTATTTGACATAGGTATGTAATTATTTAAAGTATATGTACTTAATCTAACTATATTTAATATTAAAACTTATTGTAATTAGTATAATTGGTCTAAGGCCGTTCTAATTATGTCAGTAAAATAAATAAATAGGAGATGTAAGTCCGTCGCTATGTAACAACCCTAATCGTAATCCATTCACCTCTGATAGTTTTGATACCAGATCATAATATCCTGTATCGTATTAAATTGTGTTTACTTTTTACTGGAAACTGTATTATAAGACAACTATGTGAATGACCAGAAACGATAGCCAATTGTTTTAGATTCTTGCATAGTAGGGCTGGGCATGGATATTGAACTGTCTACTGACCGGGTATCGTTAATCTGGGTGTCTTTACAATGAAGGTTTATATTCTGAAGACACAAATGTTATGGACAAATAACCTGACCAGCAGTATCTAGCCCCAAGCTAAGCAGAGATTTTTTTATGGGTACTAGCTAACTGATATACATAATACATATTTCGATATTTTTTAATACATTGAAAACGACCAGAACACCCTGAACAAATATCTGCAGATCGTATAAATATTTGTGCCGAGGCGGGAATCGAACCGACTTGACTTTGATCTTGTATTTAGTTTTCAAAGTAAAATTGAATTGAATTAAATACGTTATGGATTGGATATATACCTAATATCGACCATATTGAGTAATGAAAGTTGTGATTTGAAAGCATTATGTTTATAAAACTACCATTTCGTAATCCAAATTCAACTTACTGATTAAAATATCATCACTATCAGCCGTTTTGAGCCTGTTGCCCAGCTGTGGATAACAGCCTCCTTTCGATTATGTAAATTTTAGAATACAGATGCGTTATTATAAATTCTGAATAATCCGTCCTCAACAAATAAAAACTACTTTGTACCATTGCAGTGAAGATAAAGTTTCGAGAAATTTAAAATTAAAAAAAAAAAAACAGAAATTTGCGCATTCTAATTTCCTTTGTGGATTCAACTTTCCAACTGCCCCAATATAAAACTGCGTACGTGGAGTTGATCCATGCACAATTTTTGTACACATTATTTAAATTTAGGCTTAAACTTGAGTCAGGCTTATTGCAACTCTTCGCTATCGCCAGTTTTAATTATCCTGAGAGATTTGTTAAAAATATGAAACACTGCTGCAAGTTATAACAAAAACCAAATCCCCCGAACTAAGCCTGAATCGGAAAACGTTCGAAAACATTTTTGCGAAATTTGCACAATGGAGTTTTAGAAAAGGAATTGGTGAGTTTGTCGTTTAGATATGGGGACATGGCTCTTTAATTAATACTGTCGTTTTTGTTTGCAAATACAATAAATTGTTAGTTGTGCATTATACGTATAATATGTCCTGAACACAATGGCTAGTCTCCGTTGAGACTGGCCCCATGACCGAAATTTGGCTAGAAAGGAATCCTTATTATTTTCCTATATACATATTCATAGTTTATCGATTTTGTGCAATCTGAAACAAATCGTTTGACCAGACGGAAGAATTACAAATTTTTATACAAAAAGATTATTAACTTCTCTTGCTCAAAATGTCTGCCATTATAGCGTAGCGTGGCAGGACTAAAATGCCATTTTATGCTCTAGGGCAAAAAATCTTATTTTTACTTTGATCTGATATCATGAGCTTACAAAAACATTGTCCTCATAAATAATGACTCGATTTTTCGATATTTCGTGTGATTCGATGTAATGTTTGGTAAAGAACAACATTTATTTTAATTTTGAAAACTCAAATATTAGCGCCTTGTTTATCGTTAGATGTTTATGAGATTGTGATATCTTTCATCGACGGAAAAAAGTGCGCAATTTGCTTTGGAAGTAATGAAAAATTTAAAATTATTAGTATTGGAGCGAAATATCTAGACATTTTTGTTAATAACAAATTGAAATACAGGGAACGTGACTTATTTCAATTTATTGAAAATTTAATCAAGTTAAAATAAACATAATATGAAAATGGAACAGAAAGGTAGGAAATAATTAAAAACAACGTGGAATATTAATAAAAACTTACGCAAAAGGCAAATCATCTAGTGGAGAAGTGAAAACGTGTAGATCATTTTACTAAAGTAGTTAGTAGTCGTTTTGATTGTTTTATTTTCTCGCAATTTCTCGCAGTTGGACTTATCACCCTCCCTGGATGACGCTCGGTTGTATAATAAATAACCTCATATAATGGGATGTTTTTCTCCCTTGTTAAACAATCTACTATAACCTGCTTTTATTGTGCTTGTCCAGAAATCCCCAAAAAAAGAAAAAGAAAGACATAAAATCTATGTCCAAGATAATTGAATTTCTAGTAGAATGTAATAAACGGTAATTTCTCTAATGGAGTGTCCTGTCCAACCCGAATATGAAACCACCCGAATTATCAGGTTGAAGTTCACGCAACAACGCTTTTACACATTTAGAAGGTGGGAAATTGCCACTCGTAATTTTCAAAGCGATACTTCATCGCAACCGGTTATGCTAAAGTTAGTCGCCAACTTTTAGTGACTAAGTTTTCGTCATATCGTCGTTACTTACTCAGTCACAAGTCATTCATTACTTATTTATCTTTATACTTAGTCCTTATTACGCGTTTAAGACAAAAAACATTCTTTATTTATAAATTAATTAATTTAACCAAAGTTATCTATCGGTTTTCTTAGATGGTCCCATCATAAACTTTTTATTATATAATGCTACTATCATCAGTATATCTAAACATAAATACCTAGTTTTATGAA
Organism: Eupithecia insigniata; assembly: GCA_947859395.1. NCBI lineage: Eukaryota > Metazoa > Arthropoda > Insecta > Lepidoptera > Geometridae > Eupithecia > Eupithecia insigniata. Next base: position 18,289,210 of record OX401993.1, read on the forward strand.
AAATGCCGAAAAGAAAATAGTTCTTATATATGTAGTTCGTCTAAATCTTTATTATCTAGCAAGTAGGTGTCCTAGACACAATCCTAGACGTAACGTATTGGAGCATACTGTAATGTCATGTCTGGTTTTAAATAAATAATAGTATCACAGATATGCGCCTCAAACACTTAAGCACCTAAATGAGCATCTAAAGACTTCGATAATGAAGTGGCAAGGTAAACAGGTCATGAGGTCTGGACCAGGCTGACCTACATAGCACAATACGTTTCCGCCACGGCATGCAATTAAACTCAACACCAGACATAAAAAATTACCGAAACAAAAGCGTACCACCCACACCACCCTTGCGCAGTAACAATTTATCATAGCAAATAAAAATACGCAGAATTAAAAAGAAAAGGACGAAGGAACTGAATGAGCGAGAGGGAGGGAGGCACGGAGGCGCCGCGCCGTGCCTAAAATATTATATTTTTCGTAGGGCGTTGATTACCGGCCTTTTCTAAATAACCTTTTCGATCAACACATCGCATCGGTCCATCAATAGTTTTTTACGTATAAAACGAAACTACGAAATCATACCCACAAAAAAAAATTAAGGTTTAAAACAATTAAATCTTTAATTTATAGATACTTTATTTAATTTCGGTACATTACTTAGTCGTCATCTTGCTTCATTATTGACTCCCCTCTTGTGCATCAATGGAAAGCTAAGGGAATACCATAGATGCGTAGATTGAAGTCTCGAACTTGATGACGTGTATTTAAGCACTTGTCAACACCTTCGCTAGTTAACTACAACATATTCATCTGTGAGAACACTAGTGAGTTTGTAACTCGGTGGTTCTCTGGCACTAATTAAATATTTTTTAGGGTACTCTCTTTAAGAGAAAGCCTCTCTCTTAGAAGATATTTCTGCTGAGTAGTATTAAAGGAGTCTTATGGCCAGGAGTGGAATAATTAATGCTGCTGATGATGATGAAGTAAAACTATTTATAACCAATGCTGTTTTAGAAGGCGTTTTAATTTGTACAGAATTCTAGTAAGCTATTAGTAAATGTGAGGCCGTGGAGCCGTGTCATACGAATATCGACCTCTCCAACTCAACCCGTGGATGTCGAAAGAGCCGACTAAGGGAACCTACCAGAGGAAGGGCAGCAGCTTCCTTATGAGTATTTTTCAACACCAACACTGCGATCACCAATCCTCCTGCCAAGCGTGGTGATTATGGCAAAACCCCCCTACATGAGAGACAATGCACTCGATGGATCGCAGGGAGTCGATGGATGGAGGTGGCTCAGGACCGCTATTTGTGGCGTCTTATGGGGGAGGCCTATGTCCAGGCAGTGGACGTGCGTGGGCTGATATGATGATGATGATGATGATTAATAAATGTTTATTGCTGTATTTTTTTACTATACCTTAAATGAGAACTTGTTCAGAACTTGCCTCCAGAACTGGAAACAGAACTTCGGAACTCGGAAACCTCTATTTTATATTTTTTTTCATCTTCAATAGAAACCAACGGATTCTTCTAATTAAAGCAGAGTCCTTGAATCTCGGATCTGAATTGGTAATCATATCGTATCAAAGAATTCTATGCAACTTGTTATTCACTTACAAGGGATCACTGATTGATCGCAAATTCGAGTTTCATCGAGATACCAATTAGGGTATCAACACTTTATCTTTGAGTCAAAGTTTTCTCATAACTGAAGTTTTTCTTACTAAATCAACACATATTCAATGGTATATAGGATAGGCAAAATCATTCGATACAGCAGCGCAAACAAACTAGGAACTACTTCTGTTTCTTTTTAAATATTTTGTTAGGTACTTCAAAAACTACTGTATGTAATTCAGTTAAAGTTCTAAAACATGTGCATCCGTGCATTCCTTTGACTGAAACATCAGTGGACTTATGGTTTTATTTCGGAACGTCCTGAAACTGATGGACTACAGTCCTTTGATTATCAAAAGACAAAGTTCCAGTTGAATAAAAAGACGTTTTAATTAAGGCTGAACAGTTTTTCACGAATAATTCAAGTAATGAGAGAGTGGACGGGTTCCATTATCCCAAAGGCTGTTCTGTGACGTTTTCATGATAAAATATATATTTGTAGTACTATTGCGTAGTACCCATGACACAAGTTGTGCTTATCTTGTGGCTAATGCTGTGTGTATCGTCCAGCATTATTATTAATATTTACATGATAAAGTTGTGCGAATTTGATGTTATATTTATATGTAATATAAATACAAAAATACAAAATGTTTTTAGTATTACGCTTTCAAGCTCCTCAGTCCAATAATGCTTCTTTTTACTTTTACACGAGATAAAATCCTGTTTCATCAGCCTTCCAGTGCAGATTTATACACGTGCGAAAGCCTATAGCTCCGGTCACAGCCCAAGGTCCGCTTTGATTTAGGTCCGTATTAGGTGGTGCCCTTGTGTTTGTTGACCCATTCTAAATTTTGACCGGCCCAAACGCTCTTAACGCTCGCCTTTTTATGGTATCGTTGTCATGGCCAACTGCAGTTAACCATATTTAGACTTTAGTCCGGAAAAAGTCCTGACTGGAATTTGATAATGCCTTTGTCCAGCCAGTGACGAGTCCAGTCACCAACTGGACTCGTGGAGCGTAAAGCTACGCGTCCACAGGATCGGTATCGGAGCAGAGGCAACGGTCGTGCAATTTTATCAAACGTATGGTGAATGGTGCCGCTTAGTGCAAAAGCAGGTGCGCCCTTGAGTGAAGGTCACGGTTTTCGTGGAAAGCGATACTTTTCCGTGGAATCAGTGGAATTGTGCCCGAACTTAGGCTTTACATTGCTAGCTGAACGGATCCTGTACGGAATATTAAGTTATGGGGTTCCAAAGGTGGTTAAAAATTCTCGAAATATTTCGAGTAATAATTCACATTTTTTTTAATGGTCGTACTTGTAGGTTTTGAGGGTATTTATTTATTGAAACTCTAATTTAGAAAATCATAAAACTTAATGCTTTACTGAATGCCTGGGCTTCGACGATATTGCTAGAAAGTCGACCCAACTCAACCAACAAAACCTCAAGTGTAGCTGCTAAAGGGTATTAAAATAAAATATTTGTAAATAATTAAAGTGTTTCGTAATAGTGGTATCAGTTTAGAGCAGAAAGCGTTCGGCGGCAGCTCGCGTAACCCCATTAAAACTGCTTTGGCCTCGCCCGCGTCCCTCTTCATGAAATATTAAAAATTCAATTGCGCTTCTCTTTATTTTAACCCCCCACCCCCACGCTGCCACCCCGTTTTCCCGTACAATATAAAATGAAATATGTATTCGAAAAAAATAACGTTCACCTATAATTTATAATTTGTGTAACACGAGCCCTCTCCCCCGGCCGCGGGGCCCGCAATGTTGCTTCACCTACAAATCAAGCTGTATCCTACGCATTGTTTTAGAGATCCACCTTTCCCCATTTTATCAAATTATTTATTATTTATAAGAACAAATTGGGTTCGGAAACGGATGTAATGCGAAAGCTTTGAAGGTACATAGTGTCTACGGATGCGTCGTTCGTAAACAGTTGTTCATGGCGCGATCATAAAATATGAAACAGAACCTACAATGTAAGTTTCCTTGAATTTTTTTTATTTAAATATTTGCCAGGTATGAATAAATATAGAGTTGTGTGCTCGACGGCTCCACCTAGTTACAAGTGTGCGCGATTATAGTTCCTACGTCAAAGTTACTCGTTAACTGCAAACAAGTTAAATAACTGAGCAAGACGTGTCGAGCAGCGCTCTGTTAGGGTCCAGTAGGTTTGTGCCAGGTCCCATTCCGTAGCCATAACTTAGTTAAATGATTATGAAGATGTATTTAAGAAGACAAAAACATCTTGCCAAAGCTGTGTTGCACGTATCCAAAGAGGGAAACTTTAGATCTAGCGCGTTTTACGCCATTTTTTTCCATGCGTAGAGAGCTCTTGCTTCAAATTCTTTTCAAATATAGGTACCTACGCTTTAAAAGACACATTAATGATATCAGCAAAAGCTAACCGTTTCGAAGCGGGAACCCTACGCACTCACCCATAGAGAAAAGCGTTTATAACATGTCTGTCTATTATGAATTTTTAACGGAATTACTATATTAACCGGAAAGTTTGTCGGCAGACAATCAACTAGGCACGGTATGTTTGATGATTGTACGCGTGTTTCTGCTTCCATCCAACAATTTAACGCTGCAAGACCCTCCTTTGCTAATATTTTTTGTTTCAAATATTTCGACGCTTAATGCAAAGCTAATAACGTGGAATTAACGAGAGCGTTTTCATATTCGGATTGTATGGAGTAAAATATCAGCTTGAAATCTTTCATAGGGGAACTGTTCGTTTCCTATTTTGCGAATAAAATTGTTAATTTAAAAAAGTCCGCCTATCCTTTAGTATACTTGTTTGGTGTCACGAGTACCACGACAAAGGTGAGACCTGCTCTATCTACGTCTACCCTCAGGCTCTCCACTCAAGACGCTCATGCGAATGTCCATTAATGTCGATGTTTCCATTTCAAAGGCTGTGTAAATAAGCATAAAATCATAGACAAAAATGTAGGAAATTCGAAACATGCATGTTTTGAACAGCAAAGCGTTGGGGTTCCCTTTTACAACATTTCAGAAACAGTGACAGTGTTTCAGGAATAGTAACAGCGATCGGGCAACTTTGAGCCCAATGTTCCAAACGTGCACCCTCCGTTTTGTTTTCCTTGTTTGTCATTGCCGTTTGTACGAGTAATGTGTTAATAGGTACCCGCACTTTTGTGCTTTTACGTTAAGCGTTCGTTTGAGCTACGGAAACCGTGAAAATCAAAATAGCAGCAGCCGAGAGTTCTTAATTTGGAATTTGAAAGGTACGTAGGTACATAGTCTTTTTGTTTCCGCGCTAAGCGGAGGTCTTAATTATCACGCCCGTCTTTGTCACATTTTTATTGAAACCTTTTTGTTCTAGATATTTTATGCCTAAAATACTTTTTGCTAAGGCGAAAAGAACTACCTTGGGGGTAGTTCTTTTCGCCTCTGTCCATTATGTTACGTCCTTGAAATATCACTTTAAAGACCAGTTTTTGAAATATGAAGCAATAAGAAAAAAATGATTACGTAGGTACTTTTTGTTGCAGTTTAGTTTAGTTAAAGTAACATCTGAATTGACACCTCGATTAGTCTAATAGGCACTTATTAGTCACGTCACAATATTAATGAAGGGTTTGAATGATAATAAACAGAATATTTATTATTCTGTGAGCTATCAACACTTTTGACATTCACACACCATTATAACATTTATAACCCCCTGCAAACCCTCTGCAAGGGGTTGCGATTATTAAATAAAGCTGAAGGCCAAGTAGCTTGTCTTAAATACTGACTGACACTGGTAGATAGGTACTGCGTCACATGTCTATATACTAAATTACCGATAGTCGTTTTTGATAGTAGAGAACCTTAAGGGCCTCAGTACACACACATTTTTTTCGCCTTAAAAATCTACTGTTTATTCGCCGTGCGTAGGCATGCCTCAGTGTACAAGCTTCCATAGTGATCCATACAACACTGACGACCGTGCCGACACACGACTAATTATTAACGTTGATTTTTACGGCAAAAACGTGTGTGTACAAGCGCGCTTAGTTGGAATGAGGCCAAAATAATTAAAATAAGTACACATAGATATTGCCAAAAGTTTTCAAGGCTTACCCTGTATGCGAATTTTATACGGTTTTAAAGCCGTTTGTCCACCGCCGCCGTCAATGAAACGTCACCGATAACGAGATGACGGCGACAAACTAGCGATACATACATTAAAGTGTATTTACTATGGCCGACAGGCCACTGTTCGCCTGTCACCCGAGCGCTGTCATTCGGCCGACAAAGATATAAGGTACAACAACTAGAACTCGGCCGGATATTGCGACGTACCGATTTTTTGTTATCAGCCTCCTCCTCACTATCGGCAATGATACTTATTCGTATGATCGTCTGTCAACGGCAAGGTAATCGTCACGATCATCGTGCAAGTGTCGATACTTCTCGTCATGTTGCCGCAACTTATCGTGAAGTACATAAAACGCTCCTGTGACTTGTTCACGTATTAACGGAGGAAATAATTTTCGCCTTCAACTGTACAAAAGCAGAAGAAATTGTCGAAGGTTCAACCTAGCTATTCTTCAAAGTCGACTACCGCCAACGACAATTACAACAAACTGAACTACCGAGATCGTCGCGGTAGACACACTCGATCGCCATCAAACAATATTGAAATAATATCGTTATTGGTGACGTCTCTGTGGCCGTTGGACAAACGATTGAAGTCACGTCATCTTGAACTCGGCCTGAAAAATTATCGGTGACGTTTCGTTGACGGCGGAGGTGGACAAACAGCGTTAGGCTATCGTTGAATTAGTCTCTGACATTGATTAGGTGGAGTAAACCTTACTACATAGAAATAAGGATCACTCTTCTCACCCTCAGGGCTCAACACCGGAGCCGATGGCTCTACCTCGAAAGACATACAATAATAATTCCGAGTAACAGCTCCTTATTGAAAACATATTGTGTTTCAACATACCTGACGTAATGTGTAGGTAACACCATTGTTTGATGCTACGGCCCTCGATGTCACAGATGCTTAATACTGTTACTTACCTGTAAGAAAATAAAAAATCATTAAAGTTAATGCCACACTATACGTGCCAAGCTAAGAGCTAAGCTAGGAGCTACGCTTGTATATAAGAAACACATAGTGGTCACATACACAGTCGACCTATGTAGCGCGGTGGCCGAAGGTCTGCCTGCAACGCAGGAGGTTGCAGGTTCGATTCCTGTCTCGGAACACGAGCCCCAAGCTAAGCAGAGCGACATGTTGTGATGACCCCGTTTATGTGGGAATAGGGCAAGATATTGTATATAAACTTGTGAACTACTTATCTACATATAATAGTCATATAATATTCTGATACCTGCTGTCAGTCACTATGCAATTTACTATAATTGTGTCGGTGGATATCAAAACTGGCAAACTCCACTGTAGGTGAAAATGTATTTTATTGGCCTAAATAATAGTAATTTTGCCAACGATTCTGACCTGCTTTTCATAACTAGTAAAATCCGTTGCTTTCCCATAGAAATGTAGGCCTAAAGTTCGACTGTATATCAAACTCGGCAAAGTCCTGCACGGCTATTCTAACTCGATGGAAAAGTTTCCGTGACTCGAAATCTGACACAAATCCGCGCGAATTTCAAATAATCCGCGTGAAATTCAAATATTTTTGCGGATTTTAATATTTTCTGCGTTTTTCATAAATCGCTGACCATTTTCTTTGAATCTATGTTCCAATGAAGTACAATTAATGGGGCTTTTGGAAATGATGTTGATTTTTAGTAATACATCTCATAAATTATTAATTTCTCCAAAAGTCGAGTTGAATCGAAATTGTTAAAACATGAGTTCATAGAAAATGTTTTACGATTTACGGTAAACTACTTTTCTGCTATTGATATTGCTTGTAGAACGCAGAAAATAATAAAAACCGCTAAAATATTTGAATAACGCGCGAATTATTTGAATATCGCGCGAATTATTTGAATTTCGCGCGGATTTGTGCCAGATTTAGAGTCACGGTAACTTTTCGATCGAGTTAGAATAGCTGTGCAGGTCATTAATTTTTTCAATGTTGGCAAAATCCATTTACGCCAATCACGTAGCTGTATTTTTTCAAAATGGCACTTAGTTTGCGTTAGTCGTGGTGCGGATGAGTGACTATCTTTTGTTTTTATTTCAATTATAATATTAAATGGTACTTTTTAAATGAGTGAAATATTAATTGTGACGCCGGAAAGAGCCAGGAAGAGAAGACGATATGCATCAGCGATAAAAAAGGCTCAAATAAAAGAAAAACTGTAAGTTTGCAACCCCATACTTAGTAATTTTACGTCGACGTCTGAGAACTGCTAGTGATGTCAAAAATTGTGCTGAGCAGTTATGTCGATAAAAGTGTAAGTACGTTGATCGTTTAAAGCATTAAAAGCTTTTTGGGCATATTGAGGCTAAAAAAAGGAAGAGTACAAGGAGTAATAAGACGATATTTTAGATCTGGTCAAATGGCTAGAGAAAACTGCGGAGGAGACAAAAAAAAGTTTTCTTACGCGTCCCGGAAAGAAGCAGTTGAGAAGTTCATACAATCCTTCAAGCCTTTACAAACCCATTACTGTCGTGGTAAAAACCGTCAACGCGTCTACTTAGCACCAGATTTAAGTATCAACAAAATGTTCATTATGTACCAGGCAGCACCAGGCTTTTCTGTAACAGCATCATACTTTAGAAAAGTGTTTTGCACTTCATTTAACATAGGGTTCGGATCTGTTCGTCAGGACGTATGTTCAACTTGTCTGATGTTGTCAGAAAATATAAAACTGGAGACAAACACTAGCAAAAAAGAAGAACTTATAGTGATGAAGAGAATCCATAGTTTATGAGCAAAGGCATTTTTCAAGTACCGCAAAGAAGAAAAAGTAGGACTGCTCACAATTTCCTTCGACTGTCAGAAGAATTTGCCTATGCCTAAAGTACCTGACCAGGCGACGTACTATTCAAGGCAGATGTACCTGTATAACTTCTCCGTTGTCATTGGGTCATCTGGCAGCAAGCTTGAGAAAGACAACGTATTTGCATACGTCTGGACAGAAGATATGGTTGCCAAGTCATCTAATGAAATTTGCAGTGCTGTCTATGATACACTATCAAAACTAACCCTGGATGGCGTAAACTGTATACGGTTTAAGGAAGATAGATGCGCTGGCCAAAATAAAAATACAGTTTTAATAGGGATGTTGATGAAATGGTTCAGTGAAGCTCCTAAAGACCTGAAAAGGGTCGAAGTTATATTTCCAGTAACAGGACATTCATATATGCCTCCTGATAGAGTCTTCGCATTTATTGAAAAGAAATGCCGTGTTCACGAAACTATAATAAACCCTGAAGAATATAAAGAAATTATACGGGAACATTCCACAATCCGTAATTTAGGCCCTGATGTTCGGGTTTTCGATTGGCGTATCACAGTACGTGAAAATATAAAAGCACCAGACCAGCTGCATTTCAGGATAAGTACAATTAAGAGTCATAATAAAGCGGGCGAAAACATCAACCAATATATTGGTAAGAGGCGAAATATCATACAACAGCGATACTGGTGTTTCCAAAACCATTTTAAAAAGGGCAAAATTGCTGCGAAATTTAATCCCAGTAGAGCTGTCTCGAGGTGTTCCAGTTTCTCTGCCGAAGCTCAATGACGTGAGGAAACTTCTGCAAAAACATTAAGGTGAAGATTGGGAAAATTTAGATTGCTTGTCTTATTTCAAGAATGTACTAAGCATCGTCAATAATAACTTGCCTGAAATGAATCACGAGTGTGCTTTCGATGAGCAAAATGGAATGGTAGAAGTTCTAGAATTTGTTTAGTTCTTAAAAAGTAATTTTAACCCTACCCTAACCTAGCTAATAATTATTAATAAGAAAATGTTTAGGATTTGTAAAATATGTTGATTAAAGTTATTTAATTCATAACCCAGTTTTATTCTTGGTAGATATTTTATTAACTAACAAAATACAATTTAAGAAAAGAAACAAATTAGAACTAGCATTGAAATAGTAAACCTAAATGCATTCTTATTTTAAGTGATGATGATGATAGTATCGATACATTTGATTGAGGTTGACATCCCTATCCCTGTGATCCCAAATTACGTTAAATCAAAACTAGCTAAATCCACACATAGATTTTTTCAAAACCAGTAAAATCCACTACCTAATTATCAAACGGGGATAAATCCAAACTTAATTTACGTTTTTCACGAAATTTACGTCTTTTCAATCATTTTAAAGTTTGCAAAATCTCGTTATTGTCTCTGATACATTTAATAAACATTTCTTTCCTAAGTCAATCTAATTGCAATGATCTGATTAAGAAAAACGCTCACCCTGAAAAAAGCGTTTGCCAGTTTTTATATCCACCGACACAATTATCTTTAAATGAAGACAACACGCATATTATATGTACGTATTATACTGGACAGGTAAACTTAATAATTCATAGGGTTTTGATCTGATATTAAAAAATATTTGTTCTTCGCGACATAGTCTAAACAACTGAGGTTTGCTGTATATTTTAGTAACCATAACGTCCGGATCTAGTAGATTGCTTACATCCCATTTCGTCATTTACCCATTTCATCATTCACCCACTTGATCATTTTCCTTCACTTCATCGTTCACCCAGTTTGTCATTTTCCCATTTCATCGTTCCTAGCTGCGCAGTACTAATCTTTGGGGGAATTCTTTCGTCTGAGTGAGGATGATGACCTTTCTTTTCACATACAGGTAAATCTGCACTTCCTGTTTAAAACACGGATTACATATGCGAATATGAAATATATTTATAAAATAATATGACATATGTATTTGAATTCAAATAACAATGTATTAGGATCTACACAAACATATTTTTTTAACCTAAACCTTAAAATTAAATAAAGTTATCTACTACTTTGAAAAAAAAACTTCTTACAATAAGATACTTCTTCGTTAAACGAATAACGTATTTTTATTTTTTTATTTAAATAATATTTATAATCGTTGTGAAACAGAAGTTTTTGAATAGTCAAGATTTTTGAATATCTCTAATATTTTTATTTTGGTTTATGAGTATGGTACCATATTTATTAAAAATAATTTTGTAAAATGATAACGAATGTGAGGACGTCAATTATTTTATTCACAAATATATAAATAATCCTAGCTGCAATAGCACTATAGTTTTTAAATATGATCACCATCATCGTCAGTCTTTGCTAAGCTAGACTCCCTTTAGTCTCTCGCAATCAATTCCATGCTCATGATCCGGTTCTAACCAACATAATCTGCCCGAAGTATGTGTACGTATTCCGAAACAGTTTCCAGAAGGTAGCCACAGAAGGTGACGACCTCTGTGGCGCGGTGAGTGAAGGTCCGCCTGCGACGCCGAAGGTTGCGGGTTGGATTCCCGCCTCGGGACAAATATTTGTACGATCTGTAGATATTTATTCAGGGTGTTCTGGTCTTTTTCTATGTATAATAAAAAATATCTATATATGTAATATATTGTATTATGTATATCAGTTATCTAGTACCCATAACACAAGCTCTGCTTAGCTTGGAGCTAGATAATGATGTGTGAATTGTCCAGCATTATTTATTTATTTATTTATATAATACGACCGAAGGTCCCAATATTGTTCATAAATAGTATACAATTGCAATGAATGATGATATGAGAAAATGATGGAATGAGAAGAATGATGAAGTGGGTATGAAAAGTATGAATTAAGAACGAATGATAATATGGGAAAATTATGAAATGGGAAGAATGATGAAATGGGTATAAAATGTATGGAAATTGCTTCGAATGATGAAATGGGAAAATGATGAAATGGGATGTAAGCCTGACCGGTGTTATTGAGGTCCCGGGTTCAAATCCCGGGTCGGGCCAAAGTTGTTATTATGATTTTTATTATGATTGTTCTTGCAAGCAAATTTCACAGTAACAGCCTGGAGTCGGCGGTGTTACACCCCCATGCCTCAGAAAGCACGTTAAGCTGTTGCTCCTGCACCTGACCTCTCCCGTTCCTGTAGCGCTGCCGTCCCATCAGATTATGAGACTGAAGGAACACTGAGTGCACCTGTGTTTGCATACACACTTGGGCACTATAATAATATCCTGTGCACTTGACTAGTCTCCGTTGTGACTGGCCACCATGGCTGAAAATTCGGTTAGGTGGATATCATCATTGGCCTGCGTAGAGTACCTTCATTCCACCTTCAGCAGCTCTCAAACGTCTAGTACATTCCTATAAAGGGAGGCTATGACAACATAATCACCTCGTAAGCCAGGCAGATCGGTTATCACAGTGGGGGTGTTAAAAATACACGGAAGAAAGCTGCTGTCTTGCCACTGTTAGGTTACTTAGTCGACTCTTACAACATCCACGGGCTTTATTTGTCAATTGAGGGCCGCCCCCGCTGCGCTGCGCGCCGTGCGCTTTATTCTATACTGTCCCAAAACACGATTATAAGATTTTTGAAGTATTTTATTTGATACTTAGTTCAAAGGTCCTGCTAAAACTGAATTATGACATTCATCGAGTCAAATTTCTCTCAAAAACACTCACTCGAACGATTGGCCGGCAGCCGTTTTGCTAAATACCATGCATATCGGAGTCTCGTGCGATTGCGGTGAGATTTTAGAGATTTGAGCTTCAGCCTCGGGGCTAGTTAAGAATTTGACGTCGGAAATTTAGGCGGTTTAAACCGGAATTCTCGATACGAGTAATTCATCTGGCGATCGGTCGAAAACGCGTTTCGTTTAGTTTTCGATTTGCTCCTAACTGCCGGTAATACTCGAATTCAAAAACGATTTCAGATTGTCGCGCTGGCCATAGAATGCCCGACTGATTTGAAATGTATAGTGATTGAATAGTGCTGCCACTTACTGCTATTGTTGACTGTATGCTGTTGCTTCTACAAAAGAATGATGGCAGTTTTTTCTATATAAAATGTAACCTAACAAATATAAGGAACTACGACAGTACTAGCGTGCTGCTTTTGTTTAGAAGTAAAATAACAAATCAAACTATCTTTTACCAAAGTGCTTGCGAAGGCAAATCCAAAGAGTCAACGAGGTTAAGTCGTTTTGTTTATTAGTTCCTATGGCCTCCATCCGGCTCCATAATCTGGGACCCCGGTCATCATCTAGGACCAAAGTGCTGGAGAAAACAAATCCAATGAATCCAAATTCGACAGGGTTACTTCCTTTCATTTAGGAGTTTCTATTGCCATCTTATATTTTCATCATCAGACTAGATTGATCATACCATAACATTGCATTTTTAGGTACCGAATTTACATGAGGTACCTATGCCAAATTCCAGCTCAGTCGGTTGAGAATAACTGGTCTAAAATGCAGTTGCATCATTTATCCTACACATAATTATGTACTGTATGTGCCCTCTTAGTATTTACCTATTTCGGGGGTGAAGGTGGAATTCCCCCAAATAGGTAGGTACACAGGGAGATATCCCGTGTCCGAGCTGACCCATCTGGTCCACTTGCTCGGGTCTTTCGACTGACAGATGATATTTGGTGGTTGTATATCTGTCGAATGTTGTTGAAACAACCGTTTGCGCGATCTAGGACTTTGCGAGTGAAATATTTCTCTTTTTGCTTTTTACAAAGTTTCGTGAATTTGTTTAGCGCCATCTGCCATCTAGCAGACTTTCTCGTCTTGTCTTTGTTACTTGTCTCAACTACTTGGGTAGGTGTGCCTCTATCGATGTTTACGCCTTTGTAGTTCAGGCGATTTTGGTTAGAGGTCGCCACCATCAGAAAGTCTAATTTTTAAGTTGCCAATGTAAATGATTTATTTGCAGAAAAATAATATAAATAATAGACATTTTTCGAAAAAAGTTAGATTGCGCCTAAAATATAAAAGGTCTAAAACGGGCTTGTATAAAAAAATTCGACTACAATAGGCTATAATGTTCGACCAGTCGGACGCACTACTGTTTGACTTCCATGTAATTAGTATGAATTAATAAACTAATTACAAATCACACTAAGTTATACTCGAAGATATACATATGTACACTGTACTGTATGTACTGTATAGTGTACACATTATTACTTTTTATACTAAATAAACAACCATAATGAATAAACTAGCATCTAAGCCTGTGTTCTCAGGTATCCACTATATACGAATGCTCGCGTTTGATAAAATCGCGCGTAGTCGATGGACTATCGCATTGGAAATCAACCATAGTGACGTCATCGTATGAGTGCTGTGTGTTTTCTCCACGTCATCGATTGACAGACGCGTCATTTCCGGCGGCGCGGACGCCGCATCACAAGGATGGGTTATTGTCTCAAATATCAAAGCTGGTCCGCATTGTTGGAAGAATTGTGCCAGTTTTGTTTCTTTGGTAAACGACAGGTACAATAACTGTCTGCTATATACTTCGATTTAAATGTTGAGGCAGGTCAGAAAAATAAGCCTGTTTTAATTTAAGATAAAGTTTTTAATAATATTGAATTTGAGTTGAAATTGACTAAAGAAGAAGGATTACCGTTTTGATATAGTAACAAGAGACAGTCTATTACGTTTAACAGTCGTAACTCAGTCAACATACAGGGCGAGTCAACAAAAAACCGCGCACTAAAACTTATAGAGTCCGAAACAAAATGAGTTTCTGAATTTTAAAAGACAACTTGCAAAAAGACTGAAGGGCCCGGCACATAAACAACGCATGCCTGCGACAGGCTATGCATACGATATTACTCCTATGCATTATTTCGCGACACGTTATACTAAAATTGTCTAAGCTAAGCACCCCCTGCACCCCCACACTGATGCGGGTACTCACACCCGAACGCTGCACCCTACCCTATACATCCTGTTTCTTTTATTTTACATTTTAATTCCATCAAACTTGCATACACTTTTGATCGCGCTGCCTTTATTGGAGCGGCGGGTTTACTTATGTTTTCGTTTTGTGGCGGTAGATTTTCACGTTAAAAAATTTCGATAGCAGTGTTGCATTTTTGATAAAAGCTTTTATAACGGAACGTTATACCAGAATGACTTGACTCGTTAAACTTATTTGAGTATATTTTCATACAATAATAATATTGTTGTAAAAAAACCCGTTTACAAAAATCATATTAGTGATAGTTACCTGTTAAGTTATTTATGTTCGCGTCGCTATCGAAATATGAAAGTTTACGTTTGATTAGACAAGAAAATTGACAAGCGCTGCATAACTTAGGCGTATCGATCGCAGCGTACATTGGCAAAATACGTCGTTTGCATTTTGGGGCGAATTGGTCCGGAAATGCGAGCACACCCCGTAGTAGAGAACGGGTATTTGTTTTGCCATAGCTTTGCCGGGCCTGGGACATGCAGGTCATTAATTGTTGTGAACGCCGGCGTCTAATCGATAGCGCGTTCGATTCTACTTTATATTAATGTTATTTGTGCTTGCATGCTCGTCCCCGTAATGTGGGCCCCTAAATATCTAATGCCGCCGACCGCCGAGTAGATTCTGATTCTGATACTTAACAATTTGACGGATGATGAGAAAAGCTCGTAGTATGTCAAAAGTTATGACTATGTAGATTGGTACTAGAGGAGATAGGGACTAGAGTTGTTCGCTAATCGTATACTTATAATTCATCTGTTATAAATTCTGTTTAAAAAAATTCATAGTACTTTTTGATAAAAGATATGGTAATATTATTTTATATGAGCGTCAGATCTTCTAAAGCCCAATTTCACCATCAAAAATGTTATAATCATTGACTCATTGGACTAAAATAATATTAAACTATACTTTCTGTTTGGCGAAATTGGCTTTAACCGTATCCTGAGTTTGGGCGCTGGGAGGTGCGACACAGTTTTAAACTTATGTGCTTTCCAGTGTTCCATTGTATCTTAGCTATATTAAGTTTTTCTTCATACCAAATAAAAAGTCATCTCGTATCTACCGCTTCTAGCTCCGCTTCTAAGTGTAGACCCGCCTGACTAAGAAAGGCATTGGTTGTCGGTGGTTCGTCGTTGATAAAGTATGGATCTTTCGTTTCTAGTGATATTTTACCTGCTTCCTTCATCATCAGCACCTCCACTGCTGAACATTCCTTCTCATACGAGGGTTTGCCTTACGCTTAACTGTTCGGATACTTGACCTGATCACAAATTAATTAAGTCCACATAAACCGCAAAACTGACATACATGACATAGTGGAAGGTCCACCTGCGACGCCGGAGTTTGCGGGTTCGATTCGCGCCTTGGGACATATGTTTGTACGATCTGCAAATATTAGTTGCGGGTTCTGGGTATTTCCTATGTATAGTAAAAAATATGTATTAAATTATGTATATCAGTAATCTAGTACCCATAACGTAGTACACATGCTCTGCTTATCTTAGGCTGGATGATGCTGTGTGGATGGTGGAAATAAGCAGCATAATTTTTGACATGAACGCTGTGATAAACATCACTGTACTATTTTTTACCGAACTGTGTAAAAATTCTGCCAATTAGAATAAGAATAAAAAAATAGAGACGGCGAACTCCGTCCAAATTCAGTTGCAGTGGCCACCCCCAAATAAATTAGGGTTAGGGTGAGAGTGGGGGCCAACATCACGTAGGTTATATCATAAAAGGACACTCGAAGCGACATTGCATTATCTCTGTCGAAATAGGTACCTAGAAATCGTGCAAATCGATAACAAGTCTGATTCGATTAAAATACCGCATATGTAGCTAATTAGGAAGCAAAGCCTTCGGCCGCGTATGAAATTTCACAGTAGTACGAATTGTGACAAGGCATTAATGAAAGAAAAAGAAAGAAAGAAAATATATATTTATTTGGCCATACATAACACATATTCTGATTCTGATTTACGGAAATTTGTAGAAGAACCAAAGTTACCGACATAGCTCTCAGAATCAGCAGGCTGAAGTGGCGATGGGCAGGCCATATAGCTCGTAGAACCGATAACCGCTGGGGAGTAAATGTTCTCGAGTGGCGACCGCGATGCAATGCGAAACGGAGTGTGGGAAGACCTCCCACTCGATGGATCGATCGACGCCATCGTAGCGGTCGCAGGGAGTCGTTGGATGCAGGCGGCTCAGGACCACTATTCGTGGCGACGTTCGGGAGAGGCCTATGTTCAGCAGTGGACGTGTACGGGCTGATGATGATGATGATGACATAACACACACACAACACGACACATTACATACAGTGACAGTAGCAGTGAAGATTTATGTCTTCGGACTGGAACTGGATTATTTTTAACAAATTTTACTTAGGTAAGTTCATTTGATCCATCAAAAATATGACTTGCGACTATATGTAGTAAACATCAGCTTTTTGCGACCTACTACTGAATTACAACAAGACATCAAATGATACCATCTGTACAAACCACACCTACTAGTAACATAAGGGGAAGGTGTTGACCTTTTTATATTACTGGAAATTGTCATATCGGTGTAAGATAAATAATAGATTCAGGCGTTACTTTGCGGAAATCCATTGCACAATATTAGAATGAAGAAATATTTAGTAACAATTCCGCGTATAACCTTCTCTGATAGTATTCATCAAAGTAAGTTGTCTACTAGTTTCGTCTCTCCACGAGACATCTTCAGGACACCACAATACTCGACCTTGACATTGAGATTGGTAAGCACAGCAACACCGACAGAGTCCCGCCAGTGATGTTGCCTCTCCGAGCTCCGCGCGCCAAGTGAAGCAATGCCCGCAAAACCCCCCTTTATATAGTCACGGATCAAACAGTGCGCACACAAAGTTCATAGTGTGTGTGTGGCAGTACTATTGTTTGAAAAGATTCGTAATAACGGTGACCGAGGCAAACCTGTACTAAGTTCATTCAACAGTGTATTATTACTATATTTTGTAATTTCTAAATTTTCTAAGACTGACATCCTAAATCCCTTATCACAAGTATGTAAAATAGAAAAACAATGATTTTGACTTAAAGAATGACCAGATTCCAATAAATGTTTTGCAAAGTTAGATTTTTCTGGATAATTGTTTCTATAAGCAGCTAAATGTTCTTTATACCTAACCTGAAAACTACGACCCGTTTGACCTACATAAATACCATTACATTCGTCACATACCAACTTATAAACACCCGATTTTTTATTGTTATCTAACCTATCTTTACCGTTACAAATCTGTTTTAATAAATTGTTTGTTTTGAACGCTGCGTGTACTTTATGTTTAGACAAAACTCTTGAAACTCCGTCACTCAATGGACCTAAATAAGTTAAACTGCCCACAAATTTGTCTATCCTTTCTGGAGCTACGGGATACAATAAGGAACGGATAATGTTTTGTTGTTTACTTCTTATTAAACCATCAACCATCTTTCTACTATATCCATTACTTTCAGCCGTGTGGTAAATAATAGATAGCTCTCTGTTAAAGTTCTCCTGAGATAAGGGGACTGACATCATTCTATGGACAAAACTACGGTAAGCTGATAGCTTATGTTGGAATGGATGACAAGATGAATTTGGTATTGTAATATCTGTGTAAGTAGGTTTTCTGTAAATTTGAAAATCATGCCTATTGTTTAACCTAGTTATTGTCAAATCTAAAAAGTTCAGCGAACCACCAATTTCTAATTCAAGTTTAAATTTTATTTTTGGATGAATTGCATTAAGTTTGTTAACGAACAGTTCTATTTGACGCAAACTTCCAGTCCAGCATATGATAATGTCATCTACATAACGATAATAATATAAAATGTTTGATTCCCCTATAATGTTTTTATTCTCAAAACTGTCCATGAAAATGTCTGCCATAAGTGGACTTAGTGGTGAACCCATAGCTAACCCTTCTTTCTGTTTGTAATATTGATTGCCAAATTGGAAGTAATTTTGTTGCATACAAGTTCTAGTCAAAGATATTAACTCCTCCTTTTCTGCCGGAAGTACTCGTTGTCGCTCAAGATGTCCTTCCAATATTATCAAACTCTCCTCATAAGGTACGTTTGTAAATAAACTTTCTACATCCAGCGATAATAACTTTGCATTGTGAGGCAGGCTAACATCTTTAACTTTGTTGACCAAATCCATACTATTCTTTAAGCTATACTTTGGATTGAATCTAGATCTACTTTTTAATTCGTAATTTAAATATTTTGATAAACCATATGCTGGTGCTCCTATGTAAGAGACAACGGGCCGGATTGGAATATTATTTTTATGTATTTTAGGTAAACCATACAACATTGGTGTTCTTGGATTCATAGGAATTAAATATTTAAGAGAGTTTGGAGAAATAAAGCATGAGTTTTTTGTCATTTCTTTCAATTCCTGTGTGAAAACTTTGGTTGGGTCGGAATTCAATAATTCAAAATCATTGCCCTGTATAACCTCATTAACCTTCTGCACATAAGTACCCCTTTCTAAGATAACTACAGTATTACCCTTATCTGCTTTTGTTATCACTAAGCTATTTTGATCTACCTTATTCCTTAAAGATTTAAAAACATTTAATTCCCTTGGTAAACTTGGAACTATAGCTGAACTAATTGGTTTCTTTATTAAAGAGGCTACCTCATGTTTAACCCCTTCGTCAGCTTTACCCCTAACAATTGCCATCTCTGAATCAACAGCCCAAATCTCCAAAGTTTTCTTATTTAAAACTGGTTGTAAGTTGTATTTAAGACCCTTTTCTAACAGTGATAATTCTGAAGTTGTGAACTGGACGCCACTATGATTTTCTACGCGTTGATAGAACGTATGAGGACATGGTTGCTGCACAGTATTACTATTCCCCCTTAGTCGGTCTACCCTCTGTTTGTCTCTAACTAATCGATCTAATTTCCCTGTCTGAATTATATATTTCCTGTGGGCTAACTCAGCAGCGTATTCCCTAGCTTTATTATCTAGTAAATCAAATTCTATGTTGTGTAAGGAATAAGCTAACTCCATGTGTAAAACTCCCAAGTGAGTTTTATAGTTGTCTCTGATAGTAAACCAATGTTTTATTTCCTCATTTAACCAAGTATTCCTAGCCCTTATCAAAGCAACATTAGCTGCCCTACTATTTGTATTACTTCTAATTTTAATGTAAGATGGAATAACCCCCAAATGTTTACACTGTTGATTGAACCATACATTTTGAGCTGCAATACGATGTGACTGAGTGAGTTTGATGTATAATTTTGCCTGTTCAGCTGTACCTGCTGATCTAAGATAAATAATAGATTCAGGCGTTACTTTGCGGAAATCCATTGCACAATATTAGAATGAAGAAATATTTAGTAACAATTCCGCGTATAACCTTCTCTGATAGTATTCATCAAAGTAAGTTGTCTACTAGTTTCGTCTCTCCACGAGACATCTTCAGGACACCACAATACTCGACCTTGACATTGAGATTGGTAAGCACAGCAACACCGACAGAGTCCCGCCAGTGAAAGTTTATTTACAAACGTACCTTATGAGGAGAGTTTGATAATATTGGAAGGACATCTTGAGCGACAACGAGTACTTCCGGCAGAAAAGGAGGAGTTAATATCTTTGACTAGAACTTGTATGCAACAAAATTACTTCCAATTTGGCAATCAATATTACAAACAGAAAGAAGGGTTAGCTATGGGTTCACCACTAAGTCCACTTATGGCAGACATTTTCATGGACAGTTTTGAGAATAAAAACATTATAGGGGAATCAAACATTTTATATTATTATCGTTATGTAGATGACATTATCATATGCTGGACTGGAAGTTTGCGTCAAATAGAACTGTTCGTTAACAAACTTAATGCAATTCATCCAAAAATAAAATTTAAACTTGAATTAGAAATTGGTGGTTCGCTGAACTTTTTAGATTTGACAATAACTAGGTTAAACAATAGGCATGATTTTCAAATTTACAGAAAACCTACTTACACAGATATTACAATACCAAATTCATCTTGTCATCCATTCCAACATAAGCTATCAGCTTACCGTAGTTTTGTCCATAGAATGATGTCAGTCCCCTTATCTCAGGAGAACTTTAACAGAGAGCTATCTATTATTTACCACACGGCTGAAAGTAATGGATATAGTAGAAAGATGGTTGATGGTTTAATAAGAAGTAAACAACAAAACATTATCCGTTCCTTATTGTATCCCGTAGCTCCAGAAAGGATAGACAAATTTGTGGGCAGTTTAACTTATTTAGGTCCATTGAGTGACGGAGTTTCAAGAGTTTTGTCTAAACATAAAGTACACGCAGCGTTCAAAACAAACAATTTATTAAAACAGATTTGTAACGGTAAAGATAGGTTAGATAACAATAAAAAATCGGGTGTTTATAAGTTGGTATGTGACGAATGTAATGGTATTTATGTAGGTCAAACGGGTCGTAGTTTTCAGGTTAGGTATAAAGAACATTTAGCTGCTTATAGAAACAATTATCCAGAAAAATCTAACTTTGCAAAACATTTATTGGAATCTGGTCATTCTTTAAGTCAAAATCATTGTTTTTCTATTTTACATACTTGTGATAAGGGATTTAGGATGTCAGTCTTAGAAAATTTAGAAATTACAAAATATAGTAATAATACACTGTTGAATGAACTTAGTACAGGTTTGCCTCGGTCACCGTTATTACGAATCTTTTCAAACAATAGTACTGCCACACACACACTATGAACTTTGTGTGCGCACTGTTTGATCCGTGACTATATAAAGGGGGGTTTTGCGGGCATTGCTTCACTTGGCGCGCGGAGCTCGGAGAGGCAACATCACTGGCGGGACTCTGTCGGTGTTGCTGTGCTTACCAATCTCAATGTCAAGGTCGAGTATTGTGGTGTCCTGAAGATGTCTCGTGGAGAGACGAAACTAGTAGACAACTTACTTTGATGAATACTATCAGAGAAGGTTATACGCGGAATTGTTACTAAATATTTCTTCATTCTAATATTGTGCAATGGATTTCCGCAAAGTAACGCCTGAATCTATTATTTATCTTAGATCAGCAGGTACAGCTGAACAGGCAAAATTATACATCAAACTCACTCAGTCACATCGTATTGCAGCTCAAAATGTATGGTTCAATCAACAGTGTAAACATTTGGGGGTTATTCCATCTTACATTAAAATTAGAAGTAATACAAATAGTAGGGCAGCTAATGTTGCTTTGATAAGGGCTAGGAATACTTGGTTAAATGAGGAAATAAAACATTGGTTTACTATCAGAGACAACTATAAAACTCACTTGGGAGTTTTACACATGGAGTTAGCTTATTCCTTACACAACATAGAATTTGATTTACTAGATAATAAAGCTAGGGAATACGCTGCTGAGTTAGCCCACAGGAAATATATAATTCAGACAGGGAAATTAGATCGATTAGTTAGAGACAAACAGAGGGTAGACCGACTAAGGGGGAATAGTAATACTGTGCAGCAACCATGTCCTCATACGTTCTATCAACGCGTAGAAAATCATAGTGGCGTCCAGTTCACAACTTCAGAATTATCACTGTTAGAAAAGGGTCTTAAATACAACTTACAACCAGTTTTAAATAAGAAAACTTTGGAGATTTTGGCTGTTGATTCAGAGATGGCAATTGTTAGGGGTAAAGCTGACGAAGGGGTTAAACATGAGGTAGCCTCTTTAATAAAGAAACCAATTAGTTCAGCTATAGTTCCAAGTTTACCAAGGGAATTAAATGTTTTTAAATCTTTAAGGAATAAGGTAGATCAAAATAGCTTAGTGATAACAAAAGCAGATAAGGGTAATACTGTAGTTATCTTAGAAAGGGGTACTTATGTGCAGAAGGTTAATGAGGTTATACAGGGCAATGATTTTGAATTATTGAATTCCGACCCAACCAAAGTTTTCACACAGGAATTGAAAGAAATGACAAAAAACTCATGCTTTATTTCTCCAAACTCTCTTAAATATTTAATTCCTATGAATCCAAGAACACCAATGTTGTATGGTTTACCTAAAATACATAAAAATAATATTCCAATCCGGCCCGTTGTCTCTTACATAGGAGCACCAGCATATGGTTTATCAAAATATTTAAATTACGAATTAAAAAGTAGATCTAGATTCAATCCAAAGTATAGCTTAAAGAATAGTATGGATTTGGTCAACAAAGTTAAAGATGTTAGCCTGCCTCACAATGCAAAGTTATTATCGCTGGATGTAGAAAGTTTATTTACAAACGTACCTTATGAGGAGAGTTTGATAATATTGGAAGGACATCTTGAGCGACAACGAGTACTTCCGGCAGAAAAGGAGGAGTTAATATCTTTGACTAGAACTTGTATGCAACAAAATTACTTCCAATTTGGCAATCAATATTACAAACAGAAAGAAGGGTTAGCTATGGGTTCACCACTAAGTCCACTTATGGCAGACATTTTCATGGACAGTTTTGAGAATAAAAACATTATAGGGGAATCAAACATTTTATATTATTATCGTTATGTAGATGACATTATCATATGCTGGACTGGAAGTTTGCGTCAAATAGAACTGTTCGTTAACAAACTTAATGCAATTCATCCAAAAATAAAATTTAAACTTGAATTAGAAATTGGTGGTTCGCTGAACTTTTTAGATTTGACAATAACTAGGTTAAACAATAGGCATGATTTTCAAATTTACAGAAAACCTACTTACACAGATATTACAATACCAAATTCATCTTGTCATCCATTCCAACATAAGCTATCAGCTTACCGTAGTTTTGTCCATAGAATGATGTCAGTCCCCTTATCTCAGGAGAACTTTAACAGAGAGCTATCTATTATTTACCACACGGCTGAAAGTAATGGATATAGTAGAAAGATGGTTGATGGTTTAATAAGAAGTAAACAACAAAACATTATCCGTTCCTTATTGTATCCCGTAGCTCCAGAAAGGATAGACAAATTTGTGGGCAGTTTAACTTATTTAGGTCCATTGAGTGACGGAGTTTCAAGAGTTTTGTCTAAACATAAAGTACACGCAGCGTTCAAAACAAACAATTTATTAAAACAGATTTGTAACGGTAAAGATAGGTTAGATAACAATAAAAAATCGGGTGTTTATAAGTTGGTATGTGACGAATGTAATGGTATTTATGTAGGTCAAACGGGTCGTAGTTTTCAGGTTAGGTATAAAGAACATTTAGCTGCTTATAGAAACAATTATCCAGAAAAATCTAACTTTGCAAAACATTTATTGGAATCTGGTCATTCTTTAAGTCAAAATCATTGTTTTTCTATTTTACATACTTGTGATAAGGGATTTAGGATGTCAGTCTTAGAAAATTTAGAAATTACAAAATATAGTAATAATACACTGTTGAATGAACTTAGTACAGGTTTGCCTCGGTCACCGTTATTACGAATCTTTTCAAACAATAGTACTGCCACACACACACTATGAACTTTGTGTGCGCACTGTTTGATCCGTGACTATATAAAGGGGGGTTTTGCGGGCATTGCTTCACTTGGCGCGCGGAGCTCGGAGAGGCAACATCACTGGCGGGACTCTGTCGGTGTTGCTGTGCTTACCAATCTCAATGTCAAGGTCGAGTATTGTGGTGTCCTGAAGATGTCTCGTGGAGAGACGAAACTAGTAGACAACTTACTTTGATGAATACTATCAGAGAAGGTTATACGCGGAATTGTTACTAAATATTTCTTCATTCTAATATTGTGCAATGGATTTCCGCAAAGTAACGCCTGAATCTATTATTTATCTTAGATCAGCAGGTACAGCTGAACAGGCAAAATTATACATCAAACTCACTCAGTCACATCGTATTGCAGCTCAAAATGTATGGTTCAATCAACAGTGTAAACATTTGGGGGTTATTCCATCTTACATTAAAATTAGAAGTAATACAAATAGTAGGGCAGCTAATGTTGCTTTGATAAGGGCTAGGAATACTTGGTTAAATGAGGAAATAAAACATTGGTTTACTATCAGAGACAACTATAAAACTCACTTGGGAGTTTTACACATGGAGTTAGCTTATTCCTTACACAACATAGAATTTGATTTACTAGATAATAAAGCTAGGGAATACGCTGCTGAGTTAGCCCACAGGAAATATATAATTCAGACAGGGAAATTAGATCGATTAGTTAGAGACAAACAGAGGGTAGACCGACTAAGGGGGAATAGTAATACTGTGCAGCAACCATGTCCTCATACGTTCTATCAACGCGTAGAAAATCATAGTGGCGTCCAGTTCACAACTTCAGAATTATCACTGTTAGAAAAGGGTCTTAAATACAACTTACAACCAGTTTTAAATAAGAAAACTTTGGAGATTTTGGCTGTTGATTCAGAGATGGCAATTGTTAGGGGTAAAGCTGACGAAGGGGTTAAACATGAGGTAGCCTCTTTAATAAAGAAACCAATTAGTTCAGCTATAGTTCCAAGTTTACCAAGGGAATTAAATGTTTTTAAATCTTTAAGGAATAAGGTAGATCAAAATAGCTTAGTGATAACAAAAGCAGATAAGGGTAATACTGTAGTTATCTTAGAAAGGGGTACTTATGTGCAGAAGGTTAATGAGGTTATACAGGGCAATGATTTTGAATTATTGAATTCCGACCCAACCAAAGTTTTCACACAGGAATTGAAAGAAATGACAAAAAACTCATGCTTTATTTCTCCAAACTCTCTTAAATATTTAATTCCTATGAATCCAAGAACACCAATGTTGTATGGTTTACCTAAAATACATAAAAATAATATTCCAATCCGGCCCGTTGTCTCTTACATAGGAGCACCAGCATATGGTTTATCAAAATATTTAAATTACGAATTAAAAAGTAGATCTAGATTCAATCCAAAGTATAGCTTAAAGAATAGTATGGATTTGGTCAACAAAGTTAAAGATGTTAGCCTGCCTCACAATGCAAAGTTATTATCGCTGGATGTAGAAAGTTTATTTACAAACGTACCTTATGAGGAGAGTTTGATAATATTGGAAGGACATCTTGAGCGACAACGAGTACTTCCGGCAGAAAAGGAGGAGTTAATATCTTTGACTAGAACTTGTATGCAACAAAATTACTTCCAATTTGGCAATCAATATTACAAACAGAAAGAAGGGTTAGCTATGGGTTCACCACTAAGTCCACTTATGGCAGACATTTTCATGGACAGTTTTGAGAATAAAAACATTATAGGGGAATCAAACATTTTATATTATTATCGTTATGTAGATGACATTATCATATGCTGGACTGGAAGTTTGCGTCAAATAGAACTGTTCGTTAACAAACTTAATGCAATTCATCCAAAAATAAAATTTAAACTTGAATTAGAAATTGGTGGTTCGCTGAACTTTTTAGATTTGACAATAACTAGGTTAAACAATAGGCATGATTTTCAAATTTACAGAAAACCTACTTACACAGATATTACAATACCAAATTCATCTTGTCATCCATTCCAACATAAGCTATCAGCTTACCGTAGTTTTGTCCATAGAATGATGTCAGTCCCCTTATCTCAGGAGAACTTTAACAGAGAGCTATCTATTATTTACCACACGGCTGAAAGTAATGGATATAGTAGAAAGATGGTTGATGGTTTAATAAGAAGTAAACAACAAAACATTATCCGTTCCTTATTGTATCCCGTAGCTCCAGAAAGGATAGACAAATTTGTGGGCAGTTTAACTTATTTAGGTCCATTGAGTGACGGAGTTTCAAGAGTTTTGTCTAAACATAAAGTACACGCAGCGTTCAAAACAAACAATTTATTAAAACAGATTTGTAACGGTAAAGATAGGTTAGATAACAATAAAAAATCGGGTGTTTATAAGTTGGTATGTGACGAATGTAATGGTATTTATGTAGGTCAAACGGGTCGTAGTTTTCAGGTTAGGTATAAAGAACATTTAGCTGCTTATAGAAACAATTATCCAGAAAAATCTAACTTTGCAAAACATTTATTGGAATCTGGTCATTCTTTAAGTCAAAATCATTGTTTTTCTATTTTACATACTTGTGATAAGGGATTTAGGATGTCAGTCTTAGAAAATTTAGAAATTACAAAATATAGTAATAATACACTGTTGAATGAACTTAGTACAGGTTTGCCTCGGTCACCGTTATTACGAATCTTTTCAAACAATAGTACTGCCACACACACACTATGAACTTTGTGTGCGCACTGTTTGATCCGTGACTATATAAAGGGGGGTTTTGCGGGCATTGCTTCACTTGGCGCGCGGAGCTCGGAGAGGCAACATCACTGGCGGGACTCTGTCGGTGTTGCTGTGCTTACCAATCTCAATGTCAAGGTCGAGTATTGTGGTGTCCTGAAGATGTCTCGTGGAGAGACGAAACTAGTAGACAACTTACTTTGATGAATACTATCAGAGAAGGTTATACGCGGAATTGTTACTAAATATTTCTTCATTCTAATATTGTATATCGGTGTAAAGTAAACAATGGCTTCTGAAATAATTGTTTTAGTTCATGTGCATATAATGTTGGTAGGTAGATTTATAAACACATGAGTATAACTATAACTGCCGTCGTGGGGCCGCGGCGTACGAATATCGGCCCCTCCAACTCAACCCGTGGATGTCGTAAGAGCCGACTAAGGGAACCTACCTGAGGAAGGGCAGCAGCTTCCTTCTGAGTATTGTTCAACACCAACACTGCGATCACCAATCTACCTGCCAAGCGTGGTGATTATGGCGAAACCCCCCATACATGGGAGACCATCCACTTGATGGACCGACGACATCGTGGCGGTCGCGGGGAGTCGATGGATGGAGGCGGCTCAGGGCCGCTATTTGTGGCGTCGTATGGAAGAGGCCTATGTCCAGCAGTGGACGTGTGCATGGGCTGGTATGATGATGACTGTCTACTTATTATTTTATACACAAACTAGCTGACCCGGCAAAAAAAAGTTGGACAATTCACACAGCATTATCTAGCCCCAAGCTAAGCAGCTGCTTGTGTTATGGGTACTAGATAACTGATATACATAAAACAATATAGATATATATATTTTATTATACATAGAATAAAAAAAAATATAGTTAAAAACTAAAACCCGACTACATAAAAGTCTTAAACAAGCGTTCACCTATTGTCCATAGCATTTTCTTTTGATACTTAGGTAGTCGGAGGCACCCACCCCATATACCTAGGGTACAATTAGTAACAAAGGCCTCCGACTACCTAAGTATCAATAGAAAATGCTATGGACAATAGGTGAACGCTTGTTTAAGACTTTTATGTAGTCGGGTTTTAGTTTTTAACTATATTTTTTTTACCATACATATATCGATACAATATATGTATATCGATACATTTTTTCATTTGCCCATCCCTAGATGACCCGTTGCCATGGTAACAAATAAACAAGAGGTCTCCATGGCAACGGGTGTGTCATCCTTCACTCATCACATCAAACTAAATTAGACACGAACTGTAACTGGATGTCGTCTCTTGCAAAATTTTATCGCGCTATCGAAGTGTTCCAGGTGTAATTTAGACCCAGCTATCTCTTAAGACCCTCAGTTTTGTCGGACACCATATAGCCTATAACCATCGGGGTAATGAGACGAATCAATCGATACCTCACTTGTTGAAATCGAAGTAGTAGTTTCAGCGCTACGTACGTACAAAAAAATCGGCTACATACATACATACAAACATAGGGTGCTAAAATCATAACCCTCCGGTAGTCGGGTAAAAACGACCAGAACACCCTGAACAAATATTTGCAGATCGTACAAATATACGTCGATTAATTGAACTGTCATAAAGGAGAAAGAAAACAGAAAATTTGCTTACATTCCCGTACAATTTAGTAGCATGGAAACTCATATAAATACTCTTTGCCAGTCGTTATGCGATAGATATTCAAGAATGGATGGAATAGCCCTCTCTTCAAGTGCATCAATTACACACCAGCTCAGGGCTTTCACTATTACGTTTTTGAAATTCCTTTTTATTTACGTTTTGTTGCGAAAATTTTAAATTCCATTAAATCAACATTCTATGTGTGATTGGATGATCATTTTGTTTTAGATTTATTTTCTCAATTGACACATCATCAGCCCGTACACGTCCACTGCTGAACATAGGCCTCCCTCAAACGACGCCACGAATAGCGGTCCTGAGCCGCCTCCATCCAACGACTCCTTGCGACCGCTACGATGTCGTCGGTCCATCGAGTGGGACGTCTTCCCACACTCCGTATCGTATTGCATCGCGGTCGCCACTCGAGAACCTTTACTCCCCAACGGTTATCGGTTCTACGAGCTATATGGCCTGCCCATCGCCACTTCAGCCTGCTAATTCTGAGAGCTACGTCGGTAACTTTGGTTCTTCTACGGAATTCCGTAATCCGGACCCTATCGCGTAGAGAAACTCCGAGCATAGCTCTCTCCATAGTTCGCTCCATAAATCGACACATGCGATTATAAACTTACTTGTTGAGCATTACGTTAGTCATCTTGCAGCTGTTATCAGGCTAGTGATGGGCTTTATGCATGTTTTTTTCGTGATATGTGCAGGTAAAAGTAGACACTAATATTGTATGTATTTGTTGCAAAGGTCTTGCCAAAAAATCTGCAGTGCTTTATATTTTCAGCGTAACATTTTGTTGAGGAAGAGTATTTTTGGTCCGTTCGACACTTTATACTTTGTGCTATTGTTGTTGCTACTGTAGGTTTTGTATCGTAATTTGTTATAAGGAAGGAACTCTGTAATCCAATCTTGCATGCGTAAGAATTCTTTATTATTCTCTACACGGTGGTATTTACTATTCCACTCATTGTCGATTTCACGCAATTGCATGTTCCTTTTTATTTTGTTCCAATAAATACATATATGTGTCTAGACTCTTTTATTTATGACTAGCTGTGCCCGCGGCTTCGCCCCCGTTGAATTTTAATTTGTCCGCAGAACCCTATTTTTTATAATCTATCTATAGGTATCCTATTCCGAGCGGAGACAATACAACAAATCGAAAATCATAAAAGGTTGTAAGTGGAGTAACTAACACGTCTTTGTTTTAAAATGATTAATACTTGCCTTTGCTCAATAGTAAGATACTGGCTAACAAGGCTTTTATTCAAAAACAAGGCTTACTTCCGTATAAATCAAATCAGTTTTATGGTATTTAATGGCATTAAATATTAGGTAATTTGAATTTGGGGCAATGTGCCAGCCCTGGACAAAACGTCGTTCGCAGTCGTGTCAGCTTTTTTGCACCGACGACGATGGTTTGCTCTACAAAAACTTTATACTTATTTTATGTCGTTTTCATTCATTAAATACAAGAAAAAATCATTTGTTTATTGAGGTGTTACTTTTCTACGATGTATTTTACTGCTTTATCGGAATAAGCAACACATTTTCATCTTGCACCATAGAAGAAACGGCATGAATGGGTATTTTTATTTTCCATGCATTTAATTACATTATGTACCGTGAAAATATAAAAACACAAAAAAATATTCTAAACAATTTATACAAATAATTCATATTGCATGCATTTAAAGTACATACTACAGAATTCTCCAAAATTCTTGAGAACTGAATGTCTAAAGTTGACCATTCCTGCAATTATAATACCTACCATTTATGTTTCATAGAAAAAACTACATTCAAGAAAAACGTGTACTTATATAATCTAGCTCCCGCGGGCAGCTTTTCAGGCGCTTTTCCTTGATTAAAGGTTTCTCATAAAGAAAAAGATGTTAAGGATAATATATATTTTTTTAATTTGCCACGATCAATCATATTGATTCACAAATAGTATTTATTCATTTACCTTAATTTACACATGTTTGTAAATCAAGGTAACAGAGTAAATACTATTTCTGAATCAATATGCTTGACGTCATAATTTTAGTAGTCTCTATGAATAAAAACTAGCCCAATCCATTTAATAATTCTAGCCAACTTTCACCTATAGAATCTGAGTTGATCCCCATCTTATATATGTCATGAAGTACTAGTTACATAATAGCAATATAGATCTACTTGTTACCGGCTACGCATTGCATGACTTTCTTTACAATAAGGAATGATTCTTACAAAGCCGCGTCGCGTCGCATCTTATTGCGAGGGAAGCACATCTGAACAGATAGCTTACCTTAAATATGTAACCCCACAAACATGTTATGAACAAATTATTTGCTCATTATTTTCATCAGTAAATGATCCTTAATCAATTTCCAAGCAGATCCGCCATCACACAAAAACAAAACTAGTTAAAGCCTATGCCTAGACATAGTAGGCGTAATAAAGTTTATTTTGTCTATACACATTTATGAACCAAGCTAAGCGCCT
Source organism: Eupithecia insigniata (assembly GCA_947859395.1). Lineage (NCBI taxonomy): Eukaryota > Metazoa > Arthropoda > Insecta > Lepidoptera > Geometridae > Eupithecia > Eupithecia insigniata. The sequence goes on from OX401993.1 coordinate 18,320,149, forward strand.
CGATTTATTTTGCGCGTTAAAAACAACTGTACAAATATAAAACAAGTGTGTTTTCAGAAACCTGCTGATGAAAGCCTTTCAGTTACAACTCGAGTTTAATTCCGCGTATTTTATTGAAAACCCCGTCTCAAGCTCTTACTCTGCCCATTACTTTTATACTGTGACACTTTTATAAATATGTTATTTTTAAGTGGCCGTCAAGAGTTTGTCGGTGAAACACGGACACGGTTTATAAGGTGGTTTTTTCTCTTAGGTATTTAACCCGGGAAATTTTTGAGGTAAAGAGCCAGAAGTTGGTACTGGTTTTGGGTAGCTAGTTTATAAGATATGGCCGCTTTGTTTCTCTTTATAAATTTAAGCTCAGTTAAGCGTACTTTTAAGAAGGCTGACGTCACGTTTATACATTTAAGAGCTTCATTTATGAAGCTCTTAAATGTATAAACGTGACGTATAAACGTGACGAACTAATATTTGCAGTTCATCTAGTCTGAAACTGTTATTTTTGAACAGGAATAAACATTTTTTCATTTAGGCATGAACGAATTCAATCGGAAAATCAAAGATGCGTTTATTTATGCCAATTTATGAAAGCCCACGTTGAAATAACAAACAAACAGAAACCTATCAGAAATTCAACAAGGCATGTAAAAACTTAAAACCAGACAACAAATTCCACCATTGTCCCCTGAGTTATTTAGAAAACTATTTCTCTGTTCGTTTCGCGTAATTGTTTTCAATTTGTTTGTTAATGATTTCAAAGTGTATGTTAACGCTGCAAAGTGTAATGTTGGCATGTAAACTGTCATTGTTCGTGTGTACTTTGTTTAGTAAAACAGCTATTGTGCGAGGAGTTTCTTTAAATACGAGTTTTTCTGGAAAATCGCACTATTTTCTGAACTAAATGTAAACAAATACCATAAGAATAAGGGAAATTAAGATTACAATAATGCGTATGTTATTTTTAAATAACTCATTATTCCTGATTCAGGCTGCAATAGGCCAAAGTTGTACTTGAAACAATAAAATTCATAATCAAAGCACGTTTTTTTACGCGCTTTTTATACGCAACTTTGTTTTTTGTTGGCGTAGAAACTACTGTTTTTGCCCCACTGAAAAAACATTTCCTACGGTTAATCATTACATTTTTCATTACAGTTGTAGAAACTGGTCTTAATGAAAAATTACATTTGGAGATGTGTGTTCAATAAATGATGCAAAATTTACCATCTAGCCTATAAACTAGCTTATAAAGGTGGCAAACATTTATCACATACAACCGGATATTGCGGAAACCGCAAATTCTGAAGCTGCGCCAGTTATTGAATTGCTGAGAGAACCTAGACTACGATTGCACGGATCTCGCAATCAGTCCATTGTAAAATTTCAGGTGGGTACGAAGGGCCCGGCAATGTCCGGGCTACTGCACACTGCAAATTGAATCGACCTGAAAAGTAAGGGGAAACGGTGAGACGAATTATGTAACTTATGGTCAATCTCATAGGCTTCTTAGGGCTCAACCACGTCCCAAACGGTCCCAGAATTGGCTAGATCATGAGGATATGGGAGGAGTCTTGATTTGCTCTTACATATCGCATATCTATTCGTCTAACATGATTTGTATGTGTGATACACAGATAACAGGATAAATCTGTAATACGTGGTGTGACATTTAAAATCGCGCAAAGATCTACCTCGGCGTATAATAAACAGGATAAGCATCTAACTGGTTAGTTTAATAAAATAGCTTCCTAAAAAAAGTTAATTATACCGACTGGTCAAAATAGAACCTTAAACCTTTTGTACATAGAGGACATAGTATAATCTAATATTATCGCGCAGAACTCACACAAAACAATGGACGCCAAGAAAATAAACAAAGCCTATGAATTAATTATTTCCCGTTCATCCATTTTGTCACGGACAAGCACTACGAATAGATAGGCGGGTAGGGTTGCCAGATTTAGCAGGATTTAATCGCCAAATAATTCGATTTGGTAGAATTTCTGGAGTATTAGCGCCCTTTGATTGGTTTTGTCAGGGGAAGCTGTCTATATCTGCTGCAAAACGGCATCCATCTGTTATGTTTTGTATTCATTAAGTACAAGCAAATCTTTTGGTTTCGGAAAAGGCATGAAGGTGCGGAACCTTAAAAAAAAAACGACGTCGCGTATTTACTAAATTTAGAATATTGTACGATATTTATTATTAATAGACTATAATTACGATCATGGTGCAATTTAAACCTACCTACAGATATAATGTTCCTAATGGTCGATATAATGCGTCCTTTCGATAAGTAATAAGAAATTTATTAAACATCTCGTCTCTATTTTTTTTTTCAATTTCAATTCATTTATTGCAAGAAATATGGTTATTACAAGATCTTAAGATAAAATAGTGTCACATACTTCACCAAAACACATTGGCATGCAAAATTACTTAAAATTAGGTTCCTGTATACATTGTATTTACTGATTTTGATTAATAATGATTAAAAATTAATTAAACAATATAAAGTCAATGATGTTGATGGTTAAATTTTAGGTCCATGAGTTCTTTAACATTATAGAAAGCTTTTTCAGTAAGACATAATTTTAATTTTTTTATAAATTGTATACCAACACTATCCATTTTAAATTGAATAAAATATCATAATAGCCTTTCATTAACTCTCAATAATATTTGGTAGGCGACTGTACAAAATCAAGTAGACTACGATAACTAACGATGGGCGGGCCGAAGAAATAATAATTTATTTTGAAATTTCACTTGGGCTCGCGCGATGCAACTTCTTGCGATCCGAAGTAAGACTAACTCTTCCCATTAATAAATAAATAAATAATGCTGTACAATTCACACAACATTATCTAGCCCCAAGCTAAGCAGAGCTTGTGTTATGGGTACTAGATAACTGATATACATAATATAATATATTAAATAGATATATGTATATTTTTTACTAAACATAGAAAATACCCAGAACACCCGAGACAAATATTTACAGATCGTGCGAACAATTGTCCCATTGGTTTAGGCATGTAGATAGAAGACCTGATAGCCACCTGTTATCTTTACAAATCTCTAAAGATCCCCTAAAATAAATAAGTAAAATAAAATAAATGAACAGATCGCCCCATTTTATCGGGACCAATGGCATTTCTACAAAACTTATTAACTATTATTAGTGATTATTAGTCTTATAGGGCAGCAGGCCTTGCCGATACTTATTGCCAGCCCTATAGCACAACGAATCTAAATTCATGAACGAGCGCATGATTAGAACGCATCGGCTTCAGTTTTCGGTCCTCCTGCACTACAGACAGATAAAGCATCTACCAGATTAATTGTTTATACGCTATGTACCAGCAATATATGAAATATGTGCTAACATTTAACGCCGTTATGCCCGTTATTTAGTGCTGTTTAGAATATTAGCAAGTGAAATGAATCTAATGTTGGGTATTCCGAAATTCGCTAATTTGCTTTTCATGTCCAGAGATAGGACTAAGTATGACTGTTTTACGGCGTACCGCTAACAATTAAATAGTTCACGGGATTACAAGAATACTTTTGAACCTACTGGAACGTCATGCTTCATAGGTAGGTACTATTATTTATTTATTTATAACTAGCGACCCGCCCCGACTTCGCACGGGTGCAAACTATACATATAAACCTTCCTCTTGAATCACTCTATCTATTAAAACCACATCAAAATCTTCTGCGTATAGGGTTAAAGATCTAAGCATAGTATAGGGACAGACAGACAGACAGTTGGAAGCAAATTTGTTTTATACTATGTAGATAGCACAACCAGAATTTCCGACCATTTTCTGTTCTTCGTATAATGTGCCGACAGATTTGTGACGTCATCAGAACTGTAACTTCTATGTACAAGCGACCATCGCGCCAGCTTTCAACAGCGTATCAATAGTATTGATGCAAAAGTCGTCGATTGGTTCGCTTTTTCACGGCCGATCCTAACTACGACTACGAGGGGCCCGGCTACACGCAGAAATTTTCCTAAAATTCCAAAAAATCTAAGTATGTTATAATTTTATTCGTAGTAGCAAGAAAGCAGATGAAACTCTCCATGTTCAATTTACAAAGTTTTCTTGAGTTGAATTGCAGATTTTATAAATAGGTCTAAGTGTAAGGTGAATGTACCTAATTAAGATTCAAAGATGTTTATTTGCATCAAACATAGTATTGTATAAAATGGGGCAATGCAGCCAGCGCCTTGGGGACGCTTCCGACTGGTATTCATATGGACCAGTTGAGCTATCTGTAGATTGTTTGTAACAGTCTGCAGTTAGTTCAATTGTTTCAATTGTAAATACTAGTTTAATTTGTTTATATTATTTGATTGTTATTTTCTTTGTCAATCAATAGTATAATAGGTGAATATAATTGGCCAAATGAGGGGTCTCTTTTAGAACTAATCTGTTTGGTCAAAAACAATAAAATTTTTGGTTTTGTAAGTTTTCATTAATCATTTATTTGATCTCTCGATCGTTTTCGTATTCAAATTTAAACACGTTTCGCAACACGTGTCACTGGTTACATAACAGAGAACAAAAAGTATTTTTTCATAACTGGTTATAAAATATAACGAAAACGGAAAATGAGTGTTTATTAATAACTGGTTACAAAATTGTGAAGAAAATTGTTTTTACTTAACTGGTTTCGAATCAGTTGGTTACCAAAGTGGCTGAAGGGAACAAATTACGATTTCAACAAAAAAAAGAAACAATTTGTTACATCCCTTTGAGACAAACAGACCCGCAAAAAATTATAACACTAACACCCTTCTTTTTGCGTCGGGGGCGTTAAGAACGGAACGGATAGCCTTAGCCAAAACATGACTGAAATCTATCGTTTATTCAAAATTAATCAGAAAGTACGAAAAAATATCAAAAAATGGTGACGACACCGAGCACACACACAGCTTCGTATTTGATGGTTAGACGCGCTTTCTCACTAATAGCGCGCCCCATTTAATTCAACGTGAAACAACAACAAATCCGCATGGACTGATCCGCTTCCGTTTGGGAGAAGTTCGTAGCCTTCTTAAGAACGATTCCTTAACTCCATCATTGCCCGTCTTTGTACGGAACTATACCAGTACCAATTGAAATGCAATTCGTCAATTAATACAATTGCAGTGCCTCGTGCTACGGATATGTCCCAATTAGCACAGGATATAGTCGATCGTCTCAAGCATAATGTTCAGTTCATATGTCAAATTCCACTAACCATTTGCTCGTTGATTTGAAGATCGAGCGATTATTTGCAGCTTTGTTTACGTGGATAATGGTCGTCGAGAGCATGTATCATCATCATCATCATAAGCCTATATTAGTCCACTGCTGGATATAGACCTCCCCTGATGAGCGCCTTGCCCTATCTGCATCCAGCATCTGCCTGAGGTCTACCAAACAAATTTAAATTCAAACAAATTGTCAAACATATCATTTGTAAAAAGGCTTATTACAAATAATCAGAATTTCTTTCTAGAAACTCCGAGTTTTGTAGTAAGATTTTTTATCTTCTAATAAAAAATCTTGGAACGAATTGTGCTCCAACTCGAAAAATAACACCTAAAAGCTAAAAGTTTCTTCGTCGCTTCTTTACTGATTTAATATTTATTTTCTGTTCTTAGTCTACATACCGAAGCGACCGAAATAAAAAATAACACATTATTTCCATGTCAGTGTTTAATTTTAAGAATTCGACTTTTTCTAAGTTTAAATTATTGTATTATTGAATTTACGGTAATAATGAATTTTTGATATTTGATATCGCAGATTGTCGTCATTAAAAATAAGTATACATACTGGCCAGGCGCGCCAGTACGTATTTAGTATACGTTTGTAATTATCTAACAAAATGTGTCAGGTAGGTACTATAAAAGTTCTAATAAAGTTTTAGGACGTACTTGAAACAGCATCATTAGTTATCAATAGGACAATTATTTTATGCCCGTGATGTCCCACGCAGAGCAAAAGCTTTTCTTTCCTCTTAATTTTTATATCTGTTAGTTAACTTTTAAGTCGCTTCCGAGAACCTCGAACAAGATAAGTGATAATGGTAGGAACTTACTTGAAGTATATCTATGAATGTACATTATTATCGTCATATAGAATGTTCAGAATTCTTCAGCTTCTTTAAGTCATAAGTCTACAGACTTGCAGAATATACCAACTGCAGACTTATATGTAGACGTAAACCTACCAAAACCCCTCTAACCTAACCTAACGGCTTACCAACCGTTTTGGTCCAAGCACAAACTCGAGAAGTTTAATCGAGACGTCTAAAGTCTGAGCCCGTCTAAAAATAACGAAGTCTGAACATCGTGTTTTCAGCAAGACGAGGTGTCGATTCAGTCATGTTCAATTTAGGCTCCATGAGAAAACCCTTCAGTCGGACAACCTACGTGAGCGTGTTCGACTGGACCTTAAATATTTGCTTAAAATCCTTTCTTCTTTGTCCGTTCGGCGGCCTCCACGAGTGTTATTATATCACGGTATAACATAACGTTACGTTGTAATATTTTCAACATTTCCATTGGTTTTATTGTTTTATGATATTTATAGCCCATCGACCTTATAAATAGACCTTGTAAAAATTATAATAAATCTAATAAAAATAATGCTGGTTATAAAAACACACAATATCCTTTTCTTTTATAATTATTGTTGATGCGGGATTTATCTTGAATTTCAGTCAAACTCTTAATTTTGTGAAATGCTTGATTTTGCTGTTGCCTTTTTTGAGACTGAAGGCGAGAGTGAATGGGGATTGAATGAGTAGTTTTTCTTTTATATTCGGAAACATAGATCGTTCGATGTGTGATTATTTGTTTGCCTAAACAGCTTTCATATTTGAATAGGTTCACACCCAAGCACCCTACGTTCCTCACATAGCCGCTACTATTCCATCAACTAAACGTACTTGAATCATCTTTCAGACATAAGGAGGCAAATGATGACGATGATGGTTGGTAGAGAAGCTCATAACACCTGCAAGAAAGTTTCATGTCGTCATCTGTGGTCCAACCTTACTCAATACAGCATGGATTTATGTATCGTGTCGAAAAATAAAGAAAGAAGTAGAAAAAAGATGCTGATGGGCGTTTTCCAGTAACAAACTTTCGTAATATTTTACGAAAAATCCACCTGCAACTTGTTATTGTTCCTTCTATCAAACGCTTTTGAGCAAGTAACAAAGGCTCGGTGTTACCTAAAGGCTCCGCTGACAGGCTTGAATTAGAGACGCAGCAGACGTGAAAGAAAGGAAAATATGGAAAATTCGGAGGTATTGGCTTTAAAAATGAAATTCCAGGAAAACTGGACAAGCATTACTAGGCAATAACGGCGCAGTAAGGTCGCCACATTTATTAACTTATTTATATATGAAGGATATGAAGAAACTAAATGATGTGGGTTGATTTTTTGGTTCCTACCATATAACAATAATTTGGCAAGATTTGCTTTGGCGCTAAAGTATTTTACGATTTAAGTTTGTTTTTATCAACTAGCATCCTCTTTCCTGTACGCTGATCAAATCGCAATTCAACAGACAAAGCAATTAACCTATCAGGATATTACAGAGAAACATAGGTATCCGATAGAAACTAGAAGGCTTGCAAATTAAATCTTACTCAGGCTATATGCGAGACCAGCCGACTGTAATGGGTTGCGCTCGATTTTAGGTTGCGCCTAATACCATCGTATATCAATAAAATTTATAGTTCGAGTTTTAGACGCAACGCAATTCTTCATCTGGATAAGCATAGGCAAGATCTATACCTTACCAATAATCTAGGTGTACACAATATAACAAAGACGTCAATCTAGTCTAGATTGTAACAGCTTAGTTTTTCCTGAACGATAAAAAAATTTATAAGTATCTTATAAATAGGAAAGAAAAGCTTTAGATAATTTTTATTTCCCCTGAGATGAGATTTTTACATTTACTCATTCAAAGGCATCAGCTAAAAACTGCATGTTCTCGACTAGACACTCGTGAATTGTAAATGTTTAAGCTCTAAGTTTTACTGAAGCGACAAAACAAAAATGTTAAATGGCCCAGCCAGCTGCAGCCTTAGAATTTCATAAGATATTCAGCTATTATTAGAAATCTATTTAGTAGACTACCACTTCTCAGACTCTTCCATCTTCAAATAAAGAGAGAGAAATTTTTCATGCGGGTTATTCCATCTTTACACAAGGAAATGAGATAAAAATTCTTCAAGGCGGCCACGTAACTTGTATAGAAAGATAGGTAAGTAATGAAAAAATTTATTACTGTTTTCAACAAAAAAATTTACTATTAAATAATAGAACATATTAACAATTGAAACAATTTAGCCAACTCCAGATTGTTGCAAACAATATAGTGGTAGCTCAACTACTACATATCAACACCAGAATCCTATACCTATAGAAGCTTGGATGTGTTCCTAGGTGGTGCCGCAATCGCTCAGGTGAAGCACACCTTATTCCTGGGCTTTATGGTGGACGAAAGCCTAACGTGGGAGCTTCACATTGATAGTCTCTGCGAGAGGGTGGGCAGGGCCTGCTTCGCTTTGTGGCGTATATCAGCTACTCTTGAAGAGGGGATGACCAGAAGCTGTTACTTTGCATCCGTTCACTCGCTCCTTCAATATGGCGTGGAGCTGTGAGGCAGAGCTGCCGACTGGGAGCGAGCGTTCAGGATGCAGAAGACAGCAGTTCGAGCTATTGTGAGAGTTTCTTGGAATACCTCGGCTCGCCCATTCTTCAAGAAGCTAAAAATAATGACTGTGCCCGCCCTCGTCATCTTTAACGCAGCTGTGTATGCTCACCGCCACCTGGACGAGTACGCGAGACTCGGTGGCGCCCATAGGTATCCGACCCGGCACGCTCAAAGGTTAAAAGTGGTGCAGCGGTGGTTTACTAAATCGAAGAAACTGGTTCACATGATGGGGCCAGCCGTTTATAACCGCCTTCCGAAGACTATTACCTCTGCCCGATCAGCGCAAGCCTTTAAAAACAAGCTGAAGAACTGGCTTATTGAGCAAGTTTTTTATAGAGTTGACGAGTTCTTTAATGAAAATTATTGTATTTATACCATATTATATTATTTATGTCAATTTATTGCTATAATTTTATAACTTATGTTGAATTCATTGTGATTATTAATTTAAATTTCTTATGAAATAGATAATGAATCTTATGTATTATGCTGAACTGACTACTATTATTATTTGTACTTTTATGACATGTAACAAGCGTTATTAATAAAGAATCTGAATCTGAATCTGAATCCAGTCGGAAGTATCCCCAAGACGCTAGTTGCATTGCTCCGCTGCGCTGGTAATGCTGATGCGCTGTGCCATTTACTCACCAGCTCTCGGGTCACACGTAGCATCGACCAGACGCTCAGACAGTTTTAAAAAACTGGAGACCCTCTGTTCCCCGTGAACCTAGGGTCTCAACTCCAAGGAGCAAATATGTAGGCTATGTCGAGACCTGCATTTTGAAATACTCGGCCTAATCTGCCACAGCACTAGCCCCCTCGTCGGAAGATGGGAAGGCGCAAGTGTGTCGACGCATTTAGCGTTCCACACAATAGGCCTCCCCTACTCCCATGGGGCTAGTGTAATATCGTCGAGCCTCTTAAAATCATCACGCAGTTCGAGAATTGCTGGTATGTTAGCGGTGACAAAGGCCCACCTGATGGTGTCGTTAAGGTTGGCATGGCGAGATATCCGACCGACAGCCCTAATACACGATAATACTCCCAAGCAGCTCAACATCTGGGCCCGTACTCTTAAAAACGAAATCGAAGTTGCTGATTCTTTTTCGTGCAAACGCTAATCTTATGCAATGGACATAAGAGTTGGTTTTGCACGAACACGAAAAAAAAACTTTGGTTTTCATTTTCCGTGTAGACCCCCAGTTCTGCCCGCAAGTTCGGAACTGATGTAGAGCCGCGACCCTGAGTCGTGACAGTGTTAAATGAAGGAAGTGCTTGTAACTTATTGCAAAGTCGGAGCACGTTTGTATGGTAGGTACCTTTATATACCTTATGATATTGAAGCATTAGCCACTACTTTGACACTTGAATTTAACCTTTCATTGAACCTTTAATTAAAGAAGTGTAATCAATAACTTCGAATTCCGAGGTAAAAGGACACAGCAAAAAACTAACTGTGATCACAACAAACAGCAACATAAACAGTTTTTAAAATCAATCCCACAATCCTGTACAAATCGATGCATTTTGATCGAGATTAGAAAAAGTCGCTACTACAATATCCGGTACTGGTATTTTAACAGCACTAGCACTATTTATAGTGCAAAGAGAAAATGTAGATATAATATTGATACCTACATTTTGCTTGTCATGTCGAGATTGAATGTTAATTGGTGAAAAACTAGTATTTTTGCCGTTTTCGTGTTGTGTGATGATGATCATGATGATGATGATGATAGCCTGCACAAGAGTCGTGATTGGCACGAAAAAAGATACATATGCGTGAAATTGCTATTGACTAAAAATGCTGATGATCGTGTTCATATTCAATGGGATTTGGAGGGTGAGGATATCTGGAGCCAAAAGCCTCGCAGCTTATTCTGTAGAGACATGCGCCATATAACAATTGCATCCAGTTATTGGGTGGAATCCGAATCGGCTAAAAGTGAATTAGGGCTAAATCTGTGCGCACCTGTACCAAGCCAGGCGGGAATGCAGACAATGGATTCACTTAACAAGCGATACGCACTATGAAGACTGTTTTATACCAATGAACGAAACCTAAAAGCATGATGATAGAATAAAGTTTGACGCCTGGGTCTAGAATTACCCCCTTTTTAGGCTAACTTTACCATCCTGGAAAAAAGTGCGAAACTGCTAGTCAAATGATAGATGATATTCGACGTTTCTCAATATCTGAAAGGAAGTTAACTACAAAATTCTCCTGTAAAGATGATGCCCAATTGAAGTTTTTCTCACTCAGAGGCTTGACAAGTTATAAATTCATCATATTTGTTTGTTTCTATGCATGAAAACTAGCTGATGAACATGATATCACAGATGCCTGAATTAGAATTATCGATGAGTCCGGGATCTAATATTTAGAGTGGTTAATTTACCAGCACGATACGGAGTGAAGGTTAGTTCCACTCAATTTGTTACCGAACTAATATTTAAAACGGAACGGGTAGCTTTATTCCCCATACAAACGTACTTTCCGCTTCATTTGGAAACTATGTCCCCGATCTTATTGAAATTTTCCATACGTGATCGGGTAAAAAATTGCTATGTTTGCAGCGGTTTAATTTTTGAAAAAACATAATGATATTTAAATGAGAGCGAAACTAATTATGACCACCAAATCGAGTCGTCTTCAAGCGATTTTTTATCCATGATAAACACCTTCATTCGAAAATGTGTCGCGCTGCAAACATCCTAAATGAATATATTTAGGATGTTTGTACATTATAAATAACCAAAAATATTTTTGAAATCAATCGTTTACTCAAAATTAATCGGATAGTACGAAAATATATCAAAAAATGGTGCCAACACCAAGCACACGCACACAGCCACGTGACAGCTTCGTATTAGAATAGATGGTTAGACGCGCTTTCTCACTCATAGTGCTCCCCATTTAATTCTACGTGAAACAACAACAAATCCGCATGGGAAAATCCGTTTCCGTTTGGGAGAGGTTCGTAGCCTCCCTAACAAGTTTTTCTGTCTACCTACATAGCTGCACTTTCGTAACTGATTGTACAAAATATTTTCAATATTTTGATGTTGTCCGAAATGTCAGTAAATAATTTATTAAATATTTAAAGTGACACTTCGGACAGAGTGTCCGAAGATTTTGTGTTCCAAATGTGGGTAGCCAATATTTGTTGAATAAATAAATAAATAAAATAAAATATATTTCTGTAACAGTTTTAGAATGATTGTTTTCACTGGAATACATACATATTTCAGCTAATTGGTTGGGATATTTTGCCAAAACCATTATTATTTTTACAAAAAGATAAACTCGACTTGAAATTCCTGAACGCTGTTTTTTGTCTGTAGATTTTTTGCAACAGTCTGCAGTTAGCTCAATTGTTTTAATTGTAAATACTAGTTTAATTTATTTATATTATTTGATTGTTATTTTCTTTGTCAATAAAGTTTTTTACTTATGTTTTACGTGGCAAATACGTATTATATAATACTTTTATTAGAACAACCTCGTGATTATTATCTCTAGTGAAATAACCTTTTAAATCGGATAACAATAAATACAAATAACAAAATTTCATACTAAAAAAACAAATAAAGAAAGTCCCTGAGTTATTTTAAGAGTTGTTACTACTAGGTAATAATGACCCAGTGAATAAGTAGCCTTTTTTTGAGGTCGGTTAAAAATAAAACCGTCCTATTCTTTCAGATGAAGAGTTTACGGAGTCACTGCAGGAGTGGAGTTCGCCGCGAAGTGAGAGGGTTTTTGAAACTTAACGCTGTCTTTCTTCTGAATACTCATACTCTGAAAACTGAAAACACTGACATTATCGACACTCTGAGATGACAGCCCGATGAGAGCATTTAGCTATCATTGTAGTGATATTAATTTTATTATCAATAATGCCTGTATTATACACGATGAGGGCTAGACCTCAATGACGAAAGACTGATGTAAGTATGGCAGAAAGAGAGGGAGAAGGGAGGCTTTTGCCCAGCATTGCGACAGAACGGAATTGTAATGATAATAAATGCCTTTGTTGGTCGTCGGAAAATCGCAGAAAACGTCAGAAATACTAGAAACTGGGGGCATTTTGTTTGGATGGTATAAATAAAAATTTTGTAAACATTGATTCTTCGTTTATACAGCTTAATACATGCCTTAAACCAAAACTTTGTGAAATTGTGATAAATTTCATCAAAATAATTATTTATCAGGTATATCCTGCATGCATGATCTGATCATGCAAAACCCAGGAGGAACCAGGAGGTAGAGGGGTTTTGCATGACCTGATATAGAGTAGGAACTCTCCTCTTGTCGAACTCTTTATCAGTAAACTTTGTTCACAATGATTCTTCGTAAAGATAGGACTGCTAAATCTATGATTGTGTCACATGCCTATTGCGACAGGTTATACAAATCCCTCGTCCATCCAATTTAACCCACAGTGTACCATGAGTCCGAGTAAAACAGCAGGATCATCTAATCAATCAGAAGGTTCGATCGCAACAGCTCGGCCCGAGAGCTCGTACAAAGCAAGCCTAATCAGGTGCATTTGTTCAACTACCCCCACTCCCCACCCACACCCATGCAGATAACTAACAAGCGTACAGTGTGCACAATGTACCCACATTTGAATTTCCTTACAAGTTTGAATACGAACAGATTTGATGATTCATATATTTTTCCCCCAAATACCTACACGTTTTACGTCATAACTGTGTGAAATGGACGTAAAAAGCATTTAAGTTGTTAAATGACCTCCGTCGGTAATCGGGTGAGAGTAAGATAAATAAGTCGTTTAAAAAATAAGAAAAGATTGGAGAGTTTGAGAAGTCACTTCTGTTTGATTGATCTATGTTGATTAAATCTAAAAAAGGAATTCTATCTTACCCAAGTCTATAAAAACACGATGAAGAAAAAATTTCACTATCCCAATTAAATGAGTTCAAAAATACCCAAAAATCAAGATAACTTTGAATGGTCACTCAAAACAAAAATTCTCACATATCTTAGGTGTTATTCGCTTGTAAGCTATCTTAGCTTTTAGGGGCTCCTGTATACCTATATAGTAACACTTTTGCTTATTTAATTTAGTATGTGTCAAATTCTCAGAAAAATGTTCACACCCTTGACTGAAGTATTTGTCAGTGTCAGTCTAACTATGGCTCAGTGTACTTTCCGATAATTCTAAAGCTGTCTGAACTAACTTGGCTTTGGGCGGTGCATGTACTGACAACGACGTCGCTGCTGTCGATGACTACATGATAATGGATAAGCAGGCATGGTGGCATTGATTAGCTAACTAGACCCAGTCGTTCTCAAGTTTTGCGACAATTCATTTTTTTTTTTAATCTTTTCATAACGCCTTGCACGCACGGACTGTGAGAAATATTTAAAAAAAATTATCTATATTGATCCAGCCTTTTTCCAGTATTGCGCTTAGCAACACATTTACCGATTCATTTTATTTGTAGTACCTGGTTAACCGAGCCTTGATCGGTATTTTTTTTCGTATTTTGTGTTTTTTAGAAATTATATTTAACTCTGAGTTAAAAAGAGACAAATAATATAAATAAACAATTGGTTTTCTTGGTCTAACCTCAAACCAAACACTCATTGGCTTAGTATTGCTTAACAACGCCACCTGCTGGAGTAGCTTTAGTGTTATGTGTTATGTCGTTAGAGCAGTTATTTGCTCCCAATTTAAAAAAATAGTAATATTATTCGTCAATAGATGTCAGGAAGAGTCTTGAGAACTTTATGTCTATGGCCTTACCTATGGGTTCATCTATCGCTGACAACTTTCTTACCCCATTGTGACGTCATATCAGAGTATACGCAGTAAATTAAAAAAAAAGCTGTCATATATGAAAGATGAAGGCTTTGTAGCGTCGAAATCTTGTCTAAGGGAGTGCCCTATCGATAAAGCTGATTCTGAAAAGACAGAAATTTTAATCTACCATTAAATAATAAATTAAAACACAAGCTAGGTACCAATAGACCGTTTTCTCGGCTAGAACCTCCAAATTATTTCGTGACAAATGTTAAGATTGTTTCAAGCAAAACTAGACTCTAAATATAGAAAATACAACACTTAATTCTATTTCAGGCGAAATTCGACTGAGATGAAAAGTATTATTTACCAAGGGGCGTGAACTGACGCTTTTGCGGTGAAAGCAGGCTCGAACGTGCCTGTTTCAGAGTCAGACAAAAATGGCGACAAATCTTATCGTAGGTCAAAACACACATCGAGTCTTCACGCTATAGCTAGTAGTAGTATAAAAATATATTTCTGTAAATACAATATTTCTTAAAATTTAAATGGACAGGGAAATAAAGTGATATATTTCATTTCTGTCGTTCCGATATATAGTAAGGAAACGATGAATAAATATTTAACGTTTTGGGGACGCTTCCGACTGGTATTCATATGGAGCAGTTGAGCTATCTGTAGATTGTTTTCAACAGTCTGCAGTTAGCTCAATTGTTTCAATTGTAAATACTAGTTTAATTTGTTTAAATTATTTGATTGTTATTTTCTTTGTCAATAAAGGTATTTAACCAATAAGTTGTTATTTTTTGAGTTGAAGCAAAATCCATCCAACTAAAAAGCATAGTAGGTAGGTACTAGGTAGTAGTAACAGTTCAACGGTTGACTCCGGACTGTCTCTGAAATAAAGCTTGACCCAGAATGATGCCAGAGATGGTCTTAAAGTATCTCGGATGACAACCACACGAATATCAGCCACGGGTACAGAAGGCCTACTCGGAAAAGGAAAAACAAAGTTTTGGATTCGTTTTCAGGCAAAAACCAACTCTATGTCGCTGGTTTAAGGTTAGCGATGCACGAAAACGAATCGGAAACTTCGGTTGCGTTTGTACGAGTACAGGGCCTGTACTCGTAGTAGAGTCGTTTTAAGTTCGGCCAGTGACAGATGACCCACTATCGTGGTCGTGAATAGTCTTATGACCACTCTTTATTAAACTGAAGTTTATCATGATTAACTAGTTTCAGCGAAAGCGCTAAGACCCGCTTTTCACCCCAAATCCATCCCAAGACGGGACATAAAACTGTTATAAATAATTCAAGGCCACCATTACGAGAGCCGAGCACCCTAAGAGGAAAACTAAGGCTTTTTAATATTAAAGGGCTGTGTTATATGTATTGCAATTTTCATTAATAATTAAGGCAATATTCGGGGGTGGATTTCTCTATACCCAGGCCCAGCCACAGTTAAGCGAGTGCGGTTTCTGTGACGTCATTATACGGTGACGAGACGGTTCCGTGACGGGGTAGTATAGCAAATAGCTATGAATAAAATTTAGCGTGTTTTACAAAACGATAAACCGACTTCAAATTCCCTTACCTTTACACTTATCTTAAGTTTTGCGGGATAAACACTACACACTCACCCCCACCTAACACTACACAAACACTACATTCCCTGTGGATAAAAATCGATCAACTCGGGATCATTTTCTATACAATAGTGACAGAATTTTCAAAATCGGTCTATAATTGGCAGAGATATCGCGTAACATACATACAAAAAAACAATCAGACGAATTGAGAACATCCTCCTTTTAAAGTGGGTTATATTCTTAACATAGTCCACGCTGGCGTAGCCGCGGAAGGTCGGCTAGTATTTTATATAGCTATGCGATCCTATCAAATTCAATCAGGTTTACCACGTTCCATAAAAGGCAAAGTTAAGGTGAGTTTGCGGTGTGAAGATTGTGTGGTGATAGTCCATGTCCATCCACCAAGCCGTAAGCAAGCTGCCTACACGTCTCGTAAACTGATTACGTTTACGAGACGTAGGTAGGCATTAAAGTTAGGCAAATATACGAGTAGTAATAGTGAAGCTCAAAATTGAGGCGATGCGATGCTATTCTTTTGCAGGTTATAAAGTGTTTGCTGTAAAACGTGAAGCACCATGTATGTTTGTCGATTTCTCAGTCATTTATGGACCTATTAGGATGTTTTGTTTTTTTTGCAATTAAATTAAAAATGATAATGAGGTGGTCTCATAAGATTATTCACGAGGGATTATCTACATATATATGTATATGTACATATGTATATAAAAATTATCCCTTATTTCTCTAGGTCCAGCTATAACTTGAGAACGGCTTTACCGATTTCATTCATCTTTTTTTTAAATGTTTTCTATTATTTAGTAGAAGGTTCTTAAATTTAAAAAAAATTAAGAAAATCGTGCAGAAATTTAAAAAATTTAGGAAAATTTAAGGACTTCCTTTATTATAAACTTTTTATTGTAACCTTAAGCGTTATATACTCTTCGCTAAGCACGTCTGAAATAAAATTGAAGTTTGGATTGAATGACAAGAAAACGTCTGTTGGGTCAGCTAGTTATAAATAAAACTTAAATACAGTTTAAAACTAAGCGATTCTAATTGATTTTAAGAGTTTCAACAAAATCGAGTTATTGTGTTCTGATAAGGTTTTGTGTTTGGCCACACCACCTTCTTGTGTGTAGAATAAACTGCAAGATTTTGGTATCCTATATCCCGAGGGTAGGTATAGGTACTAACCAGATCGCTTAGCTAAAGGAGAATGTTCCAATTGATGTATCCGACTAACAACGAGTATCTGAGTAGCAGGACGTATTTTGGTAAGGGCTGCCATGTTGGACGGTGTAAAGG
This sequence comes from Eupithecia insigniata, assembly GCA_947859395.1. NCBI lineage: Eukaryota > Metazoa > Arthropoda > Insecta > Lepidoptera > Geometridae > Eupithecia > Eupithecia insigniata. The sequence continues at coordinate 18,337,556 of OX401993.1, forward strand.
GGCCTATACATAACTAAGTGAGCCTCAGCAGGGCTGTTAATCTACGGGGAGTACTAATACGCGATGGCATCCATATTGTATGAAAGTGCCGACGTAGCGATACTATATTTATGGGCTGATTATGACGTAGCAGGATCTGTGGGTCGATGGAACATCATCTGTTATCAATATAAATATTAATTTTGTGCGTTCGGTATGTTGGACATAGGAAGAATTGAAGGTTCATTTCATATGGCGATCGACTAGAACTGGTAAGTACGCGAGCTATTTTGAATGCAATAAATCATTGCAGTAAATTGTTTTTCAGAATTATTTCTAAAATAAGGAAGGTTTTTTCGACTGTTGTTGGTACGATTTATTCTTGTCGTAGGTCTCAAATACCAATGGATTGAATAGGACGAAAAAATAAAAGCATGTACGGAAAACAGCTCTGATTGAAATTTGTGCATGCTTCACTTCCCAAACTGAAATAAAGATCACGCAAAAAGGTTTCCATGGTTCAAATGCGACGTTTTTACCTGTCTCCTCTTTACCTTTTCATAAGACCGAAGAAGTTCAGTTCGGTTGAGTTCATGTTGACGTGTTTAGGAATAATTTAAGCATCATCATCATCCCCATCATATCAGCTCATCACGTCCACAGCTGGACATAGGCCTCCCCCATACGATGCGATGCCACAATTTAAGCATTGTTGAATATAATGTTCATACTAGAAAGAGGTACATAAGTTTGTCATGTATGCTATGACTAGTAGGACTTGTAGGAATAATAATAATTAATTATTATTATTAATTGAATATTAATAATAATTAATTATTATAATTAATTATAATATATAATAATAATTAATTATTATTAATATTCAATTGCATGACACTCCCCTAGTAAGTATATTAGGAAACAAAATGCTCTCTATAATTTTGTTCACTTAATTTACATTACTAGATAAAATTACGAATCAACGAATTACCTTTCAAGAAAAAACTAATAAATTAATGCTGGGCACTGGCTACACGTTAATGTATTAAGTTTCAATATTACATAGCGTTAATTAAGCTTTGTTATGAGATTGACCGGGGTCCGCCTTGATGTATGTGAATACTTCAATATTCAAATTTATTTACTTAGGTGCAGCTTGTCCAAACGCGCTTTCATTAATTGGAAAATACTTAAGGTCATAATATTCTTATGGCTTTTTCTCTTTCTTAGGAGGGTGCATCAACTTTTAAGGCACTCCTTTTGTGTCCCTGTCATGGAAAAAAGATAAGTTCTATATTTCAGTTTAAAATACGATTGTTTTAGTGTAAACCTAAACTTAGTTTCTCTGCTAACATTGAGTGTCATAGTGTATGTATGTTTTCTTTCACAAATGTGGTTTCAGAACAGAAAAAATAATATATTTTTCTTAGAGCGGATTTCGAGTGAAGTTTGATATAAATAGGTTACTTGTTTACTATAAAAACTTTCGTAGTTTGATAAATTCATTATGAATGTAAGCGGGTTAACTACTCACCCTGAAGAAGTCCCTCGTTAAGGGATGAAACGTTGGTGTTTCTTCCAACACAAACTAGGTTCGTAGTTAACCCGCTTACATTCATAAATAGGTTACGTTACACTTTTTAATAAAAATATCTATCAATATCAATCAGTTATCTAGTAGGTATCCATACCACAAGCTCTGCTTACTTTCAGGATAGGCGATGCTGCTGGACAATTCCAGCATTGTTTATTTAATCTATCTAGAAAAAACGCGTGTGAAGTTGCGGGCATCGAAGTTAGAAATAAACCTACAAATTGTAGTTAAACCACAATCACGTCTCACTTACAAAACAAGAGCTTTGTGGCCATTATTGCCAACACAGAATGTCCGGCTAACGAGATAAAATCCAATGATTAGGTAAGGTACCAAAGGTAAACATTAGCTATTCACTCAAAGGTCCTTTGAGTTGGAACAAACGATGACGCTATCACAAAGTCGATACCAACTTCGTCAATGAAAACTTCCAACAAAGGAAAACAATACGCTGATGCGCACTGACACCCTATTGTGAGCTTTTGTCGACTTGTGTCTTTGTAGGCGAGAGCCAATGGCTGCGAAGGGCGGCGACAATGATAAAATTGCAAACTCTTATTGAGTAACTTGAGTATGCAATGCAGGACTGCAAGTCATGAAAACTTCCATTCTAACCATTATGTTCATGACAAAGAATATTCATGTCATAGGGGTTATAGAGCTTGAGGTGGAAACCATTCCAGATTAAGAAGCAACAACAAATAAAAACTGACGTTTTTTTTCTGCCTGGAACAGTATGAAGTAAGGAAAACAAACCTTACTTCTATCCGAGTTTATCAGTACAATACAAAATATTATTTTTTATGAACAACAAAAATTATATACATAACAGTATTATTTAGTTGTAAATGTTAGAAGTTTTAAAGGTTTCTGTAAATATTTACATTTTACCTTTCGCAACTTGTACAAAATTATATAATCTATACTTATAATAAAACTGTAACAGGTCCAATTCTGTACATTGAAGATATTTAGAATTTTTTTTTGAGGGCACTCTATTATCGATAGGTACTGATTCTGAAAATGTATTTTTTTTTCCATCATGTCTGTCTGTCTGTATCTTGGCCGCGCATAGCTCCGAAACTACTGAACGTATTGAATTGAAACTTGGCAGGATTTGAGTTCATACTATGACAAAGGATATAAAATATTTTTTATCCCGGATTTCAATAGGGTTCCCTTGGGAGAGGGGATGAAAGTAAAATTTCGTGGCTGCGCATAGCACCGAAACTACTGAAGGTATTCAAATAAAACTTAGTATGATTTAAGTTCATATTACGAGAAAGGGCAAAGGATACTTTTTATCCCGGATTTCAATGGGGTTCCTTTGGGAGAGGGGATGAAAGTACAATTTTTTGGCTGCGCGTAGCGCCGAAACTACTGAACGTATTGAAATGAAACTTAGCAGAATTTGAGTTCATACTACGAGAAAGGACATAAGCTACTTTTTATCCTTCGACATAAGAATCCGAAAACTGACGAGACTGGACACTAAAAAAGTCTCTGCAATGCAATTCTACGCCTAGATACATTTTACCAATAAGAGAAAGTCGCATTGCTCACCTGCAAAGTTTTCGAGGTTTGTTTAACCGTTTTCTGGTGGAGACTTACGCCAAAATTTAAACGAAGCGTTTGGCATACATCAGAACAGAACTAATGAGAGAAGACTGCGCGCTGAGAATTATGTAGATCTGCGAGACGCCATGAATCAAGATAGAAATTGTGAACATTTAGGACGACTGGTGATTCTTCCTTCCAGTTTTAGAACTGGACAATCGATGTGTAGTGCTCTATTCTCCAGTAGGTACTATCAAGCTTACTTTGAAGCGCATAATATACCTAGATAAATGTAGAGCTGTGTGACGTCCAGTCAATAAAATCTAGGTATATTTAAATCTATACTATACTACACTAATAAAAATAAGTAAGGTTTGTGTGGTTGTAGGGGGTAATCTCTGAATCTACTGAGCCAATGTAATGAAAACATTTAGTAGATCCGGCGCTATGCGCTGCCGACAAATTTGACTTTCATCCCCTCTCGCAAGGGAACCCTATTAAAATCCGGGATAAAAAGTATCCTATGTCCTTCCTCGTAGTATGAACTCATCCTGCCAAGTTTTATTTCAAGACGTTCAGTAGTTTCGGAGCTATGCGCGGCCAAGATACAGACAGACAGACATGATGGAAAAAAAAAAAACATTTTTGGCATCAGTATCGATAACAGAGTGCCCTCCAAAAAAAATTTCAAAATATATTCAATGTACAGAATTGGACCTGTTACACTTTTATTACAGGTATAGATTATTTTCAGTGTATATCTGATAATAGATATACACTGAGAATAATTAGCAATAATCAGAAATTATCAGACAAACAGTGAAAAAAATTGGATTATGTATTTTCTTCGCTTGGTCCAGACTTTGTTCATCAGGGGACGTATAAGCGCCGATTAAGACGAAAACTTTGGTCGATTTCTGTCAAAAATGCTGAAAAAATCGAGACTAAACAATAATAATGTATGTAAGTAATTTAGCTATAATTATGCACTCAAATAAGAACCGAACTTCCTTTATATAATTCCGCCATAGAGCAATTTATAACTTCGACTGTTTGCAAACATTGTTTGATTGGAGTGCTCTGCATTTGGTTTGAACCAAGCGATAAACTTTACAGTTCAACTCAATACGAAAAGATGAAGGTGAACCGTAAATGTGATGTTTTTATAACTTTCCATGCCCAAACATTTTCCGCAACGTTTGATCAGGACGAGATAAGCACCAAGCCCAAATAACATTACCTAATCTGTGACCGATCTAAGAACGAGTACACATGGAGCTTTTTAAAGTAAAGATGCGCGACTGTGAATTATCTGTCTAGTCGAATGATGAACAACTACTAATTTCCTTATTCGAGTTGAATATTAGTAATATACTAATCTTCAAAGTCGAATGAAACTACTAATTAGTAATTAGTAATGTCTCTACGAATGGATCATTCATGGCTCCGATTCGACTTTGTTAGTCGGCCGATGGTTTTGAGTGATGAATGAATTATTCGTCGTTCCTGCGGGGATTGAATCGAAAACGACTCAGGCAGTCGAACAAATGACTCGCGATTACTAACCAAATTAGTTACTAATTTACTCTAGTCATTCGAATCGTTCGAATGACTTATCAAGTCGAATAATTCGAATGAAATCATTCACAGTCGCGCATCTTTATTTTAAAGCGTTTTAGTAACGCGCCTTTAAAAAACCATTGGGTCCACACCCAAACGCGTGTTTGAATAACTAGAAACGCGCGTGAGGATGTGTACGGATACCGGATCTAATGGTTTTTAAAATGCGCGTCACCCAAAGCACGCGCTTCAAAACGCCTCTGTACTTGTTCTAAGCGTAGTTTTACGTTTACTCACGGCAATCGATCTTTCGCATTGAAACGTGTATGTGCCTATCGCTCAGCAGCTGGACTGGACGATTCACAGAACTCTGATTAGAATCCACCGCCAGCAAACACTCCACATTCGCATCCCACATTTTACTTGTTTACCGTCAAACCAGTACGAATATTAAATTAGGTAAGCAGAATTGTGCGTGACTCGCCATTCCGTGATGATATCGATAACAATTTGAATATTGATATAAGTAATAAACTGAAATTGCTATTCCAGTTCAGTTAACTAAAGGAAAGTTCCTAATGAAACCACGGCAGAACATAAATCATGAGGTTTCTTCTGTGAACTATTATGTTATGTTACGATGACTGTTGTAATCTTCTATTATGTTATGTTACGATGACTGTTGTAATCTTCATCGTGGCTATCATATTACTAAACTGTTGTTGATTTTATGTTGAGTTGTTACTTTTTCATCCTTATATACGTGATTCTCGCAATCGCAATAAGTTCCTGAACAAACCATCTCATCTGAAATTATCATTGATATATCATTGGTATTATCATTGGTATTTACATTGGTATATCATTGATATATCATTGGTATTATCATTGGCATAGTTCAGACATCAACAAAGTTTCAACGATACGATACGATACGAATATACTTTATTGCACACCAGATAAAAACAGAAACAGGCAAGGAAAGACAAACACAAATTTATGTACAATGGGCGGCCTTATCGCTATGATACGATGAAATAGGCTTAATGATCCCGGCTAAACTTATTCCACACATGAATGCAAAACATTCAAGACACACAACGCACAGCCTGTGTGCCGTCCAATCTGAATTGCAAAATGCTCTCGGGTCTCTCTTAATGTTTGCATCTATACGGTATACTACGTCTATCGGTTCGAATAGGACAGAGCAATCCTGGACATGATTTTAAGGTGTTTATTGCCTGAGCTCTAAGCGTATTAGTCAAAAATATCGCTGGGTGATCTATTTATGTTTAAGAAAACTTGTTTGAGTCTATTTGTAAAAATTATATAATAAAGATGTGAAATATGATCGAAATAAAATTATTGAATAATCATTTATTTAAAATTGTTTAGGTAGCTGAATAACAGGATAGCTTATGATACAAATGATCATTTCAATGCAAGATCTTAGTTACCTAATTAGTTATAATTATTGCATGATATTATAAAGTGAGACATGAGTGCATTATTTAGACTTATATCGCCTTGATACTATTTTTGACGCAATAAATATCTCTGCATCTTTATAATTGATATAGAATAACGTTGCAAGACCAGACTACCGGCGAGACTCGTTGTTGCAAATGGTAGTATGCCTTTTAAGTCCTGAAGACCTCAGTGGCGTAGCGGCCGAAGTTCCACCTACGACGCTGGAGGTTGCAAGTTCAATACACGCATCGGAACAAATGTTTATACGATCTGCAGATATTTGTTCCGGGCGTTCTAGGTGTTTTCTATTTCATACTTATAATTTAAAATAACTATCTACATACATACACATAGTGTAATCAGTATAGTTAGTCCCCGATAGTATCCGCAACACAAGCTCCGCTTAACTTAGGGCTAGATGATATGTGTATTGTCCAGAAACATTTATTTATTTAAGACTAGTTGATGCCCGCGCCTTTGCCCGTGTTTTATCGGGATAAAAAGTAAACTGTATGTTATTTCAGATCCTAAACTATACCCATACCAAATTTCAGCCCTACCAGTTCAGTAGTTTTTGCGTGAAAGAGGAACAAACATCTATACATCCATTCTCACAAACTTTGACATTTATAATATTAGTAGGATTTTGTTAGCAATGGTCAAAAGATTTAACTCCGCATATGTAACAATACCTAACAGGTTGTTAAATTGCTGTCCAGAGGTATTGCTCCCAGCGTGTTTGTTTATGATTTGTGCGTGAAGAGTACGTTACTGTTGGAACTACGGAGGTAGGAAACTACGCTGCGGTGGCGACCGATCGAAACCCATCAGTTTTGGGTAATTGCACGCATGGAAGAACGAACATGTCACACTCCAATTTAGAATCCAGGATATATTATGTCAACTAATACATTTATAAATGAAAACTTAACAAAAACTGATAACAATAAAAGAACCCAACAAGGTAACAGTAAAGTGATCACTAAAACCTAAAATACAACTTCAACAGCGCATAATCTCACATATATAGCAATTTTTTTGAAAACCAATGACATATAAATGAAATGATGAATGAAAGCTGTTATTAATATTATTGTTTCGAGCTTTTGTGCTTTGCTTCGATGATAACATTTAAATATTTTCCACCAATACTCCTTGTGTCTTGTAACTCATTTGTATACAAAAAATATCTAGGTTTTTGAATCGGAGTATAGCTATTTGTACGAATTGCCAATGCAAACAATAAACCGAGCTATATTTATACATTGTATAAACCTACAAGCTTCTGCCCGCTGATTCGCATGCGTTTCTCAATATAAAAAGCTCATATGTTATTCCAGATCTACGACTCACAACATCTATGCAAAATTACATCTCAATCTGTTCAGTAGTTTTCAAGAAAATGGGAACATATGTATATCCAAACATGAACATTCACACTTTCACAAGCTATATATCTATATATATAAAAGAAAGTTGTCTTAGTTACACCACTTATAACTCGAGAACGGCTGAACCGATTTGGCTGAAATTTGGTGTGCAGGTAGCTTGGAACCAAGAAAAGGACATAAGATACAAAAAAATTAGGGTTCCGCGCGAAAAAAATAACTCGACGGGGGCGAAGCCGCGCGCAGCACCTAGTTTATAATAGATAAAAAACTGACTGATATGTACATAATATAGAAATCTGTGGAACTAGAAACGCTACAAAGCTAAAATGTTTAATTCAGGTTTCTTTACGTGAGCTAAATTTTTGCACAAGGGGTCATTTCAGAACGTACCTATTCACAGGTTTTTAAAAATACTCTTTCTATGGGGTTGGCAATAAGGGTCAAAGGTGTTTGAAATTTGTGAATAAGCGAGACTCGATTTTTTGATTTGATTTGCTTTTTATTATTCTGTACTATTTGTGTTTTGTATTCTGTTTTTGAGTGGCAATTCACCGGCGTGTCGTCCAACTTTTGGAGACATATTTTGCTCTGAGATGATTGGCGAACTTAGCCTTATTTGTATGGTTTACACCAAGGCGATGCGGTGTAAAAAAACAGCATGGAGAATATACATAGCGTTATGCGACTTTGACATGTATTTGATTTTCTGTTGGTAGTTTTCACACAATCTTTTTCCCTTCTCTGAAGTAGAGACCAGAGACCGGAGCCCTGAGTTTGACGATATTTTCAAGAGGTCATCGTAACGTAATATTTTTGTATGGGATTTGCGTAGTTTCATTTCTGCAGGTTAGAGGCGCTGTTCCAAATCACATAGAAAAATCAGGCGACACTATGACGTCATAGTGTCCGGTAGCAATGTTCAGGTGTCGCGTCGATAAAAATCTGAATCTATTAATAACCAAAGATAAGTTAAGACATCGTGGTCGATCTTCATAATAAACTTAAATAATAGACTGGTCTATTTATGACACACTAGCTGCTGCCAGCGCCTTTATCCGCGTTTTATCGGGATAAATAATAGACTATATGTTATTCCAGGTCCCAAACTATACCCATACCAAATTTCTGCCCATTCAGTTCAGTAGTTTTTGCGTGAAAGAGCAACAAACATCCATACATTCTCATAAACTTTGACATATAAAATATGTGTACGATTTTCAAAATAAACCTTTGAAAAATATGTTCATTATCCAAGCTTATAGCAAAAGCTACAAGCCAATGCCCGCAAGCAAACACGAAATACCATACGCTTAATATACCGAACGAAATCGGCAAAACAAACATCCCTATCTATGTCAGTAGCGATTCTTATGTCTCTCCTCCCTCGATGGCATTAAGACGGGTGGGTCGGGAGGGGGTGTTACGGTCAAGGTCAGGCGCTCTTGGCTGTTTACGTTTGCAATGCTGGGAAATTAACAAAAAAAGGAGCATTCGGGGCTTCTCGTCGACACGACCGATTTTCAACTGTGTTAACATGGACGAATTGTGGTTGGGTTTTTTATGATTTATGTTATGCGGAGTTTCTCTTTACAATAGTATACAAATATTTTTGGTCAGTACTATTTTCGAATTAAAATCTGTCTTTGAAACTATATTTATCTTGCAATAAACGTTTTATAATAAAGTTGGTATTCTCATACATGTTTACAAAGTTATTTTTGATAAGCAGAAAGTAATATTTGATTCAGTTTGGTTTTTGATCATCTACTTTCATCATTATCATCAACATAATCATTACTTGCTGGGTATTGATTTAACTATTAAAATTTTAATTGTATTACAAGAAGTTCCAACATAACGGGCAAAATACAGCCGACTACCCAGAATCCAAAAAACTCGCAACTTCTGTCCCTAATTTCATTCAAGAGAGCTTATTTCTGGCGTGAGGTGCAGTGGAACGTTGCCTTTACCACCCCATTGCCCGCTTGCCCCCATACTAGCTTACGTGCAAATCACTGTCCTATGTTAATCTGTGCGACCCGATTGACGGCAACTTGTCCCCAAAGGTAGTGGACGACTGCATGGGGAGATGTAGTCATCAACTTTTGGTAGCTCCACAGAATATACAAGCTGTGAACTAAATTTCATATAGAAAGAACGTTAACTTGATTTCGACTCGAAGCTCTGCTGTGCCCATTCATGCTTTTTAGACGTTTTATTGTACATCGGCCTAAATATGCTAGTGCCAAAAAAAATTACCTTGATACTTTTGAATGCACTTTGAATTTGTGTATTTGAAATTAGTACAACATAAGCCTGAGTATACGAATGCGACGAATGATAGGTTTATCTGATATTTCTCTTATGTAACTTTTCTTAATGCCTTAAATCCACAAATCCATTCAACTCAGTTATAAGAGTAACATAGTCCACACTCGGACCAAATTTTAAGGAATTAAATGTAACTTGCATCTTTGGAAAAGAAAACATTTTGTCATATTAAAACTCTAAACTGGAGTTATTGTCTTTTAGATCTAGGCCATCCAATAATTTGTTGTTAAACTGTATTGCATAGTATGAACGCGGTAATGTTATACACAACACAGATAACTTTACCGTGGTATGAACAACAAACGAAAACATTGCACAAAACTGTAAAATAAATAAATAATGCTGGACAATTCACACAGCGTTATCTAGTCCCAAGCTAAGCAGAGCTTGTGTTATGGGTAGGTAGGTACTAGATGACTGATATGCTTATTAACATAGATAATTTTTGTTTATTTTATTTAGAAAATACTGTCAAAGTTTGTATGGATGTATGGATATTTGTTACTCTTTCACGCAAAAACTACTAAACTGATTACGCTGAAATTTGGTATGGGTATAGTTTGGAACCTGGAATAACATATAGGCCGTTTTTTATTACGATAAAACGCGGGCGAAGTTGCGGGCAGCAGTTAGTATATACTAATTAATGGCTGTAATTTGGACATTTCGGGCTCATTCAGCACACAACACGTCTGTCCGTTTAGGCTAATATACTAAACGCTTGGAACATGTTCATCCCTAAGAGAATAGTATCGAAGACCACAGAATAAGTTTTAGCTCTGGTTCGAAAACTTTTACTTCATTATGTGTATTTGTTTGTATTATTTAAGGTAGCAGAGTTTACGTAAATTTGCTTGAAATTTCCACAAAGGTCCAGCCTTGAAATCCAGTGCTCTCTTGAATAGGAAGTCTGAAGGATAGAATAGAATAGAATAGAAATACTCTTTATTGCACACCAAGATAGAATAACAAGACAGGAAAACACAAACACAGAAATAGTTGCACAATGGGCGGCCTTATCGCTAATAGCGATTTCTTCCAGGCAACCTTTGGATGGACACGTAATTATTGTATAGGTATAGACGGTGGCGTATTAAAGACTAATGTATACTATACAGAAAATAGATAAACAATTACCTACTGATATATAAATGTCAATAAATATCTACTAAGTTTAAAGAGTTTACATAAACATATATAAAATACTAACTATTTGAAATCGAATTAAGAAAGTGTTCATAGACCATATTTTTAAATATAGGGAGAGATTTAGCTTGTCTTATTGGGGTAGGTAAGGCATTCCATAGTTAGGATATCATAAAAAAAATTGAGACTGAATTTTTTAAATGGGAACTGTATTTTAAATCTAGGAAGTCTATTGCGGCTTCGATTTTTTGGAACAGTTGTTTGTCTTACTTATGTAAACTTTGTGCCAAAGTTTAGAAAATTATAGAGAGCAAAAAACTTCAATGGATACTGGATATTAATAATTTGATGTAAGGTTTTCATCATGTAATTATTATGAGAAAAATCATATGCCTTTAGAGTAAAGTGGCTGCTAAGCGACAAAGTGCCTTTCATCACCATCATCATATCAGCTAATACATGTCCACTGCTGGATATAGGCCTCCCCCATACGACGCCACAAATAGCAGTCCTGAGCCGCCTCCATTCATCGACTCCCTGCGACCGCTACGATGTCTTCGGTCCATCGAGTGGGTGGTCTCCCATGTAGGGGGGCCATAATCACCACGCTTGGCATGCGGATTGGAAATTGGCGGATTGGCGGATTAACAAAATTTAAAGTGCCTTTAAATTTTGTTAAATGAAAAATATATGTTTCTCTTTAATGGCACTAGACATTGATCTATGGGAAAGCTCATGCCCAGCTACGGACATCTTCCACTGAACGTATGTATGTCTGGATGTATTTTTGAAATTGTAGTATGGAATTATATTTTTTTTAAGTAGATGCACTCAGTTTTTACTCCATGTATATATATCCAATGATCCTATATCCCATCCATATCCCTACTAGGTTGTCTGGCAGAGATGGCCTCTTGAGCTTTAAAACCGCCAATTGTCACTTAAGTTGTGATTGTCTCATTTGTTAATTGTTTTCTAGTTTTAAGAATATCAGTCATCTAGTACCCATAACACAAGCTCTGCTTAGCTTGGAGCTCGATGATGTTGTGTGCACTGTCCAAAATTATTTATAAATTTAAGTTAGCAATAAAAGTATTTTCTATCCATCTATGTAATGGTACAGGTGACATAGCTCCGCTAAAATGGCGTCCATCCCGTGTTCCCGTGACACTTGGTCTGGTGCACGTGCTGTCTGACAAATCCAGTTTCGCGCGGAGGTCCCTTGATAATTTGTTCTAATTGAAATTCAAGTCATTGACGTACCTAACAGGTATAATCGAGTATTCGGCCTTTAGCCGGTCCTGCGTCCATGTACTGGCAAATTCATAGGTGATTCACGGACATTTAATTATCAAGCCATTTATGTATGGTTATTGCTTTTGAGATACGAATAATAGTGTATAAATATTTGGCCTAGAAAAAGTATATTCTTGCTTATACAACTGTGATTTTTTGTTTTTAAAATCAAGTTGGAGATGTAGATGAACTTCAGATCTCAGAGTATCAAGACGTCATCGTCTCGTTTCTTTTTTCTATGAGATTTGGTACAGTACAGCGCATCCTAGATTGCGGATATGTGAATATACAAATCTCATACAAAAATGAGTTGTCACTATGAGTTTTGATATTATAGTCAAACCGAACACAGTGCTCTGTATTCAGTTCCTAGCATATTGTATTGTATTGTCTTTATTTTCAGATAATAAAATCCATAGCATGATTTAAAATAAAATTTGATTAAAATTTAATTTAATGTTTTTAAATTAAAATTTAAAATTTAATTAAAATTTAATAAAACACTAACTAACATTATATGCATTATGTGCATATTGTGTATTGGCATGCACCTATTCTAAAAATTAAAAACACTTTTAAACAATATTGGAATTCGGCCCTTTTTAAAAAATTCCATTGTACTCGCAGTGATTCAAAAAAAGGAAAGCCATGCAGGCTCGTTCCATGATCGAAACGTTAAACAGGGCCAAAAATCGCCGGCTAACTTTAACAATTCACGATCGACAGGGTTCAAGCTCGACGGGTAAAACTTGCGGTTTGGACAAAACGGCCCGCGCTTGTCATCCCGTCCTAACAGGTTGCCAGATTTAACACTATTTTTACGTCGTGCGTAGTGATGCGACGTGACACACCTGTTGTTTGTGTATCAATCAAATGTATGCGCGTACGGGGCATTTTTTTCATTTATAGACCACTTATTGGCTGGAGAGAATTTTCGTGTCTGTAACTTATTCCAAAAAAGTGACGGTACTCTTTTCGTACCTATCAGAATCAGAATTAATAACTTTATTTCTTTAGGCTTACAAAATAAGCACTTACACAAGTCAGATTTTATACCATAAATAGTTATATATATATATATATATATATATATTATCATCAAAAAAGAAACAAGGTTATATTGATTTCACTTCAAGTTCTATTCTTCTTCTATTCTATCTCTATTTCTAATTTCTATATATCACTAGTCGGTTGTAACATAATAAGAACCAGTGAGTAGAACACTTGCTTCAAGGCTACTTCCAGATCCCATTAGTAATCTCTTTACCAATGAAACTTTTGTGAAACTACCCACAGATGAGATATGTGAGGATATATTACCTAAATAGAGATATAATTCCACATCAGTGTTTTGACGGCAGAGGCTGATGTTCACTAATTTCAAATATTCAAATACAAAGCTGTTTATTACTGTGTTATTCACAGAAATAGGGAAAGTGCAGTAACTATGTATGTATTGTGACAATTAGGGCGAAAATTTAATGCAGCCTGCATTTGTGCTTGAGGATGGACGACGCTGCCATCCGAATCCACATAGTTGCGGTCAACTAAACAGTAAAGGTACACAATTTTGAATTGCAATTATTATAGCTACGGTCAGTTTGTGAACAATTAGTTCTGCAATTAGGTAATCACGCCGAAAATAATCATTAGTTCAATAAACTTTCACTCACAATCAGAGTATACGTAATTAGATGGTAGTTTTATTGAATTACATTGCTGCGATCATTTTTGAAGCATACAGTCCAAAATATCGATGCCGTATTTAAGTTACAAAATGAAATATATTTTTAATTAAAAAAAGGCTTTAAATCCGCCTTCTTTGATAAAACCATCGACAATTAGAGAGTAAACGAAATCGGCCCTCACTAGCTGCAACGCCATAGTGATTGCGAATGATCCGCGCCTTCCTACGCGCGGGCCAATTAAACGCTTTTTACACCCGCACATTTCAGTCGAATTATGTCGGCCAGTTAACGCGATCGCATGTGTACGGTCCTGGACGCAAACAACTGTTGATTTTTGTATGCATAATAGTTTTTGCAACTAAGTGTAATCTCGATTTGGGCACCGGCGGGATTTTCCGGTTTGTTGATTTTAACGTGACGATATTTTGTCGATGGATTGTTACAGTTTTTGGGATGCGTACCTGCATCATGTTGCTACACTAAAAGACAGTAGATGGACTAAAGGATTAACATCCTGGTCCGGGAAGCACTAGAGCAAGAGGCAGACCAACTACAAGATGGGATGAAGAACATCACAAAATTGACTAAAAAAACTGGAAGAAGCCTATGGCTTCTTCCATCCAGTCTTTTTTAATGACAGAGACCAATGCAGAAGTCTGGAGGAGGCCTTCACCCTTACAAGTTACATGAGATGTTCTTGCATGAATTTAACTTGAATAGTTTTTTTTTTGTAAATTAAATGCAAAAATAATAATATATAAAAAGTATGACATTTATTAACCTTAAACTTAGAATGAATTTATTAGGAATGGCAATGAAATATAAGGCTATTTTATTTACCTACATAATGTCGGCGGAGACACGGTTTTATTATTGATTCGAATTCGAAAGTACAAGTACAATCTAATTTGACATACACTTACTACCCTGACATTGTAAACGTTCCTACATAATGAAACTTATTAATAATATTTCTATGACTGGACAATGCCCCTTTACAGCAGCTTATTATTATTATTATTTTTTATCTTATAGTATGTACCTACCTAGCTTTATTTTAGTTTAGTTTTACTTTGACAATGCAGCATTCTATACAGCAGTCTATACAGCAGCTTTCATGACATTTTTTGACATGTAATATATTTAATTTGTTAAATTTCTGACCATTTTCTGACATAATTTTATTAATTATTGTAATTTTATAAACAGGTACAGCCCTCTTATTTTTAATTTTAGTATAGGTACTTAATATTTGACTGTCTGTCTGTTTTTTTTCTACATACAATCCCTTATGGTGCTTCCTTTTTTGATTACAAATTTTGTAATAATAGTGTAATAAGATAAGACTCATATTTTAGAAACTAACGACATCAAGTGTATACTAAGAAATACCTACGGCGGTTTAAGATTTTGGAAACTGTCTGTCACTACATATTTTCTTAGATGTAGGTATGTATTTAAAAAAATTATTTCGGACATAAAATGACATAATTAATTAAATACTTAATTTGATCATTGGCACAAATATTTCAAGTCAAGCGTAGACATATCCAAAACATTTTCCTCAATCCACATTTGTCAATGACCTCCAAGTTCTTGTAGGGAATCACCTAAAAGACGACATACACGCGCGTAGCTGTAGGAAGTTACTAATCAAAACCTTTGAAGGCTTTAAGCTGGTCATTAGACCCGGTCCGGATATGCAAATGAAAGCCTCTGGTCTTGTGTACCCGAAACTACACAGGCACAGTGAATTTCCATTACATTACGTTAACATCTACCTCTCTAATCAATCACCTTTGTTCTTCCTTCTTTTCTTCGTGAGCTGGATGTTGCAGTCTGGATAATTTCATTAAGATGTATTGAACTTTTTAATACTCCACAAAAGGCAATGGAAGGCTGGCACCTTATTTAATATTATCTACCGTACCTAATACGAGTCGCTAAAAGTATTGATGAAAAAGTCGTCCACTTTAGCTAAATATTACCTAATTTGTGATCTAGCCAGGAGTGAGAGAAGATGATAAATAAATAAATAATGTTAGACAATCCACACAGCTTCATCTAGCCCCAAGCTAAGCAGGGCTTCTGTTATGGGTAGTACCCATGACTGATATACATACATAATACAATACATACATAAATAGATATTTTTTATTATACATAGAATATACCCAGAACACCCGAGACAAATATTTGCAGATGATGTGATAGATAACAGTTGAGAAAAAAAATATCCTTCCATAAAGGGTGTCTAAGGACTGTTAGCTTCGCTGTAACTGTTTGTTACACAAAACAGAAATCAGAAATAACCTCACGTTTATAGAGTCGTCGACAGGTTAAATAGTGGAATCTGCGTGCCTGAGCAGAAAACAGTAATTAAAAACATGCCAATCATCGCCACAGGAACGGCGTATGACAATAAATGATGATGAAAATCCGTGTAAAACCGTCATTCAGCGGTAAATTCAATTAGAATATCAACTACTTAATTTCCGTCGGTGTCGATAATTGCGAAATTATGATGGATGGAACGGACAATTTCATTTATGCATTTTAATAGGGCCCGGGGGGACACATCAGAGTGAATATTTTACATACGACTCGGAAAGGTAATATCAAAACGTGTTGCATCGAACTTAAGGTTGATCGTCGCGGGTTGACGCAAGATTCAATTTTTAAGATACAATTGGCGCTAACTTACTTTTCCGCTAGATTTATTCCTTGGAGAAAGTGGATAAATTAAAAATTACAAAATAATTTGAATCTTGCGCCAACCCGTGACGATCACCGTCAATGAGAAAAACCTACGGTGTTGACTTTTGTCCCTTCGTATCACAGGGTCTTAACAACAAAATGACATTTTAGTTAGACGACCTATGTGTGAGTGAAATTACCTATTAGCACTATGAGCTAGTTCTATCGCCTTGCATTCTTTCTACATGCAATTTTTCTAGCCCAGCTCATCGGCAGCCTATCTTTGTCAACTTGATTTTTAGCCAACTTACACTTGAACCAACAATAAATAATTATATATTTTTGTGCTATGTCAGCTTGGCCAATTCTTTAGTAGAACAAGATAATTTTACCAAAAAAATAATCCAGGATGCCTTAATTTGCAGCCAAAGTTGAATTGATTGTTTTCCATGTACACTCTACCATATAAATATATATATAAATGAACCCCTATTTCTCCTGGTCACGCTATATCTTGAGAACGGCGTACTGATTTCATTCATCTTTTTTTTAATGTCTTCGAATACAACTTAGCAGGTTGTTATATTAAAAAAAAATAAGAATATTGAAACCTAGGAAATTTAACAGAACCTACCTTATTTTTTAATGTACCTTTAATGCCTCAGCGTTTCTATACCTACTCTTTGCTACTCTTTGCTAAGCACGTTTGATATAACTGTCAGTTGAAGTTTGAATTGAATGACAGGACAACGTCTGTCAGGTCAGCTAGTTATAATTAATTCTTCTTTGACCACGACTCAAACCGATGTAGAATTTGTATATTATAGTATAGATTTAAAATGTGCTCATTACGGCTTTCAAATGGTAGAACAAAGAAAGTCACAAACATGAACCCTGAAAACATTAGATACCTAGACTCATTTTTTTTAAGCGTAGTCTAAAAACAAGGACCTTTTTTTATTTATACAAACTTTCGCTGTGAAAATCCAAACAATATTAGTTATTATTCGAGTAACAAAGCGGAATCACAAGCAAAGTTTTTCCTAAACTGACTCGTTCCCGAAAAATAATAACCAAACGACATTTCCAGTGACAAATTACACACGTTGTTCAAAAAACAAACAATATTTTTGTTAATCGCACATACTCTATGGTGTGTGTGTGACTGGGCGACGGGACAATGAAAATATTTATATAAAAATTCAATAATTCAACAGTTCAAAACTCGACGGATTCTGGCGAAAAATTTGAGCAAACATGATGTTGATAAAAAATAAACTGGAATTTTTATTAAATTTTCGTGGATATTCGTTTTGTCAATTATAATGTACGGATTTTAGACAGATTTCAGAGTATTGCTTGTATTCTCTTTTGCTTTTTTTCTCATACCTGTCTACACTCTTTTATTCTATTCTATTAAGTATATCAGTTATCTAGTACCCACAACACAAGCTCTGCTTAGCTTGGGGCTAAATAATGCTGTGTGAATTGTCCAGCATTATTTATAATTAATTGTTTATTTATTTAACATCGTTAAACCTTCACCAAACCTTTAATTTCGTTCGTTCAAAGCTTGAAACACACATACAGCATTCTTACCCCTTTAGTTGTTGACCGAAATAAGATTCTGACCAACTCGTTGCGCTCGTGACTCTATTCTAGACTGCTTCGCTAGCTCGTGATTTAATATCGGTTCATACGTTCAACCGACAAATCGAAATAAAGCTTATGTGAAACAATTTGATGAGTACTATTGATAAAATTCCTGGAACCACCGAAGGTAATAAATCTGAATTCCACATACGTCAGAACTTAGTAAATTTGACAAAAAGGCAATCAATTTAATAGTTTTAGGATTTCTGACGAATAACCCAGACCAACTTTTTTAACTAAATGCTCTCACAGCTACCAAGTTGCAAAACCGTTATGAAAATATTTATTTAATTACGAGAAAACTTACGATTCAATAGCATATTAGTTTTCTGTATTCTCATTCTCATACATTTCTTCTAATTATTTACTTACAATTACTGCCGGCAAAAAAATATTTATACGCATGTAATCTTCGGAGCATTAAGAGATAGAGCAAAAACAGCTAGTTATATCTACGGTAGCAGTGTGAAATTTATTACTGACAATAAAACGTATGAATTATTTTCTCAGTAGATAATAAATTATTCATTATATTATTATAGATTCTGATAACGACTAAATTATTTTAAGTGAAGCGAGATGTAGTTTAGATTCATGTTACAGTCATTTATTATTCGCAGAAGTTTAGTGGCTTGAGTAGGAAGGAACCTACTCAATTAAAATTACAAGTTCAACAATTTGGCTCTACATGTGCAACCGTATTATGTTACGATTCCACTAATTCAAATTATATTTTTATTAAGTGACTGAGATCAAGGTAAATTCGATAAAAATCTAGGTACCTTTACTTTTTCAAACACAGTAAGTTATGCATGATAGATAACTACATACATACATTATGCTGCACTAAATAAAATTACGATGTCCACGGTTCAAACAATACCTATACATATGTACTCTGACTTTTAGTTCAAAGGCTAAACTGTAAACAACCCTAAAAAACACTTTAATGCTGTTGATTTTTGCAAGTAGTTTCTTTTGTAAGTAGTGAGATTCAAGGTAGAATTTAAATTAGTACTATTTTATTTATTGGCGGCGAGATATAATTTCTCTAGCACTTTATGCATCAGAAGTATTTTGAACCGACTGTTTTTTTATTAAATGTATATTTTTTATACATATTAGCCCCAAGCTAAGCAGAGCTTGTGTTATGGGTACTAGATAACTGATATGCATAATATAATGTATTACATAAATAGATATTATTTTATTCTACATAAAAAATGACCAGAACACGCTGAACAAATATTCCGTCAAATTATTATTAAATGCCTGATATACGTTGTCTGATATTTTCGCCAAACTAGGAAATCTAAAGTTAATATAAATTTGTCAGATAATAACTATTATAGATACCTATAGATTTTTACAGATAATTTATTTTAGATGCATTAGCTGGGTATGTATGTATGTATTATACCTACTTATGCAAACGACCTTTTCTCATGTAAGAGACATTGTTTTTTTTTAAGAATAAATTTCTTTAAGTCGAAATGCGGTTTAAATATTATAACAATAAATGCATTTTTCTGTAGATAACTCAATTGTTTCAATTGTAAATACATACTAGTTTAATTTGTTTATATTATTTGATTGTTATTTTCTTTGTCAATAAAGATTAATAATACGGCGTGTTTTAAAAAACGATAAACTGACTTCAAATTCCCTGACTTTTCAATAATTTTAAGTTTTGCGGGATAAATACTAATCCCCTGGGGATAAAAATTTTATGGGGCTCCTTCGGGATCACTTACTATACAATAGTGAAAAAAAATTCAAAATCTGTGCATAATTGGCGGAGATGATTGCGTAATATGCACACAAAAAAAACATACAGACGAAATGAGAACCTCCTCCTTTTGAAGTCGGTTAAAATTTATACAAATCCTGAAACAGTCACACATGAAACATCAAAATACCGTTGATATTAAAAATTATTCAGAAAGGCTTTCCAAAAATGCTCAGCGAAAAATCCCGAGTAATACTTTGCATGGTGTTGGTAAAACAACGAGAGAGGAGCGCTACCCCGCGCGCACTGCGCGTAAACACGTCCCCCTGACATTAGGGGCCCGTCGCACTCATCGACCAAATTTTTATTATGCATATTTTTAATTTTATTTTTTGTTTCTCCCCCACTTGCAGGCGGCCGTGTATTAAATCAATACTGGCACCCGCCGCTTGTTTTATTTCGTGCGCATGTGGCCGCTTTTTGGACGATGCATGCAGCCCAACTCGATAGTAAATGCCTCCAGAAAAAGTAAAAATTAACTTTGTAACAGAAAATGAACAATATTCCTAAGTTTTCTTTGTAAAACTGTCCCGGAAGCAGGTAGCCGCATCATCAAAGGTTCAGTACGTGTGTTAAGTCCTTTTAGATTTAACCACAAAATGTTCGAAATGTTCGATATTCGACAGTCACAACATTTCAAAAGTGCAACCGTAACGAGATTTCTGGCATCCCTAGACAGTGCACCTTCTACTCATCTAATGGAACCTGTATAGAGCCCTCGCTGTAACTCAGTATTTTTGCAAGACTAATGCACTGTCCGAGCCAACACGTGGACACAGGAATCTTTTTTTAAATTGCATAAAAACATCTCCCTGTGTTGGGTTTTCGACGCATTTCGAAATTAGACTTTACAAACGGGTGGAAATAACAATGAAATAACCAATATACTTATTAAATTTAACAAGTAGAATTGACTGCCGATAGTATTTTTGTGTAAAAATTATACACAAAAGCCATGACAATCTATGTAATTATTTTATGTCTCTTGTAGGTATATCACTACAGATAAAAACAAATGGTTCTATTATGTACCACAGCTCTCAAAGCCGGTTCGTGACCACAAAATAAGATGATTAATCCATTTAAATTGTTTCATTGTCAGTAATGCGGCATAATCGTCAAGGCATTACGTAGATCTTACGGCGGACGGAAACGCCGCGCAAAAAGCCGTCAATTCGTGTAAATGTGTCGTGAGTGTGGGCTAGTTCCTTCATCTTTATGTTGTGCTATTAAATAACTCTAATGGGCACATCCTCGGCTTGTTCCCGTCGACAAAGTGGCGCAGAATACGCGGCTGTTGGTACGGACCTACACGGACGAAGGGGAATCTCACTCCGGTACCGATTACAACAATTTGTGCCACTCTCACACACCTAATCGGTTGAAGGCGCGTTGTAGACTGCATACTCCACATATATATAATGCTTGAATCGCACCGTCGTCCGTCCTAATAGTACATCTATGATGCCTCGAGCTGTTATGATAATTATTTTGAGGCAGTTTTAATATATTCTATAAACTTCCTATAGAACTTAACTTTCGTGATCAAAAAAAGCCTGCTAATATAAGCATACCCAATGAGATCGAGACTTCAAATAAAACGCTATGATCCTACCTCCAAACGTGAAATACCCATGCGTGTATCATAAGTGACACAGGAGCCTAATCTGCCGGCTATGAATTGTGGGCCAGTTGTGTTAAATAGACACAACTGGCCCACAATTCATAGCCTCAAGGACGCGACGTCATGCCGCATCCAGTATGAATCGAAAGGATGCGCCTAGATCTTTGGCGTTTCCTTCATTCAATTACTGTGTACTCTTTTGTGTGGTCATTTGGACAAATTTATTAGGCACCGCTGCCCGTAAAGAGTTTTCTAGAGAAAAAACTGACGTCTTTCTTCGTAAGTTGTATTTAACCATCCGTGTTTTAGCGGGCGTGTAGCTCCTGGAACTTGTTTGAAAAACTTCTTGTAGATTATGTTTTTATAGTTAGGTATCAAATATAAATATTTACTCTTTTTGAACGTCTGTGTAAGACTCCTGTCAGGACTACAAAAAAGGTCTTTTAGTTTTGAGATTTTTGAGTTAAATTTGAATCCCATTTCCTCTTTATCCTTATCGAAGGAATTACAATAAATGAATTCTGAAGATTTTTCGTCATCGGCGCGGATAGCATTGCGAGGTTACATGGAACTTAATACAAGAGAATTTGATTCTTTCTCTCCCTCGCCGTAGAGTATCTGTAAATTCTAAACCGACTTCAGAATTATTATTATCCACTTAATTATCTCCATAAATTCTGCTTGGAAACGACCCAACCAGAATGTTCCGAAATGTTCCGTGTATTATAAATTATTCATAATATAAATAGGTCAATTATAATAATACAAGTCTCCAACGTCTCCGGATTTGCAATTCTGATTGATATAAATCACTGCGGAAGTAAATTTCAATACATAAAGCTTAATATCAGTATTATCGAATATAATGGTAACTATAGGAATGAAAGCTATTAATATTTGTATTGAGTATATTTTGAGTCAGTATGTAGCACAGTTGAATACTGACTCAGTTTATAGAGTGAATAAATAGGTTGAACAAAACAAAACATTTGTTCTTTAAATGTTCATTCACAAAAATATTTAAAAATTCGTCTCTCGCGAAACGAACCACATTAAAGTCGATTCCTCTTACGTTACTTACCTTTGCTTCTTAGAAACACGAATTTAAACTGATAGGGGATTATTTGAGCAATAATGCTACCCAGTGGCTAATTTAATGTATTGTGAATGCATAACGGCTACTATAGCCAATTTCATAATTTTATTAGACATGCGAATGTAATTTTACCTCCCTGACTGATGCAGTAAATCACATTATATAAATATAAATCCACTTTGTTTGTATAAATGTTAAGTTGGATGAATTTTTGTATGGATACTGGTGTAACCTTCATGACAAAACTACATGTCCTGTCGGGTTAAGAGAATGTTAAAATGTAAACCCTACAATAAGTTTTTTATAAATAATTAAATACAAAATATAATACTAAATGGTGGACTGAACCCCGATCTAATTCTATTTTGTAATTTTTTCTACCATTCAACATCAAGTTTCATGTCAAAAGCTTACAAACACTACCGGACAGCTGACATAGTAATTATCGTAAAATTGGAATATCTAATCAAACTAAACGAAAACATGGAGTATTAGCTCCATAGTATTACCCAGGTAATTTAAAAAGCCAGTTGCCCTGGACCGAGGGCTTAGCTTTTGTAACTATAGGTATAATTCTTAATTCCTTAGTAGCATCTTAGAAGTTAGAACTATCAACGCTGTTATTTCAATGAAGTATTATAGTCAAAATCTTGTTCAGATCTTAGTTACTCAGTAGCTAATAATAAAATAATACCACTATTTTTGAGGTCTTGCAAACAACAATAACCAAAATCTGTTTTCCATCGCAGAGATAATATTCCTTGTGGGGAAAACATACAAACCTATGTTAACAAAACAATTATATTCATAAATCAATTCCTAGTGAATTATTCAGTACAGCTGGACCAAACCTACTATTAAGAAAAATAGGGTTGGCACGAGAATCACGTAGTCTTGGGTTATACTCGGCAAAATCCGATACCTGTGACTTACGTTACTGCGACTTCAAAATATCTGTGACAAATACCTGTGACAAAATACTAGCTAGCATTTCTACAAATCACGTACAAATTCATTGTTTTACTGATTAAATGATATATTTATTGCTGCAATACTACCGCTACGTAACGAAAATTCCTCTTGAACTGTATGTGTATAACGCAATGTAACAACTTTGTTACATTGCGGTATACTTTTCAAATTTAAAGTATAAAATACTAGGTGTGTCTCATTCTGACTTAGTCATACAATCAAAGAGAGAATATAGAAGCGATATTATCTAGCTGAAGTGATTTATTGCGTAGGTACCTAATAAAATAATAACGATATAATATCGTGCACTCGTGACTGCCTGTGAGACAGTCACAGATATTAAAGATTTAAAGATTTATTTACGACAACAGGTACATACTTAAAATAGTTACAAATTTATGAGCTAATTACGAGCATAAACAGACAATCAGTAGGTAATCATTTGAAGGCTAATTAGTTCATTTTAAATTAAATTTATACTTGAAAGTAAGTAGGTACATAACTTATTACAATAACATGAGCTTTAGTAGCCGTGCTAGGTCGAGCCTGTGTTACGGACTGAAAGTAATTTTAATTGGAAAGTAAGCATCATCATCACTCTTTATTAAGTCCAATCATCAAAACGGCTACAGCGATTTTGATGATGTCTCAAAATACTCATCTGGTCTCCTATATAGTTCACAGCTACATTTTGTAGGACTTTGCCTTTTTCCGATTTTTTCCCAAAACCATCTCTCATTTAGGGAAAAAAATCGGAAAAAGCGAGTTCGGGTTGGGTATTTAATAGTTTTCAATTATTTAGTCACTTTTGTGTGTCATGTTTTCGGAGTAAATAGTGATACTTTTTATTTCGCGGGTGGAAATGTATTATTCGTTACCACTCGCTTCTCCCCGTTAATAGAAAATGAGTTTAAATAATGTTTAGAAGATTGATCTGTGGCGGTTCCAGTCATCTTTGAAAGAAGGTATTCGATGATTAAAAAGAAGGAAATTTGACATTACCGATCACGAGAAGTCGGTAACAGAAACATTTTATCGATTTTTCTTAGCTGGCTAATCTCAGGAGAGATTTTGAGATGATCCACTGTCAAAAGTTATATCCTCAAGTCAGTGGTGTCAACCCTGCGTTCATACTATTATTTCTAAAGGCGATTACTAACACAAGCACAACAATTTTCTAATAAACAACAGCGGTCCTGAATATTTCAGTTAACTATTATCAGTGAATAGAAAACTAGTATAGTACAACTTTAATTGTAAGTATCCTCTGTACTAATAATTATTCTTGTATGAAAGCTTTCTAAAACTTAGTCAGCACCTACTTCGAAATAAATATGGCAAATTATGCCATATTTATTTCGAGAAGGGACATACTTATAATAACCGATTTAAGAGTCATGTTTATGCATTGAGAAATTTGAATATTTTCATTATGCAAATAGGCATTGTATGCACTTGCATGAGCCGAGGACGACGGGAATAAAATCACAAATAAAAAACCAATTGACCTAAATACGCACCCTTTACACGCGACCGCATAATAAGAACGCATCAATCGATGCGTATTTAACCCTAAAAAAGTAGTGTGTGATGCTCAGCTGTTTTGCAACGCGAGTCGAGCTCAACGCGGGCGCAGGGGCCTCGACATCTCGCCCGCGCATGCTTGCCAACAGCGGCGGCAATCACCCCATATTCCCCACAACGATATTTTACAATAATTCCGCACCCCCACGCATTGTTCGCACCCATTACAATTATATCGGGACCGTTACCCGACCTTTGTTTAGCAGAGAGGGCTGTTAACATTTTCGGAAGTCGCGACCAAACTCAATTCAACTTTTGCCAACAAAGTATACTTTCTAGCTTCGAACGTGTGTTTACTAGTTTTATTTTTTAGGTCGTTTGAAGCAAAAGTCGTCTTTTTGAGCAAAAGCCGATGGGGAAACGAATTCTGATGGTTTCTGTTTGTTTTGCAGTCGAAATGTCGGATGAGCACTTTAAAATATCCGAATAGAAAAAATAGAAGAGCAAGGGAACTTTGATAGTGAATAAATATCATGTGCCTCTTGGTGATCCCCGGTCCGTATACCTCTAGCTTCATTTTGAATGCTAAAATAAATAGATTTAAACTAATAGGTAGGTAGGTAGTAGGTATAGGGAGGCCTATATCCAGCAGTGGACGTGTACGGGCTGATATGATGATGATGATAGTAGGTACTTCAACTTTGATGAATGAGAATACAATTTCTACAGTCAAATTTTTGAGACCCAATTGGAATACTGAAAGGGACATTTTACCACTGCGATACTTGAAAAAATTTATCAATAACCTCCTATCAACTGAAAAAAAAGTTGACCATCGTAATTTGATTTTACATTGATGTATAAACCATAAACCAAAAACTTCGTTAAACAATTAATAACTTCTTTCGTTAATAAATTCAGGACTCCTCTTCACCAACTAATAAATACTCAACTTGGTATGTCTTCAATTAGAATAATGATTCATAATTTTTTAACTATATCATCTTCAGCGAAAGTTCTACTATAATTATTTTAATAAATCGATAGTCGACTGTGTAGCAATTATTCTAAGTTAACCTTATAATTGGTAGACTAGAATGTGATATTCTTTGCATTAAGGGACAAAAGGTGCTAGGGAAGATAATGCGTTGTATATTTTTAATACAAGTATGTGCAAGTCGAGGTACTCGCACACATTGTTCATATTAAACCTCTCTCTTGAATCATCATAATTATTTAAATGTCGTTATCGACCTGAATATTGCTGATCAAATCTGTGATTTGGCGTTTGGTTTGGACATTATAAGTCCAAAAACGCGCCCAAAGGCGCGCGTTTGAAGTATAAACATTTTGTTTCTGAAAGGAAAAGACTCTTAGTATTTTTTATTTTAATGTTAGATTATGTGTTTTTTTGTTGTAGGTTGCGTCTTTTCCTTTCTGTAACGAAATTTTTCAACTTCAAACCCTGTAGATAACGATTTTTGGACTTATCATGTTTATATCAAACGCCACAGAAATTTCTGGCCTTCAGGCCTTCGGGTTTTCAATGAAAACGCTTCTAAGATTTCACACTTCAATTTCACTTAATTCAAATTAATCTATGTAGAATCAGTGTAGTCCTTCCGGTTAAGAAAGGTGTAAGTACAGTATAACGGCTGATAGAGGAGTGTGGAAGAAAAATACATGTTGTACCGACCCCACTTAGTGCTGGAAAAGGTCAGGAAGAAGAAAAAGAAGAAGTCAGTATAGTCCCGACATTTACAGTGACGTTAAAGGATAGAAATAAAAATTAAAACCCGAAATAGGGACTAGCAAAATAAAGGCGTCAAGCTTAAGTACAGGTCCTTCAGAAAGGCGCACCTTTACAAATTCTTTGGTATGTTTATTGCCTCTAGAAGAGGCATTCAGGCAGTGTTCTGGTGCATACGGGCTGAGAGGGCGAGTTTCACACTTACGCCAATCGGGGCGTGAGCTGCCTGCATACCGCTCCAACCACTGGACTAATTTAATGAGAGTACATTATACTACAGACACAGCACGAATCATAGTAACTAGCTTGGTCTCACTACGCTGCTACACGAAACGCGACATTTTAAACTAATCTGTCATCTGTTTGATACAGTCGACTTTCAGACTTATCGTTACCCTGCGAAGGTTAAAAATCACAGGTCTAGGTTCTTTGCGGTGACGAGCGACAAGCACAGATTTCTCCATACTACATTTTAACACAAAGATATAAAGCCTACTTTATATTGCAAGTAGAGAGTTGAATTAAAATTTGGTCGACGCAATTTTTAACCCTTTATGTTGCAGTAAACAGAAATAATCGACATAATTAAGGTACTACACTTATCTCTTTAGTTTTAAGAGGAGCTTTGTAGTCAGTGTGAGTATAGAGTTATGAATAAACTTGTCTTGATTTGGTTCTTGGAAACTTGCTATTGTTTTCTCCACATTATAACAGATTAGACCCCTTTGCCCGTGCCGTGGGGCCGCGGCGTACGAATATCGACCCTTCCAACTCAACCCGTGGATGTCGTAAGAGTCGACTAAGGGAACCTACCAGAGGAAGGGCAGCAGCTTCCTTCTAAGTATTTTTAAACACCAACACTGCGATCACCAATCCGCCTGCCAAGCGTGGTGATTATGGCAAATCCCCCCTACATGGGAGACCATCCACTCGATGGACCGACGACATCGTAGCGGTCGCAGGGAGTCGATGGATGGAGGCGGCTCAGGACCGCTATTTGTGGTGTCGTACGGGGGAGGCCTATGTCTAGCAGTGGACGTGTATGGGCTGATAATGATGATAATGATGAGACCCTTTTAAAGAAATATATTGATTCCATCAATAGCAAGAAACAATTTTAACAGTAGCAGTCGCTCGATGGCTTTTCTAGATTTGTTTCAATTACCTGACAAATGCCTAGTTCTTTGTCCGACTGATTTCTATACAACAAGGACGCATGTGGGTCCTCCAATCTCTAAGCCTCCTCCCTCCCCAAATCGATTGGCTCTCTGTGGGTCGGTGCAGTCAGCCACAAAAATCGCTAGACGACATCAATCTTCCAAAAGTGTTTTAGATGTACCTATACGAAATGTATAGTGCAAGTTATCTGTTGACTTAACTGTAGGTACTTACAGACAGATAGAGCTCCTGTTTTCGTAGCACAAAAGAAGCGTTTGTCGCTTCCCAGCACGAGTGAAACTCAATTGACAGAAATTACAGCACGAAACTACAAAGGTAAAGTTAAAACGTGTTTAAATGCAGTACAACACACTGTTTGAGTGTAATCCGCGTAGGTAGGTAACGCAGCACTTTATTTTCAAAGCTTTGTGATGCCACCGCTTGCGGAAAGCCCCCGAGTGAGAAAATTGGAACCTCTTCTACTTAAGTTACCTTTGATTTTTACGAGTCAGTTTAAAATATCGCATAAAATATAGCCAAGTTCCATTCATGCCTTCGCCGGTAAAAGATCAATGATATCATATAAAGCATTATTTATTTATATAATATGTGCATTTAAGCATAATAGTTTTTCTAATAATTGGGAAAAGTTTTTGTGTATATTGCTTAACTTTTATAGTGATTGTACATTAATTTGGATTTTTTAAATTTCAGGAACATTAAGTCTATAAGTTTAGTCAGTATCATCATTCGCATTGGCCTACTTATCTACAAAAAAAGGAAGAAAGAAAATGTGTTTATTAATTAATGATGAAGTACAGCTTGCAACTATTATATTATAACTGAGAGAATTAGAAAAGAGAAATTACCTATTTCTACAAAAGCTACAAGTGCTCTCAACTCTAATAATGAACGCATAGATAGGTACCATCTCAGTATAATATTGATCCACAAGAAGTAGAACAACGCTGGTCGGAAAAGACGATTGACGACACTGTTCCTGTCTGAGTACTACCAGACCTACTCATATTGTTTCCGATTACTAAAACAGTCAAAATAACGTTACTTGCATTACTGCCCGTCTCAAAAATCCAGCCTAATATCACTAGATCTATTAGGGATCTACTGAGATTGAAGGAACTGAAAATATTGAAGTTGCGTAAAATTGTACTTGTCAGAACTACCAATAACCTCCGATTAAGCAATTTATGAAAATTTCTTATTGCGTTCAATTTGTAATTCGAGACTTTTTATGAAGAGATAATGGAAGTCAAATTAACATATCGGATTCCAAAGACAAGTAAAATGCAATGAAGGATAGATAAAGTACGTGTATGTCCATCAAAATGTACGTTTTAAGCTGAAGAAGCAATAGCTCTACAAATCATAGTAGATAATAATGCAGTCATCGAATCGATTATATTAAAAATGGCTTGCCTTTTATTAAATTTCTTTGATTCCTTGGAAATGCATTCATTATGCCATGATTTTGTAATAAGGACATATCAATGAACTCCGCTTCGTATGTCAGAAGCTTCAAGCTTACCCTTTGCTTTTGTCAACAAAATTGAAGAGTTTCTTTAATAAGAATCCAAGGTATAATAACAACGTAGATAATTTTCCTTGATATTGTTTTAAAAAGAACATTGATTTCAAGTTTACTTTATATTATGGGTTTTTCCATGTGTACAAGGGATTAATAAATTATTACGCAACTGCGAAAGTAACTACGTCCGTCTATTACCTTTTCACGACTTAAAGGCGGAACGGATTTAAATAAAATTCAACATGGATTTTATATTGGGTAACAATATTTCCCTGTTCTATTGTAACAGTCCTACGACAGCGATATGACTGAGATGCGAAAATGAAATACTTTGAAATCCAAATTGTCAATAGCTAACAACTGCGAAACTGCACAGGACATACCAAAATGGCGACTTCTCTTGCCAAAGGCACACTTTGGGCTGCTGTAGTAAAAGCCACAAAATAAGTTAAATTTAGAAGATGGAGCAAATAAAAACGACTTTGGAAAATCACAGTCAATTACGAAGTTCAATATCAAGACTAGAAATCTTTATTTATTTATTATTCTTTGCTTGTATTGTCTCAGTACAAAGGTCTCTTTTGCTCAGCCCCATGCTGGCCATTCGGTACTTTATTATTATTGATATGATGATTTATTTGTATATTTTTCCAATATTTATTGTTGTCTATTGTTCTCTTTGCTTCAATACAGATGTATTGTTTAAATAAAACGCACGAGACGTTTAAAATAACATCGAATCGCCGGCTGGGTTCTATCGATTGTAGTAAAAGTCAAGGGTTGCTCTACCACTTGGTGTTTTGACATTACCAAGAACGAAGGCGGAAATAAAAAAGTACTGAAGTAGAATCTTTCCAAAAGAAGTCAGTGGATGTTTGGAAGATCCTGACGTTTTACGTTCAAAAATGATGTTGCTTTAGGTACCTCCTTTCTTCACGAGATCTAGTCTAAAATACATAGTACCTAATATTGAAGTTAAATTTTCTAAGTCTGACAAAGCTATCTTTTTCGGGTGATGTTATGCCGCGTGACGACATCATTTCAGAATTGTAGAACAATATAGAACCATACTTCTAGAAATAAAAATAGAAACTAAGCTTACCCTGACCAGCATCTCATCGCGACAGGATAAATTACATGTACTTACCTGAAAATGGAAAAGATTATGAGCATTCATATCCTGCATAATTTTAATACTTAATTGTATGAGCGGATTCCTCTCGTTTCAAAGAGCAGCCAGTTGTCGAAGATGAACATAGCTCTATGTAATTAGACCAATTTAAATCTTAATTAATATTAATTGTCCGACGTCGGCGGAACGAATCTGTCGTATAAGTACCGCCGCGCATAAAAGTCTTAATGAATAACTTATATTTTATTTAATTAACGATGAGAAACGTTGGATTTTCAGTTTCGGGGCGTTCTTGCGCTCTATCTTTGAAGTTTGAAGCGTACTCGAGGTCTAGTGCCTACGCTGTTCGAGTGCAGCACTTTTTTACTTGACAGTACCGTAAAATAATACGTTGGTCCTTCGAACTCGGCAGACTCATTGCGCCGTTAATACAATACTTCGTAAGGAACTAATCCGGATGCAGCGTTTATTATTCTATTAATATTAATAAGTGGCATTTATTTCATGTTGCATTCAAAATATACCTCATCATCATCATCAGCCCATACACGTCCACTGCTGGACATAGGCCTCCTCCGTACGACGCCACAAATAGCGGTCCTGAGCCGCCTCCATCCATCGACTCCCTGCGACCGCTACGATGTCGTCGGTCCATCGAGTGGATGGTCTCCCATGTAGGGGGGGATTTGCCATAATCACCACGCTTGGCAGGCGGATTGGTGATCGCAGTGTTGGTGTTTAAAAATACTCAGAAGGAAGCTGCTGCCCTTCCTCTGGTAGATTCCCTTAGTCGGCTTTTACGACATCCACGGGTTGAGTTGGAGGGGTCGATATTCGTACGCCGCGACCCCATGGCTCTAAAATATACCTACCCACCAATATATTGGTACTAGGATTTTTCCGGTATCAAAAATTAAGTATGAGATCAAATAACTTCTATATGAATATTTGGAAAATCGGCCCACTATTTATTTATATCACGCCTTCGAGACGCCTATGCGAAAGAAATAATACGTAC
This sequence comes from Eupithecia insigniata, assembly GCA_947859395.1. Lineage (NCBI taxonomy): Eukaryota > Metazoa > Arthropoda > Insecta > Lepidoptera > Geometridae > Eupithecia > Eupithecia insigniata. Next base: position 18,369,527 of record OX401993.1, read on the forward strand.
AATAAATTTTAACAAGTGAATAACAAAAAACCGCTCCCCCATCGATGCCAAGGAAAGGGTAAAAAAATACCAACAGTTAGTCAACAGCAAAGGAATCAAGTGACCGATAAAAATATATCCCTCACATTGCTCTAATGAGTGCTAACGCGTCCCGGGAGCACCAACGAACTGTACCATTAATTATTATAATTAAAAAAGCGAGACTAAAATGTTGCAAGTTAAATAAAAAATGTCGAGAAAAAGCGTCAGTAGTAAAAATGGACTTTAAGCGTTATAGAAAAACAAACAATGGCAAGAAAATTTACCAGTAAACACTTAAACGTGGCGAGTTCCCCGTTAGCTATTAGTTTGAGTATTCATAAAAAAGTTAAGGGTGCTGCACACGAGCCCCACAATGCAGGACAAACTTGCTGGCGATCATTTCGCCAAATGGCAACGAATAGCACCAATAAGGGACATAAATATCCGAAATTCGGCAAGCTTGATATCATCTGAATAAATAAAAAAAAATTATGTGTGCTTCAGATTCAATTACCATTTTAGTTTTTAAGAAGCAATCTTCGAATGTTGAAATATATATTTTTCAAGCTTTTGTTTAGTTTTTTCAAGCTTTTATTGAGTTCTTTTTCACCTATCAGGTGTCTATCGGGAAACAAATCATTTCATATTATTATTATTTTTTTATTTGTTAAAGGTTATTCCCAACGTCTCTCATAAGACATTCTTATTCTCAACGTCTCACGAAAAGTATTCCCAGCGTCTCACGAGAAGTCAGAATAGTTTGGTTAAAAAAACATCCATTTTTGAGGGAAGATTCAGCAAAAGGCTCATGTAGAAAAGAGTAGCGGCCTGTGGCTCGTCTGAGATGCCCTTAAGGTTAACACCGTCTTAGCGGAAGCGGCTGTAGGGCAAAAAGCACCTACTACTTATATTCCTGCAGGCTAGCAGCTGGTGTTTGAACCAGGGTTGACAAACTTACGACTGACTTTTAATGATCAATGACGAGAAAACAACATAATGCCAGTATTCGCACGATATAAAACCATATTTTAATTGATGGCTCTCATCAATTGAAAACATGGTTATGCCTAAGAGAAAGTATTAACTTGATCTGTTACGATATTCGAATATTTGGTTTTATATTTCACATGAAACTATAAAATAATCAATGACTTCAAGTAGATAGAAGGCATAGAATGGTCATTGGCAGGAAGAAGATTTGAGGTCAATTGAGACACATTCTATAAAAAGAAAAATCCCTATTTACCTTCTAACTCAATAGATCGTAGGGATCTTTCGCGGAAGGATAAAGTTCAACCTGTGGGGATTGCTATTTTGATTTCAATCAAAAAGCGGCATCTTCTCAGTCTTGCTGAACTATATTTTGAAATTTCTCTTCCTTCGGCTCCATCATTAGGATGCTATTCTAGGACCGAAGTGCTTGGGAAGTCAAATCCAACGCACCCAAAGTCGACGGGGTTATGTAATTTTATTTAGGAGTTCCGATGGCCCCCATCTGTCTCCATCACCAGATCAGCTCGATGGTACAATAGCATTGCATTGTCACCGAACTTACTCCTACATAAGCATGCCAAACTTCAGCTCAATCGGTTAAGGATAGCTGGTCTAAAATTCAGTTACAAGATTTATCCCACACATATGTAATACATACTGACGGCAAGTTAAATAAAATCTTGTTAGAACATCCTTTATAACCTACAGGCGCTTTGTTGTATCGTTAAACAAAAAACTTTCCTCACCACTTTATGTCAATAAAAAACTGAATAGATTTTATGCTCGTGCCTAATTCTGAGATAAAGTAATTCTGCATCAGCTCAGCAACTAAGTTTCAACGGGAGACGGGGCGTCTAATACGGTATCACTTTAATACAATCTAATTTATATCCTATTCCGTCACGATAAACATGATTATAGAACGTTCGCTCCCGTTCCACGTCTTAGTTTCTCTTGATAGAAACAAGAAAAGTTGAAGTTATTAAGATAATATTAACTTTTTTATACACTTACTTATATTATGATACTGTTCGTCGTATTTGCTGCTAGTCTTCGTTTTTTGGTTAGTTCCTTATATGTGTACGTTTCGCATTGCATCGCGGTCGCCACCTTTACTCCCCAACGGTTATCGGTTCTACGAGCTATATGGCCTGCCCATCGCCACTTCAGCCTGCTGATTCTGAGAGCTATGTCGGTAACTTTGGTTCCTCTACGAATTTCCGTATTCCGGACCCGATCGCGTAGAGAAACTCGGAGCATAGCTCTCTCCATAGCTCGCTGGGTGACTTGCGAAACGGAGTGTGGGAAGACCTGCCACTCGATGGAACAACGATATCGTAGCGGTCGCAGGGAGTCGTTCAATGGAGGCGGCTCAGGACTGCTATTCGTGGCGTCGTTTGGGGGAGGCCTATGTTCAGCTGTGGACGTGTACGGACTGATGATGATGATGATGTATTTATGTAATGTAGGTTTCTGCCACGCGACATATGTCATGTGACATACATGACATTTGTCGAACTATAAATTCATTTTTCAGTATCATGTAAAAAGTTATAGATATGTAATCATAAATAGGTGGAAAATACTTTTTTGTACAATTAATTTTAAATTATTTCCAACAGAAACAATTATAAAACCAGTCATATCACAATGACACCAAATAATGGGTGACAGACATAATGATGTTGATGGAGGATGACATAAAATCGAAGAGTTACGACCTATCTAGGGTAGAGTACATAGAATAATAAATTGCAATGTCTAAGAATTTTTTTATACAAAGCAATAAATACAATGATTTGTAATGTAGGGAAATTCCATTGTTATAATTTTAACAAGAAATTATTGAGTGTTTTAAATTAAATATAGATTTCTTATCATAATGACAAGCATTTTTTTCTGTGTTCCGGCTATAAGTTAGCTTGTCTAGGGATTTAAATTACCTATCAGTACTTTTACTACTATAAGTTAACATAGATTTCAATTAACGAAGAAATATTTTAGTTTTAATATGCCAATAATGTCCTCGTATTATCTCTGACCAAGGTTTTTTGCAATACTATTTTACTTTATGAAAAAAAAAATGAAAATGAAAAAATGAAAAATAATTTATTTGTGCATTGAGACTTACAACAATTTAAATAAAATAAAAAATAAAATAAAAATACTTATTATAGTAAGTCCGAATTCACAAAATGGCCTCTGCCTCAGCATGGGCTGATTGCTAGCAAGCACTAGATTACTAAATCAACGCTGGTCTTCCGTCAGAGCCATGTTGCTGACGATACGGACAATCTGTCTACATAAACGTGTACGTGTAATGTGTACGTGTCTTTATAATAAAGTAAAATAGAATTGCAAAATATATTTATCTAAATCACAGAGATGACCAATAAAATCTCAAATATGTACATGTTGTGATTGCCACGTAAATGTTTTGACGATAGTATTAATTACCTTTTGGAAAACTATGATTAATTCATATCCAAAGATTATCAAGATTATCTTAATTCTATGAATATAAAAATCATTATTTAATCATAGTTTTCCAATAGGAAACGAAAACTAGCATAGCGTCAAATATTTAAATTGCAATCACAACATCTATTTGAGATTTTATTGGTCATCTCCGTTTTGGTGATAACCGCCTCCAAAATGATGGCTCGTCCAAATATTGGCCGAATCATCGCAACCGTCATTTGTGATGACAAATTCGACAGCCCGTAGGTTCGCCAGAACTCCGCCAACATCTGATGGTTCATTCTGATGTACTCTTTAGTGTTTAACTCGTAATAATTAGGCTCGTTGACTTTACGAAAAAAAAATAGATTGTTTTGAATAAACTAAATCGACTGCCAATCTCTTAATTTTTTTTTTGTTTTGCTGGGCAAATACCTACTTTTTTCTGAGTGACTATTTCACGAACATCCTATATACAATAATGAAATAATTTTCAAAATCAGTCCATTATTGACGGAGAAATCGACTAACATACATAAAAAAGATATACATATATATATATATATATATAACCTTCTTCTTTTTTTGATGTCATTTAATAATATGAAATCTGCCAATGACCGGCTAAAATACAATGACTGATACACTCACATGTTCATCTGAATAGACTAGTTGGACAAACCATTAAAAACTGGGCACCAGTGGATTATAAATGACTGTAGATTGATTAAATGGTAGAGTGGGATATGGGTGTCCAATTTCTAGCGAGTTTTGAACCGAGCCAGTTGTAAATGAAAACAATAGAACCTTGCAACAATGGGTAAAATACCTAATTGTATTACTTGAAACACTTGAGAAATAAAATTACGTAAAATGGCCGACTACGCAGGTGCTGGCACAACTTTGATATGACTTTTTGTACAAATTAAAGTTTTGTGAAATTCCTCTGTTTAAAAACCATTGTACAAGTAATATGTCGTATACGCTTGATGATTTCAAGCCAAACTAAAAATAGTTTTTATATAGTCATGACAATAATACAAGAAAACTCTACGTAGTTATCTTGTATCGAATGTGAGAACCAAGTCAAATCTCTCTAGGTCTTATGATATAAAACTTTATTGAATTTATATTATGTGAGCTTATATGTAAGTAATAAAATACAAATTTTAAGAACTTAGAATTTCATGATATGAACAAGACTACGACAACACGGTAACAAAAATGGCAAGCGTCTTCGAATTCATTTAATTTTTTTTTATATATTTTTTTTTTGCCAAAATTTTAATCAATTAATTCTGGACAGTTCACAGATCATCAACTATCCTATAATATGGAATGTAAGAAATTTTATTGAGTAGGTATATGAAATGTAATTATTTTTCTGTATATAGATAACATATTTATTTATTATTTGTTTATGATATCAGAGTGTGCACTCTAAAAATAAATCTAATAAAATAAAGAAAGTATTCATCATCATCATCATCAGCCCATACACGTGTACTGCTGGACATAGGCCTCCCCCGTACGACGCCACAAATAGCGGTCCTGAGCCGCCTCCATCCATCGACTCCCTGCGACCGCTACGATATCGTCGGTCCATCGAGTGGATGGTCTCCCATGTGGGGGGGGGGGGGGGGGGAAGAAAGTATTATGGTCAAGTTATTTGAAATAATACAAATACAAAGTTTTTCCATGTTTTACTGCCTATTCACAACAATGTTTTTCTTCCTTTTACCAACTAGTATTTGTAAAATCGTTTCCATTCCCCTAAGCCTTCAAACCACCACAATGACTCCCGTCCCGTCAATATCAATAACCGTTGGACAGGTGGCCCATAAAACTACCAAAACCAATCACGAGGCGATACACATCGTGTTTACAAATGTACCCTGTATAAAGATTTAGAACAACATTTGACTATACTTTTAAGGCAATACTTTATGAACTACGGGTATTTGACAAACAAGAAAACACATTATGGAATCCTATACTATATATATATTTAACGACCCGCCCCGGCTTCGCACGGCTGCAACGCTGATACTAAATTGTATATATATACACCTTCCTCTTGAATCACTATCTAATAAAAAAACCGCATCAAAATCCGTTGCGTAGTTTAAAGATCTAAGCATATGTAGAGACAGACAGCGGCAAGCGACTTTGTATTATATTACTCGTATGTAGTGATATCATAAATGGCAAAGTTTGTGAGAATGGATGTATGGATGTTTGTTCCTCTTTCATGTACAAACTACTGAACTGATGAAGCGGGCGGGATAAAACAAATGCGGGCAGCAGCAAGTATTATATACGTACTAGCTGCTGCCGGCGTCTTCGCCTGCATTGTATCGGGATAGAAAATAGCCTATATGTTATTCCAGGTCCCAAACTATACCCATACCAAATTTCAGCTTTATAGTTTCAATAGTTTTTGCGTGAAAGAATAAAAAATATCCATACAAACTATGACATTTATAATATTAGTAGGATAAATTACGAGCTTATATGTGGCTTCACATGCATTTCTCCCGGATATAATGGAAATTACCATATAAGTCGGATTATGATAGGGATAGTGAGACACATTTATTGACTCAACAGAGATACAGCTCAGAACAAAGCGGAGCAAAATATAAAATGCTATCTACATAAATAACTTACAGGCTGGATATTAAATTGAGAAATAAGCTAGCTAAGTAAGTAAGCAAGCTAGGTTGTGGGTAAGTCAGCTACCTTTGTGCTTTGCGCTCTAGCGATGCATTATATTCTACATACCTATATACCTACGTGGGTGTCGTAAAAGTCGACTAAGGGAACCTACCAGAGGAAGGGCAGCAGCTTCCCTCTGAGTATTTTTCAACACCAACACTGCGATCACCAATCTAAATTTTATTTAAATAAATATGTCCTCATATCTCGCCGCATTACTGGAATGTGAAATGATATTCGTAGGTACATAAAATCTGCTAAATACACACGTGGACAAAATGATAAAATTCAATTAAAATAAACGATCAATGTCATGGTAAATAAAAAATAAGCAGTAGGTACTTAGTCAAATTAAATGCCTATGAAATATGAAAAATACATAATTTAAAATTTACATGTCAAAAACTCTTGTACTGTATAAAAGCTAAGTGTTACCAGCCATTCTTTTTACATTTTATTAAAAAACATTCCTATGTTTTTTTAAATAGATTTCGGTAAAACCAAGTCAGGTAAAATGGTTCTATAGAAAATGTACTATTTCAAGATACAGCTGCATTAAATAATACATTAACTGTTTATAAAACGTGTTGATCAATTAAAAAGTAACAGCCATAACGAGTACGTTCAGGGGAAACGTTGAACAATGAACATATTTAATATATATAGGCTTAAAATGCTACAGTACTGACTGACTGTACACAGCTGGCAACTGAAGAACTGAAATCATATAAATGAAAAATTTAAGTATATGTGACCGCTGTGGCATAGTGAACGAAGGTCTGACTGGTGGTTATATTCTCGTTGCGGGAATAATATTTGTTTAATCTGCAAAAAAATTATTTGGATGGCGTTTTTTTTCTGCGTCTCTCCATCACCAAAGATCAAATCTCTCAAAAATTTCAATACAGACTTGAACCAAATCTCAGATGATATTTGATCCGCAAACGACATTGCAATCGCGATCAACTGTCGGACCAGCCACATAACCAGTGTTATTTGCCCAACTATGGGACACTAACGGCTGAAAATAATAACGTCCCCCTATCATGAAAATAAAAATGACCAGTCACATCAGTTCTCATTTAGTGATTTCATTCTCATCGGTTTTTGACTCTACTTTATGGCCATTATTATTTGTATCTCTTTAGACTTCGATTTATGGTACTTACTTATTCTACAAAGCATTTTTTCTGAGAGATACTCAACCTTAAAAAACCTTTTCATTTAAAATACTCAAAATCAAAAATTTTAAGCCGCATACGCAACCTACTAGGGTTGCATATGAGGCTTATTTTTTATTTATTTGTTTGTAACTTCAAAATGTAAATAAAATAAATAAATAAATAATGTTGGACGTTGCACACAACATCATCTAGCATCATGTAGGTATGTACATTTTCACAAAGCGGACACACGTCTCTTAAATAGTGAAACCGAAGTCGCGTGAGCCCACTACTCCCACATAACATTGTAGCGTTAAGGTCACTCTTAATAAAATGTAACAAGAATAAAAATGTAATTATAATTATTTGCCCGCATTCGTGCCAACGGCAACGGCGTGTTAGTACTGATACCTAGTAATAGTTGGGGAACAATAAAATATACTTAATTAGCTTCGCCGACGTCGTTCGGAGGGCAGCGAACTTTAAGGTCCTTTACTATTCACGACTACGCTAATATACCTATTCGACTTTTTTACGTTACACCACTGGGATTTTTTTTAAAGAAAGAAAATGCCATTTGTTGACTCACATTTATAAAAGAAACCTTAAAATATAAAAATATATATATTTAAACATATCCCAATTTTTTTATTACCCTTAATATTGTTTATGCACTATATGTAATTCATAACAAAAACCATATAAAAATACAATTTATTCTAAGTGTCTACAGCAATTGAACTAAAAAGGTCCGGCTTCAGCTTAATGTTCCATACCTACTCGTATCTCATACGACTAGTGAATTTACAACTACAACACCACCCACACCACCCTATACCAGTCCACAGCTGGGTTTTATTTAGCCTCTTCTTATAAGCGTCTTTGTTCGTATGCTCCAGAGTGAGTATGTATTTAGTATTTTCTTTTTACTGTCTCTACCTTTTATTAATTTGCGGATGAACTTCCATGATGAGGAAGATCCATGATGGATTGAGTGTCTTAGAAATACAAGAAACAAGAACAAATTACACATCCCAGCATATCTGTAGATAGCGAGAGGTAGGGAAATCATTTAAGTATGGGCAATTGCGTGCGCTTCTATGATAAGCTTCCATCTGAAGCATCTGAACTACCTATTCGTAAATTTAAGCAGCTCATTAAACAAAATCTTATCAGGCCTTTTACTACATAGATGATTAGATCGTCCAGATCTAGCTCCATTCCGCACTGACAATAGTATGTAAGAAATTCAATATTCTGCTTAGCTATAGAGAAATATTGACATGTATCTAAATCGCATTAAATTTTGATTTAGATAGGCTAAATAAACATGTTTAAGATACATAAAGTGAAATATAAATGTACAAGTGGTTTCTTTTTCACTTCTTCCACAAGTGGACAAAAATTGAAGTGAAGAGTAAATCAATAACACCTTATCTTTTAATTGATAATAATAACTATGTTCATAGCTGTAGAATAAATTTAACTTGTCTACATGCTTATATTGAATGCCTAAAGAAATAAGGTTATTGATTCTGATTCTTAAATCTCTTAAAGCTCATTAGATCTGTTTTTATACATTATTTCATAGAATGGATCTAGAGAGAACATTATTTCACAAATATCTGGCTTATCGGCTGTGTAGGGTATGCATATAGTGGATTCCTACACTTTCTACTAGAATGGCCTATCATACATACAGTCACCATGGCCAGATGTCTTTGTGACAGGCCATTCTAGTAGATATTTATACTAAAAATATTCATTTTTTGAGAACTTTATCTTGGGCTCGCGCGATGCAACTTCTTAAATCCGAAGTGAGACTAACTAGCCGGAAAGACATCGCCTTCAAAGAAAATAAAATCTTTTTTACTGCGCCTTCCGACTGAATATCGTATCGGAGATTAAAATGCTCCTACAAGTCCACAACTCGATGCAACATTGTGTGTCAACTAAAAACCAGACACGACAATGTTCTTTTTTTCGATATCAATTATTATAAATTCAGTTGCGATGACAGTCGGACATCGTCTGTCCGTTATTAGCGCTTCGATTCAGTTGTCGCCGGACGACTGTTAGTTTGTTGACGCAGAATTTTGTAATACTAGTATCTGTCAGCGACTTTGCACGTACTTTTCCGGAATAAAAAGTTGTTTATGCCCATTTCCGGGATAGCTCTCTTATCCAGATTTATACAGATGAAAATTACAATCAAATATGTTTAAAATGAATGTGAAACATGGTTTTGTTTAAGATTTGACTAACAGAAATAGAAAATAAAAATAAGACACGACACAAATACGTACCTAGTTTCGCCTACCCAATAGATGACCTCAGTGTTTGTACAATTTGCAGATATTTGTTCCGTGTCTGGGTGTTTTCTAATTATATTAATGTAGAATATCTATCTATTGTAAGTATATAAATTATATGGTCACCACACCACAAGCTCTATTTAGTTTGGGGCAAGATAATGCAGTCTCAATTGAGCAGCATTGTTTAAAATTATGGAGGTATTGGGAATTTAATTTTGTGGCGTCGTATGGAGGTCTATGTCCAGAAGTGGACGTGTATGGGCTGACATGATGAAGATGGGAATTTAAATGGTAGGAGTTCTACATTTTTTTTTATTCGTTGTAATCTTCTAATTAAATTAATTCTTCGTCATGATAATGATCATGATGTATATGCCAATTAATTCATAAGAGAAATAAAATATCCTACACCTGAAAACGATTTTTCCGAATGTCAACCAACATCAGAACCATCGCACATCGCGGCCATCGGCTGGTCTAGGAGACCCGATCCAGATATGTTCCGGGTCTCGTGGACCCGCTGATGTTTCCCAGAGATTCGAACATTTTCGGTTTTTGCAAAAGTGTTAGTTAATCAAAGAAATATGATATCCTGTCATTGTTAAAGATATACATTTTCGATACAATTGCTTCTAATTTGCATACAATAAAATGACAACATACAGTTATTTCCTGTAATAACGGACATTAAGATACAAGGTGACACAAAATGTGTCGATCGCAAGGGGGTGTTTCCGGAACAACTTTATCGACACAATCAAATTTTAGTTCAATGATTGAGGCTCGACTTTTTGGTATTTTTGGGTTTATTCCTTATTTTTATCATTCATAATTTTATCATACAATTTTTTTGTAACATTTTACCATTTGATGATTAATCGTACTTAATTTTTTTATTGTTTTGCAATAATGTTTTTTTTCTACGGTATACAATTATACATACTTTGTAGCACCTTATATAATCTTCAGTGATTATATTATCGGGGACAAGTGGCGTATATGTATTTTTCAGTTTATTTTGTTTCTATGTAAGATCATTATATTATAATAATTTCAGTTTTCATCATCATCATCAGCTTACATAAGTCCACCGCTGGACATAGCCCAACCCTAATCCTATCTAGTATCCATCCATCCATCTAAACATCCAAGTTTTTGCATTTATAATATTAGTGTTATTGTGTACATTTTACAAGTAAAAAAACCATAACAGACCTTAATAAGAGGTCATAAGAATCAAACTTAATGATATGCGACTTCGATCTTGCTACGTTGCCATAATGAATGCAATCATAATAATTTTAGTCAAAACAAACCTTATTAATACAAGAGAGAGAGATCAAAATAATTTGTCGCTATTAAGTTGTGTCTGAGACGACTGCAGTGTCTTGGCACCGGTTAGTAATTTTATAAAGTAAATTAAATCTTGTAGATAGTAACCTTTTAATAATGAATAAATAAATAATACTGGACAATCCACACAACATTATCTAGCCCCAAGCTAAGCAGAGCTTGTGTTATGGGTACTAGATAACAGATATACATAACACAATATAAGTACCTACTATGTACCTAGATAGATATTTATTATGATACATAGAAAACATCACCCGGAACAAATATCTCCAGATCGTACAAATATTAGTCCCGAGGCGGGAATCGACCCTGCAACCGTTTCTGTAGATTTCGTAGACGGAACTAATATAGTATTAGGTAGTGCCTTTGGTACAAACCCTGCCAAAAAATATAGGTGCCTAAGTGCCTGTTATTTTGGTGTAAAATATTTATACTCAAAAAAAATAGATGATCTAACTTTTAGTGGTAACTTTTTGTAGAGCAACATTTCGCTGAGACAGGGCCATTAGAGTACTATTTACCATTTTTTCCAATATAGTCACAAAACTTATTCTCTCCTACACTAATAAGGTTTTTTATTAACGATATACCTTCGTTTTACCAATCTCTAATATTCCACTAGTGTCTAATATTGCTACGCTTTCATGCAAGAACTCACCAGGTCTGCTAACTAGAAATATTCAGTACAATTTATTTGAACTAGTTGGCTAATAAGTTTAAATTATACTTAACGTGTCATTACATATCAGTATCATTGTCTGTACTTAAGCTATTCTCTAAGTAGGCACAATGTTGTACTACAAAAGAATGGAATGGAAAACGCGTGATACAACGTCGGTCCACCACATCGTCACTTTCCATCAGGTGAGATTGTGGTCAAGGGAGGTCTATCGATCATAAAAGAAAAAAAAGTTTATCAACTCACATAATAAATATATATAAATCTTTTAGGCGTTGGTGTTAAAAACAATTGTCGCATTATGCATTTAAAAGAAGAGCTAAAATAGACAAGTAGTGTAGATTTTGTCCAAAAATCCACAAAAAGAAAGTGATTTTCAGGTTGCAGGATAATGCTCTCAAAAACATTGTATTTTGAGTTTAACAAAAAAAATGTACCTTTTTACTTACCTAATAAATAACTGTTAAATATATAATCTCGTGCGAATCCGCGAGCGGAAGCTATCTGTCAATAAGCGAAAGCCAAATAGATCACAAATAATAAGTACGCAAATCGCGAATCATGCTAGCTTTAAATAATCTTTCAACCAAGAAGCGTACTTACGACCTTCTTAACATGAAACATTTTCCCCTGCACGAATACAAAGTATACATTATCATTTGTCTAGTCTAGCGACTACAATTAACTGGCTTGTAATATTTTACATGTCAACAGTTTACGTATATTCTTTTTATTCTATTTGTTTGTATAACAATAGGTGCTTAAGTATGCGGGTGTATTTTGTAAGCGCATCCCTCTTATCGCATTCACTGCCCAGCTTCAGCGGTGCGAGCTGCAGAGGGGCACCGCCGCCGCCGCCGCCGCCGCGCCACCCGCGCGCCGCCGCTCCCCGCCGCCAAAGGGTGATGCAGTTGGACATGTGCGTCTAGACTTGGGCAATGAAAGTGTTAATTTATGGCATTCACTGCCCAGACTCAGCGGTGCGACCAGTAGCGGGGCACCGGCGCGCCGCCGCCAAGGGGTGGTGCACTCGGACATGTGCGTCTGGTCTTGGGCCATGAAAGTGTTAATATATCGCATTCGCTGCCCAGACTCAGCGATGCAACCCGCAGGGGGTACCGCCGCCGCCTGCCAAGGGGTGGTGCACTTGGACATGTGCGTCTTGTCTAGGGCCATGAAAGTTTTAGTTTAGGGGATGGAAATTTATTAAAAAGCGAGGTAATTAATGAGTGTACCGGATGTCGGGCACAATGGAGAGAAGGCGAAATGTTCTCTTTTATATAATTGATCTTATGGTGATCCTTTGTAAGTATTTTTGCTGAAAGATTAGGCTATTTATTTTATTTATCCGGTAAAATATCAAATATCCAGAATATCCAGAAATTAGAAGTCGGTCTATAGTTTTAAATTATAGTTAAAAATGTTTAGAAGTAAATCTATATATTTATAGACTATCAAAAATCACTTTATTTACAGAAACTCATTTCTATTTTGAATGTTCCTAAATTTATTCCAAGTAAACTAAGGGTTGCTATACACGGGCTGCTTGGAGCAGTCATTATCGACTGCTTCAAGTTACGACTGCATTGTAAACTACTGTCTTGTGCGTAACACATAAACGGAACCGCTCGAGCCGAGCAGTTGAACTGCTTCGGGTGGTCGTGCGGTCAAGCATACACGGACTGCTCGATATTTCGACTGCTTTCGCGCAGTTACCTCCGCCCGCGCTCTTCATTCCACCTGCCGCACGCTTCCCGCCCGCAACGTTTTCGTGCAGTTGGTATCAACTGCTCCAAGCAGTTATCAATGTCAGCTTCAAGCTGTCGTCTATGACTGCCCGAGCAGTCCGTGTATGTTGATCAATAGCTAACTGCCCGAGCAGACCATGTGTGGCGGCCCTTATTAGTACAATGCCTCAGAATCATGAGGCAGAAAAACGAATACACCTATAAATACGAATAACAATAGATAGATATTACAGGCTGATGACCGCGATAGACAAGTTTGAAACGGTTTTTTATAATATGTAATTGAGGCGTGTGCTCGAACAACGCTGTGTGTAGGAATTTGCTGTTTTGAGGAATAGTAAAATCGAAAACTAAATTTGCTGCAATAGTGTTTTATTATAAAAATCTTATAAAGTTACTAGCTGACCCGGCAAACGTTGTTTTATCATCGACCACTAAGGGTTAAAGATTTTTGCAGTACTAACTAATATCGCTATTAAAATGGGGGTTGGTGTTAGAAAGGTGTTATAAGAGTATGTATATTTTAATGCCAAACCATAAAATAATAAAAATAATTGGTGAAGCCTTTTCGGAGGATTTTCGTTACAAACACTGTGCACAAGCACGAGATTTTTATATATATAAAGATAATCATCTGGACATTTACATAGACAACTAACTAATAAAACTTTTAGAAACTTAACAGTAATCATTTTAAATCTTATTTAGTAGAAAAATGCTGTATATTACATGACTTACATACAGCGTTCTTTAACTAGGATGGAACAACATAGGAAGATTAAAATCACCTGCGCTGATACTAAAATAAAAAAAATTCATTCGCGTTTACTTTCCGTAAAATTGGACACACAAAAAAAAAACTTAGTCAATTTCTAATACCTTATTTACTTTAAAACTCGCAAAGATGGGAGGGATCTTTCGCGGAAGAATAAAGTGGTAGTGTGGCATATCAAACTATGCAGGGCCTATGCAATATACGTAATTCCAAACTAAAAGTGCCATCATTTATATCAGATATCAAAGTGCTTTATTTCCTTTAGACCTTACAGGATTCTTGGACATCAGACCATCAGACTGATGTAGGATTTCAATCAGGGCGACCTATTTTTGACATTACGAAATACCTGATTATTTATCAAAGGAAATTACGAATACCATTTAAAATTTAAAACGAATTGTAGATTCGGTCGGAACATTAATACGTCGTTGCTCGACTGACATTCTTGACACTGATTTCTACTAAGATATTCTGCTTGATTTCAATTCCGCAATACTTATAAAAAAAAAGGATTCGGTGCTTATGTTTCTTCCATTTTATTTGACTAGTGTTATAATCTGTGGCATCTATTATTGGCATCTACATTTATCCTAAGCCATAAGTTTTGACACCTATAACAAAAGTTAGCAATTGGTGACATCTAAATCAAAATTTAGGCCAATTTTGGCCATTGTCTAGTACGAAAGACACTTGTGCTACTTCCTCGGACACATTACTATGTTAACGGTGTTTTCCTACAGTAAGTAAATAGATAATGATATACAAAAATACAACCATCAGTGTGGAACAAATGCCACTGCTTACTGAACAGTTTCTATGCGTGTTTGTTAGCCACATTATAATGACACATTGTCGGATAATAAAATAGAAAAAAGCGACAATAGATAATAACAAGTCACATATAACCATCTAATAATGAAATTGCATATAAATAATACGCTTGTCAGTGTTTTCGGTTCGCCGGACCGTTTAATAGGTGGTTATTTAGCGTAGCTTCCGTGCTGAGGATACAGTGGGCTTATAATTCTTTTTCTAACCAGAAGGTGATAAGTTAACAGTTTCAACTTGTATTAGCACAATAAAAATTGCGAAGTACAACTAAATTTGATCGCTATCGCGATTTTCTTGACATTTCTTTGATTTTTCTTGTTGCTTCTGCTTAGTTTTTGACAGTTCCACGTATTTGGGATTTTTTTAATAACATGGTGGCATTGAATAATAACAACCCGTGGATGTCGTAAGAGCCGACTAAGGGAACCTACCAGAGGAAGGGCAGCAGCTTCCTTCTGAGTATTTTTCAACGCCAACACTGCGATCACCAATCCGCCTGCCAAGCGTGGTGATTATGGCAAATCCCCCCCTACATGGGAGACTATCCACTCGATGGACCGACGACATCGTTGCGGTCGTAGGGAATCGATGGATGGAGGCGTCTCAGGACCGCTATTTGTGGCGTCGTATGGGGGAGGCCTATGTCCGGCAGTGGATGTGTATGGGCTGATATGATGATGATGATTGAATAATATACTTAATTAACGATAAAATGCCCAAGAAAAAAATAGGTGTGCATTCGCATACATAAAATCCAAAAATGCATAAAAATGGCGTGGGTAATTTGATTAGCCACCACCGCCTCGGTGCGGGCACGGCGTCGAAAATTTGACTTATTTTGTAAGCCTAATGAAATAAAGTTATTGAAATCTGAAATAACATTTTCAGATTTCAATAACTTTATTTCTCGAAGTGCGAGTCAAACTTCAGCTCTAAAGCCGGGTAGTGAGGCTTATTCCAGTATTGCCCCCTGAAGAACGAAAAATGGAATTAAAAAAAGTCGATACCAGTGTTGCCCCTTGTTGATTCCTCTCAAGGGGGAAAACTTGACCGGGGTATAACGGGTCGTAATGTACCATTTGCAGCGAGCATGATAGGTTACGCCGCGCCGCGCCGTGTGCTAAAACAATCTCGTAGCTCTTTGCAGGAATCAGAATCAATAACTATATTTCTTTAGGCTTACAAAAACACACTTCATCAAAAATACACTTCAACTTTTCGAAGAAGTGAAAAGAAGCAACTTCGCGCCTTCAGTCCTTGCTTCTTTTGTAACACGTTACATTAGGGCCCATAATACCGGTCAGTATATACTCACTTTTAGGATTCCGTACATGATAATGTAATCACATTAAATAAAAACATAATTTTTCCAGTTCGTTGTACTTTTGCTATTTTTGATATTGTATCTCAAAATATGAACCCTTTACTTTTTTGTATGAAAAGTGATTTGATGGGTGAGAGGTATCCACCGTAATTTTTAACCAACTCTGAAAAAAGGAGGATGTTCTATGTTCGTCTGTATGCATGTTTTTGTGAATTTTCGTCGATATCTCCGTCATTTATAGACAGTGCTGTATGATTATTTTGCATTTGTAAAGAGAATTAAATAAAGGTCGTTGTTTAAAAATTGTATTCCCAAAGAGTTAGTATTTATCCCAAAAAAATTAAAAAAAAAGTTTGAAAATAAGGGATTCCAAGTAGGTTTTTAGATTTATCAAACAAAACATATATAAAAATCCAATCAAAAAAGAGATAAAAATATTTTCTTTTGAGTGGTACTTTGAGCACAATAGGTGAAAGAATTCGAATTTCTGCAAAATTTGCTTGTACTTTATAAAAATAAAGTACTTATTATTTTATACATGAAAGTTAAAACTACTGAACCGATTAGGCTGAAATTTGGTATAGTTTGGAACCTGAAATAACATATAGGCAATTTTTCATCCCGATAAAACGTGGGCGAAGGTGCGGGCAGGAGCTAGTTAGAACTAATAATGAACTAATCAATGGCAATCCTAACACTACGGATCAATAGCAAGCAAACAAAATTCGTTGCCATGGCGTCCTGTACATGTTTATAATAACAGTTTGCGTTTAACTTAATACAAAATTATAAACGATATGAATCATTATAATGTTTCGCGAGGGGGGTTTGTGGGGGGGAATTCACGAGTTAAGCGAGAATGCTGTACTTACACAGTGTAAATATAAGAGTAGGGGTACTTTGTATAATTGGGAGGTGATGGGGGTGAGTTTGTTGTACTAACTTTTGCCGGTGACCATCCTTGTTGATATGTTAGTTAGAACAACAAGTTATTAAAACTTCAGTATAAAAGGTTGCCTGGCAGAGATCGCTCATAGCGATAAGGCCGCCCATTGTACATAAATCTGTATTTGTCTTTCCCTTATCTATTTCTGTTTGTATCTGGTGTTCAATAAAGAATATTCGTATCGTATAAAATCGGAATAAAAAAAGGCAGAAGTCTCTTTTTGTGATATGGTACATATATTTATCACTAGCTGCTGCCCGCGCTTTCGCCCTCGTTTTATCGGGATAAAAAATAGCCTATATGTTATTTCAGGTTCAAAACTATACTTAAACCAAATTTCAGCCCAATCAGTTCTGAAGTTTTTGCGTGAAAGAGGAACAAAACTCACACAACAATTCTCACATACATACTTCGCAGAATTCAATAATATCCCAAAAATTTACGACTCCGGCGAGAGGAGGGTCGCGGGTTCAAGTCCTGCCGGAGTCGTAAATTTTTGGGATATTATTAAATTCTTTAAGATTACCCAAACTACGGCCATAAGCACCATAATAATAAAAACATACATCGCAATTTATAATATTAGAAAGATAGGATTTACCACGCGAACCATAGAAAATGTTTTGCGGTGTCTATAGAACCCACAACTTTCTACGTCTCAAACATACTTACAACCACAGAGCTAAAGACGTCGCGTGCCCCACAAAAAGACAAAACCATCCTTCCAAATCTACCGGAAGCTGAACTTAACCCACTGACCGTCCGCCACTGTGACAGACAAAAAGAAAAGTTTTATTTTTATAAGACAAGTAATTTATTGTGGCTCATGCGCGCGTCTCGCGTTGCTACAGAAATAGAACGTTAATGTTACTCTCCATAATAAATATTAATATAATTTTATTGTTTGAGGAACGGAGCGCTATCTTTTGTTGTAGGTAGGTACAGAGACAAGTGGAGTGTGTTATTTTGTTTTTAATTGTTTTTTACATGTAATGGGTGAAGAGGATTTGTACGCAAATTTTGTTATTATAAAACGTCAGAACATAGTTTACTTGTTTATCTTTTCCGTAGTCGGGTTATATAAAGCTTTTATATCATCGAGAACCAAATTGCTGGAAGACAAAGCCAACGAAAAGAAAATAGACGTAGTTAAGTCATTTCGCTTAAGAGTTCCTATGCCACCTTCGGTCTCCGTCATCAGACCAGCTCGATGGTACCATTGCATTGTCACCAAACTTCCAATGTATACAAAATATTAGCTCAATCGATTGAGGTGAGTCTAAAATTCAGTTGCAAGATTTGTCCCACACAAACTAACAGGGCAAGTAGAATAAAAATGTATAATAAGACAAAATATAAAATAGCTTTACGTGTTTTATTCAAGCTCTTTGAGTGAGTACGAAGTAAAGTTATAATACAATAAGTATTGTTGCTTTAAATCTTGGAAAACAATGAAACAAACTCCATTTAATGATAAAACTGTATCTTCTAAGTAGATGCAAAATTCTTGCCTCACTCAGGAAGAATAAAATGACCAAGAACAAGTAATACTCATGCATACCGAGTTCAAAGGCGATTATTAGTAAGTTTTGTTGTTGTTATTTATTTTAGATTTATGTACATAATAGACGATAATAGCCGTTGTAAAACAGGGCAACGTACTAAAAAATTTGATGAATTTAAATTTTATTTACACAAATATAAAATTGTATACAAAACACACATGGTCTTTGTTAGAAGGGAGAACAGACACGGTACCCTAAAAATCGTAAACTAGCATGTCTGCATAAAAGCTAGCCTTACACGCTTAGACCTGTTCGATATGTTAAAACGTAAGCCATATAAAGAGCAAACTAGATATGTCCAGAGGAAAGTAGAAACAGCTTTTTCTAATTGAGTAAATGCTTAATTATGCTACAAGTATCGGACTTACGCGCCAGTTTTGGTGAGGCGACTTTTTGTCGCCCTGTGTGCGTGAGCCTTATTCGACCCCTGAGACCAAATTGACAGTTAACGTAAAATGAGTAGTAACTAATGTGAATTAAGATTCATAACGGAATGACAGTGTTTTAGCTGGAATTGAATGCAGCAGCAAAAATACAAAGAAGATATATTATAGTGTTATAAAAGCTTAGGTTTTAATATCACCTACGAGGAGAACTGTATGTTCATGATTCTACGAAATTATTAACTTGAGCCTAGATGCCAAACTGCATATTGATAATATACATAAGCGATAAGGACACTTTGTAACTTGCTATTTAATTTTTATCCATAAAAAAAATTATGTAAGTTGTTAAATAAAGTTTATCTATCTATTGAGCAAGATTTCAACATCGTCAACTCTTCATTCGATGTTTTCCGAGACAAAAGCGTCTCTGTCCCAGACGAAACTGTAAGTGTTTTTACGTCTCGTAAAAGTAATTGAAGCGAAATTTTCGCAGAGTGCTATTTCTTCTGTACTACCGCATGCAATTTATCTTATTTAATACAAATATACTGAACGAATGCCAAATGCAAAAGTTACGATGCGACGCGAAAGCAATTTATTTTTACTCTAGTTTTTACTCGCGGTTACACCCGGTTACAAACAAAATGTCATCCTAAATAAACAAGATTTCATCGTTTTTAAAGCTGCGTGCATTTTAGTAAAAACAATGACGATGTTACCCACTTATGAAACTTTTAAATTAGTAGCCGAGGCGTCGGAGGGGTTAAATGGACGAACTGACGGACAAACTTTTATTATTTAGCTGAACATTGGCACGCGGCGGGTCTTTAGCAGGTTATTTTATTTAGCGTTTTTACGATGAATTTGTTACGACGTGACATGCGGAGTGCACTTGACGCAAGTCACAACAAAGATGTTATAGTTATAACGTCGTAAGTGCGCAAGAGTTTCAGATCTGTGCAGTAGTCTGCTGGTCTTCCGTGAACTAGAACTAAATCCCCCTTACCCCTTAGTGGGGAAAACTGGAATCTTAATTTTAAAATGTCCAAAATTGCACCTCCCCGTTTTTATCGTTCCAGTTTTCTCCCTTGAGAAAATTTGTTTAAGGGGCAAAACTGGAAATTCAATTTTTAAAACTACAATTCCCCCTCAACGATTTTTCTTGTTCCAGTTTTCCCCCTTATCAAAAATACTCATGTAAGGACAAATGCATCCATTAAAAAAATATTGTCAGTTTTTGAGTAGAAGACATGCCGGCACCGATAGGTAACGCAATATGCGTTACCTACTAGAATGTGTAATAGATATCGCTAAAGGTTGTCGCAGATTTGGACCACTCCACTTCCGCACAGCAAATTAATATTTAGATGCATTTTATATTCATGGCATCAGATAACATACAGCTCGTCATTCGCTTTACCTAAGCTTATAGAAAGCCATATTGTCACTGTAAAATGTATTCAAAGACCAATGAAATACTTTTTTACGAGCTTAAGCATATATTTGAATGCTTATTTTTGTGCTGTGTGGTAGCGGCGCCGGACGTATGGGCCGAAACACATACCTAACCGCGGTGCAGCGCGGGCGCCACAAACAAAGCTTTCCACTGCTGTACTGTAGGGCAACCATTGCTTTATGAGTTTTGAATGTTGGTGGACGTATCACTGGCATGGATCGCAATAAAAGTATTGCTCTTTTTAACCGACTTCAAAAGGAGAAGGTTCTCAATTCATCTGTATGTTGCTTATGTTACGCGATATCTCCGACAGAATGTGAAACGACAGAAAAGATGAAGAAGAAGAAGAAGTGCGGC
Organism: Eupithecia insigniata; assembly: GCA_947859395.1. Lineage (NCBI taxonomy): Eukaryota > Metazoa > Arthropoda > Insecta > Lepidoptera > Geometridae > Eupithecia > Eupithecia insigniata. Next base: position 18,390,623 of record OX401993.1, read on the forward strand.
GCGGTGCACACCGCAAAATTCTACATAGCGGCGAGCGGCACTGTCGATTTTGGCGGTGCGGGGTGCCGCAACGCGGTAATGTGTTTCGGCTCTATGTGGTCCTTAAGGCCGGAGCCACACGCTGCATACCACAACGTGCCCCAGACACCGCTCGTAATTGCAGGTGCATAATTACAAGCATTATAACTATACAACTCACAATCGCGCCTGTTTCGAGTATTCATTAATAATATTAATTCGCCTTAAAACAGGTTTTGAATCGAGACAACACACCCCGGTATAAGTTGGGTGATGGTGAATAAGATTCGTGTGTAGATACAAAACTGCTTAAGTTCAGTATTTTACCTCATGGGATTGTTTATATCTAAGAATGACGATCTAGGTGACATCATTTTGGTTGAGAATTTGCCACACAAGTAGCTGGAAACTTATTCGGGAGCGGGAGTGCTTAATTTTTTTAACAGATTGGAAGCTATACGATGAGATGTCGGGAAAAGAAGTCTTATGTCAGAAGACCTGTGTCTCTGTTAATCAGAGCGAGAAATCAACGTTTTCTGCAAAGGAAGTGTTGGTGAGTTTTAAAAGATAACGTTAGACATAGAGTAGAAGGTACACGTACCCACCCTTTCTTTGTTTAGAAAAATCATGTGATGATAAATTTGATATGTCATTTAGGTTTTACAACACTCAAGCTATTTTATCTTGAGTCTTTCTTCACATCCTTTTATTTGCGTCCTCAATTTCCGCATGTTTCATATCTATGCGCCGGTAATTTTTCGTGTGGCGTATAACTCAACACCCATATGTTTTGTTTTATTATACATACAATACATGATGTTTGTATAAAATAATAATTAAGGACCGTCAATGGAGAATGTTAGCAAATTTATGCAATTATTATTTCTTAACTTGGTGTTTTCGTATATGTAATTTACGTTTTTAATTAGAAAGTTTCCCTACTTTGATAATTTGGAAAGCTTTTACAAATTTTATCACTAGTTTAGATTATTATATTACCTTTAGGTAAGTACATAAAGATACAGCGAGGCAATGCAGCTACCGTCTTGGGAACGCTTCCGACTGGTAGGTATTGATATGGATCGGTTGAACTACCTGTAGATTGTTTGCAACAGCCTGCAGTTAGCTCAATTGTTTCAATTGTAACTAGTTTAATTTGTTTATATTATTTGATTGTTATTTTCATTGTCAATAAAGTATCATTAAGATATACAATATATTTATTTTTCGATTTAGTTTTTTCGTGCTTCTTCTTATTTCCTAGTAATTGTTTCTCCTAGCTTACAAATTTTCAACTATCAATTTGGTCAGATACTTGCTAGTATTTTATAAGCTTCAATCCTTTTGAATAAAACTGCGTTATAACAGTATCGTACAACCAAGCAATATAATTTTTCGCAATAATATTTTAATGACACAAAATTATAACAACACAGACAAAGAATTTACTCGTACCGAATAAAAATTCCATACAACATTTTATTTTAACATCCAAATCGCCGTTTACGATGGCAAACAATGCCCGCCCGAACCGAACAAAAGTGGGACGCAAATAAAGAAAACAATAAAATTAGAATATATAAACACATAAAAACTGGCGTCGGGAACGTTCCTCGCTTGCGTGTACGCGTACCCCACAATACTACGTAGAAATTGATATCAACTGTACAGAAAAATAACGCACTTTGTCTCTGACAATCATAATTATTCTTAGACGCATTGTTATACTAACTTGAAGTCACATGCTTCCATAATGTAGTATTTTATATTTATACTAGCTGCTGCCCGCGCCTGCGGCCGCGTTTTACCAAGAAAAAAAATTGCCTATATGTTATTCCAGGTCCCAAACTATACCCATACCAAATTTCAGCCTAATCGGTTCAGTAGTTTTGGCGTGAAAGAGTAAAAAATATCCATACATCCATCCATACAAACTTTCACATTTATAATATTAGTAGTATTACGCATTTGCTCCCCTTGGAGTAGAGACCCTAGGTCCGTGGGGTACCGAGGCTCACCGGTTTTCAAAAAAATTATCTGAGCGCCCCTGGTGGAAGCGACGCGTGACCCGAGAGCTGGTATCTGGCGCAGCGCATTAGCATTGCCATACAGCGAGGCAATACAGCCAGCGTCTTGCGGACGCTTCCGACTGGTATTGATATGGACCAGTTGAGCTATCTGTAGATTGTTTGCAACAGTCTGCAGTTAGCTCAATTGTTTCAATTGTAAATACTAGTTTAATTTGTTTATATTATTTGATTGTTATTTTCTCTGTCAGTAAACTTTGCGTTTATATTTTTGCTCGTAATTCATTGTTTCGATTCACTTCAGCAGCGGCTTTTTATTGCGTGTCACAAATAATTACATATTTTCCTTGAAAACCTAACTTTGTATTGATTTGATTAAAACGTTTTAAAGGACGTTATTGTTATTTATTTAATACTGATTACTAATTAAAGAGAATCTTGATATAATTTGCTTGATTAAATTAGATTAGATTGGTTAATTTTAGCAGGATATGTTATATAGGGTGTTCGATCCACAGACAATCACACGAAGAGTAACGAGGGGGTATCCCATCTGTATAAAATACGCTCGTGTCCGTATTCTATTCGAAAATTGCACATGTACAAAATTTTAAGAGAAAGCATTTGAATTAATAATCCCACCGTTGAATGAAACATCCTGTATAACTATCACAATTATAATTATAAATGCGAAAGCATGGATTTTTATATGTTTGGATATGCATAATGTAGGCCAAAGCCTCAAATAAAATAAACTAAGAAATATACTTTTGATCCCATCAATCAGTTCTCATGGGATATAAATAAACCTTCAAACATTTCCATAGAAAAAACTCGTGCGAAGACGCGGTAAGACCACTAGTGCATCATGCGTATCTTGATTAACGGATGACGATTGAAAAAATTTAAATTGGAAATTAAAAATTGTTAATTTGTATAAAATATGTTTGTTACACGCTAGACAGTTGTTTCGACATCCTTTTCAGTATGTAAAATTACTTGTGCCAGGATGTTCTGCTCCAATGATGATGATGATGATGTGTCAGTATGTTGCTGATATGTTCCTGATATGTTCCAAGAGAATATCAATAACACCTTATTTCTTATTTGATAATAATAACTATGTTTATAGTATACAACTTGACTTGTCTAAGTGCTTATTTTGTAAGCCTAAAGAAATAAAGTTATTGATTTTGATTCTGATTCATATTTCCTAACGTTATAAATTCATGGATATCACATAGTGATGCTGGTTTTCACATATAACTAGGAAATCCTATTTGCCCAAGATATTTGATTAAACATGGCCTACTATACATACATACAATGTACCTATACTATACCACTACATCCTACTAATAATTATAAATGTCAAACTTTGTATGGGTGTATCGATATTTGTTACTCTTTCACGAAAAAACTTCTGAACCGATTAGGCTGAAATTTGGTATGGGTATAGTTTGGGACCTGGAATAACATATAGGCTATTTTTTATCCCGATAAAACGCAAGAGAAGGCGCGGCCAGCAGCTAGTGTTATATAATACAGTCTTCCACCGCATCTGTCTGTTTGTATTTCTGTTCCTGATAAACTCAAAAACTACTGAACGGATTTTCATACGGTTTTCACCAATCGATGGAATGATTCATCAGGAAGGTTATACTATATAGAGTTAAGTAAAGAATTTAAAATTATAATCGTGAAAAAGGCTTTGGAGTTTAATCTGGCGTCAGTAAAAAAGTCGTTTATTGTCAAACTGATTCTACATGAACGCCAAATTACATCTTGATCTGTTCAGCAAGAAGTCCATGAGTAACACACAATTCACGTTAATAACATTAACATAGCATATAACGTTATTTATATATAAATAACGTTATATGCTATGTTAAACCACTTTTCCTATAGACTGTACATGGAACATTTGCATTACATGTATGTACTTGGATCAGATAAAATAATTCAAATGATAATATCTATTGTTTTAGCAACAATGATAAACAACAATATTATTGTGTTGCAAATATTATGTAATGGGGTTTACGGCGTTGTATTGTAACACTAATAATTTACAGAGTGTGTCTGTTTGTTCGTTGAACCTCGACGTTTATATCCAGAGCTCAGATGAAAACTAAACAAGTAAATACTATTTAATATCATTGACACGTCATTAATATTATAAATGTCAAAGTTTGTAAGGATGGATGTATGTATGGATATTTGTTACTCTTTCACGCAAAAAACTGCTGAACCGATTAGGCTGTTTGGTATGGGGATAGTTTGGGACCTGGAATAACATAAAAGCTATATTTGTATCCCAATAAAACCTGGGTGAAGGCGCGGGCAGATTTATTACTAAATCTATACTTATCCTACTAATTTTATAAAGTGAATTTTATTTTGTTACAGTATTTCTCAAAAACTGCTAAACAAATAAAGATGAAATTTGGTGTACATTTAGAACATAGCCTAGCATAGATAATTGGCTACCTCTTTATGTGCATATTATTCGGTATAAATAGGTTTCAAGAATGTTTAGACGGAAGCAGATTTTAAAGCTAAAGATAGAGGAAAACTTGCATTAATATAAACTAACTAACTGCTGCCCGCGCCTTCGCCCGCGTTTTATCGGAATAAAAAATAGCCTATACGTTATTCTAGGTCCCAAACTATACATATACCAAATTTCAGCCCAATTACTTCAGTAGTTTTTGCGTGAAAGAGGAACAAATATCCATACATCCATCCATACAAACTTTGATATTTATAATATTAGTACGATTTTCCGTGGAAATAAACCAAAGAAACAAACAATTTATTGCACAATGTAATTACATACATTATATATCTTATAATAAAGAACTATTTCACACCAGACAATAGTTATAATAATGTGAGAATTATCGAGAACTATGAAACACAAAAACGCATAAATATTCATACTTTCTAATGTACCTATCGTAGAGCAATAAACAAGTAGCTATAGAACGAAATGACTAAGTATTTAATATTCATTTCAATGCACAAATTAATAAATGAATAATCATAAATCTTTATTTATAAATCAGCATCATAAATGATAATTGTGCGTCCAGAATTATTAATTTATATGCGCATTTAAATAATAAAAGTAATTTTGTTATCTTGGGGCTTTTAGATAGATATTTTTTATTGTATAGAGTAAATACCCAGAACACCTGGAATAAATATTTGCAGATCGTACGCACATACATAAACATTTGTCCCAAAATCGAACCCGCAACCTCCTGTGTCGCAGACGGACCTTCGCCCGCCACGCCGCCACATCGGTCGTTTTATTTCATATATAAAACACGAACAACTATAAAAATGTATACATTCCTAACAGCTGTATTAAGAAAATGCTATTCTATTTATTTCCGTTTTCTGTTTTCTAGTTCCTATCCTCTTCCTGTAATTCTTTCCCAGGGCTCCGTGGTGAAGCACCTAAAACGGGACCCATTGTTTAACTTTTGTTTAAATTATTACTGTATTCTATTCGACTAGCTTCCAGTGTAATACTTGTTTATTGACATACTATCTGTCACCGGCGGCTTTGCACGATTTTTTTGGAGAAAAGCTTACTTATATGTTATTATATACTTAAATCTTTATGTATGCAAAATTTCAGCCGAATCCATATAGTAGTTTTGGCGTTACTTTCGGTCAAACATTTTCACAATGGCACAATCTTTCTGTTTTAAAATATCATATAGCCGTGGGGTCGCGGCGTACGAATATCGATCCCTCCAACTCAACCCGTGGATGTCGTAAAAGCCGACTAAGGGAACCTACCAGAGGAAGAGCAGCAGCTTCCTTCTGAGTATTTTTAAACACCAACACTGCGATCACCAATCCGCCTGCCAAGCGTGATGATTATGGCAAATCCCCTCCTACATGGGAGACCATCCACTCGATGGACCGACGACATCGTAGCGGTCGCAGGGAGTCGATGGATGGAGGCGGCTCAGGACCGCTATTTGTGGCGTCGTACGGGGGAGGCCTATGTCCAGCAGTGGACGTGTATGGGCTGATGATGATGATGATGATGTATAATTAATAACAGAACATTTAGCCATACACACGTTAACAACAGTAACGTTCTTGGGGATGCAGTTTTTGTCAATCGGGGTGGGGGTGGGGAGCAATACAACAAGGGGAATATTAGCAACCGCCATAGAGGGTTTCAAGGCGGTTGCTCAGAAAGTCCGAGTTCAATGTTCGAGGAGATTTCTTTTAAATAAATAGGATAAAAAATTATCAGAAACAAAATCAAAAACAAAATCATTTCCCCATTTTACCCAAAACCTCAATAAAGAATATCAGCGGAACAATACACAATGTATCTGTAAAAATCTTTACACTCGACTTCACACAATGAAATAATGCAAAATCTTGCCATCCATCTATCAAATCATAACATTTAAATAAATTTTCATTTACAATGAAGAGTGAGTCAACGAACTCTTGTGTGTGTGCGCACTCACACGCAGACATCTCACTCACACATTTAATGACCTATGCCACAGTGCGGGTGAACCAGGACATTGGCGAAGTAGATCAACTCTCAACCTACTCTATTTTATTTCAAGTTTACTAGGAGTTGGGTGATATTTTGATCCGTTGATAGCTGCAGCTCTCGTAGGAAAAATAGACGCTCTAGTAAGTCTAGTAATATTATTATTGGTACTCTCATTCAGCGTAAACTCAACATAAGCCTCGCCTGTTTCATTTACTCTACCCAATTTTGTGCTGGGTTTGAGCTTTTTCTCTGTGTACGCATACCTACTCACTTCAATGTTTTGTCTCTCTATATCCCAAAAAAGTATATATAGTGTTTTTTTTCGAGATTTTTAGAGATAAACTCACTTTGGCCAAGATTCAATTAATAAAAAGCTTGTTTTTTTTTAACTTTTACTTTCAATTGTAAAAAAAATTGCCTGTTTTTCAAGATTACAGAATCAGCCTACTATTTTCCTCAACTGCATACATTAATCTAGGCAATTCAAACACGGGATCACAAATGAAACCGACCTTCCCAACATAATGGGTCTGACTTATTTTATTGCATAATCGATGGTGCCAAACATTACATCTAATATTAGACTGTGAAGTTCCCATTGCTAAATAAAACGTCTTTGTTTCTTATATATTTATTGTAACCATTTCAACTTCATTATCATATTTCCTTCTAGAAGTAAATTTCAGATTGTCATTATAGTTTATTCAGTTGTATAATGGTTCTTAAAGGCTATAGAGATAAAGAAAGGTAGTATTTAGTAAATGTGAAAGAATGATTATTAAGGAACGCATTGATGAAATTGGCCTCATTATTGGCACATTATTGGTTAGGCACGAATTGTTATCAAAAAGAGTGTTAAATTAAAACTTTAATAGTTTCGTGTTTGTCACTCGATTCAAAAGGAGGGTGTAACATTGTGACTCCGAAACGGATGAACAGATTTTGAATAGTTTTCTCTCATCTGCAGGATGCACTGCTTTCCGCCCCCGGGTTTGATATCCCTTAGTCGCGTCCTACGACACTTTGTATATTTAGTCAAGATCGGTCGGGGAAGAAAAATCAATGATGAGGAATTCTGGAAATATGAAATTAAGGTCCTGTTTTCCCCTCTAAGACGGATTTCTCAAATGGGAAAAATTGAATAACCCGATTTATCGCGTAGCCGGTGTTGTGTAGCACAACAAAAATAGAGATGCGATCAATAATATCTTAACAATGTTAACAAATCGCGAAAGTTTGAAGGCGCATTTGTATAATAAGTAACTAACACAATTAATTTAGTCGGTAATTAAAACTAAGTGAAACTAAGCGAGGGAACTAACTAATACTCGTAGATCTTGATTTAACTTAGTTGTGTGGGCTTTATATTCTTGTAATTTTGCTATTTGCAACTACGCAACGGTTGAGGCAACACCGGAGACAAGCTGGACTTATTCTGCGCAAGTCCTTTGTAAATGTCAAAGCGTAAATGCTTAATAGAAAAGCAAAAGAATAGCAAGCTATTCTTTAACCGTGTCTGTTCATCATTTGAAAAAAATTCGATATCTTGAATTTTATAGACAACCCTACTAATATTTTAAAGTTTGTATAGATGGATGTATGTATGGATGTATAGATGTATGGATGTATAAATGTATGGATATTTGTTACTCATTCACGCAAAAACTACTGAACCGATTAGGCTGAAATTTGGTATGGGTATAGTTTGGGATCTGGAATAACATATAGGCTATTATTTATCCCGATAAAACGCGGGCGAAGGCGCGGGCAGCAGCTAGTGTAAAATATTTTTGATACTTAGGTTGATCTAACGACACGCTACGTAAGGTGGGGTCTGTGTGTTCGCCCCTTAAAACTATTACATCTTTTTATTGAAGTAGGTACATAAAAATATAAGTATGATAGCTTCAAAGAACCGGTAATTGTTTATACATAATCGCGTGCAAATACTTGTATGAAATCCACGCAACATTGTTGTTCTGCGATTTCTTTATTTTAGCAATAAAAGGTAATAATGAGTTTCTTTTGCGCGGGTTTCTATCTCACGTTAAGGGCATTTGATTTAATAATGGTTAAATTTTCGATCAAAATACTTGCCTAATTAGCTTATTAACAGTACTATTATAATTTTGTAATAAATATTAATAATCTGATATTTAGCGGTTGTAGAAAAAAAACGAAAACGAAAACGAACCTAAAAGCTAAAATATCTCTGTCGGGACATTTAACCGGACACACAAACACTTTTGAAGTAATTCATATTATACATACTATATACTATAATACTTTATACTATATATATTTGTGGCGTCGTATGGGGGAGGCCTATGTCCAGCAGTGGACGTGTATGGGTTGATATGATGATGATGATAATATATATCATAATTACATATTTTTTATTAATTACTGTCGATATATATATATATATATATATTATCATCATCAACATATCAACACAAACACGTTGCTTGAAATCAAGTTAACAAAGTAACGAAAGGTAACCGCTACATGTATGTATATTACTGAGCATTAACTATTAACATAATAAGACCATGTTAGATTAATTAAATTTAATAAAAAATCAGCTCACGCTATACACCAGCAAGTTCGCATGCATTTCTATGCGCGGCCAAGTGAGAGGCGACGAGCAGTGTTCCGTACGTGAATTTCTAGTAACCGCAGCGGAGAAAATCTGCCGGTTAAACAGAAGGAACACTAGTCTGAGCATCACGCATGGTGCGTTAGATCAAATCTTACACCTAATATACATATTGTTATAAAGACCAATAAGACAGAATGTATTACCCTTTGTCATGTATCGTCAGACTGCTTATTTCCTCAATTTTCAAAAGTTTTCTGGTAATTTTATTCTAATTGATGACATCGTTAGGGTGATCCCTGTGTTCAGCACTGAACATAAAAGGGCTGACACCATGAAAGTAGTGTTACTGTTTATGCATTAAAGACCTTATTCAGTGACAAAGGATACGAGCGTGTTAGATATTTCTCCATGAGTGACTAGTGTCTCTTCTGTCAGGCCTTAGTACGGCACCATCTCATGACCACAGTGTTCAGAAGCAATGATGTCTGTCAGGCGCCGACGCCAAAGGTGCAAGTGTCACTTTCGGATACAAACCAGTGACAATTGACATGACAACGTGGCTGCGATTGTATCGGGCTGAACTCTGAAATTGTATTAAACATGGAGTGCTCTACTAGTAAGTTTGTTTTTTGTCAGTAATGTCCGGTACTGTTGGCCCGATTCAATTTTTATTTCAATAATTTGAAGCTTCATTGTTTGGTTTTCTTCTAGTTTATAATGGTTTGGGTAAAGTTTTACCCTTTATTTTATATCTCTATTGCCAAATAAATTATAAATGTAATTTTTCCCGTACCTACCACGTGAGAAAAATTCGATGCAGAAGGTAGTAATTAGAGTGAACGCGGATCACCAATGAATAATAATATGGTAAAACTTAGTAAATACAGCGCTGGAGTACTGTTTACTTTAATATTTTTTCAGAACAATACCTCCGTTTGTTTAACAAAACGCGTACGGAACCCTCCAAAGTTAAGTAATACATTCCGCTGCGTGGGTACGCTTTATTGTGTTGCAGAAACACAAAACTTCCATATATGTGGAGTAGCAGCTATTTATTTTAGAAAAAAAATTAACTATTGGCAATTTTCACGCTTTGCTGCTACATGGACCGATATATCAAAGTTAATGCGAACTGCGCCCATTTTTCTCTTTCTACTTAGGTACATTAAATTGCAATACACAATCAACATACATAAAATAAAGCGGATGCTATGAAAAACTGCGGAGTGTACATTTGCAGCTTTATTGTAAACGTTTTACGAGCGAATCGGCGTTGAGTGAACTGATTAGTGTGCAGATAATAGAGAAATGCGCTATCGCAGCAAAATATTTAAAATTGCGGTGAATTTTATAAAAAAAAAACTGCAAGCGTTTCTCTTTTCTGAGCGTGTTTGATTTCTATCATTAATTAGTTTTATGTTATTTAATTAATTCGTGCCTATTGTGTGTATTAATTGGGAAAGCAACTATAAGGAAAGAACCAACGTCCGTATTTGGATGATTGCTGTAAGAAATTGTAAATTGTTACGATCCACTACATAGTGATAGTATATTTGGTGTTCTTTCATTTAAATTACTAATTACTGAGTGGTTTAAACATAGTAGTTATGTAATTTCATATAAAAATAAAAAATTTAGTTCCTGGAACTCCACTGTTCGCTCGATTAAGAGTTACAAAACTGTTTTAAAATAACTATAAGTTGCTCTTAGCCTAAAAGTTGGCACTTACCAGACTTGAATGTCTCGTAAATGAGGTAGTGCCAACTCGCATTTTGTACGATACAGGTTATACAAGGTGCCCCAAGATAAGTGCAGGTATTAGCCGAAAGAGTGTATAAACATTTGCTTTTTTAAAAAAAATGTGTCTTCCGTCCAATTTATGTTTTGTGAAAGAAAATCTTATGAATTATGTTACCTAATATTTTATAATGTAAATATATTATTTATATGTTCTGTCTAGAGTTTAGACAAAGTACAACATAGGTCGTGGCCGTGGGGCCGCGGAATAGAATATCGACCCCTCCAACACAACCCGTGGATGTCGTAAGACCCGACTAAGGGAACCTACCAGAGGAAGGGCAGCAGCTTCCGTCTGAGTATTTTTAAACACCAACACTGCGATCACCAATCCGCCTGCCAAGCGTGGTGATTATGGCAAATCCCCCCCTACATGGGAGACCATCCACTCGATGGACCGACGACATCGTGGCGGTCGCGGGGAGTCGATGGATGGAGGCGGCTCGGGGCCGCTATTTGTGCCGTCGTACGGGGGAGGCCTATGTCCAGCAGTGGACGTGTATGGGCTGATGATGATGACAACATAGGTATTTCTCTTGTAAGCTGTAAGGATCCAACTGTGCTACAAAATATCTGTAATGACATCTTAAAATAATAACCGACTTCGCAATTATGAATGACATTTCATTTATTTCATTATACCGGTCTAAATTCATACGTAGATAATTTTGCATTTATAAAATTATACTTGTATCAATTATTATGCGGTTGTTTTGTCGGCTATTAAATGTCCACATACAATGTCTAGAGTATATATCTCTTGTATTGGAATGAAGAGGACATATGCAAAACTCATTACTGGACAAAACTATGTACATCAGGTGCTATATCATATTATTCTAAAGGGAGGTCCACATATTGCTGCTAAGTTTTCCTCACTGAAGATTTATCCCCTTGTTCATAATGGTCTGCTAACTTAAAACAACTGCTAAACTGTGTTATATCTCACTCTGACTTACATATGTCAATAGAAGAAAACAGAGTGAGAATTAGCTATGCTTTAAGTTAGCAGACTGTTATGAATAAGGGGGTTAGTCTTCAATAATTATTGATTTTGACATAGAGATAAACAAAAATAATCACTTTTAATGATATTATGGAAAACTGAGGGACAAACATCGGACCTGTCACTCAATGAGCGTTCTCTACCTGCCAAGCCAACCTTCGTGTGGAAAACATAGTAACAGACTATAAAAGAAAAATAAATACACAAAGAATTTATATTACTTTGAACTTTATATACAGGGCATAAGATTCGAAAATAAAGCAGCAACACAACAATTGCGGCACAAACGATCTTAATTCGATTCATGACGTGAGTCATTACTCGATGTGAACAAACTCAATATTATATTTATATATTAATAAGTGCAGTGCAACGTTCCTGCCCAAATAGATTTCTGTTATTTATGAGTGCGTTGACATTTTATACGGACGGACAGCTTACAGTGCATCCAGCTTTTCTGTTTATGGCACACAACTACGTTGACTACAATGAAGAGTGACTTTACAAACTGACATTCATTCGCTTAACACCCTCATCGAGTTTTTCAGCGAGTGGCTCTTATAGCCCGGCTAAACGCTCAAACATTTGTGCATGCAGATTGCGTAAACACAGTTTGCGCAAGCAAGATAAGCCGGCGGCCACACGCTCCATCTTGCTTGCGCACACCGGCACAAATGTTTGTGCGTGTAGCCGGGCTATTATATCAATGAAATTGCAAATGTTGATAGACAATAAAAATAAAACTGAGCGTCTGGTCGAAGCACCGCGTGATTCGAGAGCTGGTTAGCGTCTGGCGTAGCGCATTAGCATTGCCATACAGCGGGGCCATGCAGCCAACGTCTTGGCGACGCTTCCGACTGGTATTGATATGGACCTGATGATTTACCTATAGACTGTAAGAGAAATTTTTTGTCACAGTCTAAATTGTTCCAATTGTATTTAAATACTAATTCTTAACCGACTTCAAAAGAAGGAGATTATCAATTCGTCTGTATGTTTTTGTTTGTATGTATGTTACGCGATATCTCTGCCAATTGTGAACCGATTTTGAAAATTCTTTCACTTTTGTATAGAAACTGATCCCGAAGAAGTCCCTTAAAATTTATATCCCCAACGAATTAGCATTTACCCGCAAAACTTAAAATAAGTGTAAAAGTAAGGAAATTTGAAGTCAGTTTATCGTTTTTAAAACACGCCATATTATTAATAAAATTCTTTTTAATCTTATGATTATAGGTAATATTCAGTAATATTCTAAACAATTCCATAATATCGTTGAATGCGATGACTACCCTACAAACTAGATAAAATAATACTCACGAGTCACAAGTACTTTTAATATGACACATTGAACCTTGTAAAAAGTAGGTTGGAGTGTTTTTACATTATTAAGGACTTGCCTTACAATGTTTCTGGTCTTACCATGAAATAATCATAATATTTATTAACGCTGTGGCTAATAAAGCCAAGTTGATAAAAAATATAAAAACGTACTATTCGCGGTCACTGCAAGTAAATAATATACACTTCTCCCAACAGTTGAATACAAATGGCGTATTAAAGCTAAATGCTAATGCACTGAGTAAAACAACTACAACATTGTAAAGATATTATTTTAAACTGAACTAGATGTGTACTTATAATTAATAATATTATAAAATAAATTATAATCTTTAAAGTGCATTATAACTATGTACATAGAAAAGTATTAAAAATCTTCTGTGTTCATATTTCATAAGTGGGTAGGTATGATCTACATAAAAATAAATGATGTTCCTAGAGCAATAATTTTGGAAATCTGAGATTAAAGAAACCTAATGTATTAATTACTTTTAAAAACATATTTTTAGTGTCCGTCCGGTCTGGCAGATTATGAAGAAAAGCTTGCAAATGGCAAGCGTTTCCCCTAAAAAAAAAGGAAAAAACATCGCTGTAGGTGGACCTTGTGATGGTATCATGATTAGTTATAAAGGAGACCTGCAAAAGGCAATCGATTTTTCCTTACATTTGGCTTAGCCAAACTGGATTTCAGTCAAACCTACCGACTACGCCATATGTTTATGTACACAGTATGTCGAATCTAATTTATTGGTAGATTGGAGTCGACTTAGTTGTCAAATCTAATCCATTGGTGGATCAGAGTGAAAAAAAGAGAAATCTAGTCCATTAATGAATTAGCTCAGTTAGCTCAGTTGTGTGTAATAGAGAGTAGAATAGGCCATCATTTGTTTGTGTCATTTAAAAGTCGGTTATTTGAGAATCAAGTGTAAGTTTTTAAAAATAAAAAAACAAAACTACTTTAAACCGAAAGAAAAGGTTCTGCTATATGCTGTATGTGTTTTTGTGTGTTCGTCGATTTCTTTGTCAATTATGGAGCGATTTGGAAAATTATTTCGCTATTGTATGGAGAATGTGTGGAAGTGTGGGAAGACCTCCCACTTGATAGACCAACGACATCGTAGCGGTCGCAAGGAGTCGTTGCATGGAGGCGGCTCAGGACCGCTATTCGAGGTGTCGTTTGGGGGAGGCCTATGTTCAGCAGTGGACGTATACGGGCTGATGATGAAGATGGAGAACGACCCTGAGGTGTTCCCCCTAAATAATCTCATAATGTTCCGAGAGATAAGTATTAGACGCGAAAAAATCTGTGTAATAACTAAGGAATTTGAAGTCGGTTTAAAATTTTTCAAAACAATCAAATTATTCAATATCAGATAAATTACTTTTTCTTTTAACGATAGTTAAAAGTATAAAACATTAAATAAATTAAAAAAAGAGACGGTACGATCTAGTTTGAAGAAACGTAGTAAAATCTACGTATTGTGACCAGCCATCACACATTGACAATAATACAATAGTCCCCAGCTCGAGGCCGCGCCTAGATCGAGAGCCCGTGGGCTAAAACTTATCTTCATGTGCTATATTATTTTTTAAATAATTGTTCATGCTTCAAGATATAAAGAGGAAGAATTTGATGATCCCACGGGAACAGTGTACATTTCCGGGATCTAGGATATATGATATTTTGGTATCAAATTTTATCTAAATCCTTTCAACCATTTGAGCGTGAAGGGGTAAAATAGGAACTGATTCCTATAGTTCTTGCGTTTTAAGATTCCGTGTCCAAAGAGATTTTTTATGACCACAATATCACCTGTCGTTGAGTGTAAAGAGACAATGGCCAACGGTGTATCATAAAGGCTAGAATAAAGACGGGCTCCAATTATAAACCTAAGCTGTATGTGTGTCAGTCCGTCTATTATCTTTTCAGCTGAAATGATCTTTATCATAAACTATCTTCTGCCCCGGGCTTCACACGTACTTATATATAGGCAGGGGGCAAAGAAGCCTATATGTTATTCCAGATTTAGAACCAGATCCATGATAGATTTCAGCACGATTCGTTCATTAGGTTTGATGTGAAGAGGTAACAAAAACTCACCCATCCAATATTTTGCAATTACAAAGAAATATGTGTAAATGTACATGGAGGCAGCTCAGGACCGCTATTTGTGGCGTCGTACGGGGGAGGCCTATGTCCAGCAGTGGACGTGTATGGGCTGATGATGATGATGATGATGATGATGTGTAAATGTCTATGTAAATTTCGCATTTGTAATTTTAGTGTGGAGTTATTTTATTATAGAAATTATAGTTTAATTATATTAGATTATAGATAATAAGAATCAAATAATATAAACAAATTAAACTAGTATTAACAATTGAAACAATTAAGCTAACTGCAGACTGTTGCAAACAATCTACAGATAGCTCAACTGATCCATATCAATACCAGACGGAAACGTCCTCAAGACGCTGGCTATAGATTAATCATAAAGATTTCAATATTATGTTGAAATAGCATAACGAGACTCTCACCAGCAATAGACTCTTGTATCCTTAGGTAGTGAGTGAATACAAACATTGCACTGAATGTTAACGTTATCGATAGCAACCTCCGACGCCAAGTTCAAACATCTACAGCGAATTCTATTTTAGTTCATAACATAACCCTTTTTTAGTGTAAAAAATCATCGCCAACAAAATTACTTTGATTGATCGAATTGGAACGGCACCACCGGTTTTCATCATACATAGCTGAGAAACTCTCGACGAAGTGTTTGATTAGGATAGTCAAACAAAAAAACTCAATCCAAATTAGTTCATCCCTTTATAAGCTGTGATTTCCTCCTCCGACAGACATTTACTATATAAGCAGTCAAGACAGACAGACCCCCAAAGTAGTTACATAGTAGGTAGTTTCTAAACAAAGTATGTATATTTAAATTGAGCTCTTTGACTACTCGAGGAGTGACACAATGATCTGGTGACTCACAATAGCGAATTAAGTATTATTTTAGATTGACGTAATTGAAAAATATGCAGCTCGACTGGTAAATTGATTCATGGCAGTATAAAGAGCAGTGTTTCACGAAAGGACTGAAGGCAAATCGGAACTAATTTCTAATGACATAATGAATATAAATTACCTGGGTAGTTATTTAACTGGGTGGATTTTTGAGATGGGGCAGTTAGGATTTATAGAGTTTTTGTAAAATATGCGACGTTTAGTCAAGCGGGACTTTACGCGGTAAAACTACATAGAACATAGGTATACTTACTGATAACTTGGAAAAATCATATAGACTCTACCTGTACAAAAATGGCTAAAGGTATATATGCTCTAAAACAACTGCGCCCTATGACATCCCAATTAAATCTGAAAGATATTTATTACTCGTATATACACTCTTTAATAGGTTATGGCATTATACTGTGGGGCAACTCTACCGACTGTGAAAGAGTCTTAAAGATGCAGAAACGTGCAATAAGGGTGCTGGTTAGCGCCAAATTTAAAGACTCTTGTAGAGAACATTTTAAGAATCTGAAAATACTAACTTCTGCCGCGCTATACATCTACGAAATATTAAAGTTTGTAATACAAAATATGTCTCAATTCAAGGTAAGAGGAAGCCAAAGCAAATACAGTAATAGGCATCAAATGTATTTAGAATCAACTGCTCATAGACTCAAATACATCTCTAAAAAGCAACCGGAAGTTATTGGCCCTAAATTTTTTAACAAACTTCCATTGTGTATTCGACTCATAACTTGGGAACAATCATTTTTAAATAATGTGAAACTTCTTCTGCTAGATAAAACCATATACTCTGTAAGTGAATTTCTAGACAATGACTATAAACAATTTGTAATTCCCTAAAGACGAACCTTTCCTGAACTCTACATGCCTAATTCAATTTCAAATTAATAGATGTAATTTAAACCTAAGTGAATTGACGAGAAACTGATAACACCTTACTTTAGATTAACATTGAGTTAACCATTGTTATTGTGTATTTCTTTTTCAATAAATATTTTCATTTCATTTCTTATCCTTATTTATTCACCGTAGGAGCTCATATTCTCGTCACTATATAATATAAGTAGGTTCATCATCATCATCAGCCCGTATACGTCCACTGCTGAACATAGGCCTCCCCCAAACGACGACGCCACGAATAGCGGTCCTGAGCCGCCTCCATCCATAAGTAGATTGCAATAAAAAAATATGAACAGGCAAGATAACAAAACGAAACAATGAACCTAGGACTGTAATTATACAAAAATTATTCTGTAATGGATGGCATATTCTGTAATGGATGGCATATGTACATATCGGGAGGTTTATACCCATCAGTGGGTAAAAGCCATGTGTGGATGATGATGATATTCAATTGGTAATACGAGTAGGTAAAGGTTTACCAGAGGCAATATTTTTAGTTATTATACAGGGTTCCACGTAACATGTGCACTAAGCCGAAAGGAGGTGATTTTGGACCGCGAGTATTAAATAATACAAAATATTTTTTTAATTCTTAATATTTGTTCCTTTGCACATACAATATTATATTAGTTTATACATTATTATTGTATTAAAATTTTATAGGTTCTCCACATAATTTTTTGTAATAATTTCAAGACAAAACACTGGTTATGACAAGAAAAAAGAAAAAAATTATCATTATAATGTTAAACCGCAAGAGAGCGTGTAAAAGAACATGAACAGGAAGAAAACAAAAAACATTAAGTACCTACCGAAAACAGAAAAAAAAGCAATTAAAATCAAATTTTGATCCCCTCTGGGTCCAAAACCACCTCCTTTCGACTTAGTACACATTAAGTGGAACCCTGCATATGCACAGCAGCTTCCTATCAGAAAGCTATTGAACGAACATTAAAATCCAGAGATTTAAAAGAACTCGTTGGAACTGGATGATTAAACGCAAACAAAATTGGTTTTAGAATTTCACTTCTAGATGGATAACCAACGTGAAGCCCTAGTGGTCAAAGATCAACAAACGTGAGCGTGCGATATACTTGTAGAGTTAATGTAAATATATATTTAATATGTTGCAAAAAATATCGGCGGTATCTGTGAGTAATATAAAAGTTTAAATAAAAAACAAAAAGAAACGACAAGTTTAAGATGATCCTTTAAATTTTAAAAGTATTATTTGTAAAGAAGCTTTTAGCTTTCGGCGCCATAGCTCCTTCTTACCTTGTGTTTCATCGCTTAGGGCTCATACGAATATCTATAATTTGTTCCGATTCCAGAAGTTATTTAATCCGATGTATCCTAAAATTCTAAGAAATATTTCGTATTCAATCGAGTTAATACCTTTATAACCTTAATGACACAGTCTCTGTAACATAACATATATTTTTACTTATAATATACGCGGCCAATTATTTCGTTCCAAATGATAGCATACGAATAAATAATATCTCAATAATTTAAGGTCATTCAGACTTATTATAATATAATATTATTGTCGGCCGAATCGGTTTTTACAAACATAAAAATACTTCGTGGAGCAATTACAGGCTTGGGTGAGCGCACGGTTCCTATCTGCCGCGTGGAACAAAACAATATATAATTATTTATAGATTATCAATAAAATATTATAGCGAATACTTTATGAATATTTCCATTGTATAAATTAGCAGCATTGTACGCGCAACACGTGTTATGTACATCATCATCATTATTGTTTAGAAGTACCTACATATTATCCAGCTTTTTTTGTATATGGTTTTTTTACTCTAAATCAGCATTTATAGTCATTACTCTTTATTCAACATGTTTAATCTGCCTTTGGCGTCGTAGCTTTATAACGGATTAAACGAAAAACTTTTAGTTTTATATTTTATCTGATTGAGCGTGTACTGTTAAAACTTGATGCAAATCGGTACCTACAGCCATTTAACGTAAAACGCACTGTATTTTGAGGAAAAACTATAGGGTTTTTGTAAAATTTGGGTAATTTTTATTCAAACGGGATTTTCCATCACTAAGGATTATGGTAAGTACGAAGTAACAGACTGGGAGGTCACAAATATATAATTATTTATTTCGAACCATTTACTTTTTTCTGAGACATTAAATAATGAGTATTGCGATTGCAAAGTAGTTTTTATTATAAGTTTATGTAATTATCTTGACAATCTTGCGACATTGGTACTTTGTTCAGGTTTTATAGAGTTCTCCTTGTAAATGACAACCTATCAGACTTTACTATAACAATACCCGTTAATAATAAGCGTCGATTTTGATTTACGGTTTATCGTTAATTGTATTTAATTATGTTTCATTTGCCATTTATAAATCCGTATTATTTTGTTTTGACCGACTTCAAAAGAAGGAGGTTATCAATTCATTTGTATATTTTTTTTGTATGTATGTTACGGGATATCTCCGCCAATTATGGACCGAAATTCTTTACCTATTGTATAGAAAATGATCCCGAAGGGGTCTCATAAAAATTTTATCCCCAGAGTATTAGTATTTATCCCGCGAAACTTAAAGTAAGTGTAAAAGTAAGGTAATTTGAAGTCGGCTTATCGTTTTTAACAACACGCCATATTATTTAATTTGATATCGTGAATATTAAAACTATAGACGTCGTCGTCACAATAAAACCAAATCAAATAGGTACGTCTTCTTTCGCTGTCACTTTTTATACCAAACCGAAAATTTTTCATTTCCTATATAAACAAAAGGAACTCCAACAAAAAAGGGATTTGAAGTGGCGGCTATTAAAATTCTCTAAATATTATTTTTCACGGTTGGTGTTCCGGTCGCCGGCTATGCAAATATTTACAGTAAAGTATAAAATAAAAATGTCAAGAGGACTGGACAAACACGGTGGAGTTTTTCTAAGATTCTTGAGAGTGTATGAGTATATAACTTGATATTACTTGATAATACAGGGTGTCACAAAATATGTGGACTAAGCCGAAACGAAAAAAACCACTTAGTCTGGTTGTAGAGATGGTGATGATAATTGAATTAAAATTTATTGAGTTATAATATAACTCAATAATTAAGAATGGGAGTTATATTATAACCCCTAATTATAAAACAAGGTATGGTTTTATAAAAAAAATCATAAGCGCTATTCTTTACAGCCACTATGATGCTCATTTAGGGAGGCCTATATCCAACAGGACTTATATAGGCTCATGATGATGATTGTTTGCAGGCATTATCATTACGACATTTATCGACGTTATCATGCAAATTTCTTCATCAAACTTCTTGCGACATAAATTAAACTAGATTTGAGACAAGCTTAGTTGTCATTTCTTGTCTTTAGTTGTTTTAATTTTATTTAAGTATTTCAATTGATCCTTGGTTTACTTACCTACATAGTGGATAACACCCTATGTATAAAGTAAGTATATAAGCAGACTAGTCGTGACCCTGTTCCGTATCCTCTCAGACGTCACTTCCTGAAGCCTGCCTCAAACCAGCACAGTATTGGGCAAATGCTTTAATAATGTAGGTAACATACTAAGGCCCATTTTACCCATGACCACTAACTTTAACTATTTTATCAAGGTTGCCTGGAAGAAACCGCTCTAAGCGATAAGGCCGCCTTTTGTACTGTTTATTTTTTCATTTAGTTATATTAGATTAATGTTAATTTAAGTACAATAGAGTGTTCATTCGTTCATTTTATCAACTATTTATGTTATAATTATAACTTAGTTGGTACCTACCTACTTCATCATCATCATCATCATCAGCCCATACACGTCCACTGCTGGACATAGGCCTCCCCCATACGACGCCACGAATAGCGGTCCTGAGCCGCCTCTATCCAACGACTCCTTGCGACCGCTACGATGTCGTCGGTCCATCGAGTGGGTGGTCTCCCATGTAGGGGATTTGCCATAATCACCACGCTTGGCAGGCGGATTGGTGATCGCAGTGTTGGTGTTTAAAAATACTCAGAAGGAAACTGCTGCCCTGCCTCTGGTAGGTTCCTAGGTTCCCTTAGTCGGCTTTTACGACATCCACGGGTTGAGTTGGAGGGGTCGATATTCGTACGCCGCGACCCCACGGCTTCCTACCTACTTAGTTAATAAGATTTACGGATAACTACCCAAATATGTATAAGTTAAATGGTTTTTGGATAAAATAAATTAATTATCTCTCTCATATAGATTATTAATTTCATATTTATATTTATATAAGGCGTACAGCATAATATCAGCTTCCGACTGGTATTGATATGGATCATAAACGAATTAATATAATATATTAATTTTTCAGCATTCAGATATTTTAAATGTCAATAAAAGGTTTTATTTTTGTCAATATGACAAACCATAAAGTAGGTATATATAAAGTATTACCTACCGAATTAGACATAGATGTGAAAGCTTTCAAAGAGAAGAAGTGAAATCAGAAGAATTTTTCATCAAAAAGTATTTAGCTAAAGTCGAGTGATGCAATACTAGCATTAAAATAATCCAGTACAGTTTATACAGACATAAAAACCAACCGTATTTATATGTTACGGTATGTCGGAAATTATATGTGCGTGTAAATAAAGTCAAAGACATTTCTTCGTTGGTACTTTTGGGGTTCCATGTAGAATGGTTGGAACGTACTTAGCGAGGTAGTCAAACGTTCAAAAATGAATGAACACTCAGAAACACTAATAGAAATAAACATAGACTTTACCAGGAACGGTTTCGTACGAACGGATTTTTCCTAATAGCATGTATAATTTATCCTAGGTACATTTAATTGTTTGGTGATAATAAATTATTTTATACCTTTATTTTTCAACCTTTTTATTTATTTAAATACGTATGTTACGGAACTCCACTCTACCATACCTACAT
Organism: Eupithecia insigniata; assembly: GCA_947859395.1. Lineage (NCBI taxonomy): Eukaryota > Metazoa > Arthropoda > Insecta > Lepidoptera > Geometridae > Eupithecia > Eupithecia insigniata. Next base: position 18,412,810 of record OX401993.1, read on the forward strand.
CCAAAGTGCTGCATTCCAAATCTTATACTCGACTACATATATAATATAGATTGGTTATGTACTCTGAGAAAAGACACAAAACGAATAAGTTAGTAAATATAATGTTACTAAACTTTAGTATGAAGATTTAACATATAACTTACTTTATTTCATTTATTTCACTTGTCAAATCTATACTAATATTAAAGAAGCAAAAGTAATTCTTAAAGATTACCCCAAGTGCGGGCATAAGCACTATAATAACAAAAACCTTAGAGATACGCAACAGCGATATCTCTCGTCAAACGATCTAAATGTAACTTTAGACTTTGAACAGGTTTGGATAACTTCAATGTTTCCCCTGTAGGTGGAGCTAACGGCGCTATAGTCTGTAAGGCGCGAAGTTTTTCGACAGGTCGGGTGCTTGCTTCCGTGGCGCAGTTGGTTAGCGCATCCCCATATTCAGGGGAGGGTCGCGGGTTCAAGTCCCGCCGGAGTCGTAAATTTTTGGGATATTATAATACTTTAAGATTACCCCAAGTGCGGGCATAAGCACTATAATAACAAAAACCTTAGAAAGTAATTCTGTATGCCTGCTACCTTTTTTCCATTCAAACAGCTAAACAGTTAAACTAATGAAATTTGCAGAGGTAGATATTATCCCGGGGATGCATATAATATGCTAGTTTTTATCCCAAACAGAGCGTGCGAAGCCGCAGCCAGGAGCTAGTCCTACTAATATTATAAATGTGAAAGTTTGTATGGATGGATACGTGTATATGGATATTTAGACTCTTTCGCGCAAAAACTACTGAACCGATTAGGCTGAAATTTGGTATGGGTATAGCTTGGGACCTGGAATAACATATATGATATTTTTTATCCCGATAAAACGCGGGCGAAGGCGCAGTCAGGAGCTAGTTACCTATATTTTTGGTACGGAACCCATAGCGCACGAGTATATCTTGCCACTCCCTGCTTTATTTTAGTTTCGTCCAACTAAACAAACGAACAGTTCAAACACGCTGTGTTATTGTGTTGAGATTTTTTTTATTTGGAGTTTTATTAGAAATTCTGCCTTGAGTGCTCAGTTTAACAGTAAACTAAAAAAAGGTTTTAAGAACTTTTAGATGCTGTGAATTATGTAGAAATTTCTGTATGCTGTTGCTAGATCTTATATGGATCTGCTGATTGACACAGAAAATAATAACCAAAACATAGAGACAAATTAAAACTAGTATTTACAATTGAATGTCGAGCTAACAGCAGACTGTTGCAAGCAATCTAGAGCAGCTACCTAGAGTCTAGATTATTTGCAACACTATCCATCCATATCATTACCAGTCGGAAGCGTCCCCAACACGCTGGTTGCATAGCTCCATTCCTACCTTGTATTAGCTGGTTAGGTCTCAGTTTAGTTCTCTTCGTAATATATATTTTTCCATACACAAAGAATATCAAGTACCAACTTATCATGTCCAAGAGTAATATTTCAACGAAAGCACTTAACCAATTTCAATAAATGAGGTAGATATCATTCGATTCCAGTCAATTGGTACCGTGACATCATGTGGCAATTGCTTGTTGGTATGACTTTTTAAATGAATAAACCATATAAAAATGTTATATATTGATACTGAATTTTTAACCGACTTCAAAAAGAGGAGGTTCTCAATTCGTCTCTGTACGTTTTTTTTGTATGTATTTTACGCGATTAATTATGGACCGATTTTGAAAATTCTTTCACTATTGGATAGAAAATGATCCCCCTCGGGATAGTGAAAGAATTTTCTTTATCCCCAGGGGATTAGTATTTATCCCGTAAAACTTAAAATAAGTGTCTAAGTAAGGAAAATTGAAATCGCGTTATCGTTTTTTAAACACGCAATATTATTCCAATGGCATACAGACGAAAAAATATTTATTTTTGGTATAGTACCACAATGAGAATAGCAATATAAACTAGAAAAATAGCTAGCACTACTTAAAATCTCCACTTGTAGCAATTACCATACTTTTTTGCGTCCTCAGTAAATAATAGTTACATATTATTAATACTGGACCTTAAGAAGATAATAGTTCAAAATGTATTGACAACCTATATGGCGCGGTTAGCGATGGTCCGCCTGTGGCCTTGTGGGTTCGATTTCCGCCTTGGGACAAGTGTTTGAACGAGCTGCAAATATTCGTTCCGCGCGTTCTGGGTGATTTTCTATGTAAATTATAAAATATCTATGTGTGTATTGTATGTATTGGATTATGTACATCAGTCATCTAGTACCCATAACACAAACTCTGCTTAGCTTGGGGCTAGATGGTGCTGTGTAGATTGTAAAATATTATTTATTTATATTATTTATGTTATGATACATTTTGTATACATATGTGTACACTGTATAAAATCGATATTGTCTTCTTACTTTGGGGCTTAGGTAGGCATTTTGTGGGAGTCATTGAAATCGTATCCGTCATTGAATCGTATATTATTATTTTGGTTAGTGATTATTCTGTAATTGTGATGATTCCGTGAGTTATAATTAGGATAGTATCTGTACTTGGTTTATTTTCATACGTGTCATTCAACTTTGCCCAAATCTGCGAGAACGTTTTCCTTAATAATGATAATATCATATACTATCATTATACTTAATAATATTTATTTTAACTTATAATATTTATTGACATTTGGGACACAAAATCTTCGGACACTTTGTCTCAATTGTCACATTTTAATATTAATATTTTCTTGACTGACTTTTCGGACTGCAATGATAAACACTGTTTTGTACATTCAGATAAAAACTTAAAAAATGCCAAGATAAATCCGAGTGTCCGAAGATTTAAGCCACATTAGCACACAGATCTCCTAGTCCTATCCAACGATTCTATCCATCCACTGTTGTCTGGTAGAGATCGCTCTTGAGCCGCCACTTGTACCTTAGTTTTAAAGATGTTTTTCGTAAAACACCAACTACCATCCATGGAAGTGTGCAATAAAGGATTTTCTATCTATCTTAGACAATAATTTTGTGATGATTTCTTTTATTTCTCTTACCTGTACCCGTATATATATATATATATTCCTTGCCGTGCGTGGCCGTGGGGCCGCGGCGTACGAATATCGACGCCTCCAACTCAACCCGTGGATGTCGTAAGAGCCGACTAAGGGAACCTACTACTACAAAATTGAAGTGAAGAGAATATCAATAACACCTTATTTCTTATTTGATATTAATAACTATGTTTATTTATAGTATAAAATTTGACTTGACTAAGTGCTTATTTTGTAAGCCTAAAGAAATAAAGTTACTGATTCTGATTTTGATTCTGATTCTACCAGAAGAAGGGCAGCAGCTTCCGTCTGAGTATTTTCAACACCAACACTGCGATCTCCAATCCGCCTGCCAAGCGTGGTGATTATGGCAAATCCCCCCCTAAATGGGAGACCATCCACTCGATGAACCGACCATATTGTAGCGGTCGCTGGGAGTCGATGGATAGAGGCGGCTCAGGACCGCTATTTGTGGCGGCGCATGGGGGAGGCCTATGTCCAGCAGTGGACGTGTATGGGCTGACATGACATATATATATTCCTTAGGGCTCATGTACATGAGCGGCAGAGAGACTACGGCAGAGGTAACTGTAGCCATCGACACCTGTCGACGGCAGCCGTTGACGCGTGGACGGCTGCCGTCGGCGCGTGTCGACGGTTAGCTACGACAGGTGTCGATGGCTACAATTACCTCTGCCGTTGTCACTTTGCCGCTCGTGTATTGAGCCCTTACGGTCCTCATGGTGCCGACAGTCGTCCAAGATTTGATAGTGAAAATATATTATGTCATTCATAGTGAGCAATTTTTAACTTCACCTCAGACTAAACTAACTACCTATAGACATAACATATGAACTCATTATTTTTCCAATTTATAATAAAACTCTATTCATACGAGAGGAATTTCAAAACAGCACATATTGAGGTTCAAACAATACGTTTACATTCAATATTAATAAACTATTGTATTTTAGATATAGATCAATATTAATTTAGATAAAACATACGTGACAGAATCTAATAGCATTGTACTGAATGTGGGTTGACGGTCTTTTTTTGTGAAGGCTGTTTGTAACTTTTACTAGAGTGGGAATAGAGACGATTTTTGATGATATTGCAGGCTTGTTTAGCTATAAATGTTTAGTCTTTATGAATAAAGCAGTATCTATCTATCTAGCAGAAGAAAAAGAAAGAAATATATTTATTTCGCCATACATAACACATAATATAAAACAATACATACAGATATGGGAAAGTACAGGAAACTTATACATACATGAAGAAAAAAGATAGAAAAAGTGTTACTTAAGGGGCCAAAAAGGTCTCACCTATCTATCTGTTTCCCAACTCTAACGAAAGTATAATATTAAAAATACAACAAGCTGACCCAGCAAATGTTGCTCTGCCATCGACCACTGAGGGTTGAAGATTATAACAGTAGAGTACGCGCAAAGCTTTATGAGCTCTGTGAAGTTGCCTTCAACGGCTGCGCACAGAACCGTAAATAAGGCGTTCAGGGGAGAAAGCGGGGTGAGAGGGGATCTGACTGTCAAACCAGGCGTATTTTTATTGTGTTAGCACATTTTGTTATGCATTACTTTATTTTTCGATTCAATATTTATAGAATATGTAAAAACATCTTATACCCAATTAAGGATTATTTAAAATCTACAATGTTAGAAGAAATTATACTTTTTATCTAACGCAATTAATCCAAGTTTGAAAATAAAATAATTACTATGGAGCAAATTTATTTATAATCTAGTTGGTAATACTGTCGAATGAATGCTTTTGAGTACAATGACGCAAGTCTTTGACGGTTGTTCGGTGTTCGTTTTGTTGACTTAATAGTTTATTCTTGCGATTTTGTGGAGTATTCCCTGTTTTATATTAGCTGTTTCTCTTAATATGCCTCGCGGACGGAATAACGTACTACGTCATCAAACATGGAAAATGATGTTCGATGTCAATTTTTATGAGAAAAGAAGCCGATGAATTCAACCTCTAAATGGTACTTCAGTGGACTGCAGCTGCAACAGGTGTGTCTATTAGCACCATATAAAGGATTTCTAGCCGAAGCCCAGGTGGGTTGATAGTTGGTAAATATCACTTTTCCATTTGATTGTACTTGCGCAGTATTGCTTCCGTGCCTATGTTCACAGAGCTCATTAAGTTTTGCGATCACTCTACTAACCAATATCGCTATTTAAAAATGGTGGTTGGTGTCAGAAAGGCGATAATTGAGGGTGATATGTATTATTTAAAGCCAAATCATATAAAATATCAAAATTGTCGAAATAAAAATGGGTTACTGTTATCAGTGAGGGGTATGAAAATAATATTTAAGACCTATTCTCAGACCTACCGAATATACACAAAGAAAAATCATAAAAATCGGTCAAGCCTTTTCGGAGGAGTTTGGTTATAAATACCTACTGTGACACGAGATTTTTATATATGTACATATTAAAGATTAATAAGCTGTTTTGCAGTATAACGAGTACCTACTACGTAGTAAGCACGTTCCTATTAAAATAAGAAAACATTGGCGTTGCCTCAAATCATAATTGTAAAAAAAGCTTCAAAAACATCTGTTCCGTCCCCGTTATAATGCCAGTCCAAACTATGTAGGTACATTCAACGACAAAAAATACTGACTGGTTTAACTTTATTTACTACTTTGTATTTTAGCTGCACACGAGGCGCTTACGAGTTTTTGGGAATAAAATTTTGTATCTCTTTTTCGTTGACTGTACTTACGCACCAAAAGTCGCGGCATCAATCGAGCGTATCACTCACCCCGAGGCCCATTATAATAATACGAGCGACAGAGATGGCAACACATTAGAAAGGAACAATCGTTCCCATTACGTCGAATAAAAAGAAAAGTTATTATATTTTTTATTAGAGAGGGCCTCCACCCTCGCGGCCGCCAAGAGGGTTATTTTTATTTTATTTGAAAAGTTTATTTTCCATTTTGTTTTAACTTCTATTTTCGCGATATGAGGGGTAAAACTCGCTCGGCACGCACTCTCACAAACTCAATGAGTCACTAATGCGTAGCATACCATTATATTTTTATATTTAAACTTTTGCTTGAACAATATTAAAATGAGAAAAGTTCGAGAGGTACTGTATTGCGATCGCTCAATTCTGCCGCTTTTCGTAGCAATTTTATACTTAACTGCGAAGCAATAACAGTATCGTTATAGGGGATGATCGGGTACCTGGATGTTTATTTTTACGGGTAATTTCCCAGAGCCTTTGACTGAACACCGTGTAGGATAGTATTTAGATTCAGGGTCAAAACTCAAGTGTCAAATCCTACTAATATTATAAATGTCAACGTTTGTATGGATGGATATTTGTTACTATTTCACGCGAAAACTACTGAACCGATTAGGCTGAAATTTGGTTATATTTCGGGACCTGGAATAACATATAGGCTATATTTTATCCCGATAAAAAGCGGGCGAAGGCGCGGGCAGCAGCTAGTTCATATTTCATTGCCCATTTGTGCCATTTCGCGTAGGCCGAACGTAATCAAATCGTCCACACAAACCGGGCCACTTAAGCTCCAGTTAGCCGACAAAGATAAAAACTACTAGCCCATTATCTAGTTCTACTACTAACACATTATCTAGCCCTCGCGTGTGGCCGGATCCGTTTATGTTGGCGCAACTCTTTAGCTCCCGAACTTAGCTATGTTTGCCCACAAAAATATAGTAGTCCATATTGTAACGAGCGACCAACAATATGTGTGGCACCTATTGACCCAGCCCCAACACACGGAACTTACAATAAAGGAAGGTAAAACGTATCTAATTGTTATAAAAACACAGGCTCGAGTAGGGAAGCCCCGATTCAGGAGGTTAGCCAGAAGCCGAATGACGTAGCACGCGGTTCGATTCTCGCCCCGGGGCAGTTATGTTACTTTCAATGCTCTTTAACACTGCTGTAGGATAGCCATGCATTAACAATTTGATCTAACGTGTTCTTTGAAGTCATAAGTATTTTACATAGCAAGGTTAAATAGAAAAAATGGAATGCGAAACGGAGTGTGGGAATACCTCCCACTCGATGGACAGACGACATCGTAGCGGTCGTAGGGAGTCGTTGGATGAAGGCGGCTCAGGACCGCTATTCGTGGCGTCGTTTGGGGAGGCCTATGTTCAGCAGTGAACGTGTACAGGCTGATGATGATGATAGAAAAAATAAGAGGTATAATTTATCTTTTAACTTTTTGGATCCCAGTATCATATTTTCAGTTCTTTTCTGACAGAAATGGGAAAAACGTGAGCTTAGAATGTCTCTAATCTAAGAATTGTTGTCATTGTTATAAGTCATTAAAAATAGTATTTCAGGGAATCGTCCGTATATCCGACCTTTTTATCAATAAATTGATAATTTTGATTATTCGATGATATATATTTTTTTTCAATTACATAGCTATGTTTTATGAAAATATATAGTTTGGTACCTAAAATAAATTTTATTAACAAAGAAAATTACCATCAAGTAATATAAACAATCCGCCTGGGATGGGACATGGGAGACCATCCACTCGATGGACCGACGACATCGTAGCGGTCGCAGGGAGTCGATGGATGGAGGCGGCTCAGGACCGCTATTTGTGGCGTCGTACGGGGGAGGCCTATGTCCAGCAGTGGACGTGTATGGGCTGATGATGATGATGATGGTGAATATAAACAATTAGACGGTAGGTAATTAACATGGCCGTGGTGGTAAGCAGATTAGAACAAGCACGTGCTAGCATAAAGACGGAAAAGCTAAAAAGACGGTAACGACAACTCTATTCCCGAGGGACCAGCCACACAGTATGATTTTAAAGTGATATTCTCAAACCATAAACCCGTCTCACAGACCCATGTGAAATATTTATCTTAATATTATAAGTAAACTTAAAGTACTGGCATCGAGGGGATCGAATGGTTTTGATATTTTACAACAGTTTATGCACCTGTTAATTTCCTAAATTTTTTTTTAAATTTATGGTCACTTACAATTAATTTACTCTCATTGTGCTGATATTGACAACGATATTTTCATTATTTTCCTAGGTTTGTTAATTGGCGTGACAATTATTCGTTCACAGGAAAATAAGGGTGCATTTCGATTTTAATTATGTCTTATAGCAATAAATCAACCATATGTGTTTTCTGAAACCACATGTTGCTTGATGAAAACAATTAAAATATTCATAGTCGCACTAAGGCTACTTTTGAAAGACTGAACGTGATCGTTGAGTTAATACCATTAAATTTTAACGATTAATTTTTTTATTATGGAATGCCCAACCAGACAAGCTAAATCTCTCCCTATATTTAAACACTAGCTGCTGCCCGCGCCTTCGCCCGGTTTATCGGGATAAAAAATAGCCTATATGTTATTCCAGGTCTCAAACTATAACCATACCAAATTTCAGCCTAATTGGTGCAGTAGTTTTTGCGTGAAAGAGTAACAAATATCCATACATGCATCCATACAAACTTAGACATTTATATTATTAGTAGGATAGGATACCTCCTCACATAACTCCATAGGCAACTGCTAAACAAAAGGGCTCTAGATACTTCATAAATACGTTATAGACAAGCCTGCACACAAGCGTTAAGCTCGTCCAAGTATCAAGATCGACAATTCCCTATACAAGAAGTTTCAATTAGTCCCAATACTGGGCAGAAGGCAGCCCTTTCACGCATTCACAGTGGGCTTTTGTTTGAAAACATATTTAAATACAGGGAGGTGGGTTTGTTCGAGTAAAGAAAGCAAATAGTCAGCTCCAGGGTTGTTAAGAACTTACTCTGGAAGTAAGTTTAACTATTCAGGAGTTAGTTGGGGAAAGCATTTGTGTTGTGTTGGAAACTTGAAGCAGAGAATCCTACTAATATTATGAATTTCAAAAATTTGTAAGGATGGATGTATGGATATTTGTTTTTCTCTCACAAAAAAACTACTGAACCGATTAGGCTAAAATTTGGTATGGGTTTGGGACCTGGAATAACATATAGGCTATTTTTTATCCCGATAAAACCTGGGCGAAGGCGCGGGCTACTGCTAGTATTTAATAATACTAACGTGCTTGAAGCTAAAGATGAATTAGTAAGCTCCAATCGAAGCGCTTTACTAGTCTTTGGTAATTTATTGAAAAGGATAAAAAATCCGTTAAAGTATAAAAAACTCGATTCCCGCTTTTTCATTTTTTTCGCAAAATTTCTAGAGCCCCTAAGAAAAAATTGAGAGAATCTTAGAGGACTCTGGACGAGTATTTCAATACCTCTATTTATCAATATCTCTTCAGCCGTAGTAACAAAGAATAACTGTCAAATTAAGGCGGATCCCTGACCCAAATCAGCGCCACCACCATAAGGTTATTATTTATTAATGCCTCTGTAATAGTTTTATATTGTATAGCTTAGGAGATGCGAAAATCGAGTTTGGTGGCCAAAAAGTGCAACATGTCTACCTAAGCTATACAAAATAAAACTATTACAGAGGTATTAGAAAAAAGCTTATGTTCGGTGTCACTAATGGGCCAAGGGATTTTTGAAAATTCGATATAATAGGTGACGGCGCTAGTTTGGGTTAGGGTTCCGCCTTATGAGAAACACTCGAAAACCATAAGTCGCCTCGCAGGATAAAAGGTGGGGGGGGGAGACTTTGGCACTGTCGTCGGCCACTTCTTTTATTTCAAAGCGGTCATTTGCCTAGCATGAAATATAAGATTTTTAAATATTTAAATTTAAGGTGGATAGTGATGCGACACTAGCGCTACTCTTTATTTTTGCTTGTATTATCGTTATGGAAAAGAATTACCAAAAGTCCTCGCCGCCAATTGATAATACCCAGCATAAACTATTTTTCGATACCTCAGTGACCGTGAGAACTTTTAGTAATTCTTTTCCATGACGATAATACAAGAAAAACTAAAGAGTGGTGCTAATGTCGCATTACGCTGCGCCTTAAGGGATTTACGGGGAAAAGGACCTTTTTATCTCCGTAGAAATGAGAAATTCGAATTTAACGCGGGTGATACCGCGGGGAACCGCTAGTGAAAAATTCAAAAAACACATCATATATCAGTCAGCACAGACTATCATCCGTTGTGTTATTTCAGTTTATCTAAATTCTTGTGATTGTTTGAGATTTTAATACGATCCAAGGTCTTCACTCAGAAGCTTGCCAAAACAATGTCCTTTGATTTATGTTGAACAGCAAATGAGTAATGTTTTTGTAAACGCACAATAACATAAATATTCAGATATTATAAATAGTAGTTTTTATTTTAACTAATTTAAGACCTCTCTCAATACTAAGTCTTAGAATAAATAGTTTAGAAATATTTAGATTCAGATCATTTAAACTTAACATTGATATCGACCAGTTGAGCTATCTGTAGATTGTTTGCAACAGTCTGCAGTTAGCTCAATTATTTCAATTGTAAATACTAGTTTTATTTGTTTATATTATTTGATTGTTATTTTCTTTGTCATTTATTAAATTTATATTCTTTACTGTCTGTACACTATCAAATTTAAACTTATAAATCATTGTTTTATTCTTGGGACTGCTATGGGTTTTCTTATTTATTTTATCCAAATTTTACACAGTACATTACACACCTATGTATTGTGATCCTAATAAAAATATGTTATATAATTTAAGCATTAGCCGTTTGTGACATAATTTTTTGTGAATGTTATATATAATAAATATAAATAAATATATTATATATATATATATACACTAGCCAAACTCGATGTAAAATGTTTGTAAACGAATCACGATACAAAAATCTAAAACTCAGCTTGGCGTCGATTTTCAGATATAATTTTAAGCAATATTTATTGAAGGAAGTATCACAAATCGACAAGTACCTAATAATAAAAAGACGCGGCCAACCAGAGTGAAATTTAGGTTAAGTATGTGCGGTTTGTTCATAAACATTTTGCATCGAATTTGACTGGAATATAGGTAGTTAAAAGACTAAGCGAAAGTAAGTTAAACTACCGTAATGCGTGTCAACAACTCACTATTACTATTATTACTATTAAATTATTATTACAAAATAGTAACAGTGTTGCCACTGCAGACGGGTAATATTTCTACAAAACATACCTTTTTAATTGACACTCACATCTGCTATACCTACATTTTTTGTTACAGACAATAGTTAACTTCGTTAGTTTTTAGCGTCATTGTTAGAAATTTATCACAAATAGCAGGAAAATATACTCTATGGCTTTGAGATAAGGCCTCTGAATAAGGCGATTGCTTGTGGTTAACATAAATGTCTGAGGTATTTGTTAGTCAAATATTAGCCGAGTTTGGGGTTTTTATAAGTTTACTAATAACCGATTGTTTTAGGTAGGTTCTGTTTTGGATATAAATTATTGACATTTATAAAGCAATAAATATTTTAAACAATTTGACTTCAGCATACAATGATCGTAAGTTTATCTTTAAAATAGACAAACATCCTATACTAATATTATAAATGTCATAATTTGTGAGTTGGATGTATGGATGTTTGTTCCTCCTTCTAGCAAAAACAACTGAACTGATTGGGCTGAAATTTGGTATGGGTATAGTTTGCGACCTGGAATAACATGTAGGCATATATTTATCCCGATAAAACGCGGGCGAAGGCGCGGGCAGTAGCTAGTTGGATATTTATGCATGTAACGTATCAAAACTACATCTCCACTGTTCATTATCATTTCTCGCATCACAATCATATCACACCGTACCATATATCATTATCAGCAGACTCAGTTTTAGACCATATAATCACTGTCATAAAATTCGATTTTGACTAACACCGAACGACATAGTGTGAATTCCACTCAAACAAGCAGTATTACGTACTACCGTGAATTGTCAAAGTCTTATTAAAGTCAATAATTGAGAACAAACACGAACGAAATAACCTAAGGAGGAAACAGGTAGTTTTCACTTGGCTTACCGGTCCAGCGCAAGTGGACGCGGTCACACCATTCAAGAATAAACGCTATCGTCTGTGTATTCGTGCACTTAGGCGATACCTCAATTTCCTAGCACTGGCAATAGCTCAAGCCGAAGTTCACACCTAAATGGTGGCCCTTTTGCTTATTGGCCCAACCTAATTTTATGGCTAGGCGCACACTGCACCCGCCAAAAGTCCGGTAACTCTGGCTACCTGCTGTCAAAAGAAGTATAGTCCGTTCGAAAAAAAAATATCTCACTATCCACTAGGTATACCTATAATATGTCCCATGCAAATGGTTTGTCTCCGTTGAGACTGGCCGAAATTCGGCCAGGATGGCATAATAATCACCGCAGCCGATGGAATAAGCCTCCCCTAAATATCACCACTGACCAGTCTTGCGCTACCCGCATCGTACGGTTTCCCGCGACATTCAACAGATCATCGGTCAACCTTGGAGGCTGAAATTTTGACCTAGACGGGGTTTGAACCCGCACCAATTTTAATGGGTTGGAAAGCATGTAACTAGTAGCCTGTTTGCTAGAATTGGCAGAAGATTTCAAGTTTTATTGTAAATTTTAGAGCTTGTGACGTGATTAATTAGTTACCTACTTGGAAACAGGGCTTTGAATACCGGTATTTTCAACTACCGGTTCCACTGACCTCGACGCAGTATCGATACTTTTTTAATATCAATATATTATATTGATATTCACATCAGTATGTACCGGTACCAAAGTTTCGATATTGTTCATGAGTACCGGTACTTTTACCGGATCCTTAACTCTAAAATACCGATACTATATACGTAAAGTATCGGTACGACCCGCGCCACAGAGCGGTGCCGGCGGTGTATCATGCATGCGAGCTGGCGACGTCGCAAGAACCGCTATTAGTATCGATACTTTGAGCTCAAATACCGATACTCTAAAAATGACGATATTCAGGTACCTAAATGGAAAATACCGATACTTACCGCTATGATATCGATACTTCTGGTACCGGTACTAAGCCCTGCTTGAAAATGTTTTACGACACAACATATTCCGTTAAGTTCCATTTAATTTTGTCTTTGACTCTTTGACCCATATCCACAAGAACAAGCACGTGAGTAATGTATACGAAAACAAATCAGTCGCCCATAACACAAGCCCTTCTTAGCTTGGGGCTAGATTATGCTGTGTGGATTGACCAGCATTATTTATTAATTAAATAAAACAGCGGTCATCTGGTTCCCATTTCCCTAAAACAAGCAATTCATAACTTAGATGATGCTGTCTTGCGATATGTACTCGTATGTATTAATATATTTATCATTAGCGCATCAGCATTGCTATGCAGCCAGCGTCTTGGGGACGGTTCCGACTGGTGTTGATATAGACCATTGAGCTACCTGTAGTTTGCTCAATTTTAAAACTAGTTCTCATATGTTTCTATTATTTGATTGTAATATTTAATGTTAATAAATGTCTATTTTCTTATCATTTATAGTTTTCAGCCTTCATTGAGTTGAAAGTCACCTCATTGTCTTCACCGCCTGTGTGGTCTTTCTGAGTCCTTTGTGATTTTAACCTATATTGAATACAATGTGCATATTGTGTTTCATAAAGGCTATTTCATAAAAGCTATTTCATTTGCCGGAGAAATGACGGGTAGTCCAATAGCTTACTGACGGGTACTCCAATAGCTAATTGACGGGTAGTCCAATAGCTAACTGACGGGTAGTCCAATAGCTAACTGACGGGTAGTCCATAGCTACCTAAGGCGCACTGAGAAGCCAGATAATGCATTTCTATTGAGAATTCGATACCTTACAATAGAAGGTCATTTAGAATGTGGAGATGGTTTCGTGATCTTTTATACATATGTACATACATATAAGAGTCGTGGGGCCGCGGCGTACGAATATCGACCCCTCCAACTCAACCCGTGGATGTCGTAAGAGCCGACTGAGGGAACCTACCAGAGGAAGGGCAGCAGCTTCCTTCTGAGTATTTTTAAACACCAACACCGCGATCACCAATCCGCCTGCCAAGCGTGGTGATTATGGCAAATCCCCCCTACATGGGAGACCATCCACTCGATGGACCGACGACATCGTAGCGGTCGCAGGGAGTCGATGGATGGAGGCGGCTCAGGACCGCTATTTGTGGCGTCGTACGGGGAGGCCTATGTCCAGCAGTGGACGTGTATGGGCTGATGATGATACATATAAGAGAGGTTTTATCGAAAAACTTGTGGGGTGACTTTAAACCTAACGTCGCATCGTGACGAGTCTATTCCCTTCATTATTAGATGTCATTAAAACTCCCGCGGCCTCGCCTCAATTGTGGTACCTCGAAATGGCAGTTGTTTACTAGAGTTTTTGCAATAAAACAATAGAATAAAAACAATGTCGAATCGTGAGGTTTGACGATAGAGATAAAGATGAGAGCGTTGTTTGCATGCCAGTGCCACCAAAGATTGTCTATGATATCAATATATTTTCACATCTGTGAATAATAGTACTATCAATGCCGCACTCTATATAAATATTTAATTCCATTTTGGTATATACATATATTTATTTTACATCGAATTCAGTGGTTTCTCTTCAATATCACTCAGACAGACCAACGTAACAAGGTTAAGATAACGAAGAACAAGTAAATAATGTTAGAGAAGAATAGAAGAAGCACGATAAGCTCAAAGAACGACCTGTGACATGCTAAAGGACTAAGCACATAATGTACCAACATCGAGCAATTGAGCACTGCTACCGAAGAAAAAGCATTCAAATAAGGGCTTAAAGTTGTCTTGGATACGTTAGTGACATAATTACTTACCATAAGCTTCAAGCGGGTGGCCACGCCCTGCCTGCTGTTTTATATCATTGTAAATGTAACCCATTGTTACGAATTTTAGCTTAAATTTGATTCTATGGAATATATTGTGCGGTGTCGCACTGGTGCGGTTAGATTTGCGACCACCTTTAAATTGCACTCGTACCTTCAGTAGCCAATTGGTTTGCTACCCATCAGAGAACTCACTAAAGGGTAGAAAATGAGCACCCTGAGGTCTGAGTACTATAACTACTATAGTTTATATGCCTGTCCAGTTGGACAGTAGTCATAATCAGGTAGAACTACATCGCCGCATCGTCACATACCTATGAGAAAACAGAGAATGGTTCAGGTTCGGGGATGGAACCTATGACCGTTAGATCGAAAGCCGACAAGAACCGACAGCCAGCCTAGTGGGTGGTACAAGTAATTTGGCAAGCAGTACGTCTATAAAAATGGTATGAATATAAAAAAGAGCGTTCTACATTTTTATTACCCGACGTTCATTTAATTGTTGTAATTAATCCGCTTGGCAATAAACAAAATGAATATAATACATACTCTATTAAAATGTATTCAGTAGTTAAGTTATCTTTTATTGCTATAAAATTAATGTGTTGTTGGTACAATGTTTCTGGCTCATACTCTTACGCATTAGCATTTGAGGTGATTCACATGCTCTGGTATCAGAAAAGGGGTTATTATTAACCGTCACCCTGGTCTGTTCACTTTTGGGGGGACTGTTCTGCCTGAATCCTGACCAGGGCGAGAGGATACCTAGAACAAAACTCTAACAAAAGGCAAAAATAACATAAATCTAGATTAAATTCCGACGTTTTTAGTATTTATCAGCGTCGATGACCAAACTATTTAAATCGGCAATGTTTGTAAAGTCCTAACAGCCGTTCAAATTGATTCGTAACGCCGCGCTGTAAGAACGTAGTAATAGCGAACTGAGAAAATTGAGAATTTACTGTAAAAGTGGCCTAATGTAAGTATGTATTAACGTACGAAAAAGCCATACAAAAGCCAAAAAGTTATGTAACTTGAATGTCTTACGGGTGAGATTTTTTTTTTTATAGTTAGAGACTTTCAACGTTACTATAATTTTTATGAAATCAAAAGACAAACTGAATCATGACCAGCCTTCTCACATTATAATGTGAAAGACGAGATTTAAATCTCGCACAACAAACGAAGAAGGCGTTTTGCAAAAAAAATATATGAGATGACACGATCTGAGGAAATATGAGAGCTAATAGAAACGTTCATCAAAAAGTAGCTACTTACAAGATTATAAAGAGTCATGTCTCAATTTCACCTTTACTGCACCATTTTGTATAAAGTTTTGATCTAATGATAGATAAAAAACGCAATTACACGTCAGCTGATGTACATGTTTTATTACACATTATAATGCATAATAAAATAGGAATTAACTTTTTGTACAAACTAAAATATTCTGTTATGATGAATAATAGAATAAAATTATGATTTGTACAGACGAACACAAAATACTTTCTTTTGGAATTAATTTTATAATTCTGAGAAGGCTTAACTCCTTCTCGTAAAAGAAACTCATATAAATATTTAAAAATTATATAAAAATTAAGTTTTAATGGACTGGATTATTATATAACAAGCGCTCTCCAAAGACTGACGACTGAAAGAGAACGTTAATTTTGTAATACCACACACCTGTGTGCAATTCAAAAAGCACGTTGCATTGCAGAAATTATAAAACCTAATATATAGTCTACATAATGAATAATTATGTAGACTATATAAATAACTCGACGTGCTCAACTTTAAGAATTTGGATAATTTAAACTAACCAAATAATTAAACCTTATAATTACGATACCAATTATATTCCAAACAAAATATGAATGTGACTTTAACATCAGATGCTCATTCAGTAGGCTACAAAATACTTGTTAAAGTTTTTGTAAAAGTTTAATGTTTTGTGCTCACCTGTACACCGCAACTGTTTCTCAAACCTTACCACCGCTCTACTTCCGGGTTATAATTTATGTTTTATAATAAAACCGGTACGTACCTGCAACAAAAACATAAAGTTTAGCATTAAGTTGTAAACACGAGTTTTGTGTGAAAACCTTTATTTTTACTAGCTTTATACTACTGTTTTATTTATGAGTCGGCCGGATCATAAGAATTGACCATTTTAATTTTGAGACGTCTTTTTCATATGTTTTTCAATTTTAAGAATGAATGTGGATGTAGGTCCATATAATATAGCTCTTAGGGAAGAGAAAGACCAAAGAAAAGATGGATTGTGAAAAAGAGGACTAGAAGAGGACTAAGAAAGGTGTGAATACGGAAAAGATGACTTAAAGAGGAGAGTGGAAAGAAGACCCGTTGTTTCCACCCCGTCTATAGTGGGTTAAGAGCAAGAAAAACAAGAGTTAGCAATTAAATAAATAATAAGACAATTTTATAGTAACTTTATTCCACTGTAAATAAATATTAATACAATTTTATAGTAACTTTATTCTGATGTAAATAAATATTAATACAATTTTATAGTAACTTTATTCCACTGTAAATAAATATTAATACAATTTTATAGTAACTTTATTCTGATGTAAATAAATATTAAGACTATTTTATAGTAACTTTATTGACATCAGAATAAAGTAACTATAAAATTGAGAAATATAATCAAATAATATAAACAAATTGAATTAGTATTTATAAATGAAACAATTGAGCTAACTGCAGACTGTTGCAAACAATCTTCAGGTAGCTCCACTGGTCCATCCACCCGTCGGAAGTGTCCTCAAGACGCTGGCTGCATTGCCCCGCTGCATGGCAATGCTAATGCGCTGTGCCAGATATTCACCAGCACCACTAAAAGTTAACATTATGATCATCAGCAATACAGGCAGGAACGAGTGGATGAGGGTAGAAAAGGACATCGCAGATGGCACAATGATGTCCTCATAGCCGGATTTCGGCCATGGCGGCGGGGACGAATCTCATAGGAGACTAGCCAGGTGCGAATAGGACAATAGAGAGGTGGTACACTCTTGATAAATATATAGAAATAACATTATTCATCTGGCAACCTCATTCAGGCTTAGTGAGAAAATACGATTTATTAGCTTGTATATTTATCCCAGTCTTATTAACCCAAATATTTTCGCACAAAGAAAATAAAACTAATATACAAACAATAAAACGTTACAAAAATAACGCATTCCAGTTAACACAATAACATAAAATAGAAACGCAGAATTACACATTTAATATCTAACGAAGTCGGATTTCGTAAAAATCTAACAAACAAAGAGTGGGTGTTATTTTTAGATGAAATTAACGCACATTATGATCGTACGCGCCGGTTCCATTCGTGAATCATTTTCTGGTCGGGCCGAGCTGCGAGCGGGTAAACCAAGCGGAGCGATTTTTATACCGCACGATAGTAATTATGTATTAACCATTTCGTTACACAAGATAACATTTGCAAGTAAAACAGGTATATTGTTAAATAACACATAACATGTAATGTGTCTTTTAAATAATTGTTCTAGATAAATTTTATGACAAGCATAGACCTAAATACCTATAAGAATACCAATAAAATATA
The DNA here is from genome assembly GCA_947859395.1 of Eupithecia insigniata. Taxonomy (NCBI): domain Eukaryota; kingdom Metazoa; phylum Arthropoda; class Insecta; order Lepidoptera; family Geometridae; genus Eupithecia; species Eupithecia insigniata. Next base: position 18,431,259 of record OX401993.1, read on the forward strand.
ATATAACATTAGCTCTAAAATAACTCTATTACGGTTCTTACATACTCGAATCAATGTTTTTACTGGAAGGCATATCGATCATCCCATATTTTAAACTATCTTAAAACAACAAAAATAAAATAATCATTGTTAATATCGAACCGTTTATGCAATTTTATCCGATACTTTTAACGGAAAAAAGTGCATACAATGCGTGCGTGTGATACAATTACATAAACGATCAGTTATAAGGTGAAATCACTTGAAAGAAAGATACGTATAACGATCAATATGAATAAGATTATTTAGATGAAGATCTAAACAATAATCAAGTCTGTCCGCGATCACGTTCTATACGCTCGACATCATCTCCCGCTCACACCACACCCGAACCCGACTACGTCATCGAAGAACAAATATTTTCCATGAATCTATTGTTTTGTTAGTGTTTCTTATTAAATCAGTTCTACCTTAGCATTGTGAAAGTTAACGGTATACTAAAACATAGAGGCCTTTTTCCGCAATGAGTTCAAATCAGTTCAAGAATTATGAACTTTTGAAAATGTTTGAACGATCTGCAAATATTGATCTGTTTGGGTGTTTCTATGTTACAAAAATATCTGTGCATATAATACATATATCAAGTAGATTAGCCATCTAGTACCGATAAGACAAGCTATGTTTACATTGGCTCTAGATGATGCTGTGTGGATTGTCGAGCAATTTTTTAATATTTCTCTATTCTTGAATATTCTTTAGCACCGATCTCCTTTACTTAGTACTTCGGAGTCGACGCGGTGGTATTAACTTAGAAACAATAGTAGTTTGTAAGTCATACCAGCAGCTGGATTTAACTAACTTTTGGGTAAAATTTTAGCTAGTTATTCTTTCGTATTGCAGAGGTTTTTATCGTAGAGTTGTTTATACATTTTGGGTTTAATCTTTTCTAATTATGTCAGGATATATTTGCAGTTTATTGTTGCATTATAAATACTTATTTTCATGAGAATTTTATAACAACTTTAAGTCAGAGCTAAATAATAATGATTAGTTATGGAAAGTGCATTTTATTTTGAGCTGTGGTTAGTCCTGTTTGCCGACTTTTGATACCTCGGAAACATCATATATATTTCTTTCTAAGGCGGTATTTATATTTGCGAACCGCAAGTGAACCTAAAAACCATAAAAGTTTACATGTTTTACTTTTAATGCGTATAAGACAAAAGTTAGGGATTCTAGGCCTTTTAAATTGACTTTGTCTCTGTAGTCTACCTTAAAATAATATTTTTTGTTCGTTAATTTCAACTCTACTTATAGCTTAGCTTAAAATTTCATGTATGCTTCGGAAAGAAATTCAATTGCAACTATTTTTCATAATTTAATTCTATACCTACAGCTCGTGATGGTAGACCATCAGTAGGTTTACTGGTACTTCTAGGAATTCTTTGAAGTAACATAACCAATTGTTAGTACTGTATAGTTAATCTGTGCCAATGGATATGCAGGGCGAAACCTAGTACAGGTCGCGTCCTGGTTTAATAGCGCTGACCTTGATGCGCAGAAGTCGATTTTTAGATTTTTACACCGTTTTATACCTACGCAGAACCCCCTCCCTCCACTTTCACCGAGCACTATTAAACCGTGACGAAACGAGTATAAGAGTGTATTATGCAGGGAAGAGCTGCACAATACACTCTTAAAGTAGGTATAAGCGAGATCACTGTTCTCCTACGCAATATTAGAATATTGTGCACCCATTGTATGTGTGATGCTAACCCTTTCACTGCGGCCAGTCTACACCAGCCCTAGGCAGGGCAGCATTAGCGATGACAAGATATGTAAATAAGTATCCAATACGGATGCCGGCGCGACGTTGAATACATTTCGTGTAATTATACCCGTATATAATTACAGATAATATTATAAATAATATACAAATTGCATTGCTACCTTCAATTATACCATAAGAATTTCTACATAGAAGTTTAGCAGGTTTTGGAGAGCTGAATCTAGGGAAATTTTTGCAGGGTACTGGTTCTGAGTAGACGAGGGTATTTTATAAAACTCAACAACTTAATAACTGTTATAGCTTATGGGAGACTTTATTGACAAAGAAAATAACAATCAAATAATATAAACGAATTAAACTAGTATTTACAGTTGAAACAATTGAGCTAACTGCAGACTGTTGCAAACAATTTACAGGTAACTCAACTGGTCCATATCAATACCAGTTGGAAGCGTCCCCAAGACGCTGGCTGCATTGCTCCGCTGTATGGCAATGCTAATGCGCTGCGCCAGATACTCACCAGCTATAACTTATTAGTTTTACAATTGTAAAAATATTATTGGAGGACGGTGTCGAGGATGAAATATCACTTGCCCGATGGTGAGATGATATTGTTAGGGAATCCAGTGGATGGAATCAGTGGTATGGCAAATTACCCTTACAATATATTGGAATATAACTTGACAATGTTCATTATCTGTATATTTAGAAAAGACTCTCACTCATCAAGAAATCTCTGAAATTACAAGAGCTATGAGGCTGAAATTTTGTTGGAGTTCTTTTTAGGACGTTGGCACCCGTTAAGAACGAATTTTTGGAAAATATTCTAAGGTTTGAATTTGATCGTTCCCATTTTAGGGAACGATCAATTTGATTTGAACTTCAAAATCTTAAAAAATAAAAATAGAGTTAACGGGGCGGGGTTAAGATAACTTTACCTCAATGATTATCGCCCGCCTGAGATTTTTTACTTGTTCTCAATTCGGCTGTATTTATGTATTTAACTTCCACGGAAACAACTTACTAAGTTACCATCCATATCATAAGCAACCTACTTAGTTCAGATTCCATGTTTCATGTTAAACATGAAACATGCCACAAGTCGCTCATCTCATCAGTACAGCCATTTCATCATAACCGGTCCAAACAGGTCGATTGTAGATATTATATTTATCGTTATTATAATAATTATATTTAATTCCATGTCCGCTGTACAGCTATTGTGCCCTGATTCCGGACAATAAGGTAATTTGTGACATTATTGTTAACTTGCAAAAATTACTGGACAAAGTGAATAGGCTAGTTATGACGTACGGTATGGGCATAATATGTAAGCGACTAGCGACTCTGTGTTACATTGTCATCTCTGTTGGTCGATGTATTTGAGTATCACTCATGGCGCACTGCTAGTTTTATATAAAATAATATATAATATATAAAACTAGCAGTGCGCCCCGGCTTCGCACGGGTATTTAACAAAAATGTTCGCGCGGTTTTTAACAGAACTGCTCCGCTTTCGGAATTTTTGTTAAACGTTAAAATGGCGTAGAATACACTTGAAAAATTTGTCTGCGAGTTACAAAAAACCATAGTGACTTTGGTAAATAAAGTTGACTCCCTGGCGGCTCGTATTACGGAGCAATCTGGGATTTTATCTGAATTCAAGACACCAAATAGTGACCCGGTCCTTTGTGAGGCATGCGTGGACCCAAGCCACAGAGGTCTTATAAGAGAGGAATAAAGGCGAGGGCTACACATAGCGGGTATCATCCACAGTTGCATATTATTATTATTATCAGCCTGTATTATCCTACTGGCCTAAAGGCCTCCCTCTCTTTCTTCCAGCTTTGGTTCCCAGATGTCATGGGCGCATCTGGGAACCACGAGTGACTTACCCATGAAGTCTTCTAATAAGTAAAAAAACTTTAAAACAAGCCTAACATTTTGTTTTTCTTTAATGTGTAACATTTAAACTGTTTTGTAAATGTAAAGTATCTGAAACATTGTCCTTAAAAAACTGTTAAAAGACATGCTGGATTTTCACCGCGAAAGGGTAATGAGCGGGAAATGGGAGGCGGAACGGACTCCTTTTAATTGAAATACCGTTATTTCAACGCTTTCTGCTCGTTCAGTCCTTTCCGCTCGACTATTTGTTCGAGGAAATACAAGTATGCCGTTTACTCCTGCGAGTTGAAATGGGTCCGCTTCGTTAGCGGTGGGAACCGGGCTGGGTTTTTATTATTTAGTTTATTTGAGACATGAATACAGATATATTAAATTATACCCAGCAATATGTAATTGTGACTACAAAATAATGTTGATGATGATGAGATAACATTACGTCAAGAGCCACGTGTGGGGTAGATGTGGTATAAAGTAATGGCCAAAGATAAAAAGTTTAATGTTACACCTCGTTGCTGCAATGGCGTTGGTACGTACCTACTTAATTTAAAGTCTTTTAAAGTTTATTGAATGAACTAGAACACTGATTAAGCTGAACCTACACATTGTTAAAAACACTACGTAGTTAAGTTTTGATATAAGAAAAAAATAATATATAATGCTGGACAATCCACCCAGCATCAATTAGCCCCAAGCTGAGCAGAGCTTGTGTTATGGGTAGATGACTGATAAGCTTAATACAATATTTTACATAGTAATTTTTTTTATTATACCTACATAGAAAATACCTAGTAGAAAACCCGAGACAAATATTTATAGAACGTACAAATATTTTTCCCAAGGCGGGAATCGAACCCGCAACCTGCTGCGTCGCAGGCGGACCTTCACCCGCCGCGCCACATCGGTTGTCATTTTTTGATCAAGGGGAGGCCTCTAAGTACCTGTGGATGGTTTCGGGCTAGTTATATTAAATCCTAAAATATATTATATATAGCTGTGTATTTTAACACATTCACTGCGATCACTAATCCAATCGTGGTATTATGACAAACCCCCCTCTTTTTGGGAGGCATGTTATACAGTGGACGTATATTTGCTGACGAGAGTTTGTTTTTATAATTATTTAATTATAATTAAGGTTTAAAAGTTTATAAGTATAAAGTTAAAAGCTTTTGGGTATTTTTAAACACCAACACTGCGATCACTAATCCGCCTGCCAAGCGTGGTGATTATGGCAAATCCCCCCTACATGGGAGACCATCCACTCGATGGACCGACGACATCGTAGCGGTCGCAGGGAGTCGATGGATGGAGGCGGCTCAGGACCGGTATTTGTAGCGTCGTACGGGGGAGGCCTATGTCCAGCAGTGGACGTGTACGGGCTGATGATGATGATGATGATGGGTATAAAGTTTTTAGGTTCTGTAAAATCATTTTGTTTTTGGTTAGCAGTTAGAAAATATACATATCTGCATTAATCCCACCCCATGAACCAATAAAGTATTTATAAAAATAAATAAATAATTTTGTAAGCTCTGAAGAGCCAGATCTCAAACCAAAATATTATTGTATATTCAGTATGTTTATATTTAATTCCCAGACCGTTGTCCGACCGACCTAATTCCCAAATATTGATTTCAATGAATTCGAATTTGAATAATTTATTTAAAACCCATATTCTTATGAAATTTATTCAATATATTGGAAGAATCTTTTCAGCCCGCTCTTCCACAGATTTCGAACTTTCCGCGTATTTTAATTAATTGAGTATTGACATCCAAATACATGTATATCATTTTTTGAATCCCACTAAAAATTCTTCGACTGAAGCCGCAAAGCCGTATCTACATAGAAACCTCTCGAATAAAAATACAATTTAATTATCTTCACGGACATCTTCACATTATATTCTTCAATCAAATAATTTCAATATTTAAATTATTCAAGCAGCTTACAGAGTTGAGGACATGCGAATATTATAATTATCTCATATGAATAATATTATCGTTATTGGCTGACTGGCACACATTTTAAGTTTTTTAAGAGTGTATTTTCAATTAGTCGGAGCTTGACATCGGTAGGTATTCATCTAAGTGTGGCGAGGGTGTTATATCAGAGTGTGCCCATATGCAATTTAGTGTTCGAAACATAGACCTAGAATATTTCTTCTAATTAAGACTATGGTTCAAAATCTTTATATATCTAAGAATCTGTGAAAGCTACTGCCTTCATATTTAGGGAAAGATACTTTGAACTCTTATCTTGCATTACAAAAAGATTTTTTTTATTTGTGATTTATTTTAGATAATTTTTAGGGTCCCGTACCTAAAAAGGAAAAACGGAACCCTTATAGGACACTGTTGAAAAACGTGAATTTGTTGTTTAATTACATAAAAAAATCTATTTTATTCTCACCGGATTTATGGACCGAAAACCTATATACTTTCCGTTGACTTAGAATCATGAAATTCGGCAAGAAGCAAGGCCATATAGCACAAGTAAACGGAATAATCCCGGAAACCGTAAATACGAAGTCTATTCACAAAAAGAAATATTTTTGGTTTTTGCAAGCGACCAAAAACTATAGGGTACCTACCTACATCCCGTTGACCCACATAGAATCATGAAATTTGGCAAAAACAAAGTCTTATAATTACGAAACCCTTGAGGTTTTTATTTTTTTAGCAGTAGGTACATGTTGCACATATTTTGTGTGCAAAACATCTACTATTTATATCAGGAAATAGTTGCTTTTTGTTGGATTTTTATTTTGCCAAGAAACCTAGAAATGTTTCTTTAGTTTTCTTTTAATTGATTGGGTGTTTAACTAATTTGTAAATACAGATTTTTTGCACATATACCTTTCCAAAAAACTTTGCTCTGTCCCGTTTCTGTGAACGTAAAATGCTATTGCTATCCTTTTTACACAATGGCGCAAAATGTGCATTCCTGCCACCTGGATCGGTAAATGAGCGTACGGAGCATAAAACGTCTATTTGTTACTTTGTATAAATTTCTATGGTACAGCACGTTGTGGACGCACTGGATCGGCTAATCTGTCGATACCGATTCATCGGTATCGAATGCCAGAGACCGGTATTTCTACCAATGACTTCATTGGCAAACTCGAATCTTTTAAAATACCTATATTATATATTGGAGATGTAAAATCCGAAAGGAGTAGACGTACTCTATTGTAAATACCGACGCCCGCGCCGCCACACGCTGCGTACGCTCTGAAACCGATCCAGTGGACGTGTAACTTTTCGCAGATTATGCAGGGTTGGACTCAAGTAAGGGAGAAAGTAGGTACTTTATTTATTGGACAGCAATTTAAACTTTTATACAACTGTTTTATTATTCGAGAGGGTTATGATATTCGAGTGTTTCTTTGAGGTCTCTAATACTCTGTGTTCTCGAAGCATCCAAACGGCCTAAGAATTTTGATAAATGAGGTATCGAAATACTCGTCTGGGTCTCTTCAAGACAAGAGTGAACAGGTGTCTTCTAGACCTTCGTGATACAACATCGGCCACATCGTCACTTTCCATCAGGTGAGATAGTGGTCAAACGAAGGTATATATACTATATAAAAAAACTCGTCTGAAGTCCTACACAGTAAGTTCTAGATTTCGGAGGCGTTTGCCCCCCTATTTTGCGAAATAACTAAAGGCGGGGACCGAGTCGATATTTTTATAGTTTTCAATAAATTTTTGTTTAGAAAGAGGTGGGGTAACCTTTTTAATGATAAAATCAGCAAGTTTATTATCTGATTCCGAAAAATGTTTGCGAGATGCGTAGCACATACATTATCCCCTACTGTTATAATTATAAGAGGGGTTCAAATTCAGTAAGATCAAGAAGTGAGCATAGCCTATGTTTTTAACGTTTCGGAGAAAAGCTGTGCCATTTGATAGTTCGATCGATGACCTCTGTACTACAGACTACATCCCCGTTATTAGATAAATACTTCTAAATATTGGGTTTTATCATTAAAATACATAAGGTTGCCTGGATTCTAAACAGAAAATTGGTTTATTGAATATAAACTAGTAAATCAAATTTATTTTTTAATCAAATAGATGTAAGATAACAAAACGACTAAATCACTGCACACTAAAAAAAAAAACCTGTTTCAAGTCACAGACAGCCATGTGATCTTATTTCTTATAACACAATTTAAATAAACCGATTACATAAGAAACTTAAGATAAAACAGTTTATAAAACAAAACCATTATGAAATCATTCATCGAGTCTCGAAAGACTTATGATTACGATGGGCTTAGAAAAATAAACTATTATCGAATCCTTTTTTTATCTTGCCAAGCGTTCTCGAGTCGTTAGAAATACGTTCTATTGGTGTCCAAACTTCCATTACGTTACTTGTGGGCCCCGCCCACATTAGAAATGTACATGTTAAACGTCACTGACTAGTTGAGTACTTACAATTATTATCATGTTTATTCGTAACTGAATCAAGAATGAACCCATTGGTTTTTTTTTTTGAACATTAAGTTGAGATACGATACGAGACGAGAATATAAATATTTTAACAGACATGACAATTAATGCTATAAATAGAAAATAAATCGATTCAGATGTATTCGGGATAAGGTTGCCTGGATTCTAAGCAGAAAATTGGTTTATTGAGTTTGGTGGCCACCAAACGCAACCATTTTCTACTAAGTAATTCTAAATGGAACAAAACTATTACAGAGGTATCGAAACATTGTTTATACTGGGTATTATCAAATGGCGGCGAGAACTTTTGGTAATTCTTTTCTATAACGATAATGCAAGAAAATGGGGGACGCCTATATCCAGCAGTGGACGTGTACTGATATCAGAATCAGAATCAATTTTTTTAGGCTTACAAAATAAGACAAGACTTAGACAAATTTTATACTATAAACATAGATATTATTATAAAATAAGAAATAAGGTGTTATTGATATTCTCTTCACTTCAATTTTTTGTCCACTAGTGGAAGAAGTGAAAATATGATGTATGATCAATGCAAGAAAAAAATAAAGAGTGGCGCTAGTGTCACATCACTATGCGCCTTAACTTCGATGATCGATACTCAACTTAGAAAGGACGTTGAATACCTTATTTTTTTATTATTTTTTGTAATATCGGCAATAGTTATACACTCCCTGTCAAAATTTCAACTGTCTACCTACAACGGAGTTATTCCGTGTTCGTCCCACTCGCTTCGGACCAAAGTGGGGCGTAGGCGGAAAATCAAATTGAGATGTTATTTCATTCCGCATTCGTCCCATTTTCAGGTACAAGAGATACAGTCTAGACAAAAGTAGGTGCAATATTTGTAAAAAATCTGATAATAGAGGTTTATATTTATTTTTAAAGCCTAATCCAGGGACGAGTAAAATATTCTTTTAATCGTCCCTAGCATAATCAAAAAATAAATAATTTGATGTACAAATAATTAAATCAAAGTAAATGTGATGTGCCATCCTTATCACTTAGGGGTGTAAAAAATAGATAACAACTATTCTCAAATCTATCAAATATACACAAAAAAATTCATCAAAATCGGTCTAGCTGTTTCGGAGGAGATTGGTTACAAACACTGTGACATGATTTTTTATATATATACAGAGGTTATAATAACTTGTGTGCAAGCCGCAAGAAAATAACTAAGTAGGTTTTATAATTAACTACATAAAGTAGTTAATTTCTACACGAATGATAAAATTATGTGAATAGTAGTATAGGTAGTATTATGAAATGTAAAGGAGAGATTAAAAAACCTTAGCTTATCATTAATATTTACATATTCCTTTGATCAACTCCAAAGAAACTCGACTTTGTTACGAGAATATCGATAATTTATCAAAATTTAATTTCATCGGTACATTTTAATGATGGTTGTTATGTTGAAAGGATTATTTTAAATTTGATAAAAATGTATTTATACTGTCGTAAGTTTTGTATCCAATTCACTTTCCCATTAAAATTTGCTGAAGCTTATTTTAAAAATTTCAGGCCAGTTTTCTAGTATCCGAAAAATATTAGTTGTTTCTATTATTCATAACAAGCTGTTCCCCGCGGCTTCACTGGCGTTAAATTCATATTTCACCTTTATAGGGAATAAAAATGTGTTTTTTCCGTAAATCTCCCACGGGAATTTGATGTTTTACTAGGACAAAAGTAGCATAATTATGTTACTCTCTATACTTTCATCTAACTCTATGCCAAAAATCCAGTCGATTGGTTGCTTAGTTAGGCCGTGAAGGAAGGACAAACAAACAAACACACTTTCGCATCATCATCATCATCATATCAGCCTAACCAGAGGAAGTGCAGCAGCTTCCTTCTGAGTATTTTACAACACCAACACTGCGTTTACCAATCCGCCTGCCAAGCGTGGTGATTATGGCAAAACCATAATCATGGGAGACCATCCACTCGATGGACCGACGACATTGTAACGGTCGCAGGGAGTCGATGGATGGAGGCGGCTCAAGACCGCTATTTCTCGTATGGGAGGCCTATGCCCAGCAGTGGACCTGAATGGGCTGATATGATGCCACTTTCGCATATATAATAGTAATACTAGCTATACTAATATTCACATAATTAGGATTAAGCTTACTTTATAATATATTTATTTTATAAGGTGCATGTCCAAAAATCTAAGTATTGTGTATAAGTTTTAGAATATATTGCAATTATGGAATCCGAGCAAAATAGCTTTTATTGATTAATACCTTTTGCCTGCGGCTTCGGACATCCTGCCCCTGAATATCGTCTACCGTCTAACCTCCCTGCCTTTCAATAAGATCCGTTCAGCCGTTTAGACGTAAAAAGGTAACAGACAGACATTACCTACTTTGGCTATTATAATAAGTAAGGATTGAGCGACTAAAACGGGATAGACAAAAAATCTAAATCTGGGTAGCCTCAAGGCGACTTTTCGTCTAATAAATTGTTGGCCACACTAACCAAAGGTTAGCAGGTATCAGAATCAGAATCAATAACATTATTTCTTTAGGCTTACAAAATAAACACTTAGACAAGTCAAATTTTATGCTATAAACTGTTATAAATATAATTATTATTATCAAAAAATAAACAAGGTGTTATTGATTTTCTCTTCACTTAATTTTTTGTCCACTAGTGGAAAAATAATGAATAAGTACATATGCTATGTAGCATTATGCTCGTCTATGTACAACTTTTGTGCAATCCTACTAATATAATAAATGTCACAGTTTGTATGGATGGATGTATGGATATTTGTTACTCTTTCACGCAAAAACTGAACCGATTAGTCTGAAATTTGGTGTGGGTATAGTTTGAGACCTGGAATAACATATAGGTTATTTTTTATCCCGATAAAACGCGGGCGAAGGTGCGGGCAGCAGCTAGTAATAGTATAATCCTTATTATAGTCCACACTTTGGAATGCACTTTGTTGTTTTCGTAGATATACAATGCCTTCCACAGTTTTAGATAACCCCACAAGTGCCAATAATTAGTGGAACACTTATAATTGGTCCGTTGCGCACTTTCACCCTAGCCTGATAATTAGCAATAATTCAACCGAGAACAAAGACTGCGCTTTCTTTTTATTTTAATAGCTAGGCGATATCTAACCTGTCAATGAGGATGCACTTAGTAGACCAAGACATCTTGATTCTCAGTCTGCAGTTACAAGTAGCTCAATTGTTTCAATTGTAAATACTTGTTTAATTTGTTAAGTTGTTATTTGCTTGTTTTTTTCTTTGTCAATAATGATTATAAGAAAAGTCTGAATAAAGATTATGTCCCGTTCGTCACACCAATATAAGCGGTGCGACGAACGTGATATCTTTGCATTTAAATAATACCCGTTAAGTATTACCTGATAATTAACCCCATAGATTGAAAGGGTCGCATTCTAGATCATATTTAGGTCGTTTAATTGCGAAGTAAACCGTCACAGTAATTTTTTTATACCTACCAAGACCACAGTTATCACGGGGGAATATCCTCATTTTTCATTAATGGTACTAAGGATACAAAGTTGTGTAACTTGTACCATCAATGGTACATCAATGGTAGGTAGGTACTACTGACACAAAAGCCAATCTATGTTGGTACAGGTACGTAGGTTTGCAAGATTTGTCCCATGTCTGGAACAAATCTCACAACTAAATTTTAGACAAGTTATCCTCAACCGATTGAGCTGAAATTTGGCACTTACTATATAAGTTTGGTGGTGGTGGTGGTACTTATGTGTATAAGTTTGGTTGTAATGCAATGTCATGGTACCCTCAAGTTGGTCTAATGAGAGAGAAGATGGCCATAGAACTCCTAAACAAAATGACGTAATTCTGTCATGTTTAGGTTCCTTGGGTTTATCATTCAAAGCCTTTAAATTTTTTTAATAAAAGCGCAGAAATTCGAATATATCGAATATACAAAGGGTTAAAATACTTTTATTACACAGCAAAGATTTACAATCTTTGATATCCAGTATATTTGAAAATATGTAGATATGTCAATATTTTATTAATTATTTTATTTACAGTTCATAAACGAGCACGTAGTTATAATAAAATAAAATGTAGGTACTGAAATAAAAATTAGCTCAGTGTATATAGATGTACCATCAACGCCAAAACCTGCTAAATATTTTCATATTGAATGTTATACGCGCTTACTAAAATAATAATAATACTGGATAATTCACACAGCTTTATCTAGCCCCAAGCTAGTCAGAGCTTGTGTTATTGATACTAGATAACTGATACACATAACATAAAAAAATATCGATATATGTAATATATTCTATTACATATATAGATATATTTTTTAACTCTACATCGAAAACGACCAGATCACCCTGAACAAATATTTGCAGATCGTACAAACATTTGTCCAAAGGCAGGAATCGAACCCGCAACCTCCTGTGTCACAGGCAGACCTTCGCCCACCGCGCCACAGATGTCGTCGTAAATAACAAAGCTTTTGGGAGATAGAGATCGTTAACCTTTATGTCGTTGACTGTACATGGCAATGCCCTTAGGGTCAACCCGGCAGTAAGCGATTTCAGTTTAAGCAAAAAACAGTATTCAGATATCACCAGTAACCAACATAACATCATTGACGTCAAACACACATCAATTCAAATCTACGCATGATATTCAACATCACCGAGCCCATAGATTAACACAATGTTTTCGCAGTAGGACCCTAGTGATAGACAGAGTCATGAAAGGGTTAAGGTAAAGGTCACCCGGTCGTTGACCCCGGGGGACATTTTTGCCGGTTTAATAATAGAACGTGTTACATTACGTATCGTTACGTGTTATTGGTTTGTAGGTACACTTTATAATTTACTAGCTGCTGCCCGCGTCTTCGCCCGCGTTTTATCGAGATAGAAATAGCCTATAATGTTATTCCAGGTCCCAAACTATACCCATACCAAATTTCAGCCTAATCGGTTCAGTAGTTTTTGCGTGAAAGAGTAATAAATATCCATACATCCATCCATACAAACTTTGACATTTATAATACAAATATTAGTTGGATTTCGCTCGCACTTTTCTTCGGTGTTTTTAATAGTCAATAGTTTATATTATTTATGCTCATTGTTAGTATTTTTATTCATCCTCTATATACCTATACATATTCAATCTCGACGACCTCTGTGGCGCGGTGGGTGAAGGTCCGCCTGCGACGCAGGAGGTAGCAGGTTCTATTCCCGCCTCAGGACAAATATTTGTACGATCTGCCGATATTTAATCAGGGTGTTCTGGTCGTTTTCTATGTTTATAAATAATACATATATTTTTATAATATTGTAAATATATAAACCAGTTATCTAGTACCCATAACACAAGCTCTGCTTAGCTTGGCGCTAGATAATGCTGTGTGAATTGTCCAGCATTATTTATTTATCTATTCAAATTGAAATGGATACATTCAATATTCAATAAAATATTTATCTCCAGAGAGTTTTAGAACAGACAAAATGTAAGTTTTTGCAAACTTTGTAATGTTCCAAGCAGTTCGGTAAAAGTTTTAGAAGTAGATTCCTTGAAAATAATTATCTTACACAATACATCCGTACAGTACGCACACACCGTTTGTTCTCGCCGGGGAAAAGAATTACATTGATAAGATTAAATACTTAAGACAAGTTATCTCTTGTTTAAACTCCGATATAATCTATTTGCTAATGGTTTAAGTAATACGGTCTCTATTATATGTTTTTTGCAATAATTGTAACCTTATAGAAACACCGTACAGTTTGTCCTGATAACAGGTCTTAACAATCGTTATCATAAAATATACATAGCAGTGTATATTTATAAGCAGTATTTATTGGTATATATACTAAATTTTAAAGTAAACTGAATTAATAAAGGCTACATTGTGATGATAGTACAAACAAGTTATTAAGCAAGAAAATGAAAACTAACTTCCATTGAAACGTTTTATAAACAAAAAAAGTTTACCTTCCCATTATTTCCCCGTACGTACACATAAAGAATTGTCATACACACATAATAAAGCTATTGACAGACTAGCACTCATAAGAATCGGCTTGTCAACAAACGCCTTTATTCGTGCGAAGTGACACTGATATTCATGTTGTTTTAAATTAAAAAAGATAGGTCTGTGTACTTTTTTTTTAATTGCAAGAGCCGACGTTTGCCTAAGACAAATGTGTAGATAACAGATAAGCTCATTTACATTCTGTAATGTAATGGCCGAATGTTTTTGGGTGATGCACCTACTTACGAAATGTTTTGACCTGTGGGACTCGTTTTCTGTAAAATATAACGAGGTAACATATAACGCAGCTAATATATAGGTATTATAATATTTTGTTGTAACCATTGTTATAAACATTTTATAATATCATCATCATCATCAGCCCATACACGACCACTGCTGGACATAGGCCTCCCCCGTACGACGCCACAAATAGCGGTCCTGAGCCGCCTCCATCCATCGACTCCCTGCGACCGCTACGATGTCGTCGGTCCATGGAGTGGATGGTCTCCCATGTAGGGGGGGATTTGCCATAATCACCACGCTTGGCAGGCGGATTGGTGATCGCAGTGTTGGTGTTTAAAAATACTCAGAAGGAAGCTGCTGCCCTTCCTCTGGTACGTTCCCTTAGTCGGCTTTTACGACATCCACGGGTTGAGTTGGAGGGGTCGATATTCGTACTCCGCGACCCCACGGCTTTTATAACAATTTATATTGATTTAATCTTTAATGTTTTGCGCTATTATTTTTAAATCTTAACAGCGTAGGTCGTGTTTTCATCGAAAAAAAAAAACATTTTGAAAAAACACTTTGCAAGATTTTTACATATTAAAATGACCTGCAGTAAGGCAAAAGCACCTTAATTAATATTGGTAGTTCAAAATTGTTTGGTTAAAATTAGATTTTATATACTAAAAAGAAACAAATCAGCTAGCCTTAGGTCCATATGGCTAGCAGATTTGTTTCTTTTAGCATTTCTTTAGCACTGTAAGTAGTGGTAGGCGCAACTGATCTGTGAAAGTCGCAGTGCTTTCAAATACTTAGCGAATTTTTTCTTGCTATGTTTCTTCGTTTTTTTTAACACCCGCGACCAATAAATTTTCATTGAAACGGTATAATAAATAAGACTGTATAATATAAGTTAGACAAGGTTTTAACTACCCTGAAAGCGATGGTTGAATTGGAAAAAAAGTACATTAAAAAGTGAGAAAACTGCTTTAGTTTGTACAAACAAAACTATATAATCGAACAAAAGGTATCAATATCACATAATGGAAAGAGTAAAACTATAGTGCTGTGTGAATTGTCCAGTATTATTTATTTATTATTTATAGTGTTCTATTTTTTGGAGCGAGGAACACACATAATTTTTTTTTGTAATACTGCTATTATTATTATATCAGCTTATTATATATTATATATAATATAAAGCAATAGCTTATTATATTATATCATCCAGCCTATGTTTTTTTTTTTATGGTGTAACGTGGATCATATTGACAATGTGACGACGTATGGAATGTCAATTAAATTATTTAACAAAATATTTATGCAATCCTTGCGCCAGCTCTATGGTTTTCACTGTGCAAAAGTGCAAAGACACTCTTCATTCTCCCCATCAATATTCATTGAAACAAAGTCCTATCAATTTATATTACCCTTTTTTGCCCGTTTTACTTTTTACAGATAAACAAAAACTACCAGGTTCTTGCTCGTTCTGCCGTTGACATTTACTAATAACAAGTATATGACGACAATGTCCATAAGCGTATTATATTGAACAAAACCAGTTATTTCACTGGCTCGCGAAATTTTTTTTTTAAATTTATTTAACTGCATCGTCAGTCGATCGTGACGGAAGACTTTTTTAAAGCTATGTATAAATTGATAAAAAATGGTAATAACTTGAAGCTCTATTAATTTTATTTTTATTTATAATGTAACGAGAGAAGATAACCGTAAAAGTTAAGTTAAACCAAAAATTTTATAAAATAAAATGTTATAATTATCTAACTTACAAATTAGTTGTGATAAGACTATTTTTAATTGTTTTTACTAAAAACAAAACAGGAGAAAGTTTTCAATTTAAATAATATGTATTATACGGTTATAACTTTTTCAGATGTACTCAAATTTGAAAATGCAAGCAAAAAGGACATTTACATAAAAAAATTCGGTCACAAAAATCACCATTTTTCAGAAAGGACAGTTCACATCAGTTCATCGTATTCGTTTACACTTGAATTTAAGTTTGAGACCGCTGAATGCCACTCGCTCAGTCATTCATTCATACATACATTCATACACTTATGACGCTAATACTGTATTTGTTGAATACTTGTAGAGTTTTTAAATGGTTTTCCTTTTTGAAACATTTACTTAGTAGGTACAGGACAAATTATATGGAATTATAAATTTAGGTATTAAATATATGAATTTACCTACATTTATAATTCCATATAAATACAGATATCTTTAGACGGTATCAGACTGTAGTCTGAAGTACAGGATAGACGAATATAATAATATTCACATTTTGTACTTTTAAAGTTATATACATAATTATGTTAGTTTAAAGTTATACAATAACTAGTCATTAATGTAGCCTATTAAGTAAGTCCAAGCCAGACTTAACTAATGTATTATTAAACTATGTATGTATATACGCTTTCAGACCATTTATTCGCCATATATAATATATTTCGCCACCGTCACCGCATAAACATCTCATAATAAATTGCCTCTATCTATAAGATTACTGCCGAATAATGGCCGAATATGTAGTTACAGAGAAAATTAAAAACAATTCATTCAAAAAAAACGCTATTATGCTATAAATAAATTTTTAAAAGACAAGATTTTTCTGCTTCGTAACATTCGTTAGTTTTAACTTTCTGATATCCGACAGTTTATTTACTTGCTATTTGTACACAGACATTGCACACCGTAACAGTGGGAATATATTGAGTTACATATATGTACATAAAAACACCCTTACATGTATTTTATGCAATGATACTTTGCTTTACTCTCACATCTTCTTAATGTTATGTATCACAGGATATTGTGCTGAGGGTACATTGCACATGCGTTCAGAGGGGTTAGTATCACTTCGGACCACAAACAGTTGAATGAGTCCCGATTCCGGTTGACGACAGTATCAAGGCACAATCGTGAAATCTCGTTTTTTTATAGGATTTGTGTAGAATTTAGATAGAGGCGCTGTATCAAATCCTATGGAAAAAGGAGACATAACGATCACGTGTCGATACTATCGTCAACCAGACTTACTCCTCTGGTAGGGTAAAGTGTGATATAGGACACACTTGCCGAAAAACCTGACTTCTACAAACAAGAATAATATATTGTTATGTTATTTAGCTCATTTTCCTGGCTTCAATTAAGCTTATCAAAACTTTGGCAATTTTCAGAATCTCTCCTGGGGTGTAAGTCCGGATTTTACAATACTTGTCTTATTGTATTCATTCTAGTAGCAGAATGGTGGTTGAATATTTGAAAACAATTGAAATAATATCAAGCAACAATATAAATTGAAAGTTTACAGCCCGTGAATTTCAATATTACGATATTCTTTTAATTTAACGCCTGAATAAATATTAATTGATTGTATTTCGTTATTCATTAAAATAATCTCGTAAGTGCAACTACCTAGTTTTATTAATTTTTTATAGCTGATCGATAAAATATTATGTATCGGCACACGTTTACATTTAAGTTTTAGTATTTTTACACTTCGAGTATTTTTAAACAAATATAAATCAAAGTGCTTTTATTCTTGAGGTAATTCACACCGACTCAAACTACAAACAAACTGAAGTATATTATAATAAAAAATACAAATACCTAACCTTTTTTTTTTCAAGTTTACTGCGTTGACTCACATACATCAGGCATCAGAACCGATGTGCCTACCGATTTGCCTAAACAAAGCATTTTACCGATAAAGTACAGTCACCACTGTAAAATATGTCACGGTACTTAAATCAGAGTGTGGCCAACTTACTGAATCACAAGAACAAAACCTAGCGATTTCTTTATCTTTACGAGCTAAAATGTAAAGCTTTAAAATTCAAATATTCCAAATGTTCAATACTAATTAGAATGACGTCATCAATGGTGTACAATACTCCAATTATTCATAAACGTATAGATGAGTGCTAAAAAATGAATCAATAGAAGATTTAAGGTGGTGACCTAAACGCAAAAGTCAGAACAGAGGGCTCAGTATGAGTTTCCCTTAATTTACGAAGACCATAAAAGTATTCGATTCCTTTCATACACTTAGCGCCTTGCAGCGTTGCAACCGGGACAGTATCCGGGTGGATAGCTGTCATACTATGAAAAGTATTTCATGTACGTAGAGAGTCAGTAACTTATTTTTATAGTATAATAGCGATCCAATAGTTGCATACGAACTCGATTGTGGTTTTCAAATGATATTGAGTATTTTTTTTGCATTTTAGCAGTACAACTTTGTCAAGTCAGTTACGTAACCTGAACTTTTTCATTTTTTATTGTGCTAACTCATACTAGGTAAATAAGAGATAAAATGACCCTTATGAACCAGAAAATACGGTTAGGTTATTATAATAGGGATAATTAAGTATTGGGTCTATGAAGAACGGAAATCGAATGAAATTGAACGTGAAAACCGGAGATGAATGTGAGAAACCGGGATCGTCCCCAATAATTAAAGCCGCTCTTTTTATCCCGGAAAAATACGTGCGAAGCCGCGGGCTAAAGCTAGTAGAATACAAAAGCTAAGCAAATGAACCAGTAAAACAAAAGTAAAGTTGATAATTACCGCAGAGGTGTGCGGAAACAGAATGAAAGCTGAGCTAAACGCATTTACTGCGTTATCGCTAGCTTCGCTATTTACAGAATTAATGAAACACAACACTATAATAAATAGTGTTATCGTTCCGACATTTTTTTCTTATGTCGGTATGTACTTAGAATTTTTAATTAGAAACGTTAATTGAAATTTGTTCGGAGTTATAAAGTTATGATGATGAAAAAGTACGTACCTACGTGATTAGAGCATTAAATATTACCGTATAAGAATCAAGATAAAATTTGCAATGAGGCGATGTTGATTAGTTGAAAGTTAATAATATTATAAACTAGCTGACCCGTCCGCGATTTCATTCGCGTGGACATTACTAATACCCCAAGTACCTAATATTGGATGTAAACTAAATACATAACTTCAGCCTCGTACCTCTTCTAGTTTGACTGAGATTCCGTGATGTCAGTGAGACGGCTAACTTTGACTCCACACCATTGACCTTTAGGGTGTGAATTTGAAAAAACCCTGAAATACGTGTCTGTCATCTTTCTACGCTACAAATTTTGAAGGTCCAACAGTTCTGTTGTTATTATAAAAATGCCCTTTGAACCCATTAGAATACGAATTTCAAAAATCCTTTCTTAGCGGGTGCCTACGTCCTAAAAGGAACATCCATACAAAATTTCAGCTTCGCAGCTCTTGTAGTTTCAGAGATATCTTGATGAGTTACCTAGTTTACTCTTTTATACATATAGATAACCCTCCTTCTTGCGCAGTCGGGTAAAATCTGCCTTCTTTCTTTAGCTTGGGATGAATTGCTACCGTATTGTGTCTGTCGGCTGCCGCTTCGCCTATCTATTCATTTAGGCGTAAGATTAAATATTTCTTAAGATCACAAGAAAATTAGGAGTTGGTTTCTCAATTGCTCACTAGAATTACCTCGTACACTAAATATAATATTTTACTCGACAATAACATTAATAACTTATGCTAATATTTTTTCTTTTTTATTGGAAAAGGATTAATTTTATTTAACAATCAAAGAAGAGTCACGAAGAATCACGTTGGAAGAATTATTTACCTACATTTGAAACCAGTTGAACTAATGGCAGACTGTTGCAAATAATCTAGAGGTAGTTATATAAATACCAGTTGGAAGTGTCCCCATGACGCTAGCTGTATTGTTAATATTTTACCATGGTTGAATTTTAACTACTTATTATATGTATTATAAGGAGGTCATGTTTTTCAGTTTATTTGTATTCTAAACTTCGTAACAAACCGATAGGATGCCCTTGCCATTATTTTTTGGAAAAATGGTATGGTTGCACTGTATCGAGGTACATACAATACATCCGCGGGCTGATACTAGTCAATAGAGACTGAACGGTTTTTCATAATCAAAAACGATCAAAGCCAAAATCAAAAAGACAGAATTTGCTTTCTCGAGACGACATTCATTGACACGTTTGATTTTTGCATGGGATTTGGTATAGCGCCTCTGCCGTATGCACATTGTCACTATCATGTAAAATAGAATAGAACAGAATAGAAATAACATTTATAAGGACACAGGCACAGAAGAGTTCTACTATTAATATTATAAATGTCAAAGGTTGTATAGATGGCCGTAGAGATATTTCTTCCTCTTTCACGCAAAAACTACTGAACTGATTAGGCTGGGTATGGGTATAGCTTGGGACCTGGTATAACATATTTAAGGCTATTTTTTATCCCGATAAAACACGGGCGAAGACGCAGGGCATCAGCTAGTATAAATTAACAACATTGTATCATGAAAGTAAGTGACACAAAAGGGTGGTAGTAAAAATGAGTTATCCCTGCCTCCATGACCCTGCGCCGAAATAGGGGTTGGCTCAGCGTGTGCTGAACATTTTATGCTTAGCGTTGTTTTAGTCAAAGATCATGTAATACTATTATTATGTAAACTATTTATAATATAATATAATTATTACCTTATTAATTGAGGCTTATAGGCAAACACTCTATACTATAGGCTCCTACTATATTCCTCTATAGCTAGTTGCATTTGATACTTATGCACCTTAAAAACACCCATTATATTACTACCAGTGGATACCTGTAAATGGCCTAGTAATTTCAAGTATAGTGTGCTGATGGTTTCCGTAAAAGAAATAAATTAGAAATTAAATGTAAAAGCTCGTATAAATCTTGCATCTGTAGTAATATTTCAACAAGTTTATTGACTTGACGCGACCCATGAATGTGGCGCAACGGGAATAGAGTTTGTAGCTTTGAAAGTATAGTAGGTACCTATGTATATCACAAGCTCTGCTTACTTTTAGTCTATCTATGTAGATAAGAAAAAAGAAGCTGCTGTGTTTATAGTCCAGCATCGTAGACTGAGCATAGCTAGTGTAGCAAACTCCTCAATCTACGTCCAGCATTTATTATTTGCGATTAATACCCATAAGTTATTATTATAATTAATTTGTTTTATAAAGCTTTACTGGAACCATTGAAATATTTTAAAACCAAAGTTTTCCCAATTAATAAAAAACTATTATTTCATCTAATTACAGCGAATAGATTCATCATCGAAATAATAGGTCGTTCGATCTATAATAGAAAAAATTGGTCGAAGTTGCAAGTTAGTTGATACCACTGTCTGATTACCTAATCAGACAGTATTGTAAGTTTATTAGTACCTAATAAGGTTATTTCGAATTATAATCGATTCTGCGAGATTCTTATCATGTGAAGTACTTAAATCCTTATGGATTCCCATTTCATCCAAAAATCACATATTAAAACAACTCTGATTGCTGCTTCACATATAAATTATAGAAACACTAGCAACCCGCCCCGGCTTCGCACGGGTGCAATCCTGATACTAAATTATACATATAAACATTCCTCTTGAATCACTCTATCTATTAAAAAAACCGTATGAAAATCCGTTGCGACGTATTAATGATCTAAGCATACATAAGGACAGAAAGTGTGAAGCGACTTTGTTTTATGCTATGTACCTAGTGATAAAAGTTATTGGCAGATTTCGGCTTTCGCGGCTTTTGAATAGACATATTTTGTTCATGGAACTAGACTTAAAAGGAACAAATACCAAGAACCCATACCAAGAGATCTAAATACTGGTAAACGTTCAAAACATTGAACACCCGCTATGAAGCACACACTATAGACAAGGTGCTTACCTTGTCTTACTAAAGGTAAAGAACAATAATAAAAAATCATAGTGTTATTGAAGTTCAAGTAAGTTATCAAATATATATGTATACTTACATCACACTAACATAATATGTTTGTGTGATGTAAGTATATATACATATTTGGACCATATTATGGTGAACGTTTGTATGATTGAGATCATCGGTTAATCCCATGAAGAACTAGCTAGCCTTTTCTGTTTTAACTGTTAATTAAAAAAAGAATTAGTTAATTAATTTTTCTCACTGGATATCATATAGGCAGCCCAAGTATCGATAAGTTATTCTGCTCATTTCACGTTAAATATTCTGAATTTCTACGCGCCACTTAACAGCATTGGCAATATTATGTAAATAAATACAATTTTTAAAAGCAGGTTAAAAAGCAAACAAGACTTTATCTATGTTGATTGCAAGAACGTAATTGTTGGAACAATATCCTTTTGTAATACGAAAGACCTAGTTTTTTGAGGCAAAACACCAAATTATACAACACGCTTAACAATAGGCCGTTATATGTTATATTGGCAACATTGATTTCATATACTTACATGTAATTTTAGTGTTATTTTTGTAAGCGAGTTTGGTTTGTACGTTTGGTTTCTAATCGCTCAGTTTCTGTATAACTCGAAGAATGCAAGCGATGTAGCTTAAATCCCAAATATATTTACAGAACACCAGAAGCAACAACAGAGCTAAAAAACCTTTCAACTTTTAAAAGAAAGCTTCTTCCCACGTCAGAGCTCACGTTCGTGTAAAACCTACTTAGACAACTGGATAAAACCTGGATTTAGAATAGAAAGCGAAGCATAGAGCACTCAGGAATATGTGTTTCCACGTGAACAGTTATTGGTAGTGCCGTACCCGGGAGCAAATCACATCTGACTATGAGACAATGAATAGAGAGAGCACCTGTGACCACACACTTGTGCACTACACTAGTGCACATGGCTAGTCTCAGTTAACAGGTCGCCGTGGATAAGAAAATCCATTACCAAACGTCTAAAGTTAACTTTTTTGGGCAGTTTATTAGAATTATATGTAGTTCTACGTACATTCCGCTAAAGTGTTAGCAGAATATATAATAATAGCTGCTGCCCGCACCTCCGCCCGAGTTTTAAGGGATAAAAAATAGCCTATATGTTAATCCAGGCCCCAAACTATACCAAATTTCAGCCCAATCGGTTCAGTAGTTTTTGCGAGAAAGAGTAACAAATCCATATAATATATACATCCATCCATACAAACTTTCACATTTATAATATTAGTAGGAAGTAAATGTGGAAAGTGGAGAATATGAATTTATTAAATTCACTATAATATTACCAGTGATATTGTATGAAGCTGATTAGTTTTGTCGTTATTATGTAGACAAAATTGTTGTCGTCGAGGTCTTACAATATTGTCGCCTCTTCAGCGACGAGATAATGCTTTAAATCTACGGTATAGGGGTGAAAAGCCATCTCGTCGAGTCGAGAAGATGCGTCATTCGCACACTTATGTCGTAGACATAAAGCTTTTCTCGCCGGGCTATGTCGATTCCCGCGGACCCGCGACCCGCGGAGGATTACTATGTTGTAACATAAAATAGTTACTGAGAAATTGTATTCTTTGTGAGGATGTTGTTTGTTATACAATATCTATGAGATTGGCTGGCTAGCTAAAAATATGGCAGCGGGATTTACTTCCTGTAAAAGGGTACGTTTTATGTTTCTGTATTTTAAAATGAGGGTGGTTTATTAAGTTTTCCACGTCCATTTGTATGTCTGTCTGTCTGTCTAAACGTAACTCAAAATCCATTTAATTGGTTTTTAAGGCGAATCGTATAAAGTTTAAATTAAAATATCAGTAATGCTGGAAAATTGACACAGCATCATCTAGTCCTAGTCTAAGCAGAGGTACTAGAAGAACGACTTTATTAATTGTTACGATTGTTACATTTTATTAGCATCAAGCAGGAAGTATGGAGTGGCATAAGAATTTGTAGGCCTATAGATAGGTATCTTATACAGCTTTTATATTGACTGACTTTCAATAAATGAGGTTCTATGTTCGTCTGTACCGTTGTATATATAGTTGTATAGTTTTAATGTATATTCGTCGATGGTCCCGGCATTTTATTTTAGATTAAAAACTTAAATAATGTTACGAATAACATAAAATTCTGTCGGTAAGTAATCGCTTCTAAGCGATAAGCCCGCTCATTGTACTCGTTCATGTTAATGTCTATTTTTTATATAACTTTGTGGTGTACATTTAGGAGTTTTGTATTGTATCAGAATCAGAATCAATAACTTTATTTCTTTACGCTTACAAAATAAGCACTTAGACAAGTCAAATTTTATACTATAAACAAAGTTATTATTATGAAATAAGAAATAAGTTGTTATAAACAAATTAAACTAGTATTTACAATTGAAGCAATTGAGCTAACTGCAGACTGTTGAAAACAATCTACAATTAGTAGTACAATTAATTAATTTAATTCTTTGTCAATAAGGAAGTTGTTATTGATAATTCTATTCTAGTTCCTCTCCAGGGATTAAACGAATCCGTCATAAGGTTAACCGTTTCATGTTATTTTCTATGAAATGCCTGAAAACCCAGTACTTAAGGCTTATTGGAGCGTTGCGTTTAGACAACCCTACCTAAATGGTATCGCGACTGACACAAAGCGATGTCTGCACATTTCGGTTACGTCACGTTGAGTTAAGGGTGAGCATTATCATTGACGAGGAGTACTCACTCAAAGCCCTCGCAGGAGAACTAGTCACCTCCTTAGCTTAAGTTGGAACGTCACCGGTCGCACGGATTTTTTTCCTGCTTATTCGTGATTTCTTTATTCTAAAAGTAATAAAACATACAATGCTTATGTATGTATGCGACCATTGTAGACTATTACAATAATTTTTAGCTTATAATTAAAAAAAACCGCAGAGTTGCAAAAGTTTTACCGTATTTGCTAACATTTGTGCAAATCTCTTTAGTAACTAGCATTAGGTACAGTACAGTAGAACGCAGAAAATCCTAACTAATATTATAAATGCAAAAGTATTTCTGTCTGTCTATCACGTTCTCATGCCTAAACGGTTGAACGGATCTTAATGAAATTTGGCAGAGAGGTAGATGGTATCCCGTGGACGGACATAGGGTGCGTGCGAAGCCGCGGGGGACAGCTAGTAAATAATACGAGAATGAGTGTGACCAACGTTCAATCTAAAAAGGTTTGCAAGCGGCAAAAGGGGAAGTGTAACAACAGTGTATGACATTTCAGTTATTTTTACTAATGATTAGATTTTTTAAGTGATTGATTTTGTACTTATTTATTATTTGTTAACTATCCTTGTTTGCGAATAAAGAAACTGAAACAAAATACTGGCCATATTGTCATAGTTGCAAAAAGCATGGGACGACTTTTGCTTCAACTCGAAAACTAACAACGAAACAAGGTAAAGGTTTCCTGTTCGCTTCTTTACCTTAACTTAAAAAGATTGAAGTGAACAAAAAATCAAAGTGATCACTTTATTTCCCTGTTTTACTTATGTAATTTTAATTTTGTGACGTGTCCAAGACTCCTGTAAGGTCTAAAGGAAATAATGCACAATATTGATATTTGAGTTATGAAAAACTAATGCAAGCTCAAAGAGGTTAATTTTAATTTGTCGAGGGACTAGTCTCATGTGAAAACTATAGGTACAAAACTAAATTTAAGTTGTTATATAGCTGCTGTTTTTACTTCAACTAAGCGTTGTCGTATCTAATTAGTAGCCCGTATAATATAAGTTATGAAATTAAGAGTTTATTAAAGAAATAGGGTTCCCTCTGTTGTAATTATAATTAATTTTCATATAAGAGCACATCTGATCTGGTTAGCACTAGATTCCTTCATTCTATGCATATTTCTAAGTCAGCAGGAAATAAGGATGACTTGACGTCTTCAGATTTTTTGACTTGGTAAACAAGTAGTTTGTTATTTAATTTTAGGTACAGCCCGTGTTTTTTCATTGTTTTGTGTTTTGATATACAATAAACATATGTAAAAGAAATTGAAGAATTGAAATAAATACCTAGGAAGGAAGTATTTGTTTTCTGGAGCGCGAGTAAAATTATTTTGAACCAAGTACCTAGGTAACATAGGTTTTCCTAAAGCTCTAATTTATTTATTGGCAGAGTACGACTATCTTATAAACGTTTAGTAAATAGGTACGAAACCACCGCACCCTATCAGCCTACTTTTTTATTAGTTAAGTCAACGACATCAATGAAGTAAACATTTGAAAAACACTTTTTAAATATCTTTCGTGCAATTTATTTGTTATAAATTGCTTTGTTTGCAGCACTTTTGCTTTAAAAAATATTCACAGCCAACAAAACTTCGGCATTATCATTAAACAAAATGGGGAGACGGAATTAAATGAATTGCGTTATTCGATACGGAGCGAAAAGTTTGTGAGGGGGTGAGCACAGCGGGCGGCGGGCGGCGGGCGGCGCGCCGCCGCGCGGGAAAACTTTTCCGGCGAGCTTCAACTTAGTAAAGTCCGCAAAAGTAGGTGCGGAAGCGAGTCGGACACTTACCCGTTCTTCCTCGCGGATCATCTCGGCGATGCCGGGGCGGATATCGATGTCGTCGTGCAGCGGCTGAGCGCCGGGCGTGGGGGCCGCGGCGTGGGGCTCAGGTGGCGGCAGCAGGTCCTGCGGCGGCGAGGAGTTGGGGCTGGCGTGCACCCGCGTCGCTGAGCCGGACGGGCCGCGATCCTCATCGTCTGAATGGCGCCGGCGCCGCGCGCCCCCGGGGGACTCGCCCCCAGGGCTGTGACCGCGCCGCGTGCCGCGCGACGACGCCGCGCCGCCGTACCCTCCCAGAGGGGACGCGCCCGTGGCGGCCGCGCCGTTGCCCGCCAGCGACGAGGGGCCCGCGCACGCCGCGTCATAGCCCGCCAGTGACGCGTGCTCGCCGTCCACATCCGTCAGGCCGCGAATGCGCAGCGTGTCGGCTACCTTTAGCAGCGCCGGAATCTGGTTCTGAGCCACATTAATCTCTCCGCGGTACATGAACTCGACGGCCGCCTTCAGGTCGCTGTATCGGATATCTCTGATGATGATGATGGGGTGCTGGCACGGATTGTCCATCAGCAGCGACTGGAAGTACGGGCTGCACGCGCTCAGTACAACTTTGTGCGCTTTCAAACTTTTTCCATCGCAAGCAAGGGTCACGTCCACGAAGGACTGGCTCTGGAGCAGCTGATCGAAGCAGCTCGTCAAGTTACTCTGGTAATTGTTCCACCTCAAGACGAACTGCTGGGGCGAGCCGGCGTTCCGGCCGTCCACGGGCGCGGGGTCCTCCTCGGCCGGCATGTTTAGTGTGCGGCGAGCATTTGAAACGTAACGCGCGAATCGTGAATGAGCGCGGCACGTGCGTTAGCGGCTAGGGCTCGCGAGACACTGGCTCACGGCGCGCGGCGGCGGCGGGGCGAGCGGCGCGCGGGACGGAGGGCGGGGCGGCGCTTCGTACTGGCGGCCGCGACGCGCGCCCCGCCCTGGGCCCCGCCCCGCCCCGCACCGCCCCGCACCCCGCAGCACCCAGCTCAAACCGGCGCGAGCGCACCCACTGCTCTACCCGCGCGCGTGGACTCTACTTCTACTCTAGCACTTTTCCATGTCTACTCTGTCGTCTATTAACGTCCACACGCTGGTGTTTTCACCTGAATGGGAAAATTTTCGTGGAATTTTATGAAATGAGTCCATATTTAGTTATACGATTTTCCCTGGTGGTGGTAGTTTATGAAAAAATGACCTAGATTTTAAATTATTTTATTTTCTTTGTCAATAAAGACCTAGATTTTAAATTAATTCCCAATATAATATATTCAGAAATTAATGAAATTGTTTTTTATAGTTTTCTTTAGTGGTCGTTAACTTGTGATGAAGCCTTAACCAAAGTACCTACTAAATAATAAACCAATGGTCAATTCATGACATTTTTAATGCGAATATAAAAATGTAATTAACTAAGACAGCAAGATTTCTCAATACTCGGATAAGGCTGTTTGCTGAAACAAACTTATCTGCATTTTTTCAATAACTTTACGGGTCTTTTTTATATGCTACTAGCGACCCGCCCCGGCTTCGCACGGGTGCAGTGCTTATACTAAATTATACATAAAAGCCTTCTTCTTGAATTATATCTATTAAAAAAACCGCCCCAAAATCCGTTGCGTAGTTTTAAAGATCTAAGCATACATAGGGGCGGACAGACAGCCAGCGGGAAGCGACTTTGTTTTATACTGTGTAGTGAAACCTCCTGTCTCTGAAGTAACAAAAATGTATGGGAAGTTAGCTCGCTTTAGTGGTACATGTAGATAAGTGTTCTCTAGTCCTCATCAGACATAACAATACGTCCACACCTGAACATGCCTCCCCCCAATAATAAAGAATTTTGACTTTGGACCAAACAAGGGGTTTTGCTCCCACACCATGCTTGGCAGATGGATTAGTGATCACAGTCGGTAGGGGGTTTAAAAAATACACACAAGGAAGTTTGATTCATTTTTCAGGCTCTACACGTAGAGGTTTTTTCAGTTAGTATTAATGCTCTTATTTTATCATGTACTTTTAATGTAGTGTTTTACCGTGTTTTTATTTCTTACTTTCAATCAGTTTTGTGTGTGTGTGCTAAGTTTTTAATTCTTTTCTTTTCTATACTTCGGTTCCCTTAGTCGGCTCTTACGACATCAACTAGCTGAATTTGAGTTTGAAGTTATATATTTAGATTTAGTCTAGATTTGCAAAGGTCATTTTTTATTAGTGCTGTTTATGGTCCTGTAGTGACACAGTTTAACATATAGTAGGTACGCGGCGTTTGGCGTTTCAGCTTTTTCATTAAGCAAGCTGTGTTCCCTCGCCACTAAAGCCTCTGGATAGGAAACACGTATCCTAATATTGGATTATAGATAATCCTATCCATCCACGGTTGTCTGGTAGAGATAGCTCTCGAGCGATAAAACCGCCACTTGTAACTTAATTTTAAAGTTGTTTTTTATATTTTTAACATTAAGTGTGCAACTAATAATTGTCTAACTATCTATCTAGAAATGATATGGGGGGTCGATGCGTTTTTCCAAGACCCAAAACTTGTAAAAGTACTAACATGAAAGCCGTAACGTCATTAAATACAGACAGTGCTTATTTATAGAAAGGCAACAGTCATTCCCCGAAACCAGTTGTTCACGTTTTGAGAGGGGCATTATAAAAAAACACACAACCTAGAGCAAGTAAACTAAACAGTGTGCTTTGAGTCTAAGAGCTAAGAACACGTAGAGGTGGCAAGGCGTAAAATAACGAGGGGTTTGTGATTTGCATCAAACTATCAGTTTCATTTCATTTATTTCCACCGTAGGTATTTCAAAATATATACACTTGATGTCGTTAGTTTCTAAAATATGACTCTTATCCTATTATATTATTACACAATTTATAATAAAAACAGTTGAGATTGTGGTCGAACAAAGGTCTATTGGAAACCTCTTGTATGTAGATAGATAAAAAATTCTTTATAGCACACTTATTGGTAAAAAAGAAAAATACAAAAATACTACTTTTAAAATTAAGTTACAAGTGGCGGTCTTATCGCTCGGGAGCAATCTCTACCATACAACTATGGATGGATAGGTTCGTTGGATAGTATTAGCGGTGTAGAGGAATCATTACCTTATTTCTTATTTGATAATAATAACTATGTTTATAGTATAACATTTGACTTGTCTAAGTGCTTATTTTGTAAGACTAAAGAAATAAAGTTATTGATTCTGATTCTGATTAGCCGCGAAGATTTCGCCATACCGCCGCGTCATATCGCCAATTTCAAATTCGATCATGGACGAACAAAATAAAAAAAATCGAATCTTCTTTAATTTATGTATGAACAAGCGGCCCGCCCAGGCTTCACACAGGTATTTAACATAATTTTTTTTTAAAGATACCTAATGTAGCCTATGTCTTGCGGGGATTGGGTAATGTAGCGTCCCAACAATGAAATAATTTTCCAAATTGGTTCTGTACTTGCAGAGCCTATTAAATTGTATCGTTTTGTATTATATTCATTTATTTCAGATAATTATATCCATATCAAGCAATCACCAATCCGCCTGCCAAGCGTGGTGATTATGGCAAATCCCCCCTACATGGGAGACCATCCACACGATGGACCGACGATATCGTAGCTGTCGCAGGGAGTCGATGGATGGAGGCGGCTCAAGACCGAGGAGGGGGAGGCCTATGTCCAGCAGTGGATGTGTATAGGCTGATATGATATGATGAGAAGTGGCAAAGCTGGAAATTATTGGATTATCAAGATTATTCGTTTTTTTTCACTTAATTCAGGCGCATTCAATTTATCTTGCGGTGAATTGAATGCCTTTAAAGCACTTTACCTGCCAGTATCGATAATAGAGTGCCCTCCAAAATTTTTTTTCTAAATATCTTCAATGTACAGAATTGGACCTGTTACAGTTTTATTATAAGTATAGACTAGCTGACCCCTGCCCAGTTCGTTGGGCGGTAAACATTTTTAGTAGAGATGAGTCCGGTATTCAATAACTAACTCAGTACCTGTTAGCATGGTCCTAAAATATCTAACGCTATTGTAAAATCCGCATACCGCTAGGGAATAACTGTGCAAAGCGAGCATCGCGCCTAACCGACCGTGAGCCATAACTACCCAACGCTTCAATATCAATACTTACCTAACTATCATCTACGCATAGGTACTAGCGGACCGTTCACCCGTAAAGTTATGTAGCTGCAACAAGTATTTGGGTAGAAATCACGACAGGTATAGAGTATTGTAATGTTATTGGGTACCAGTTGGTACTAGCGGTATTGAAACAAAATACCCAACTAATAACCGCTAGCCAATATATCCAATAACTCCCATCCTTAATATTTAGTGAACCGAACCGAACCGTGAGACTGAGTCGAAGATCAAAGTTGTATCCACTTCCACCAGTGTCTTCGCCACGACAGTAGGTAGGTATATAAGCGAGTAGAGACTGATGAGCATCAAATGCCTGGTGCGTTTCGCCAATGCATTGCAAGCGGTCATCCCGGGTACGCAGCACAATATCCCGCCTGTCACAGTGCTGATCTATCAGGACCACGGCAACATCATTGGTAGCGAGAGCTTTGTACAAACCGGATGCTGTCCAGTAGGTCGTTTATCGGCAATAATAACAATTTTGTAATCATTTTGTTGGCTTTGGGGTATCACTCGTATTATATGTCCTTCCTGGTAGTAGGAACTCAAATCATGGTAAGTATCATCCGAATCCATTCAGTAATTTTAGGCCGAGAAATGTCACTTCCATGCCCATTCCCAAGGGAACCTTATCGAATTCCAGGATAAAAAGTATTACATGACCTTCCTCGTAGTATGAACTTAAATCATGCCAAGTTTCATTTGAATACATTCAGTAGTTTCAGCACTATGCGCAGCCAAGAAATTTTACCCTACTGCGGGGGGCCACTACGGGGAGCTACTGGGGGTCCCACTGCGGGGCAATATGGGGGGCCCACTGCGGGGGTAAACTGCCGGGGGCCCCCACTACCGGTGCCCTCCACTTTGGGGGCCTACTGAGTGGGTCCCACTGCGGGGGCTACTTGGGGTCCCACTGCGAGGAATGTGGGGGGCCCTCTGCCGAGAGCCCCACTGTGGGGGCTACTGAGGTCCCACTGCGGGGCAATGTGGGGGCCCCACTGCTGGGGTCCCCACTTTTGGGGCCCCCACTGCCTGGGGCCCCACTTCCTAGGGCCCCACTGTCAGTGCCCCCCATAGTGGGGGCTATCGCTCTCTACCGCCCTTGCCCCGCACGCCATCCTGCAACGCGCAAAATTTCACTTCCATCCTCTCTCATAAGGGAAACCCTTCTGAGTTCCGGGATAAAAAGTATTTTATGCCCTTTCTTGTAATATGAACTTAAATCATGCTAAGTTTTATTTGAATACCTTCTGTAGGTTCGGCGCTATGCGCAGCCAAGAAATTTTACTTTCATCCCCTCTCCCAAGGGAAACCTATTGAAATCCGGAATAAAAGGTACCCTATGTCCCTTCCTCATAGTATGTACTCAAATCCTTCCAAGTTTCATTTGAATACATTTAGTAGTTTCGGCGCAACGCGCAGCCAAAAAATTTTACTTTCATCCCCTCTCCCAAGGGAACCCTGTTGAAATCTGGGATAAAATGTATCCTATATCCTTCATCATAGTATGATCTCAAATCCTGCCAAGTTTCATTTGAATACATTCAGTTGTTTCGGAGCTATGCGCGGCCAAGATATAGACAGACAGACAGACAGACAGACACACATGATGGAAAAAAAATACATTTTTGTCATCAGTATCGATAATAGAGTGCCCGCCAAAAAAAATTTTCAAAGTATCTTCAATGTACAGAATTGGACCTGTTACAGTTTTATTATAAGTATAGATATTACGGTCAGTAACATGCAGATTTGAATAGCTACTTAGTTTTTGCTTATAATTGATAAATAAAGAACCGTTTTTAAGGATTCCTTTTGCGTAATAGTTATTTACGACCCTTGACGTGCGAATCGCGCCCTTGGCTGGTTTTATTAGCTCTTGATTAACTTTGCTAGCAGACCTACTTCTTAAGATTTTTAGTATTGTACACTATATAGGTACAAAAAAACTTAAGAAGTAGGTATTGCGTAGACCTTAAGTAAGTACGCTCTAGGTCCTAGAGTGTACTTACTTAAGGTCTACGCAAACATACATATATTTTGTACTCTCCCTTTTAAAGCACCATTTTAAAGCAGTAATGTTATTTTGAAACCAGTCTTAACAAAGGCCTTCGGATGAGTTTTGCATAATTTCCGAATTTTATTTAGGTTTACATAACTACAACAAACCTCCACTCTTTTCACTTCTTGTCCTTGATAACTATGTATATAGATACTTACTATCCTACAGACCTTTAGTTATATCCCTCTTATTTTTTTAGATTGCGTGGTCAAGTGATTAATACCTAGTGTAATAAACACCACAGAAAATTATAATATCTATTACTGAAATGTCGTTCTTCAGCCTCTTTCATATTTCTTCTAATTTTTTAAACTTCTACAGATAACATGTACCTACCTATCTAAATTAGATTGTATGAAAACATGCCATTTGCCGTTCCCCCCCAAGTCTCAGTCTCATCGCGAGAGAGGAGGTTCTGCTAGTTATTATTTATTGACTTGTCATTTACAAAACTATATCAATATGAAACAAACTCGTGTTAGTTACACCACGTATAACTCGAGAACGGCCGAACCGATTTGAATTATTTTTGTTTGTTGTATTGTATATTTAGTGTAATAGAATATATTATATTCTATTCCGGACGGAGACAACCCTTGGTAATATAATTTTTGTAATCTACATAATATGTACATATATTACAAAAATTATAATACCAAGGAGGCTAAGCCGCGGGCATAGCTAGTAGGGATTAAAAAAAAACAAGAAAATAGTTGTTCTTACATATCGCAAGATGGCGTTATTTATATACCTTTAGTTACGTACTTCCCTGATAGATGGCGTTGCCAGTTCAAATCAGTGAATCGAAACAAAGTCTTTCTAGACAGGGTTGCACAAATTGTAAGTGTGGGTTCTAGATTCTGGTGGGCCAATTGGATCACATCCATCATGGATCTCGTGAATGGATCTAATGACAGTCGTTGCCCTGTTCCACCCTGATCCATGATAGATGTCTCTCTGTCTTCCTGCCCTTTTCCCACACACGAGACGTGATCGAAACGTTGAAGTCTCGATCACGGCTTGCCAGACTTGCCCCTCAGGCCAGCAGTTGTATTTTACGTTATACTGATCAAAATGAACATGTATTAATTTTTTTTATTTAAACTGGAAATACGCTTCAAGATCAACTGATAGGTACATAGGTAGGTAGGTACAGGTAATTAAATGAATTTAGGGTTGTTTATCTACGTGGTAACATTAGATACATAGCTTATATGTATAGCCTGGTTATGGCAAAATAGCGATACACGATGTATTTTTTTATGTATGGTCGTCGACTTTTTTGCCATCGTCATCATCATCATATCGACCCATACACGTCCACTGCTGCACATAGGCCTCTCCCATACGACGCCACAAACATACAGACAAACTTTTTTGCCAATTATGGGCCAATTTAGAAAATTCTTTCACTATTGTATAAAGATCGATTTTTTTTAAGCGAAAAACTTAAAATCTATCTAAAAATAAGGGAGTTGAAGTAGGTTTCAAGTTTTTTTAAATCTAATTATTTTTATTAGGATTTGTTGACATAATTTGTATAAAAACATTTCTTATTGAATTTGGCTGGAATATAGATGTAAACATCCAACCCGCCGAACTGTTGTTGGCGGCGTTGCAGTTGGCGACTTTGGCGTGAGACTCCATACGGGGCACCGATCGACAAACAATCCCATAAATAGCGGCCCACAAATAGCGGTCCTGAGCCGCCTCCATCCATCGACTCCCTGCGACCGCTACGATGTCGTCGGTCCATCGAGTGGATAGTCTCCCAATACTCCATTTGGTATTGAATCGTGGCCGACACTCGAGAACCTTTACTCCCCAGCGGTTATCAGTTCTGCAAGCTATATGACCTGCCCACTGCTACTTCAGCCTACTAATTCTGAGAGCTAAGTCGGACTTTGGTTCTTCTACGGATTTCCGTATTCCGGATTCTGTTACGTAGAGAAACACCAAACATAGCTCTTTCCATAGCCCGCTCAGCGTCTCTAAGCTTATGAACAAAGCCTATAGTTGGCGACCACGTCTCGGATCTGTAGATCATCACTGGCAACACACACTGATTGAAGACTTTCGTTTTGAGGCTCTGTGGTATCTGTAATGAGAAGATATTGCGAAGCTTCCCAAACGCTGCCCATCCGAGCGATGTGACACTCAACGCTTACCTAATTGCCCCTAAATCAAACAACTCACATAAAATGAATGGTATTTTTTCATTATTATCCATACATCAGTCATAAAGTAGGTATGTGTTCACTAGTGAGTAAAAGTAAAATAGGCATTGTGGAATATATACATTATACAATACAATACAATACAAAACTCTTTATTGTACACCACAAAGATAAATAAAACACATAGACATTAACATAAACAAGTACAATGGGCGGCCTTATCGCTTAGAAGCGATTTCTTCCAGGCAACCTTACTTATATGCCCAGTTTTTTCGGTCTTTCTTACATTATCTACCCTAGTCAAACTCGATGTGAAATTTTTGTGAACAACCCTTGGCACAAAAACAACTAAAACTCACTTGTTTGACGTCCAGTTTCAGATGTAATGAAGGAAAGATCTCAAATCGTCAAGTAATTTTAATTTTAATAAAAAGAAGTGGACACACGGTGAATTTTAGGGCGGTTTATTTACAAATATTTTGTACAATCCAATTTGGCTAGAATATATATATATATATATTTATTTATTTTCATAAAAGAGTTTAACAGGATTCTCGTACTGAGAAACTAATATTATTTATATTATTGTAACTTTGATATATGGGTATTTGTTACTCTTTCACGCAAAAACTACTGAACCGATTAGTTCAAAATTTGTTATATTTTTTATCCCGATAAAACCCGGGTGAAATCGCGGGCAACAGCTAGTAGGTTATAAATGTTAATCAAAAGTTTAAACATAAGGGTCAATAGTTTTAGTAGGTCAGACACATTATGATTTTCCCAACGAGCTATTACATAGCGACTTACTATACCAAATTATTCCCATCTAAATTTTTTTATATCTGTTAATATGCAAACCGGTAGAAAATTTGACAAATATCCCATCTCTAGTACAAAATATCTGACGACAAATAGTATACTTGCTTGTCACGCGACGAATGGACTCAATTAAATTGTACCACATAAAATGTTCTAAATCATAATCAGGGTGATTTCCTAGCGCTCCGGATTAGGTATACCCTAAATACTGAAACGCAAATCGAATATGAGGACGTCCACGAGGCTGCATTAATAAAAAAAATTAGGTCATGCCAATTTTTTTTTATTAATGCTGCCAGAGTCTTGGGAACTCTTCCGACTGGTATTGATATGGTTGATCTATATCGCATTGAGCTACCTAAATATTGTTTGCAACAGTCTGCAGTTAGCTCTATTGTTTCAATTGTAAATACTAGTTTAATTTGTTTATATTATTTAATTGTTATTTTCTTTGTCTATAAAGATATATTTTTTGAGACATTTCATATAAAACCTGGCAAAAAATTGACACTTTATTTTTCTGCTTAAATTTGATTTGCGTTTGAGTATCTGAGCGATAATACCAGTGACCGAAATATCTTTAAAATGCAATCAGTATTCACAAATGACTGATATCATGTCAATTATGATCTAAGCGATGCTACTGATTTGATATAGATGTTAGATAGTTAGCCAATTTATTCTATATCTTACTAGCAGCAAATCTGTCATAAACGCGACAAAATTCGCAAATACAGAATAGATTTTATTGTACATTTAAACATTTGGATCACTGTAGAATAGCCCTCCGGTGGTCAGCACAGCACACGTTATTAATAGTGTTATAAAAAAGTCATAGCTAAATTAGCATGTTTATGATCATTATATAGTAGGTAAGAGGGTGCGAGTTTAGTTTCTATGACGCACAACATCTTTTCAATAGAAACTGCGATTTATGTCGCGAGATGTCGATGCTTCCATCGCTTATAACAAATTCGTAGAGAAATAAAGCTGGGAAAGACTCTTCGGCTTGATCTTGTATGTGTATACTAGTTTTTGGGATATAAGATATAGGGCAGGAGGTGTAACTACATAGATAATTTCGGTAATTTCGATTTTGAAACAATAATACATGAAATAGATTTTTGGGTAAATTAGCGGGTTATCATAAGTGCAATAGGTGGCAATCCTACTAATATAATAAATGTCAAAGTTTTTATGGATGGATGTATGGATATTTGTTACTCTTTCACGCAAAAACTACTGAACCGATTAGGCTGAAATTTAGTATGGGTATAGTTACCTGGAATAACATATAGGCTATTTTTTATCCCGATAGAACGCGGGCGAAGGCGCGGGCAGCAGCTAGTATACATATATTTTACAAAACTGCAGCAG
The DNA here is from genome assembly GCA_947859395.1 of Eupithecia insigniata. Classification (NCBI taxonomy): domain Eukaryota; kingdom Metazoa; phylum Arthropoda; class Insecta; order Lepidoptera; family Geometridae; genus Eupithecia; species Eupithecia insigniata. The sequence continues at coordinate 18,468,652 of OX401993.1, forward strand.
TGCTTGGAGTGGCTATGAGTATTTTATGGTACCACATAATCTGATGGAATCCTAATATTATAGATGTGAAAAAGTGTTAGTTTGTTTGTCCTTCCTTCACGCCCTAACTAAGCAACCAATCGACTTAAATTTTGGCATAGAGGTAGTTGAAGGGATGGAAAGTAACATAGGCTTTTTGTTCTGATAACGCGGGTGAAACCGCGGAGAACAGCTAGTCCTTACTAATATTACAAATGCGAAAGTAACTCGCTGCAGCTAGTATAGCATAAAAGTAATTTTAGTATGTAAGGTACGCTATATTGACACCTAATGAGCTACTTTTATGCTACCTCGTGCAATACGTCTTAGGTACAGTATACGCCCGAAGAACGCTCAATTCATCAGAGTATAATAAACGCTTTTGCTCATCGTCCAAGAAAAATAATAAAAGAAAATAGAAAAGAATGGTTTTATGAAGCAAAGGAGCCGACCGACGCCGCTCCCGACTTTTAACATTTCATTCCATAAACCATTTTAATGGCAAATCGATGTTATAATTCAATTACTAGATGGAGCTACGCTACAAATCACCGTGTCTTAGGCTGGTACACAAGGCAAGATGATATTTTTTTTATGAATTAGCTATGTTACCTTCACTACCTACCTAACCAGCAAATACCTTGTAGAATAATAGCCTGGCTACACGCTCAAACATTTGTGCATGCATGCATGCATGCAGAAACACAGTTTGCGCAAGAAAGATGAGCCGGCACACACTCCATCTTGCTTGTGCAAACTGGTTTGAGTCCGGCCACACGCTCCATCTTGCTGGAACTGCAAATGTTTGAGCGTGTAGAGGGGTCGAACGCAGCGTGTAGGCCTCGCGGTCACGGGTGCAACACGCACGTTGATTTGTGCAACATGGTTTTATAACTCTATACAAAGGTGCCACGGAAGACCAGCGCTGCGGTTGCACCCCAAGCTTCTGCAGTACACGCTGAGTGACAGCTTTTTGGTCTCACACTGTTTTTATCTCTTGAACTCTTTTTATTATTGTACTAGCTGCTGCCCGCGCTTTCGCCCGCGTTTTATCGGGATAATAAATAGCCTATATGTTATTCCAGGTCCCAAACTATACCCCTACCAAATTTCAGCCTCATCAGTTCAGTAGTTTTTGCTTGAAAGAGTTACAAATATCCATACATAAATTTTCTTGTCTTGTGAATAAATAAAAATTATATCAAATGCTGCCTGTTTTCCATACTCTCTCGGAAATCTAAAATGACTGTGTGTACTGTAAAAGCTAGAATCGCAGTAAATCTTAACATTTACCAACACGAGTTGGTGGTAGATATAATTTAATTTTTTTGAACAATATAAAACAGATTTAAAATTCTCAAATATTTAGACTGTTATTATTTATTTTTGCTGCACTACATTTAGGATCAGGCTTTGGAAGCTAAAATGTTTTTGGGTGCACAATTGCACATCGGCTGTAATATAAAATGCCCTGTGGGCAAAACGTCCTTAGTTTTATATAGTTTTGGAAGCTAAGTGGCCTTTCCAATAGTTATTAACAAATAAATAATGTTGGACAATTCAACATCATCTAGCCCCAAGCTAAGCATAGCATGTGTTTTGGGTACTAGATAACTAATATACATACATAATACATAACATTACATAGATAGTATTTTTTTATTATAAGTATATAGAAAATCCAGCAAGTCGTCCAGCAGTGGACGTCTATGTGTTGATATGATATAGAAAATACCCAGTTATTCATCTAGTCTTTGAATCAATTAACTCCGTCGGGAATCCAATTTTTAAAGGACCATCTTATATATGTACAATACTAAAATAATCATCCAAATCGGTTTACTATTGATGGTGTACTTAATCAACGAACATCTTACTAATATAATCAATGTCAAAGTTTGTATGGATAGATGTATGGATATTTGTTACTCTTTCACCCAAAAACTACTGAACCGATTAGGCTGAAATTTGTTATGGTATAGTTTGGGACCTGGAATAACATACAGGCAATTTTTTTATCCCGATAAAACGCGGGCGAAGGCGCTGGCAGCGGCTAGTACTGATATAAAAATAATAAACAACATACATATCTACAGCCGAACAAAGAGCTTCCTCCGTTTTTTAAAGTATTCTTAAAAGTCCTAACTGTTCTGTGATTCTCATTTCTCATTTCGAAAGTTTACCACCAATCACATCGTAAATCTCAGCACTAACTTAAAAATCACGGTAAATATTGAAATAGACATTGTCATACCTACCGTGTTAAGCGTTGTTATTTTTAAATAAAACCTAAATAAATTTTATTTTGAATCCCTGGAGTTGTCGCACGTGGAGTACATAATATTTAATACGCGCGACCACTGTAAGGTTAAGTATATAAAATATTTATTTTTAAGATAGAGAGGATGATTGTTTAAAGGTGCACATTCAGCAGTGGGCTTATTTATGCTGTTGTGGTAGAGGAAAAACTAAATAAAGCATCTGTCGTGTGCAAACCGCCCATTTTTTCATCAGAACAGCAATATAATGTATTTAAAAGGAACAACTGGGAAGACAGATAATCAGATAGCAACGGGTCATTTAGTAAATGGGTTAAGCGCTTGCTACTCGTGATTTGTTTATCTCTCATTTAGCGAAAAAGCGCTAACGATTCTGAAATATTTAGGTAATTGTTTTGTATCTAGGTTTCTGCATCGTTACTCTTTTCGCAGAGATTTTATTATTTCGATCGTAGACTCAGCCCGTTCGTAGAATGGCTAGGCCGATTGAAAAACGCGGCGTAATTCTGTTAATTACCGATGCCGATTGTTGAAAAATTAGCGTTCAACATTTTGGCTAAAAACCACTTAGCCATCTCTTTTAAACGAATATTATCGAAGGTAACTCTGTTTATCTGTCTGTTACCTTTTCACGCCTAAACGGCTAAACAGATCGTAATGAAATTAGGCAGGGAGGTATCCCGGGGACGGACATAGGGTACATGAAAAGCGCGTGAGAAGCCGAAAGCAGCAGCTTGTTAAAATAAATAAATGAATAATGCAATTCACACAGCATTATCTAGCCTCAAGCTAAGCAGAGCTTGTGTTATGGGCACTAGATAATTGATATACATAATACAATATATTACATATATAGATATTATTAATTATACATATAAAATGTCCAGAACACCCTGAACAAATATCGTACAAATATTTGTCCCGAGGCGGGAATAGCATCCGCAACCTCCTGCGTCGCAGGCGGACCTTCGCCCACCACACGCTTCGCGCCACAGAGGTCGTCAAGTTATATCATATGTGAAATTTTGGCATGGCAGTAAATATAAATATATTCGAATTTCAGTTGCATTGTTGCTGCCATATATAATAATGATTTAGGTGAAATCTTTTCCATTCACAAATGTCTTGGTAGGATATTATTGACATTATGACAAAGTATTACGAAATATAACATATTTAAATAGAACATAATATGTTCTATTTAAATATTTCGTGTGTTTTCTATCATTCTTTTCAGATAGGTAGGAAGGAATGTAGGAGAGAATTGTATGAAGCTTTATCATGGTGTTATCTTTGGAACATGGAAATATACCTATTTAGTTTCATGGATAAACCAGCAGATAAGCAACGTCGGGCGCGGTCAGTACTTGGATGGGTGGCTGCGACTTTCTACCTATTTTTAAAGATGCTTCAATAAAATCAGTTTTTGGCGTTTCTTTTACGAAATACTTCTGTAAGATGGAACCTCCGTGTGCGAGTTGACGCGCACTTTATTTATTTTTTATTAATTCATAAAAGCCACAGCACTTGGCCGGTTTTGCGCGACAAATTGACGCTCGATACGGCACAGCAGCGGCGTCGGGGACAGTCCGCCTGCGACGCAGGAGGTTGCGGGTTCATTGAAAATGTTTGAACGATCTGCAAATATTTGTTATGTACCGCTATCTAGGTATTAGCTCTGCCCTCATGAAAATTTCAATAACTAGTGCGGTATATAATGCCAGTGATTGCACTTTTCATAAGAAGGGTAGAGCTTATCTTATCTAGTAAGTATAAAACTTCATGTCTAGTGTTTTGGATTATTTAGCTGTTGGTGTCACATCCATTACAGCAAATGCTTTTTAACCGACGTCAAAAGAAGGAGGTTATCAATTCGTCCGTATGTTTTTTTTTTTGTATGTATCTTAAGCGATATCTCCCCCAATTATGAACCGATTTTGAAAATTCTTTCACTATTGTATTGTATAGAAAACGATCCCGAAGGGGTCCTATAATTTTATCCCCAGGGGATTTGTATTTATCCCGCAAAAGTAAAATAAGTGTAAAAGTAAAGGAATTTGAAGTCGGTTTATCGTTTTTTATAAACACGCCAAATTATTACCTTCCACGCACGATTAAACGCAGAGCGATAGAAGATAATTAGTTGATACTCAATAAGTACCTATCTAAGTAATCGTATGGTAAGTGACATTGTATAAAAGTGTCTGCTATGGCATGAATAGAATATTTACCGTTCCTTCAGCAGTCAGCAAAAGAAGTTTTTCCACTGAATATGGCTGGACAGTACAACAGAACGTTTAAAAGTTAGGAAATAATCGAAATAAAACCGGCAAGGGGTCGGACAACGGACAGAGAGTGAAGGGTTCTGTAGAAATAAATAATAATGATAAAAAACATTGGAGAAATCATGCCGGACGATTAATGCTTTTGTAGCATGAAATATTATCCCCGGATCTCGAAGACCCGGTTATAGTTTTCGTTGGAGAAAGTATTTAATTTTACTGGGAAACGTTAGATCGTAAATTTTAGTGTTATTATTTCTAGAATTTAAAGAACATACATAGGGGTGGAGACGCTCCAGAAAATGATTATAAAATCTCGTGACTGAAAAATCAACGAAAATTAGTTTTAATCGCTGTTGCACACACATTATGTGTATTTTTAAACTCACATTAACCTTTGTATGTCTTTAGAACATAACTAGTAATAAATATGTGTTCAAATCTTCGTGTATCTTTTTAAGTCTGTAGGTTAAATAATATAATAAGCTACTTTGTCAGACGGACTGACGAAAATAAGGGTTTTTCACCGTTCCTTCAGCAGTCAGCACGGGAACCCTAAAAGTACGGGGGCAGGATGAAACATACGAATGTTCATATTGCTTCCCACTGCTACTGCCGCGAATAGAGCCGCGCCTGCCGAGAAAGGGTTATAGAAGGATGTGGCAATAAATAAAAATAAAATAAATGAATGGAAATATATAAAAACTAGCTGCTGCCCGCGCCTTTGCCCGCGTTTTATCGGGGAAAAAATTGCCCATATGTTATTTTATTGCCGCATTCTACTAAATTAATCGCTTCACTATAACAGTGGTAGGTATACTAGGTCTCGGAATGATAGGTACATTTCGTAATTTTTAATCTTCAATGACAAAAACTACAGACAGAGGGACGGCTGTAAAAGTGTCAATGTTAAATGAAACCAATCTATCAAACTTTCCGTGAAAATAGCACCGGATGAACCATCGAACGATTCTGCGACGATACCATTGTCATAGTAACAGGATTGGTTAGCAGAATTCGGCCTCAGGTCCCAATCCAAATACCAAATTTCAGCCTAATCGGTTCAGTAGGTTTTGCATAAAAGAGTAACAAATATCCATACATCCATCCTTGCAAACTTTGACGTTTATCTATACTTATAATAAAACTGTAACAGGTCCAATTCTGTACATTGAAGATATTTAGAATTTTTTTTTTTGAGGGCATTCTATTATCGATACTGATGTCGAAAATGTAATTTTTTCCATTATGTCTGTCTGTCTGTCTATCTGTCTGTCTGTATCTTGGCCGCGCATAGCTCCGAAACTACTGAACGTATTGAAATGAAACTTGGCAGGATTTGAGTTCATACTACGAGGAAGGATATAAGATACTTTTTATCCCGGATTTCAATAGGGTTCCCTTGGGAGAGGGGATGAAAGTAAAATCTGTTGGCTGCGCATAGCGCCGGAACTACTGAATGTATTCAAATGAAACTTGGCAGGATTTGAGACAATACTATGATGTAGGACATCAAATACTTTTTATCCTAGATTTCAATAGGGTTCCCTTGGGAAAGGGGATGAAAGTAAAATTTGTTGGCTGCGCATAGCGCCGGAACTACAGAATGTATTCAAATGAAACTTGGCAGAATTTGAGACTATACTATGATGTAGGACAAAGGATACTTTTTATCCGCGATTTCAATAGGGTTCCCTTGGGAGAGGGGATGAAAGTAAAATTTCGTGGCTGCGCATAACGCCGAAACTACTGAATGTATTCAAATTAAACTTAGCAGGATTTGAGTTCATACTATGATGAAGGACATGGATACTTTTTATCCCGGATTTCAATGGGGTTCCTTTGGGAGAGGGGATGAAAGTAAAATTTGTTGGCAGCGCATAGCGCCGGATCTACTAAATGTATTCAAATGAAACTTGGCAGGATTTGAGTTCATACTATGAGGAAGGACATAGATACTTTTTATCCCGGATTTCAAAGGGGTTCCCTTGGGAGAGGGGATGAAAAAAAAATTCCTTGGCTGCGCATAGCGCCGAAACTACTGAAGGTATTCAAGGATTCCCTTATGATAGAGGAAGTGAAATTTTGCGCGTTGCAAGATGGCGCGCGGGGCTAGGGCGGTAGAGAGCGATAGCCCCCCATTGTGGGGGGCACTGGCAGTGGGGGCCCCAGAAGTGAGGATCCCAGCAGTAGGGCCCCTCACGCAACCGGACCTTCCCAGTAGCCCCTCACAGTGGGGGACACCGGCAGTGGGGCCCCGGAAGTGGAGGCCGCCGGCAGATAGCCCCCCGAGGTGGGCCCCCCACATAGCCCCGCAGTGGTAACCCCTCATTAGTCCCCAACAGTGGGGGCACCGGCAGTGGGGCGCCGGCAGTGGAGCTCTCGGCAGTGGGCCCCCACATTTCCTCGCAGTGGGAACCTCAGTAGCCCCCCGCAGTACCCCCCGCAGTGGGAACCACTCAGTAGGCCCCCACAGTGGAGGGCACCGGCAGTGGGGGCCCCCGACAGTTTGCCCCCGCAGTGGGCCCCCACATTGCCCAGCAGTGGGACCCCCAGTAGCCCCCCGTAGTGACCCCCCACAGCAGCGTAAAATTTTTTGGCTGCGCATAGCGCTGAAACTACTGAATGTATTCAAATGAAACTTGGCATGATTTAAGTTCATACTACGAGGAAGGTCATGTAATACTTATTATCCTGGAATTCGTTAAGATTCCCTTAGGAGTGGGGATGGAAGTGACATTTCTCGGCCTAAAATAGCGCAAAAACTACTGAATGGAATCGAATGATACTTAGCATGATTTGAGTTCATACTACGAGGAAGGACATAAAATACGAGTCCATACCCCAAAAGCCAACAAAATGATTACAAAATTGGTATTAGTGCCGATAAACGACCTACTGGACAGCATCCGGTTGGTACAAAGCTCTCGCTACCAATGATGTTGCCGTCCTGGTAGATCAGCACTTTGACAGGCCGGACATTGTGCTGCGTACCCGGGATGACCGCTTGCAATGCATTGGTGAAACGCAATCTGTCTTCAGTCTCTACTCGCTTATATACCTATTGTCGTGGCGAAGACGGATACAACTTTGATCTTCGACATGTGAATCCGAAAACTGACGAGACTGGACACTAAAAAGTTTCTGCAATGCAATTCTACGCCTAGATACGTTTTACCTATACCTAAGAGAAGGTTGCATTGCTCACCTGCAAAGGTTTCGAGGTTCGTTTAACCGTTTTCTGGTGGACACTTACGCCAAAATTCAAATGGCTGGTGGAAACTTACGCCAAGATTAAAACGAAGCGTTTGGTTTACATCAGAACAGAACTAATGAGAGAAGACTGCGCGCTGAGAATTATGTAGATCTGCAAGACGCCATGAATCAAGATAGAAATTGTGAAGATTTAGAACGACTGGTGATTCTTCCTTCCAGTTTTAGAACTGGACAATAGATGTGTAGTAGAGATGAGTCCGGTATTCAATAACTAACTCAGTACCTGTTAGCATGGTCCTAAAATATCTAATGGTATTGTAAAATCCGCATACCGCTAGGGAATAACTGTGCAAAGCGAGCATCGCGCCTAACTGACCGTGAGCCATAACTACCCAACGCTTCAATACCTATACTTACCTAACTATCATCTACGCATAGGTACTAGCGGACCGTTCACCCGTAAAGTTATGTAGCTGCAACAAGTATTTGGTATTTCTAACCAAATCGGTTAGATGGTATTTCTAACCAAATCGGTTAGATGGTATTTCTAACCAAATCGGTTAGATGGTATTTCTAACCAAATCGGTTAGAAAAATATTGGGTAGAAATCAGAACAGGTATAGAGTATTGTAACGTTATTGGGTACCAGTTGGTACTAGCGGTATTGAAACAAAATACCCAACTAATAACCGGTAGCCAAAATATCCAATAACTCCCATCCTTAATGTGTAGTGCCCTATTCTCCAGTAGGTACTATCAAAAGCTTTTGAAGCACATAATATACCTAGGTAAATGTGGAGCTGTGTGACGTCCAGTCAATAAAATCTAGGTATATTTAAATCTATACTATACTACACTAATAAAAATAGGGAAGGTTTGTGTGGTTGTAGGGGGTAATCTCTGAATCTACTGAGCCAATTTTGAAAATTCTTTTACTTATTGAATTTGTTTAAACACGCATCGTTTAAACCACGTTATTTGCGAGTTTTATAGACTACTAAAAATGTTTACCGCTCAACGAAGTGGGCACGGGTCAGCTAGTTATAATATATAGTAGAATAAAAATAGGTACAGAATAAAAATAAATGATATTGAATCAGCCATTATCATTATCATCAGCTAATAGCCACAGGTGGATAAAGGCCTGTCCTAATGAGCGCAATAGCGCCCTGTCTTCAGCTTGCCGCCTCCAGCAGCAGGAGCAGCGAACCCGTTTAGTATTACTTGCCCCCACATCGAAAATTAATAAAAACGCAAATATTTCGCGGCTCACTCCACACGCCGATAAGTTTTAGCGGTTTCGGTTGGGTCTTTAACCACCATTGGTAATTAATTCGTGGCTACGGCCCTGAATGAACCTATAATTTTCCATCCTCGCCCCGCCCTGGTCCGGCGACTGGCGCCGCCCTTGCCTATGTCTACACTTCATTTTCAAAAAGCATTGCATACATTCATGCGTAATCTCAAAAAACACAAACCTCCTTCATGCGTAGTCGGGCTAAAACATGGTCTGCCGCATCCTCCAGCACACTTCTAAAAGCCGCTCCCTCACGGCTCGCTTCGCACTTTTATTCTCTTTGTAGCGAGGTCACGTTATTATTAAAAACAATAAATCGCTGGGGGCGCCACTAGTACTATTGCTTTCACTTCCCCCTCCCCCACCGCTAATTACAAAAAACGCGAATCGTAATCTGTTGATTGGTGCGGGTGGCAGAGTCTTTGGAAAATTGTTGTTTTCTTTGTCGTGATATTGAAATGGAGCTTTCGAATACACTACTGCTAAATAAATTATAATATACTGAGAGCCAGAAAAATAAAGTACCTATGCTGGACAATCCACACAGCATTATTAAGCCCTAAGCTCGCTTAGGGCTTAAAAATGCTTAAGTCCCGTGGTGGGAATCGAAACCGCAACCTCTTGCGTTGCAGTTGGACCTTTTCCCGCCGCCGTGCCACTTAGGTCGTCGAATACCGTCGTAATAAACAGGCATTAACTCGTACAATGTTCCTGCAAACTTCCTGCGTCTATTTTTCCCTTAGAGTAGGTATAATCTAGGAGTCTTCAAATCCCGAGTGAATAAGTTCGTTTTAGGAAAATGTGCTCCATCTTAGGCCACATCTTCACTTTCACAAGTGTGGTGGTCAAAAGCTTTACCATTATCATTAAAAAAAAAAAAGACATTAGGGTATTGAAAACTTCACAGTAGCAGCCCGGAGTCAAAAAGTAGGCGGTGTTAAACCACTTTGCCTCGAGAAACACACTAAGCCGTTGGTCCTGCGTCTGAGTTCTCTCCGGTCGTATCGTTCTGCCATCCGTTATGAGAGTGAAGGAATAGATAATAGCACCTGTGTCAGCACACACGGCTGCCGCTTCTTTTCTTAAATTGGACTAGGACGTCATTATCAGTATGGTTTACTTTCAGAACGAAATCCTTATGGACTCGCCCTATCCGTACTCTTTCCCCTCTTGAATGTCTCATCAACTACCAAAGTTATTAAACTGTTTATAATTCTGATAAATATAATTGAATTGATCGCAAGATACAGTATCTTAAAAAGTACGTACGCGTGATTCTAAAGAATTTCTGGCAGCTAACGCCAGCCCACGTGGAAGATGTACCACGTTGGCTGGCGTTAGCTGTTTCAACACACCCTTCCCACAAGGGGACTAAAAACATTGCTATAAATGATTTAATCATCTCGATTAGTAATTCAGCTGATTAAACAAATTAATCAGCTAGCGATCGGTAAGCAAATCAGCAAATCCCATGGTAAGGTACTCGAATGATACACGGTGGAAATATTCCGTATCTTCCAAATAAGTTTCATTTAAAAAACCTCTTATAAATAAGTTGGTAAGATAATTGGTGTAGTTGCATTTGATTAGGTTATTAAATATTGAGGTACTTCATTGTTTTGACTATGTAGGTAGTCTAGTCTGTATACCATATATACATAGGTACATATGTATGTACCTATGTATATATGGTATCTTTGGTTGCAGTATCAGGTTATTTCTGTAATTTTACTGCACCTATAGTCATCAGAAGTGAATAGGTAAGTGTGTAAAATTTAAATGTCGTAAAGAGAGAGGAATTTTTTGAAAACTCCTTGTCACGATTTGATCAAAACACAATGTGAAAAGGCGACCAACCAAGAAAGAACACGAAGAAGCTTTATCGAATGTTTCTAAATATTAATAACTGCTTCATAGTTTCTTTTACTAACAAGAAACAAAATAAAATTAAAGCAAAATACAAACTGAAGAACCATTTTCTCGAGAGGAAATCAACGGTTAAGGATTTCGGGAATTATTTTATTAATAATAGTGACAGTACTGTCATTTTTAATTTAAAAATTAAATTAAATTTAAAAAGGAAAATGAAACCACTTCCGTTTAGTAGAGTGATTATAGTTTTATGTAAATCAAATTTAAATTTTTTGTGCTACATGCTCAATTCAAATCTAATAATTTATTAATTTACTTAGTGAAGTTGGAATTTAATTTTAATGCATGCTTCAAACTTATTTCATATTTATATCCAATATTTGTTTACACAGAACTGCTTTGTATAAATCATGCTGTGTACACATACTTAGGAATACAATCTAGATCTTAATATTGTCATGTATGTCTTTCTCTTTTGTTATATTTTGATTGTGTTCCGTTTATAATAAATAAATAAATAAAGAGAGAAACGGAAACAGGAACTTAATCCTGCAGTGGGACTGGACTAACTCTCTCTGCAGACACAGGCATTAAGTGGAATGTGAATCCTCAATTCGATTCTATGTTCGAGCGATCCATTGATACCAAACGATCAAAACCACAGTAAAAAATAGATAGGAATAAAAAAATAAACAATAATAATATAAAAACTATTCACGTTGTGGTTACCTATCCCGAGATCACGAACGAATATTGTAGTTAGAATTTTTTTTAAATGTCCAAATCGTGAAAATTTTGAATTCTTTAGAAAACATTATGTTCAGCTCAGACCGACTGAGCGGTCGTGTGTTCGGTGCATTCCTACGATTTTTATGGTACGGTGTTATGAAATAAGCTATTAGTAGATTGGACACTAATTGATTATTTCTCACGTGTACGGTTTGTTTGCGACATTTACGGTGAATGATTTTTTACACAGATTCTGGTATTTTCAGTTACGTACATGTTACAAAATTAATCAAATTTTTGAGGAAGCAAGCCATTTGCTCACCCAATTAATTTAGCTTAATGATTCTTCCTGAATCGTGAAGTAGTATGTTATGTATGTATATACAATTGTACATTACCTATGTAGTTGTATGCAATTACCATTTATTTATGCAAATATCGTGGAGTTTAGTGACCTAAACAGATTTTTTTTTCGTAGCTCTTAGTAAATACAGGCCATGGACAAAGAATTAAAATTGTAGAAGGCATTTTGGAAAGAAGTAATAATAAACAAATAAATAAATAATCTTGGACAGTGCACACTAGTCATCTAAACCCAAGCTAAGCAAAACTTGCTTAGCTTGGGTTTAGATGCTTGTGTTATGGGTACTAGATGACTGATATTTACTGACGTTAAATTATTGTAAAACTAGCTGCTCCCCGCGCCTTCGCCCGCGTTTTATCGGGATAAAAAATAGCCTATATTTTATTCCAGGTCCCAAACTATACCCATACCAAACTCGGCATAAATAACCTTCGACAATTGACAAAGAAAATAACAATCAAATAATATAAACAAATTAAACTAGTATTTACAATTGAAACAATTGAGCTAACTGCAGACTATTGCAAAAAAATCTACAGATAGCTCAACTGGTCCATCCATTCGACAATTTAATTTTATTAATTCGAAATTTTTATACCTAATCATTATTCACACACGTAAGCGAATCTGCGAGCAGACGTTAGGCCCACACATGTCAGTTGAGAGGTTAAAAAACATTTGACAACAATTTTAACGCCTACCTAGTATCAAAATTTGCACGCACGCATTTTTTTAATGCTGGAGAATCCACATAGCGTCACCTAGCGCCAAGCTATGTAGAGTAAAATAACTTAACTATCCATAAAACATAAACCAACAGTCGCTCACTTCAAATCAATGAGACCTTCATTAGCTAACTCCTAGTTAGCTCGGATTATAATTTCTGTTTAGCTGTCCCTCCAACATGTCCCCATGTACCTAGGTGGACACAGTCTAGGCAGGACGGCTGGCAAGTATATTTACATTATATACATTTCGGAGAATGCTCATAGGAACTTCATGACTTGATCCCACCATCCCCTCGCTGAGCCCACAACTAGGCTACATAAAATTAATGTATCTAGTGAAGGGGTATGTATAAAAAAACGCTTATACAAAAAATCGCCAAGCGAGAGAATTCAAACAAATTGTCAAACACATCCTGTGTAAAAATGCTAAATATTAGATTATCTAGAAGATAAAAAAGCTTGAGACGGATTTTGCTCCAACTCGAAAAATAACACCTAACAGGGTAAAGGTTTCTTCATCGCTTCTTTACTTTAGTCTTCATACCGAAGCGACCGAAATCAAAAATATCACTTTATTTCTATGCCAATGTTTAAATTTAAGAATTTGATCTTTTCTAAGTGTTCATTTGTATTTGCGGAAATAAAGAATTTTGACTTTGACTTAGAACAGACGTTACGTATACGTCGCATTACCACCATTATCTTGTGGATTCTTTCCACTCGTACTTGCACATTGTGTCATTGTTCGCAACCTACAATTTTGAATATCTCGTAAAACATATATTTTTACCTAGGTGAGCTCTAAAATCAAGTTTTAAAAAGTTCCCAAAATTTAAGGGGAATTACCCACCTGGGTAAACTACATTAACTTATATATAAGACGACCGATGTGGCGCGGTGGGCGAAGTTCCGCCTGCGACGCAGAAGGTTGCGGGTTCGATTCCCGCCTCGGGACAAATATTTGTACGATCTGCAAATATTTGTTCAGGGTGTTCTGGTCGTTTTTTTTATAATAATAAAAAATATATCTATCTATGTATTATGTATATCAGTTATCTAGTACCCATAACACAAGCTCTGCTTAGCTTGGGGCTAGATGATGCTGTTTGAATTGTCCAACATTATTTATTTATTTATTTATATTTTACGAGATATTCAATTTGAAGGTTGATAACACTGATCTTGATCACCCACCTAAGCGGTTCTCGTCTCCTGTACTATTCGCGTGCTTTTTAATAGTGTGTTTCAACTTTTATTTGGCGCATTCTAGACTTTCGTGATCCATCGTCGGCTACATCGTCACTTAATAAACTTGGTATGGGTATAGTTTGGGACCTGGAATAACATTAGGCTATTTTTTATCCCGATAAAACGCGGGCGAAGGTGCGAGCAGCAGCTAGTTTATAATATTAGTAGGTCTAGCTGTGTGTTTCTATTAATTGTAATTTTCATTCGGGGATAATTTCAAAAAGTTACTCAGCCGTTACGTATAAGCTGAATGCCCCATGTTTAGTCGAAGTCATTATCCAGAGCATAACTCTCGGTTCCCTTGCTTTACGGTGCACTTAGCCCTCAAAGTGACTATTAAGCATTGGCGTTAAGTAGTTGGCTGATAGAGATTCATGTAAGCAATAAGTCCGGACTAATATCGCATCTATAATAGGTATAACTAGCTGCTGACCGCGCCTTCGCCCGCGTTTGACCGAATAGAAAATAACCTATTATGTTATTCCAGGTCCCAAACTATACCAATACCCAGCCCAATGAGCTCAGTAGTTATTGTCTGAAAGAGGAACAAACATCTATACATCCATACTCACAAACTTTATTACTTTCGAATAAATATTGCTAGCAATTATCTCTGAAAGTCAACATCAGCACGTGAAGTTTTCTGTTATGGTTTGTTAACAAAACTTTCACATGGAATTTGGCTGTAGAAGAGGTTAATTGAAAAAGCTTTTTACAGTAAGCGAAAAAAGTGTAACGGGAATTCAGTAAATTCCAGTTTTTACATTAGGGGGCATTTTAGGGCGAAAACTGGTAGCCCTACATGTAGTTTTGAAAATTTTTCTAAGCTGTCAATATAGGTTATTATTACACTCTTCTCACCGCTCGCAAGTCACAGCAGGTCACTTTCAATTACATAAAGAGGTATTCTTCTTTGTGTTCAGTGGCCGTGGCGTGGGTGGCATGGCTTACGAAGGAATAGGTTCTTGCGACTGCACCGATAAGACCGGCTGATCCAACGGAGCCGGAGGGTTCAAGGGGGAGCCGCTGTGGAATGCAGCGGCAGAACGCCTCACGCCGGCGGTGGAACAACTCGAGGAGTACGCTAAGAAGCTGGAAGTCCCTTGGGAACATTCACAAGTAGGTCTCGCTAATCCAGACGGTCCAGGGGAGAACGGGGAGAACCCGCTCCATACGAGGCAAGGCCTTTATAATTTTCAGGTTGACTCGCGACGAGGTAGCCTCGTCGCGAGTCAACCTGAAAATTATAAGACTGGGCTAGTAGCTAGCCCAGTCTGGGCGCAGTAAATGAAGTCAACAAACCATACCAAAGATGACGGCGCGCCGCCGCCGCTCCGCTACCGCCGCCGCGCCGCCGCCAACCACAATTTCCTCTGGTAGGTTCCCTTAGTCGGCTCTTACGACATCCACGGGTTGAGTTGGAGAGGTCGATATTCGTACGCCGCGGCCCCACGGCCTTTTTTATATATATATATGTATATCATCAAGGTGGCAAACAAGCATGCGGCCCACATGATGCTACTCTAAATCTTGCAGTAGGTAGATATATTAATATTAATGCTGCAATCAAATTAAATGTTTTATATTTACAAACTAGCCGGTGTGCATTGTGGATTTATATTTTTTTTTCTTTCTCCTGATTTTGGAACGGTCAAAGATGCTATCTAAGTTTGTTGTAGAAAGCGGTGTATGAATTCGTAGCAAAAAAAAACAAATGAAAGCTCAATCTAGGTAGCTTAAAAGAGCTTTCATTTTGTACAGATAAGGTCCATAAAATAACAAACAATTTATTTTTACATCAACAGACTAAATAGGTCGAATGTGGCCAGAGACTTGGGTCAAGTCCATTTTCTGGACGGCCGCTTCTAGAAAAAGGAATTCATCGCAAAGAGTCCCTAGTCTCTGCTTTTCCATCGCTGACCTCTTTGGTTTCGCTGACCAAATCCAAACTACCTCACTCTCAGTTCGTTACCGCTCTTCACGCCTAGCCACGCGTTGAAGGCCCCCATCTCAACCCCCATACACATGTAGTGTGTTTTCGAGGCATGCAGCAAAGGTGTTGGTTAATAAACAGTAGGAAGCTACTGCCCTTCCTCTGGTGTTTTATTTATTCATTTATTAGCTCACAAAACAGAGTAAGATCCATAAAAAGATACAGTAGATACATTCTTGTTACGAGCTAGATTTTACCCAAATATGCAAACATAACAAGCGTTGAAAAATGTTGCAAGCTAAAATTTTTAATTTACCAATAAAACTCGATATTTTACGCAACTTAATAGTTTGTTCCCTTAGTCAGTTCAGTTGGAGCGGTCGATATTCGTACGCCGCGGCCCCATGGCCAGATGTTATTAAATATGCTTACAATAATTTAGCATGTTTTAAAAAACGATAAACCGACTTCAAATTCCCTTACTGTTACATTTATTTTAAATGTTGCGGGATGAATACTAAAGCCCTGGGGATAAAAAATTTATGGGACCCCTTCGGGAACATTTTCTATACAATTGTGAACGAATTTTCAAAATCGGTCCATAATTGGCGGAGATATCGCATAATATCCATACAAAAAAATTACATTAAGACGAATTGAGAACCTTTTGAAGTCGGTTAAAAATTTAGTAAACGGGTTGTAGTAGAAGCTCTTTGTAGACCAAAGCAGTAACGAAGCCAACCAAAGATTTCACACTTAAACCTGACCCTACGGAAACAGGCTATTTCTGAAATTGTTAAGATCGGCGGCATCACTCCTTTCAAGATTTTTTTCTAACGCTCGTGGTTTTGCCATCAACGCCTTTCTCAAAAAGCCAGCCTGTATATAATCAGACATCATATAATAGGTAATATTACCGTTTAAATATTATTATCGTTGTCTATTAATTTTTAGGTAGTCCGAGGCACGTACGCCCAACAGGGGCCTCCGTAATAATTTATTTACCAAATAATTAAACGCTTGTTTACAAGTTTTACCTAAGTAGTCGGCTTTTAGTTTTTAACTCTGTTTTATTAATACATAGAAAATACCCGATACAAATATCTGCAAACTGTAAACATTTGTCGGTTTTCGGAAATGAACACGCGCCTCCTACGTCGCAGGCTCGCCACGCCATAGAAGTCGTTGCTATAGGTATAGGTAACCATCACCTATCTATGTACTGTAATGAATATATTGTTAGTTGGTCAATAAATAAATACAGCAGCGACTTATTTTTTCATGTGTAAAGATTTACCTATTTTTTTTTTCATAATTTCTAATTATGTTCTATTTCCAAATAATTATCACGGAAATTTAAAATGTATGTTTTCTCAAAAATCTATCTCATGAGTTCGGTAGGTAACCAGCTTTTCTTTTTCTGATTATATAGTATCTGATTTAGCCATACAATTCTTACTAAAAATCCAACTGTATCAAAATATAAAAGACGTAGATAACTACTCGAGTATTTCGTAGCGCGATCCAAAATTCTTTAGCGTAGTTGGTACAAAAGACTTCAACGCACACAATATCTTCTAGAAGAATCTTCGAGAAGTTGAACTGAAAACTGAATTGAAGGTATTCGTAGATATCAGACTACCTACCGATTTTACAACTTGTTTTGAATGGCGCTGTAATCGTTCCGTCGTCGTCGGTAACGCGGTAGATTTAGCCAGGCAATGACGACGCATCCCTAGTTGATATTGGCTCCTCATGTATGCCGCGAATGTAGGTCCATTGCAGTGTGACCAGATTTAGTCGATTTCTACTATTTAGGTAGATTTTGAGATACTAGCAACAGATGTTAGTAGGGAAAAATATCAATAAATATATTTTATTCTTATACGGTAATTCCCCATTCATGTGTTTCTTTGTGAGTCGGATCAGTATATTTCTAAACACACGTACACAAAGAACAAATACTTCTAGCCTAGCCGTAGTTTTCCCCGTGAGTAAATATTTTTTTAATTTCATTTTATATTTTTGTTCTTTCATTAACATTACGTCACCTGTTGTGGTTTGACTGCATCATTAAAAGTAAATATATTCCGGGGTATCCATAGAGTATCGGGGTAACGCGTGGAGTGGGAGCAACATCCCTTATTCAAGCAATGGTTAAATAAATCAAAAAATAATAAAGCGAATGCAAACTGTAAAGTCACACGCATCCTGCCTGTGTCAAATGTAGTAGAAAGAATATTTTCTAATATCGTGACCAACGAATCCTTGAAGTTTAATTTATTATGAATCAATTGACAAAGAAAAAACACTCAAATAATATAAACAAATTAAACTAGTAATTACAATTGAAACAATTGAGCTAACTGCAAACTGTTGCAAACAATCTACATGTAGCTCAACTGGACCATATCAATAAATTATTATTTGATTTGTTTCTTAGATTTGTGTGATTGTGACGCATCTTTGTGTTTCATTTATTTGATATATGTATATATGTACTTGTGATAAACCTTCATTGACAATAACGCCGATGAATACCTGAGTGATTGTGACCGAATTCCTGATTGATAAGCCGGTTATTAATAGAATATAGCTTACGTTTAGTAGATTTTGGTAAGTCTTAATCCTAGGTATGTTTCAGTAAATTTGCCAATTACAATCTGGCCACACTGGTCTGTTGTCTGCTTCATTCATAAGAATTCGCTGATCACTGGCAACGAAGTTCCTATCGAATATAGTTCTTTTTCTTCAAATTCCCAGCTAATTTTCTTCAAATTCTCAGCTAATTTTCGGTGCTTTTCAATGGCTTCTTCGGGCTCAAAAAAACTTAAGGTATTATTACTGTATTTGTTAAATATTATCACGTTATTTTAAGGTCGTGTTACTCTTAGGTCACGTTGTAAATGTTCATGCTTGTTCAGAGAGTACCGGTGATGTCGAGGCTGCCGCCTGGCCCGGCTGCGATGCGCATGATCACCGCCACGTGGCCGCGTGGTGCCCGCCGTCCCCGTCGTCGCGCCGTTGCACGTTTGGCGTGGCCACATAAATCTGCAAAGTGAGTACCTTACCTAGCCGTATCTGCCATTTTAACCGGGTATTGGTAGGTTAAGTTAGGCCTTACCTTCAGCTCACCACGTGTTGCCTCTAGTGGCCAGGCGCGGGCGGCGCGGTTCCATACCCTCGTCGGGTGGTCAGCAATGTAAGTAGTGCCTACATAGCCGGATGTCGTAAACAGGTAGGTACTTATCAGCCACTGAGATTTGTTTAGGCGTTTTATCCTCATACCACATTTCACCTCAGGCGACGATCCATTCGTATGCCGCCCTGTAGTCGCCCTGTAGTAGATGTTTACCAAGTCATATTCTTCATCACGCCATAGTTGCCATGCGAAAAGCTAGCTGTCTCATGCCCTTATGTTTCAAAGTGAATTTGATCTACCTTAGGTATATTTATTTATTTAGAACTACCAACAGAGGATACACTTAAAGCACACAAAAAAGAACACTTAAGGCATCACCAAATGTGACCCCCCAATTACAGGTAGTTACAGCTAACATATAAAATTAGATTGGGTTGACAAGGCAAAACACTACAAACTAATAATAATAAGGATATTAAAAATAACCAAAACAGAGGACGAGAGGAGAACATTAAACAAACACATGAACAATTTGAATAAAAAAATAAAACGGGTAGGTATATGGTTTATAGTTAATACAAAAATTAGGTAGATAGGGGAGTGAAAACCTGTAAAACACAGCTAACATACATATGTACTACTATGAAGTGGTTTCAACAAGACGGTGCTACTTGCCACACAGCTCATGCCACATTGAATATTCTGCATGAGAGATTTGAGGGCATGGTCATCTCACGTGGAGCTGATATGAACTGGCCACCGAGATCGTGTGACTTAACCCCGCTAGACTTTTTCTTGTGGGGTTTTCTTAAGTCGCCGGTTTATGCGAATAAACCACAAACCACAGCGGCTCTCAAAGCCAACATAACCTATGGCATAGGTCAAATTTAGTCTTGGGTTATACTAGGCAAAATCCGATACCTGTGACTTACGTTACTGCGACTTCAAAATATCTGTGACAAATACCAGTGACAAAATACTAGCTAATATTTCTACCAATCACATACAAATTCATTGTTTTACTGATTGAATGATATATTTATTGCAGCAATTAGTACCGCTACGTAACGAAAATTCCTCTTGAATTGTATGTGTATAACGCAATGTAACAACTTTGTTACATTGCTGTATACTTTTCAAATTCCAAAGTATAAAATACTAGGTGTGTCTCATTCTGACTTAGTGATACTATCAAAGAGAGAATATAGAAGCAATATTATCGAGCTGAAGCGATTTATTGCGTAGGTACCTAATAAAATAACAACAATATAATATCGTGCACTCGTGACACTAGCACTGCCTGTGAGACAGTCACAGATATATTTAGTTTCTGTCACTGTGAAATATCGCCAATTTTCTATACCTGTGACTTTTATCAGTGACGATAAATACGCCTCAAGCCTAGTCAAATTCAGCCTGATTAATGCGCAAAAGTCATGGAAAATTGGATATTTCGCATGCGCTCCACCCAGAGAAGCCGTGGCGGACATTTGAATGATGTCATATTCCACACATAATGGCATCACTACATCTTTCAAATAAATAATTTCGATAATATCTCACACACAGTTTGTTTTATTTAAATTTCAAGATAGGACACGCTTAATGAAAGACCCTTTAGTATATTTTTTGATATTTATAAGCTATAGACGCAAGAAGCTTATTATCATTCATATATTCATCTAGGTAGGTAGGATTACCTACACGCTAGTTGATTGGTATATTTTAGAGGCGAATACACACAGATATCTAAATGCTAAATTAACCTTACATTCGCTCAATCCTTTCCTACGATATATAATATAATTATAATATATTATAATTATATTATGTCGGAGTATGTTCTACATGCACGCCAATTTCGTAGTTAGGAGTTCCTCGGAATAAACATCTTGATAATTTTCGCACTTTGTAATATTTGGTGGGGTTATAATTTACTAGCGACCCGCCCCGAATTCGCACGTGTGCAATGCTGATACTAAATTATACTTATAAACCATCCCCCTGAATCACTCAATTTATTGAAAAAACGCATCAAAATCCGTTTTGATGTTTTCAAGATCTAAGCATACCTAAATAGTGACAGACAGCAGGAAGCGCAGAATCTTTGCGTAGCTCTACGATGTCTGTGGCGGGAAGCGAGTTTTATACTATGTAGTGGGTATCCATAATTAACTGTTTTTTTTTTGTGATTTTAAAACTGTTTTACTAATAATTCCAGATTTGATCCGCACTTCAAAAACAACCCTGCCTGCGCAAAATGTTTAAAGATCTTGTGGGAACTCATAGAAAGTTATGAGAAAGCGTTGGAGCTGCTGGCGGAAGCCCAACCTAATAGGGGTTCAGGTAAAGTACAAAGTTATAAATATTACTTACTTGTTGCACAAATTTTTACCTTCGTTAAACCACAATCTCACTGAATGTAAAGTGACGTTGTGGTCAACGATGTATCATGAAAGTCAGCTCTCGTGTTATGAATTCATTCATACCTATAGTGACTATACGTCCCGTTTTGAACGGGACTGTCCCTTCTTTCGGTCACCTATCCCATTGTCCCAACCAAGCTTTGGGACACAAAATTGTACCTATTTGGGAAATCTCTGTTTGGGAAGACAAATCGAATGAACCCAAACTCGACGTCGTTTCATTTATAATTAAGATTCATTGAAAGTAGATAGCTAAGACATGTTTATTTAGATTGCTTCCATTGTCAAAACTGGCAATCATTAGCAAAAAATAGAATTTTCATTTCTCCCCAAAAACCAAAATAATTCTTTAAAAATACATACTGAGACTGTCGTATACAACCATGGCTTAAAGTGGTTCCCTGGCCCAAGCTATCTATTATATTACGATACTAGCTGCTGCCCGCGCCTTCGCCCGCGTTTGATCGGGATAAAAAATAGCCTATATGTTATTCCAGGTCCCAAACTATACCCATACCAAATTTCAGCCTAATCGTTTCATTAGTTTTTGCGTGAAAGAGTAACAAATATCCATACATCCATCCATACAAACTTTGACATTTATAATATTAGTAGCATACAAAGGAATTTTCAAAAATCGTTAAAATGATATCGCTCTTTTTGGCCAACAAAACTATTGCAGAGGAATTAAAAAAAGCTTATGATAGGTATAAAAAACAGGTCTATTTTTGAAAATTCCTTTGTTCAAAGTAATAATACGATGAAATAGGTGGTGCGACGGCGCTGTTTGGGTCAGGGAAGCCCCTTAAATAGTTCTAAATGGTCTATTCTAGCTTCGCCTTGAAGCTTTGCACCCAGATACTAATCACCTTGTATAAGCCCAGTTATGAGTTAAAAATTAATGGTCAGTATAATCATACCTATATATAACGTATTCGAATGAGATCGAGAGCATTGTCTTTCTTGAAAACTTTGTTGTTGTTTATGTAGTTATTTATTCAATATATATTTACATGTAATTATAGAATTTGACATAAGCAATATAGGTTTGTATAGTATTATATTATAATATGTAGTAGTATATTAAATACATCATCATCATCATCATCAGCCCATACACGTCCACTGCTGGACATAGGCCTCCCCCGTACGACGCCACAAATAGCGGTCCTGAGCCGCCTCCATCCATCGACTCCCTGCGACCGCTACGATGTCGTCGGTCCATCGAGTGGATGGTCTCCCATGTAGGGGGGGATTTGCCATAATCACCACGCTTGGCAGGCGGATTGGTGATCGCAGTGTTGGTGTTTAAAAATACTCAGAAGGAAGCTGCTGCCCTTCCTCTGGTAGGTTCCCTTAGTTTAATCTATATAAATACATAATTACTCCCTCAATCCGAGGACCTCAGTGGCACAGCAGTCGAACGTCCGGCTGCAGCGCAGAAAATCCGTCTCAATATCCGAGTTCAATATCCGTCCGATAAAATACATAAGTAGGTTAAAACTAAATCTTTTGTCCTGTATTCATGCACCTTTATAACTTTATTTCTCTCTCCCAATAAGGTTTGCTGGAAGAGAACTCTTTTTAGGGTTAAGCTTGCCTTTGCCATGTATTTTCTTTTTAAATGTTTTTTTAAGTAATATATTTTTATTGTGCAATAAAGAATTAAGAATTCGATCGAGCTCCAGAACTTACAGAAATTTCAGTCGTTGTTTTTGACGTTGTTTTGTCACGAATTCACATTTCACAAGCTGTAATTAATTTATAGGTAGCAGCATAGTAATTATGTGCGCGAGGCGAGGCATGCATGGGGAGAGCCATGTGTGTGTTGACGACCTCTGTAGCGCGGTGGGCGAAGGTCCGCCTGCAACGCAGGAGGTTGCGGGTTCGATTCCCGCCTCGGGACAAATATTTTTGTAATGTTGTTGTACGATCTGCAGATATTTGTTCAGGGTGTTCTGGATGTTTTCTATGTATAATAAGAAATATATATCTATGTAATATTATGTATATCAATTATCTAGTACCCATAACACAAGCTCTGCTTAGCTTGAGGCAGCAATGCTGTGTGGATTGTCCAGCATTATTTATTATTATCCCACTTCATTTATTTTAAATCTCGCTAAAAATACCATAGAAAATACAATAACATATAAAACTAATCTACAGTAAAAAATATATCAAAACGGTGGATCACCGGCCGCGAAGCTACGCTCAAGCGGCCGGTGACTAGGGCTGCAGAGAGAGGAATTATTATTTATGAATTACCCATCTTTACCTTCTTATCGGATAAAGAGAAAATATTTGAAAAGGCTATGGCAAACCGCATTTATAACTTCTTTGAAAAATATAACGTTCTTGACAATTGTCAATATGGTTTCCGGAAGAACCGTTCCACTACTTTAGCAGTGTATAACTATCTACAAGAAATTTATAGCATAATTAATAATAGGAAATACGCTTTGGGAATATTTTTAGACATGTCCAAGGCGTATGACAAAGTTAGTCACACAATCCTTCTACGTAAACTATACGGCTATGGAATTAGAGGTGCTGCTTACCGATGGTTCCAAACTTATTTAAATGATAGGCAACAGTTTGTAGAAATTAGCAATTACGACATAAACAACCAATTGCAAAATATCGTATCTGACATAAAAATAATTAATTACTCAATTCCTCAAGGTAGTGTTCTTGGATGTATCCTTTTTTTATTGTACATCAATGACCTGCCAAAATGCATTAACACAACGAGTATATTATTCGCTGATGACGTATCTCTCCTATTTACAAGTGACCCATCAATCGATTATGTACTTATAAATACGGTCTTTAGCGAATGCCTCTCGTGGCTTCATGACCATAACTTAGAAATAAATCTGCTCAGAACTAAATTAATCCAATTCCGAACATATCAAAGGACCCCTCTTGACCTTAAACTACTATCAAAACAACTTTCCATCGACGAAACAAATGACTTTAGCCTGCTAGGAATAACACTTGACACAAACCTAAGCTGGAAGGCCCATGTACAAAAAATCAAAACAAAACTTTCTCAATTCGTTTATGCGCTAAGTATATTAAAATCTAATACAAATTATGAAACCGCATTGTCCGCGTATTATGCCTATGCTTATAGTTGGTTCAATTATGCAATAATTATATGGGGTGACAGCGTTGAATTTGATCAAATATTTATCATGCAAAAGAAATGTGTCAGAATTCTCACGAATACCAAACAACGGGATAGCTGTAGACCGCATTTCATAAAAAATAAAATCCTGACATTGCCCTCTATCTACATATTGCAAGCCTCGTTATTTGTTAGGAAATATAAAAATCTCTTCCAAACCAAATATGATCTGAACAAAGATTATAATAGGCGAAACAAAAATAAAATTGCTATACCCACGACAAGAATGAAATTAACTAGTAAATCTCCAAACCATAGATTATCTAAAATATATAATAAATTACCGGAATGCATAAAAAACGAGGAAAAAGAAACGCTATTTTGTAAAAAACTTAAATTATTTTTATTAGAAAAATGTTATTACTCCGTTGACCAATTTGCTTCTGACAAACTGACATGATTATTTTTATATTTACATGACATAATAATTCATTGACATTATCATTTTTATATTTTATAACATTGCATGAATTTCGATTTTATATTACATATGTTTATTGATTATTTATATGTTAATAATGTAATTAGACATGAACTCTTTTGCAGTGCCCTTACAGGGTGCATGTACCTATTGACATAAGCTACCTACTTAGATCTAAGCTGTATAAATGTACATGTAAGCAAAATAAATGAAATATGAAATAAAGATTAAACAGGTCCCTCAATAGAATAGAATAGAATACAATATTTCTTTGCACCATCAATAAATGTAATACTTATACAAGAACTTAATAGTAACTATATCTAGTGTGATACAATCGGCGGCCTTATCGCTAACAGCGATCTCTTCCAGGCAACATTAAGCTCAATTAGAATTAGGACTCAGTCTTTGGGGTGTTGATGTTACTTCCGTAAGTAAAGTAAATTATTTTTCTATTCTATTCTAAGTAGTTATATTATTGTTTGTTCCAGGCGGCGCCGGCGGCGAGCGGGCAGATTTTGAAAGCGAGGTTTCACTGACTGGAAATCTCCGCAGAAGTCTGCGGATTGCCAACCAGTGCCGTAAATAGGGCGATGCGACCGGTGCCCATTCCAAGGGTGTAAAATCAAGAGGGCGCATAATTTACTTTCGGAAATGTTCTTATGAGTGCTATTCCCACTTAAAATATTTTGCGCCCTAGCATATCACCAATATTTTTATTGCCTACTAGCTGCTGCCCGCGCCTTCACCCGCGTTTTATCGGGATAAAAATTATATATTACAGGTCCCGAACAAACAACAAATTTCAGCCCAAATAACAACAAAATTTAAATTTAAAAAAAATTACCTATACAACCAATTTGTATAACGTTCATTCAGACGACCGATGTGGCGCGGTGGGCGTAGATCCGCTTGCGACGCAGGAGGTTGCGGGTTCGATTCCCGCCTCGGGACAAATATTTGTATGATCTGCAGATATTTGTTCAGGGTGTTCTGGTTGTTTTCTATGTATAATAAAAAATATCTATATATGCAATATATTGTATTATGTATATCGGTCATCTAGTACCCATAACACAAGCTCTGCTTAGCTTGGGGCTAGATAATGCTGTGTGAATTGTACAGCATTATTTATTTATTTATTATACGTAATACATAGATAAAATAAATATGAGGTAACGCAGTTAATGTTAAGGTCTTATTTATAGCGTAAAAAAAATATGTATCTATCTATCTATGTATATAAAAATGAATTGCTGTTCGTTAGTCTCGCTAAAACTCTAGAAAGGCTGGGCCGATTTACCTGATTGTTATTTTGAAATGTTTGTCGTAGTCCAGGGAAGGTTTAAACGGTGAGAAAATATGGAAAAATTGCGAGGAAGATAGTAAAAACAACAATGTTTATCGCCGAACGAAGTGGGCACGGGTCAGCTAGTCATTAAATAAATTCTTTATGAAACTAATCTGTTTTATTTCTGATATAGGCAGGCAGGAAAGGAACTCATAACTGTTTGTTCCAGTCCCTAGTCCAGTAACCCTAGTTTAGTATTCAAGGTTTAATTTACTTGTTGTGATTGTTTTCAATATTACTAGCCTATTACCTATTATTTAAAATATTACCTATTATTTAAAAATTAACAATCTATGATACTATGGCAAGAGTTAGATCGGAGGTAAAGTAGGTACCTCGTAGGTAGGCTGATGTCTGAGGTCAATATATACTAGGTCTTAGTAGATTTTGACCTGAGACTTTGGCCCCTAGTTACTAGGGGGTTGCTGAGGTCACAGGAGCAAGAAAGTCAGTGTGATTTTATTTCAATTTCTAAAAAAAACTTCAAACTTACACTAGGCAGTTAAATACTTTAGTATGGTAGCAGCCATGCAACAGCAGGGCAGAGGGTGGTGGGAATCACCGGGCTGTCTCAGGTAACCACATATTACACAATACCCTTGCCAATACCCATTCAAGGATGCACCCTAAGGCTTGACTACCTATCTAGCGCAGTTAGAGTACATTAAATAGCGAGTTCTGTGGTTGTGTGAAGTCCGTAGAGAGGAGAAGGACACCAGAACCGAAAATAAAAGTTTACAATAACTGTATTCTACCCATTCTTTCTTACCTCGATGGACCGACGACATTACAGCGGTCGCAGGGAGTTGTTGGATGGAAGCGGTTCGGGACCGCTATTCGAGGCGTAGTTTGGGGAAGCCTGCCTATGTTCAACAGTGGACGTATACGGGCTTATGATGATGACGCATTCTTACCTATGGAGCTGAAACGTTGACACTCACAGAAGCTGCAAGCTCGGCAGTTGGCCGTCCTCGTCTTCGAAGTCGTCGAAGAAACGACAACCGCTGGGTAAACCTATTAAGTGGAGACCGCGACTGCCCAAAGGTAATAGTAGTATTATATGACCCTCTGGCCAGGTGGTGTCTTGCGAAAGACTGCAAGTAGCAAGCTCAAGACGGGAGCTATGGAGACTGTGATAGCCTGGATATGAATCAGCGATTACTGTGACTTGTTAGTATAATAAAACAACAAACTAGCTGATGTCTTTTGCTGAAGCAACCTATAGCTGAATGTTTCCAACTTAACTATGATAGAATTATTATCTTAAACAAAAATAAAACTAATTTCAAAGCGCATAAATGCATACCTACCTATTCATATTGCATGGAAGAAACAAATTTATACATAATATGTATAAATTTGTTTCTTCCATGCAATATGAATACCATGCAATATAATTTATACATAATATGTATAAATTTGTTTCTTCCATGCAATATGAATACCATGCAATATAATTTATACATAATATGTATAAATTTGTTTCTTCCATGCAATATGAATACCATGCAATATAATTTATACATAATATGTATAAATTTGTTTCTTCCATGCAACATGAAAGGTATACATTTATGTTATGTTAGGTACATAAATACCTTTGATTCATAAATTAAATACCTAATAAAGTTTAATATAAAGAAATTAAACTAGTATTTACAATTGAAACAATTGAGCTAACTGCAGACTGTTGCAAACAATCTACAGATAGCTCAACTGGTCCATATCAATACCAGTCGGAAGCGTCTCCAAGACGCTGGCTGCATTGCCCCGCTGTATGGCAATGCTAATGCGCTGCGCCAGATACTCACCAGCTCTCGGGTCACGCGTCGCTTCGACCAGGCGCTCAGATAATTTTTTGAAAACCCGGAAACCCTCGGTACCCTACGGACCTAGGGTCTCGACTCCAAGGGCAGCAAATGCGTAGGCCTGCATATTTGCGCCTCTTGAGATCCTCGGCCAAATCTGCCGCCGAACCAGCCCTCACGGATATTTAATTATTATTTTGAATAATAATAACAAAGCAAATGGCTAAGCTTTAGCTTAAGTTGTATCTTTACCTACAACTGTTATATGTATAACCTACTTAAAGATATCTTACATAGCTTTCATTGTAATTTTGCTTATTCAAGCAACTTAGGGAAAGCCGCGCATGTCCTTGTCTTCATACCTATATTTCAGGGTAAGTCTCTCATTATGGGGTTTTTTTTGAATTCATGATATTTGAAATTTTTGGAAAAGCATTTCTCACTGACAAAAAAGGATATTTGAACAAACTCAACGGCGGCATTTCAATGACTGATTGTGAGATCTATACCGATGTTGAAATATTTTTAGGAAATAAAATTTTGTCCATGCTGCATTACCCCATACGCATTAACGGGGAAATAAATGGATCCTGTAAAACGGATGCTGTGTGAATGAGCCCTAACAATCATGTAAAGGCTATTGACCCTAGCCTAGCACCAACGAAATTCGTACCGCGTTCTTACCGTACAGTCCTATCGCTACGATAGGACGTAAATAGTAAGTAGGTACGATGTAGTACATACTATATAGTTATTCTATGGTACGGTTAGAATAGAAACGACGTCGCATGAATTATCGAACTTAGAAGACATGTTCCAGTTCGATGACTAATTAACTGCAATTATTAGTAGTGCGTACTTAGAAGTCATTGTAAATGCCGCTACCTTGCCGCTCCGGTGACGCTCGTAATGCACTTGTAAACTATAGCTTATGGTTGCGACAATCGCAAAAGGGAGGTGAGTATGTATAATAAGTACGAGCCCGGAAGAGTTAACTTATTAACTATTCAAGAGTTAACTATTCAAACCCAAACTCGATGTCGAATGTTTGTAAACAAACCGCGCCCTTTACCTAAAATTCACTATGTTGCCTCTTCTTTTTATAAGCAATTTATGACTTTACAATACTTGGCGATTTCAGATACTTTCTTCAATAAATATTGTATAACTTTAACTGAAACTCGACGCCAAGCGAGTGAGTGTGTCGTATAGTTTAAAATACATAAATAGATTCAGGCAATACTTTGCGGAAGTCCGTTGCAAAATGTTAAAATGAAAAATGAAATAAAAACCATTTATTTGTAATTATACATACACAACATACAATTAAATTAACCGTTAGTTAAATAAAAAATATTTTGTGTCGTACTTTGTTTACAAACATTGAGTTTGCCTGGTGTAAAGTCAAAGGGGTTTTCTATATGACAGATGTTTGTTGCCTCTTCACGACAAAACTACTGAACGGATAGGGATGATTTTTGAATAGATTAGTCTAGACCTGGACTTTACTTAAACTTTATATTGCAGAAAACGGATACGTGCGAAGCCGCAGTCAGAAGCTAGCCTCAAATGACAAGCTATATGGCACACTAATAATAATAAACAATGCGAAATTTTAACCTACAATACCAAAAAAAAAACCTGAATTTTAGGGCTTATATGCTAGCATAAAAACACAGACATGGTAGGTACTAGCTGCGATAAAAACCATAATAAACAAAAGAATTGAGACCTTCTTTTGTTTTTCGTCGATAGATAAAACCAGAGACTATAGACAAAGAATTTTATTTGTACATCTATGGATAAACCCTTTTTCTAGTTATGTTACATTCTACTAATATTTATTTATATCAAAGTTTGTGAGTTTGTTCATCATTCACGAAAAACTACTGAATTGATTGGGCTGAAATTTGGTAGGTATGGGTATAGTTTGTGACCTGGAATAACATAAAGACTATTTTTTTCATCAGAATCAATAACTTTATTTTTTTAGGCTTACAAAATAAGCACTTAGACAAGTCAAATTGTACTATACCTAAACATAGTTATTATTATCAAATAAGAAATAAGGTGTTATTGATATTCTCTTCACTTCGATGTTTTGTCCACTAGTGGAAGAAGTGAAAAATAAACCACTAGCACATTTATAATATCACTTATGTGTCTAATACATGGTTATTTTGCCTATCAAAATCAAAATTTAATGCGATTTAGATACATGTCAATATTTCTATAAAGCTAAACAGAACATTGAATTTCTTACATACTACTGACAGTGCGGAACGGAGCGACATCTGGCCAAGCATTAACATCATCGATGTAATCATCTATGGAGTAAAAAGCCTTCCTGATAAGATTTTGTTTAATGCTGTTTAAATTTACGAATAGGGAGCTCAGTTGCTTCAGATGGAGATGGATTTTATCCCTTAGATAAGGTGCGGGCAGCAGCTAGTCTTACTATCTGTAATTTTATAAATGTTTGTGAGTATGGATGTATGAATGTTTGTTCCTCTTTCACGCAAAAGTTACTGAACTAATTGGGCTGAAATTTGGTATGGGACCTTAAATAACATATAGGCAATTTTTTATCCCGATAGAACGCGGGCGAAGGCGCGGGCGCGGGTAGTGCTAGTGCATACATATTTTACTAA
The DNA here is from genome assembly GCA_947859395.1 of Eupithecia insigniata. Lineage (NCBI taxonomy): Eukaryota > Metazoa > Arthropoda > Insecta > Lepidoptera > Geometridae > Eupithecia > Eupithecia insigniata. The sequence continues at coordinate 18,499,610 of OX401993.1, forward strand.
ATTGATTGTATATTAAATTGTACAATCAGTACTGACTGACTGCATATTATGACAACCATTCAATACATAAAATATGAGAATGCATTAGTTCGGGGAAACTAGGCATCCTATCAGCCTCCTTGAACGCACGTGGGGGTTCCCACACGAGCACTGGGTCGGACTGAGGGCAGAATCAGAATCAGAAAATAACTTGCTCCATTTCAGGATTTAGTTTGTAACTTGCTCAGGACCACTATTTGGGATGTCGCGTCTTCGTCGCATTCCCTCATGCGACGACGACGCGACATCCCAAATAGTTCAGCAGTGGACGAATGATGGCTGATACGATGATGGCAGACACACAGAAAAACAGAGGTTGACTTTTTTCCAATATGTTGTTGATGCTCAATTGTCCTGCTTTTTTACATAATTTAGGATTTAGGAATACTAAACAGAATACATGTAATCTTTTTGACACTTTTTTCCTGGAAATCACTACAACAGCATTGTATAAAAACAAAGTCGCAGTGTCCAGTCCAGCAGTGGACGTGTATGGGCTGATATGACGATGATTGCACCCGCGCGAAGCCGGGGCGGGTCGCTAGTTACCATGTAAAGTTCAAGCAGAGTTCAAGTATAAATATCGACGAAACTATTAATTTTGCGATGTCATGCTGAACTCTGTTGTACCTGATAAATAAGAACCTCAAATTATATTACTGATGCTCAAAACTTGATGTACTAAGTAAGTAAGTAAGTAAGCCATTTATTTCCAAAATAGTCTTACTTAAGTAACATTTCGGTATTCTATGGATGTAAATTTAACTTACCATTTCTTAATTTTATTTATATTAATATTTATTATGCATTCAATTGTGGTATAAATTCAATAGTTACATTAAAATAAATAATACATTTATGTTCGAAATATATTACCTATGTATTTTCATGCATATTTTCATAATCTATTTTAATAAATTCACTAGGTACATAGGTAGGCAGTAATAATGCATGACATATGTACTGTCATGCATTATTACTGCCCATTGAATTGGGCACTCATCTTCGGTTGAAGGCTTCCTCCATCCATCTCCACAGAGTCCTGTCTGCGGCGTGTCGTGTCCATGTGACACCGGCCACGTCCTCTATGTCATGTCTCCAGCACTGTCGGCGTCGCGCGGGTACCAATGTAGGATGGTTTTGTACATAAAGTTTGTTCAATTTCCTCGTAAAATTTATCTATTTCGCTATCATCGGATCTAGAGGTTTGATGTACTAGCGATCCATCAAAGTCCAGGTGGTCCGTGACACAAACATCAGTCGATGTCATAAGACTAAGACCGGTTGTGAATAACAACAACAACGACAACATATCAGCCCATACACGTCCACTGCTGGACATAGGCCTCCCCCATACGACGCCACAAATAGCGGTCCTAAGCCGCCTCCATCCATCGACTCCCTGCGACCGCTACGATGTCGTCGGTCCATCGAGTGGATGGTCTCCTATGTAGGGGTTTGCCATAATCACCACGCTTGGCAGGCGGATTGGTGATCGCAGTGTTTGTGTTTTGAAAATACTCAGAAGGAAGCTGCTGCCCTTCCTCTGGTAGGTTCTCTTAGTCGGCTCTTACGACATCCACGGGTTGAGTTGGAGGGGTCGATATTCGTACGCCGCGGCCCCACGGCATCACGGCCTTGTGAATAACATTAATAAACTTTTCTTGCCTCCAGAGGCATTCCCTCACTCCATCCCTGTATCTCCACAGCAGCAAGAGCCCAGGAGATGCGTTCGGTCGGCACATTAAAATGTAAGGCCGTTTTACACTGAATATTCATGTTGAATGGCTCTGTGAATATGACAGAGGTAGCGTTAAATAATTGACTGACGAAGTACCTGCAGTGGGCTTCCACAGAACGGGAATAGGGTATTATTAATAATTATTCACTCTATAGCTTGCGTACATATTTAAACTAAGTAATATTTTAATGGCCTACGACGCACACATCCGTCTATAGCTGCATCTGGAGGCGTCGTGGCAGCGCAGCGGCGGCGGGGCGGCGCGGACGCGGCGCGCCCCGAGTCTGGGCAGTGAAAGCGTTAATCAATCGGATTAAGAACGAAGTCATCTCTCATGCTGCCCCGATCCTCGCGAATTTGAAATGATGTCATTCTCAATGCAATTTTGTAAGTAAATAGATACACATGATAGGTACCTACACAGTTCCACGGAATTCTTATAGTAGCAGCCGAAGGCGATCACTCTCATTAGACCTTTTGACTAGATCCAGGATTATTATTAGCCTTTTTTCAAAGGAATTCAATTAAAGGAATATCATCTTTTTTAAGAAACAGTTATAATATCAACCCTGGTCAACGGAACTAGGTAAACATATAAATTATGTGTACAAATAAATAATATTAATTAGTACCTAATGCTGGACAGTTCCCACAGCATCATCTAGCTAAGCTAAGCGGAGCTTGTTTTGATCTGAATTATTGGTAGTAATAGAATAGAATAGAATTGAATTGAATAGAATAGAATAGAATAGAAGAGAATATATTTTTATTTGTTATAAGACTTACACCGAATACATAATAAACTTAACTAAGATGAAACGTAATATTTGAAGTATAAGTCAAGTAACAAAATGGCTCTGCCTCTAGTCATATAGATAATAGGTACATAATACATTATTACCTCATTACATGTTTTTTTTTTAATTTTATGTGTATCTGGCGCAGTGGCTTTGCCATACAGCGGGGCAAGGCAACCTGCGTCTTGGGGATGCTTCCGACTGTTATTGATATGGATCGGTTGAGCTAACTGTAGATTGTATAACAATATGTAGTTAGCTCAATTATTTCAATTGTAAATACCATTTCTAATTTGTAACGTTGTTTCTATAAATTATATTTGTTTACTAGCTGACCCGTGCCCACTTCGTTGGGCGGTTGAACAATTTTTCCATAATTTCTCACCGTTTAAACCTTCTCTGGACTACTACAAACATTTCAAAACCAAAATCAGGTAAATCGGCCCAGCCGTTCTCGAGTTTTAGCGAGACAAACGAACAGCTATTGATTTATATATATATAGATTAGTAAAAAGAGATAAAATCTTTGAAAATGAGTTTGTTCGTAAGTACGACTTATACTGTTTACCCTACTATAGGTATAAATAAGTATTATACAGGATGGATTTTTGAGACGGTACAGTAAGCGCAGGTACCTTAACCATTTTATTTTGAGATATCTTAAACTGCATTTACAGATTTTGGAAAAAGTACAGTTAGCAAGATAATGGTCATTTTACACAAAATATTTTTTAAACCGATCGATTTTGTTTCTTTTATGGCTCAATAATCTCTACTGGACTGACTGAGGTTTGAGTACTGCAAATGTCAGAAATCGCGACAAACTTTTTCAAAAATCCACCCTATATTGCGTGTGGTGGGATATATGTGAACGAAGCCACGAACAGACGCTAGTTGTTTAATAAAATATCCGTGGTCTCTTCAAGACAAGAGTGAAAATCTTTATTGACAAAGAAAATAACAATCAAATAATATAAAGAAATTAAACTAGTATTTACAATTGAAACAATTGAGCTAACTGCAGACTGTAGCAAACAATCTACAGATAGCTCAACTGGTCCATATCAATACCAGTCGGAAGCGTCCCCAAGACGCTGGCTGCATTGCCCCGAGTGAATAGATATCTTCAAGACCTTCGTGATACACCGTCGGCGTGTTTCGGGAGATTGTAGTCAAACGAAGGTCTTGACTATCTACTTGACTGACTATCCTACTCCTACTATATAATATTATAAATGTATCTATAAGTTTGTATGGATGGATGTACAGATGTATGGATGTATGGATATTTGTTACTCTTTCACGCAAAAATTGCTGAACCAATTAGGCTGAAATTTGGTACCTATAGGTATAGTTTGGGACCTGGAATAACATATAGGCTATTTTTATCCCGATAAAAAGCTGGCAAAGGCGCGGCAGCTATTAAAAAAATATATGATAGATAGAAAGTAACAGTGACATAATATTTTGATAATCTACCGACATGTTAAGTTTTGACTATTCGACCATTTTTAACTAATAGTAAGTACTAAAAGAACACTGTTTTAGACTTGTAAATTACTAATAGAAATCTAAAATCAAAAACTTATCTTAAACTAATTAATGTTCCTTTTTCACAGGTACATGTCTCAGGTAACATACATTGAACGCAGTGTGAAACAAGAACACAGGACGCAGTGTAACGAGGGATCGATACCTCAGTTCATCGGCAGTACATATGCACATCTGATGGTTGTTTGAATCTCCTGTAGAGAATAGAGATGTCAGTTTTCGAATTGCCGGATGGCGCGCCGGATATTTTCTTACGCCGCCGGAACAAATCCGGATCTGCTTGTACAAGTTACTCAAAACTTTCATGGCCCAAGACGGAGATGTCCGTCCAACTGCAGCAGCTTCAGGCTGGGCAGTACAGCACACGAGAAAAAGAAAATAGATTTATTTATCTACCGGCTGTTCCCCGCGGTTGCACCCGCGTTAAATTCTAATTTCACATTTCTAGAGGGATAAAAATGTATTTTTCCCGTAAATCTCCCATGGGAATGTGATGTTTGACCGGGACAAAAAGCATATGTTACTCTCCTTCTTTTCAACTTTTCTTCTTCATTCTATGCCAAAAATCAAGTCGATTGGTTGCTTTGTTAGGGCGTGAAGGACGGACAAACAAACAAACAAACAAACACACACACTTTCGCATTTATGATATTAGTCAGGATGGCCTGTGGTTTATAAGAATTTCCTCCATAGCACAATAACAACGACACTAATATTAATATTACATAGACGACCGATGTGGCGTGGCGGGCAAAGGTCCGCCTGCGACGCAGGAGGTTGCGGGTTCGATTCCTGCCACGGGACAAATGTTTGCACAATCTGCAAATATTTGTTCCAGGTGTTCTGAGTATTTTCTATGTATACTAAAAAAAACTATTTATCTATGTATGTATTGTACTATGTATATCAGTCATCTAGTACCCATAACACAAGCTCTGCTTAGCTTGGGGCTAGATAATGCTGTGTGAATTTATTTACTAGTTATTATTACTAGTTTAATTTCTTTATATTATTTGATTGTTATTTTCTTTGTCAATAAAGAGTATTTATTTACTACCTAGTTAATCCTAGGCACCTTCTTCTGTCTGTCACGTCAATTTATGTGACGATAAATGGCTTTTTATTTTATTTATTATAAATTTTGGTTAGAAATCAATTTTGTGACGTGTCCAAGAGTTCTGTATAGTCTATAGTCTGTAAGCTCTAGAATATCAATAACACCTTATTTCTTATTTGATAATAATAATTATGTTTATAGTATAACATTTGACTTGTCTAAGTGCTTATTTTGTAAGCTTAAAGAAATAAAGTTATTGATTCTGATTCTAAAGGAAATAAAGCACTTTTATATTTGATGTACTTGCTGTATTTAAATAGCTTTTACCCCTGTCTTCGCTCATCTGGTATTATAACGTAGCCGTTGGTATAGCAACTATACTTGTACGATTGCTACGTGTTTGCCCAAAAGATGATGAATTATGAGTCCCATGATAGATCATTTAACTTGAGTTCAACCCTCACAAGTTTAAATAAATAAATATAAATAAATAATGCTGGACAATTCACACAGTAATTACAGTAATTCACACATAATACAATATATTACATAGATAGATATTTTTTATTATACACATACATAGAAAAACGACCAGAACACCCTGAACAAATATCTGCAGATCGTACAAATATTTGCCCCGAGGCGGGAATCGAACCCACAACCTCCTGCGTCGCAGGCGGAGCTTCGCCCACCGCGCCATATCGGTCGTCGTTTAATTGTCTTCATTCGCAAACGGGACATCTAGTAGCCTAATTTTTTTCAAAAATCTTCTTTTAACAAATCCTGTTAAAAACAATAGCAAATCAAAATTATATACATAGATATATATTTTTGTTGGTTTCTCACAAACGGAATTTTAGACTTTGCTATCGACCAGTGTATTGATTTTATTGTTCCAGTAGCTGCCTGCGCCTTCGCCCGCGTTTTATCGGGATAATAAATAGCCTGTATGTTATTCCAAGTCCCAAACCATTCCATACCAAATTTCAGCCTCATCGGTTCACTAATTTTTGCGTGAAAGAGTAACAAATATCCATACATCCATCCATACAAACTTTAGTCGTAATTTTTTTAAATCCATATGTTTCCTAGAATAGCCGTACTTACGTTACCGCCTGGCTTCCCCAACAGAATAGCACAGAGAGACGTGATCAAAACATGCTTGTCCAATGAAAATTCCAATTTCGCTGGTCGATGTACACGTGCCTACACGGACTTCGATAGATCAATCCATCAAGAAAATCTTACGACGTGGAATAGACGAAACATAGAGAAATATACATACATAGCTATCGTAGCAATCGTAGGTCGTACGTAGCTCGTAGCACAAAGCTTATAGCTTCGTAGCACAAAGCTTATAGCTTCGTCGCACAAAGTTTATAGCACAAAGCTTGTAAGTCGTAGCACGAAGTGCTTAGCACGTAGTGAAGTTCCACTCTCACAATCATTCACCAGAGCTCACCACCAATCTTTGTAAGAATAAAAAAATATAAGTCAACAACAAAATATTTTTTGGATTATTAGACGTACAGAGTCAGCGAGAAAAATTGCTGAAAAGTATTTCAAAATCGTTTCAGGGATTAAAAACTTTTATAAGAAAAAGTATAGGTACTATTACATATATGGTGTTCGCATCCAGTATCTAGTTCAGCATACTTTGCTCGTCGGAAATAATCGTCGTTTTTCGTTATCAAAAACATCTATCCACGATCTATAAATTAGATAATCTCCAGGAGTTTTAGATGTTAACTGTACATTTGCTTTCAATCTAGACAGCAAACTACAACCTCCAACCATGTAATGATGTAATTTGAAAATAAATTGTCGTCTCATTCAATCTGGCGCTCTCCAGCTTCCAAGATTGCCCTTTCCCAATTATCTATCTAAATCTAGGACACGGTGATCCCAAGACCCTGATGCAACTAGACACGGGACGACAACCTAATGCGGTAAATAACCTTGCCAGTCTCCCTAAATACATTTACTTTGACTAAATTGGTTCCCTTCCTCTCAGAATTTATTTAGAGATAGGTAACATATATCTTCACATCTTACTAATAAACTATGAAGATATTTGTTACCTTGAGATAGGTAACAAAAATTTATCTACCCATTCAATCTAGCGCTCTCCAGCTTCCAAGGTTGCTTTGTCCGAGTTATCCATCGAATCTAGTTTCCATTTAGACCAAAACGGGACACGGTGACCCCAAGACCCTGATGTTAATGTTTAATAGTTTTGTATTTCTTTTTATATAATATAAATATTGATATGGACCAGTTGAGCTACCTGTAGATTGTTTGCAACAGTCTGCAGTTAGCTCAATTGTTTCAATTGTAAATACTAGTTTAATTTGTTTATATTATTTGATTGTTATTTTCTTCGTCAATAAAGACATATATTTTTTACATACTGTAAATATGTTACTTACTAAATAAATAAGATAAAAACCCCGAACTCGTTTATAGTGCTAAACTAAGTTTATCTATTATTGATCGCGTTCAATTGCAACCGGTCAAATAGGACATTAGTAATACCCACTTAAAGTTTTCCGTTTTCCGTGGAATAAATGGAGTTAGAAACGTAGTGGCCCCACATTGGCCTACTTAGAATGAGGGCTGCAAGAGCCTTGCAGGGGAGGTCCCACTGTGTGTTACTTGTAGCATTCAAAAACAGGCTCGTCGAAAATGACTACTTTTAATGGTTTTCGGCTTGCCTCAGCCGTTCAACATTATTTTAGGAAACCACATATTACGCGCATAATCACATTAGTCTTGGGTTATACTAGGCAAAATACGATACCTGTGACTTACGTTACTGTGACTTCAAAATATTTGTGATAAATCATCATCATCATCAGCCCGTACACGTCCACTGCTGAACATAGGCCTCCCCCAAACGACGCCACGAATAGCGGTCCTGAGCCGCCTCCATCCAACGACTCCCTGCGACCGCTACGATGTCGTCGGTCCATCGAGTGGGAGGTCTTCCCACACACCGTTTCGCATTGCATCGCGGTCGCCACTCGAGAACCTTTACTCCCCAGCGGTTATCGGTTCTACGAGCTATATGGCCGGCCCATCGCCATTTCAGCCTGCTGATTCTGAGAGCTATGTCGGTAACTTTGGTTCTTCTACGAATTTCCGTATTGCGGACCCTATCGCGTAGAGAAACTCCGAGCATAGCTCTCTCCATAGCTCGCTGGGTGACTTGTGATAAATACCTGTGACAAAATACTAGCTAGTATATTCTACCAATCACGTACAAATTAATTGTATTACTGATAGATTTATATACCTATTTATTGTAGCGATGACTAAGTATCAGTAGCATGTTGATTAACCGAATAAATTTAAACGGTATTTTCCTCAACAACTCTGATAAATTGCGGTAGGTATACATTTCAAATATCCAAGTTTAAAATACTAGGTGTGTCTCATTCCGACTTAGTGATATTATCAAAGAGAGAATATAGAAGCGATATTATCTAGCTAAAGTGATTTATTGCGTAGGTACCTAATAAAATAACAACGATATTGAAAAGGATTGTGCTTAGGGGTTGTGGTAGATGGTACTGGTTGGTCCCCAAACAGCCCTTTGAGATTGGTTATTTGGTGTAGGTGCCAAGGAAAGTCACTGGTATGGTATGGTATGGACTATATTCACAAGACACTACTGTAACTACTGGTTAACTGTGGTAAGAACTTATGGTAAGAATGGTAAAATGGTAGGTAATGGTATAAATGGTGGTTTGAACTCGCAACGAAGGCGGTCGATCGCGAACTGTGTAAGTTTAAGTAAAGGTGAGCAAATACGCATTCAAATGCAAGCGCAGCTAAATGCATATCTGCTGCGTTGGTCGGTTTACCCGAACATACTCCCGACGACAAGATGAGGATGCTGTGGTTTAGTGAATGTATAACTAATTGAGCTGACAACCGATTTCACTTTCGTTTATTGAAACGCTACGCACTGAGCACTTGTAGGCTCTCTAGGCGCCTATTTAAGTAGCACTGGCACTAATCACTTCTAGTGGTTGTGGTGATACGCTGGTGGGCCTCGGCGGAGCGGAAGTTTCAGCAAACTCCTATTGACAGTGACTTCCGCGTCAACGCCTAAGTCTGGAGGGCGGTGGTGTGGCCGCCTCGGCGTCCTGCGTGCAGCGACCTTCGCTGCGGCGCTCCGCAGTAGGTGTCCGCTGGCAGTAACGTACGTCCACTCTAGACTATCCCCCATGGTGACGTGGTTTTGGGCATCCTTTCTTTTTCTTGCGACATAACATTATTATAATTTTATTATTTGAGTGCACTTTGTAAATGGACTAGGTCGTCATTAAAAATTTAGCGTGTTTGTTTGTTTTGGTTGTCAGCATTTTAGCGTGGTTCAACTCGTGTAACCCGAGGTGAGGTTGGTGAACTGGTTTCATGTTGGTAGGTATTTTTTGTGTTGCAACCAGCCCAGTTATGCTTATCGTTTTCCGAAAAATTTGGTCTGGTTATGGCAAATTTTTCCTTATGATTGATGGCGATGGTGTGGTCTGACCTTATTTTCTGCAAACTGTCTTCAATAATCACTGCTCATCATCATTTTTGGGGGTTGTGGTAGATGTTATATGGTCGTTCCCCCAAATTGCTCCGAACATAATCCGGCTCGAAGGACCATGAAAAGGGTTGTGCTTGGGGGTTGTGGTAGATGGTACTGGTTGGTCCCCAAACAGCCCTTTGAGATTGGTTATTTGGTGTAGGTGCCAAGGAAAGTCACTGGTATGGTATGGTATGGACTATATTCACAAGACACTACTGTAACTACTGGTGAACTGTGGTAAGAACTTATGGTAAGAATGGTAAAATGGTAGGTAATGGTTGAAATGGTGGTTTGAACTCGCGACGAAGGCGGTCGATCGCGAACTGTGTAAGTTTAGGTAAACGTGAGCAAATACGCATTCAAATGCAAGCGCAGTTAAATGCATATCTGCTGCGTTGGTCGGTTTACCCGAACAGATATAATATCGTGCACTCGTGACACTGGCACTGCCTGTGAGACAGTCACAGATATACATATTTAGTTTCTGTCACGGTGAAATACCGCCAATTTTCTATATCTGTGACTTTTATCAGTGACGATAAATACGCCTCAAGCCTACATCACATCGTTAATTATTTATTAGTTTCTGCATCATTTTGTTATTTCAGTACTTTGACTTTGAGGTGACGACTCATTAGTTTAATAAAGATAAAATATTAAAATCATTTATAACAGCAAAAAAATTACAAATATGCATACATACATGATAATCAATTAATAACTAGTGCATGGTGAGGAGGTAATCTTATTTCTAATTACCTACTATATATTGTAAGTGCCTTTATTCTGTTGTTGCCGAGACGTATCCAATCCACAGTGTTATGTTATTTCGGACGGTTCCCTCACTAGGCTATGCCTGTATAGAGGGAGCCTATAGGCAGATATCGGCATAAGGACAGGTATAGGCAGAGGTCGGGTATATGATATGTTACGATAATGATGAAGTAAATTACATCCACGTAAGGTGAACTTTGAAAGATGCTGAACACAGGGAGGCTCCGAAAGAAATACACTTTTGAAACAACTATAATATTTCGAAGTATATAAAGATATAGGGGTACATTGTACACCTAGTGATACATAGTGCTTTATACTAGGTACACCTTCGAGGAAAATAAAAAGCAGAATAAATATTTTATTTCTGGCGGTGTCATAAAACTTTCACTATCACTCCGCGACATTCTGTAGAATTAATAAAAGTCCCGCGCCAGCCTTAATCACTTGGGTTCTTTTTTCAAAATATTGTTCGGAAATCGGAAGAGGCAAGCGGACTTGGAGTAAAAACTTTTTGTCGTTTGACCTATAATGAAAACAACCATAGCTACCGGCCGATCTTTTAGGAAAATAAAAAAAACACGTTAGAAATGGATTTCCATACAGTTTTTCCTCCCGCTAAAGCGCGTGAGAAATAAAATTCCATAGAGTTTTTCCTCCCGGATTCCTATACGCCTTCAATGACTTACTTTCTATCTTATATTTGGAAAAGGAATAAGCAACTTTCCGAGCAGGTGTAGTATAAAAGAACAAAAAAGTACCTACTATCTTTTTATCAAGTTTTGTTTTTCTCCCTTGCTTTCCTTTCTTTCTACTGGTGCGTACAGGTCAGTTCTACCCTGTTCAGGGTTGAAAAGATGTTTTCAGGCAATTCTGAAAACGTCAGTGTTCCTCTTCGGTAGCCACACAAGGCCTGTAGACGCAGTTAGCGTTCCCCAAGTCAAATATTAACTCGAAACGGTTGCGGCAATATAATAAGATTTTATATTTTCTGCCTCTATGCGTTTATTTATTTAGAGGTATTTACTTATGTACATACTCAATGTTTTTGCTTTGATTTGCGGCGATTTTATTTGAGAGGATAACTAGATTGTTGTGATGATTTTTTAATCGTGAATAGATCTTCGTTTGCCGCAATTAGGGTTTAATAATGGTGATCGACATAATTCTGAATGCTACTAATATTATAAATGTCAAAGTTTGTCAGTATGGATGTATGGATGTTTGTTCCTCTTTCACGCAAAAACTACTGAACTATTTGGACTGAAGTTTGGTATGGGTATAGTTTGGGACCTGGAATAACATATAGGCTATTTTTATCCCAATAAAATGCGGGCGAAGGCGCGGGCAGCAGTACTGTGTACTTTATTTTTGGCAATACTATGTTAGATACTAAAAATTTTAATAGTGCTCCTCAAAAATTCATCAATTTTGCCGCAATGTTGAATTTATTTAAGTTTCAAATGGCAACGGAAGACGTCATTAAACATTAACCACGTGAGACGGAGGACGGTCATTAATATTGCAGTGCACTGCGATGCGTGCACTGAACGTGCACTACGTATCAAGGCAGGGCCGGCAGCGGTTAGGTGTTAACTCTGAATGAATCCAACCTTATGGTCCTATGCCGTTGCGCCGTAAGAATTAACCCCCAACTCAGCCTGCAGATGTCGTAAGAGCCGACTAAGGTAACCTTATCTAACAGAGCAAAGACAGCAAGTTCCTTTGTATTTCAAGAAAGGAGTATCTTCACTGCGATGACCAATTCGCATGTCAAGTATGGTGGTTATGGTATAAACCTCATTGTTTGGGTGGATGAGGGAGGTCCTCAGCCTACTAGAACTTACTTAGTCTGCCTCTATGATAGCCGAGGCTAGTTATGGCGAGAATTCGCTCGCTTAAAGTACTAGCAGACGGACGAGCATGGTGCGCTCCGCACCGCCATGCACCACCTTGGTTTGCTCCGGACTATATTCGATCGTGAGCGTGAGGCGAATGGCAAACGGTGCGCCGCACATTGTATTAACTTCTGCCCGTTTTATCGGGATAAAAAAACCTAATAAGTTTGAAATAACTGTGATTTTGGATGTATGGATGTTTGTTCCTCTTTTACGCAAAAACTACTGGACTGATTGGGCTGAAATTTGGTATGGGTATAGTTTGGGACCTAGAATAACATATAGGCAATTTTTTATCACGATAAAACGCGGGCGACAGCGTGGGCAGCAGCTAGTCATAAATAAATTACATTATAAGATTATAGGTACACATTTCTTGATCTTAAAGTTAAACTTAACACAAGTAATAAAATAAATAAATAAATAATGTTGGACAATGCACACAACATCATCTAGCCCCAAGCTACGCAGAACTTGTGTTATGGGTACTAGATAACTGATATACATAATACAATATATTACATAGATAGATACTTTTTATTAAACACAGAAAATACCCAGAACACCCGAGACAAATATTTGCAGATCGTACAAACATATGTCCCGAGGCAGGAATCGAACCCGCAACCTTCTGCGTTGCAGGCGGACCTTCGCCCGCCGCACCACATCGGTCGGTAATAAATTATAATTAAAAAGCTCCAAAAGATAAAAGTCTGTGAGTGAGTAGGGGGTGTAGTCGCCATAGGCTGACAGATTGCGTCAATATAAACAATGATATCGACCCTGAAACAAACTTCGAATCTCCTGCCTTGTAGAACAATGTACTGCGATTTTGGAACTGTGGACCGTACACCGTATTATGTCCCATATTATCCTCATACGATAAACAAAGCGTAGAAAACAATCAACTCCAATTAGTAATAGGACACCAACGCTCCATTTTGTCTATTTAAATTAGCGGAATAGGTATATTCTCTATGTCGCAGCTAAAGTCTGAAAAAAGTCCAATACGGAAAGGGCTGAAAGATATCAACACTTATGCGTAGCTTTAACGTGCTATGAGTTAAAAAAAAAAACTCCTTAAAATCAAACGAAATAACATTAAAAAAATACATTCTACTGGCACAGTAGTGACAATGACTCTTTCTGACTAACGTGAAAGTTTCATCAGTAGTCATGGGTCAGACGTTGGGGATAGTCATGGGTCAGACGTTGGGGATAGTCATGGGTCAGACGTTGGGGATAGTCATGGGTCAGACGTTGGGAATAGTCATGGGTCAGACGTTGGGGATAGTCATGGGTCAGACGTTGGGGATAGTCATGGGTCAGACGTTGGGAATAGTCATGGGTCAGACGTTGGGGATAGTCATGGGTCAGACGTTGGGAATAGTCATGGGTCAGACGTTGGGGATAGTCATGGGTCAGACGTTGGGGATAGTCATGGGTCAGACGTTGGGAATAGTCATGGGTCAGACGTTGGGAATAGTCATGGGTCAGACGTTGGGGATAGTCATGGGTCAGACGTTGGGGATAGTCATGGGTCACACGTTGGGGATAGTCATGGGTCAGACGTTGGGGATAGTCATGGGTCAGACGTTGGGAATAGTCATGGGTCAGACGTTGGGAATAGTCATGGGTCAGATGTTGGGAATAGTCATGGGTCAGACGTTGGGAAAAGTCATGCATGGGTCAGATGTTAGGAATAGTCGCGTCTTACATGAGATATGGGAATCAACTCAAAAATATCAGCATTTGTATTTTTCGGCTATAACCATAAGCCAGGATGGAAATTTGGAAAGCATTGGTGAAAGATGATATCTTCCTAGCTGAATTTTCGGCCATGGCGGAAATTCTCATCGGAGAACCATCTGCGCAGGATACATAATAGTGCACAATTTTGTGCACAAACACATGTGCACTCTCTATTTCCTCACTCTTTATATAGTCTACTAGCTGCTGCCCGCATGTTATCGAGATAAAAAATAGCTTAGATGTTATTCGAGGTCCCAAACTATAACCATAACCAGCCCAATCAGTTCAGTAGTTTTTGCATGAAAGAGGAACATACATCCATACTCACAAACTTTGGCATTTATAATATAGGAGGAATTGAAAATACCATGAATTAAATATAGTTAAATATAGTAGCCGTGGGGTCGCGGCGTACGAATATCGACCCCTCCAACTCAACCCGTGGATGTCGTAAAAGCCGACTAAGGGAACCTACCAGAGGAAGGGCAGCAGCTTCCTTCTGAGTATTTTTAAACACCAACACTGCGATCACCAATCCACCTGCCAAGCGTGGTGATTATGGCAAAACCCCCCCTACATGGGAGACCATCCACTCGATGGACCGACGACATAGTAGCGGTCGCAGGGAGTCGATGGATGGAGGCGGCTCAGGGCCGCTATTTGTGGCGTCGTACGGGGGAGGCCTATGTCCAGCAGTGGACGTGTATGGGCTGATGATGATGATGATGAAATATAGTTTATGTAAACCCTGTCTATCTTCATCAATATTGCAAGACAGGTCAGGTCATCCACTTGTCGGCCCTTCTATACCTCACCTAGGTACTTACAAGTTTGCAATAATTATTGGGTTTATTAGAAAATTACAATGAAATAGTAGAAAAAAATTAGAACTAGTATTTATAATTATTGTTAATATTTTATGAGAAGAGTATTTGATTATTTATAATATCTATATAGGTGTTTATACTTAAAGGTAAAGGTATTTTTATTTACTAAGAAAATAAAAACGAATACCTACTCTTTGTGTTAGCCCAGAGTCCGGTTGACCGTATTATCGCGACGTGATCGTGACGTCTAATTTTCAACCGACTTCAAAAGGAGGTTCTCAATTCCTATGTATGCTATTTTTGTATGTATGTTACGCGATATCTCCGCCAATTATGGACCGATTTTGAAAATTCTTTTACTATTGTATAGAAAATGATCCCGAAGGGGTCCTATAAAATTTTTATCCTCAGGGGATAAGTATTTATCCCGCAAAACTTAAAATAGGTCCATAAGTAAGGGATTTTAAAGTCGGTTTATCGTTTTTAATACACGCCATTTTATTCTATAGGATTTTGGTGCAATCTATCGAAATACGGAGAGCAGATAAAGATTATTAAAAAAAAACTATGATTCAAAGTAAGTATCATAGTTATTTTAAATAATCCTTATCGTTACTAATATTATAAATGCAAAAGTAACTGAGTCTGTCTGTCACGTTTTCACGTCAAAACTCCTGAATCAATTTGAATTAAATTTGATACACATACATATATTTAGAGACTGAGAAAGGATATAGGCTACTTGTTAATGCGAAAAAAGGTTGTAAGGCGTTGAAAGAGGGGTTCAAAGGTTGTACAGAAGTATCGTCATTTTTAAAGCTAAATGCTTGGAATTAGTTTTTTAGGCTGTTAATTAGGTATAAATAAAAATTTAATTTAAAATTTCTACAAATTTTACCCTCAAGGGGGGTAAAAAATCCAAGGGAATAGGGGATGAAAGTTTGTATGAAAATCACACTGTCACTATTCCATGCGGACGAAATCGCGGGCACAGCTAGTCTTAATATATGTATCTGTGTAAAGAATCTGAGTTTTAATATATATCGAAGTCGGATATTTCAGTGTATACTCGGTGCATTCATTTAAGAAGACCTACGAAGTCATAATATCCTGTCTACGAATATCTACCAAATGAGAGCTCTTGTAAGTTAGGTCGTGCTCTCATTTGTTTTATTTTGAACTCTTCGTACACTGAATAGGGATGACGACAGTAACTAAAAATCACAATAATTATGTATTTATCGAATTATACCCGAGCCAAACAAAACACGTATTATATTTTATGTTTTGATCGAGATTAATTATTATTTTGATAAAATAAAACTACAAAATACAGCAATCCGCCATGACACGTTGAACACCAATCAGAGAATACACAACTGTGACGTCAGTCATGCCGTCACAATAAGTAATGCAAAGGCACCGAAGAGCTGGTAAAGATTCTCTTGAAAATATTATGTTCGTGCTTTATCATCAGATGTTCGTGCATCTATGACGTCATAGATAGCCGCCACGAGTATTGTAGCGTTTTTGAGCGAAATTGAAAATGCATTTTTAAAAGCTGTTGTTTTCCTTCGGAGACCTGTTTTTTTTCAGAATTTTTATTAACATTCAGTAGATGTGTAAAAATATTACGGTGTAGCTTCTCAAAATCAGTGGTCATACCTATTCTGGAAGCAAAAAAAGCAATTAGAATTCAATTTTTAAATATTTTAGTTATCTCTCTTTAAAACCTATGCCCCGTTACGACCCGCACGGCTATTCTAACTAAATAGAAAAGTTTCAGTTACTCGAAATCTGACACAAATCCGCGCGAAATTCAAATATCTAAGTGGTTTTTAATATTTTCTGCGTTCTACAAGGAATAAAACTACCTAAAAAGTAGTTTTTCATAAATCGCTGACCATTTTCTATGAATCCGTGTTCCAATGAAGTACGATTAATGGGGCTTTTGGTAATGATTTAGATTTTTAGTAATACATCTCATAATTTATAAATTTCTCCAAAAGTCGAGTCGAATCGAAATAAGTTAAAACATGGGTTCATAGAAAATGTTTTACGATTTACGGTAAACTACTTTACTGCTATTGATATTGCTTGTAGAACGCAGAAAATATTAAAAACCGCTAAAATATTTCAATATCGCGCGGATAATTTGAATTTCGCGCGGATTTGTGCCAAATTTCGAGTCACGGCAATTTTTCGATCGAGTTAGAATAGCTGTGCCGGACTCAAACTCTAATTTACCTCCGGAAATACTCGAGGCAGACGCTCGGCGCTCGTTATTGGGTCTCCAAGATCAGAAGAATTAAACTAAAACCAGCTAAAATGGTCATGAGGATATTGTTAGGCGCTACTGATTTCATGCAAAGGATTGATCGACTTCATCATCATCATCATCATCATACACGTCCACTGCTGGACATAGGCCTCCCCCATACGGCGACTTATTGCGTCAACTTTTATATGCTTTTATATAAATCCTCAATTTATTACAGACTAGCTGCTGCCCGCGCCTTCGCCCGCGTTTTATCGGGATAAAAAATAGCCTATATGTTAATCCAGGTCCCAAACTATACTTATACGTTTCAGCCTAATCGGTTCAGTAGTATTAGCGATAAAGAGTAACAAATATCCATACATCCATACATACAAACTTTGACATTTTTAATATTAGTAGGATGTTATCCATCACACATTGACTGCAGCAAAATATAACGCGAGGCTCGCCGGGAGTGCCTATGACGCACAGTCGGACAAACACGGTGCCAATAAACTATTACTTTATTGTGGCACCGCCCTTATCATTAGTCGCAGTTAAACATTGGACGGCCGGCTTTATGAGTATTTACCCAGTGTGCCCCGGCCCTAATGGTATTTATTTACCTATTGAAATGGTTTTATAGCGATTTTTGAATGGAGTTTGGCATATCTGTGGGGTATATTATGCCGTGGGGCCGCAGCGTACGAATATCAACCCCTCCAACTCAACCCGTGGATGTCGTAAGAGCCGACTAAGGGAACCTACCAGAGGAAGGGCAGCAGCTTCCTTCTGAGTATTTTTCAACACCAACACTCCGCCTGCCAAGCGTGGGCATTATCGCAAAACCCCCGCCTACATGGGAGACCATTCACTCGATGGACCGACGACATCGTAGCGGTCGCATGGAGTCAACGGCTGGAGGCGGCTCAGGACCGCTATTTGTGGCGTCCTATGAAGGAGGCCTATGTCCAGCAATGGACGTGTATAAACCGGGGCCATCTCCTGAGTGGATACTTGTTATGTATCCACTCAGGAGATGGCCCCGGGCAACAAACAGAGCCTAAAAGCGCTGCTGAGCGGTAGCAATTTACCAACCGCAAATAGCGCGTCATAGATTAAGATTTTGCAATACCATAATTGACACGGTGCACAAAATAGGTACTCACAAAAATTTATTACACATCGAATAATCACAGCCAAAGAACCATCCCACCTTCTTCAGCTATTTCGTTAGTCTGTACAAGCTGCTTCGTGTGAAAGGTTTAGTTCAGAAGATTGGCTACAGCCAGAGAAAAAGCCATTTCCGT
This sequence comes from Eupithecia insigniata, assembly GCA_947859395.1. Lineage (NCBI taxonomy): Eukaryota > Metazoa > Arthropoda > Insecta > Lepidoptera > Geometridae > Eupithecia > Eupithecia insigniata. The sequence continues at coordinate 18,518,198 of OX401993.1, forward strand.
TCACTCCCACTCGAAGCTTCCCTTTTATACTATTCCGGCCTCGCCTTCTGTTGCCTTCGTACAGCCTCTCTCTCTCTCTGTCTATCCACAGGGACATCGATATTTTCCAATCAACGAGATTCATAATTAGATTCTCATTTAATTATGTGTCGATGATGAGGCTCAGAGCGAGTGTACATTAGGCGTTAAGAAGCGCGCTTTTTTGGTAGCTTTAAAAACCATTTGTAGCCCTACTGTAGGGGACCAGATGGTTTTTAGTCAGATACAAATACATGTATAGGAGCCCTACATGCATTGGTATCTGACTGATTTGTTAGTGAACCGCTGGTCATCGCATTCAAGGCAACCTGTACAGTACAGTCTACCGCGATACAGGCCTAGACTAGTGCGTGGACCATAGGTAACATTTAAATCATATAAATCATCTCTATGTAATAATTAGGTAGGTACAAATGAGTTTTATGAAAAAAAAACTATATTATTTGTATACATATCCGTGCACACCCAAAGACGCGTTTGGATGTATTGCTACGGATGTGAAGGACCAGGGCCCGTACTCTTAAAAACGAATTTTCTGATGCTTTTTCGTGCAAACGCTAATCTTATGCAATGGACATAAGAGTTGGTTTTGCACGAACACGGAAAAAGAAACTTCGATTTTCCTTTTCCGAGTAGGCCCCCAGGTGGCTTAACGCGCGATACCAAAGCGCGCGCTTCATAACGCCTAATGTGATCCTACTTTTGGGGCCGGCTTACACCAAACACGTCACGTGAACGCCATGTATTCGAGATTAGATTGGATGTTTAGCTACCTACCTACTTTAATATATCTAACTACGGTATTTTTAATTTTTTTGGTATATTGTGTTTTTAAGATATATTTAACACGTGAGTTAAAAAGACACAAAAAATATAAATAAACAATTGGTTTTCTTGGTCTAACCTAAAACCAAACACTCATTGGCTTAGTGTAGCTTAACAACGCCGCCACCTGCTGGAGTAGCTTTAGTGTTGTGTTGTGTTGTTGTGTCGTTAGCAGTTAGTTGCTCCCAATTTAAAAAATAATAGTAATATTATTCGTCAATAGATGTCAGGAAGAGTCATATTTTTCAGTTTATTTCACGGCTGTTTATCAACGAACCAAAATAAGTAACTTTATGTCTTTGGCCTTGCCAGGCCTTGCCTGTGGGTTCATCTATTGCTGACAACTTTCCTACCCAATTGTGACGTCATATCCGAGTATATGCAGTAAATTAAAAAAAAGTCGTAAATGATAGATGAAGGCTTTGTAGCTTCAAAATCTTGCCTATGGGAGTGCCCTATCAATAAAGCTGATTAGTGATTATCGAAAACACGAAAAAACTACATTTTCAAAAATGAATCCTAGCTAGATCGATTTCATCATCATCATCATCATATCAGCCCATACACGTCCACTTATTTAATTCATCATCATCATCAGCCCGTGCACGTCCACTGCTGAACATAGGCCTCCCCCATAAGACGACGTCACAAATAGTGGTCCTGAGCCGCTTCCATCCATCGAATTATTAGATCCGAAAAAAACATTAATGTAAAATATTATGCAAAATCTTGTCCCTTAATACTTCCTCTAAGCTACTGAACCGATCCAGATATAATTTAACTTAAACTGTTCAAGTTACGGGCAGAAGCTAGTTATATAGGACATAATAAATAACTTAAGTATATTTTGAATATGTTGGTTGTTTTTGCTATATGTTAAATCTGACTGCTATCTCACCACTTCTAGTACACAATTCACCCTTGGAGGATCCTGCGAACAAAAACGACAATTTTACAAGAATGATGGGGTGTGATCAAATAGAGCCTAGGCTTTTTAACATAATTTTCCACTGTAGTGGGAAGAAAACAATAAGGTAGGTATTCTTTCATATCATTTCACAACAGCATCGGCTATTTTTTATACGTTTACGCCTTGCCATCGTAAACCGATTTCCTGTTTACACCTGAAAATATAAAATAGATTGTTGAAAGTACCTATACAAGAGTCTCCAACAAAATTGTCGCGGCGGCGGCGGCGGCGTAGCGCCCCAACAACGGCGCGGCGTCGATACAAGAATTACCCGCGCTTTAAACCGTAAAATTCTAAATTCAAATCCGCCGTCGTGATTGGGTTTTGTGAACGCGGTTATCCCGCGCACTCCGCCTATTGGCGGGTAGTCTGATATAATTTAAAATATTTTCACTTGACGTAGGCGGTTTCACCTTATTGCAATTTATTTTCTTGGGGAGAGGGTTATTTAATTTTCTCCCATCAAGCTCATGCATAGCTGATATGGCTAGACGAGACATCGATTGCTATTTTTGACGAGAAAATTTTGTATATGCATATTATTATGCACTACTTTTGGCGCGCTGTTTCACACGCCTCTTCCCGAAATACCTCAAAAGGTTCAGGTTGAACATTTCAACAGTTTTGGCGTGAAGATGTAACAAACATCCAAATAACCAAACATAAACTTTAGCATTTATAATATATATAGTAATATCAGTGTGATGATTAACGTTACATAACGTACGTAGCACTTACCTAACCTTAGTCCATAGATGGGGTAGAACCTGGAATTACTTATGTAATTTTAATTTTGTGACCTGTCTAACAGTTCTCTAAGGTCTAAAAGAAATAAAGCACTTTGAGTTTTGAATTTAATAAGCAGACGACTTTACAAGAAATCTCTGGTTCTTACTGGTTGCAAATGTTACAATGTCCGGAGGAAGGCTCCCAGACAAGGAACCATAATTCAATCATATGAATCAATCAATATCGCATTTCTGTTTCAGTGCTGCTGTGACTCAAGTTGAGGTTGCCGGTTGCCGTTGATATTATATGCACAATTCATAAATAAAATGAATCCTACTAATACTAGAAGTAAGCTTTTAGCAATATAGTCGTGAACGTTTTAGTCTCAAATCTAGAGTCTAGTCTACCATAGTTCAGTGAACGTTTTAGTCTCAAATCTAGAGTCTAGTCTACCATAGTTCAGTGAAAGTTTTAGTCTCAAATCTAAAGTCTAGTCTACCATAGTTCAGTGAACGTTTTAGTCTCAAATCTAGAGTCTAGTCTACCATAGTTCAGTGAACGTTTTAGTCTCAAATCTAAAGTCTAGTCTACCATAGTACAGAGCAATCAAGTCTTTTTCAGTAAGAAAGATAACAAATGGGAACTTTAACAGATTAGACTCAGTTCACGTTATTTTTTTATGTATATCCGCAATAAAATAAGCGACAAAGACACAATAATCTCGTTCAGGCATTATTTTTTATCGTATTATCATAAAAAATAAAAGCCATGTTAAAACGAAAAGGAAATCATTTATTTAACACATTATCAATAATTCTACATCCATCTAAACTAGATACCTATCACATACGAAAAGAATTTGTTATGCTGGAACTGTAAATCCCCCTTTTTGTGCTCCAGGTGAAGGACTTCATTCTCCTGATTTCTCAGAAACCCAACAAGGAAGGTCTGTCTCGAATGGTACCTACCGGAGTTATGCGTGCGGCTTGAAATTCCTTTGGAGACAAGTTCTAGAGCTCCTTCTGCTGATCAAGTAGGAACCCTACACGGTGGGTCTCCTTTTGGTTCGGAGATATTGTGTGAGTGAGTGGTATAGTTTCTGACTTATCATATATATTTTTTACCACTGGTGGTGGAGGTATATTATTTCAGTAAAATTTAAACTATCCAACAAAATGATAAAAACCCTAACTGTCCGCTTAAACCAAGTTTAGCAGAATCAAGGGTAATAAGTTTCAAATTGCCAACTTCCGTAAGCCTGGCCGTACGAGGAATAATAGGTAAGCAAAGTACTTAGTCCATGCAAATAGGAGTCGCATGCCACGGCCGGCTGCGCCGGGGCGAGGCAAAAAGTTGCATTGCAATCGCTTGTCGCCGGAGTTGGAACTTCTCTAAACAATAATTGCACGAGAAATAATAACGTCGAGCTGGCATAGTATCCGCTTGCAATAAAAATGTAAAACGCCGCCGATAAGCGGCGACGGAGGCTCGAATGTGAAATCGTAGGAAGGGGACCACAAATACATTTTATATCGATGATTTGATGGCACAATATTTTTCTTAATACTGCCATTTTTCTTCTGAACCAGTTAAGTAATCGATTAATGCGTTTGACTCCTGGGCCCGTACTCGTAAAAACGAAATCGAAGTTTCTTATTCTTTTTCGTGCAAACGCTAATCTTATGCAATCAACATAAGAGTTGGTTTTGCTTGAACACGAAAAAGGAACTTCGATTTTCCTTTTCCGTACCAGGGGGCCTACCCCCTGGTACAAGGAAAATTGTTGAGGATATGCGGACCTTCGAGTGTTACAAGCGGAAAATCTGGCGGCAGCTGCAAGATACTTACACCAAAATATGTAGGTATTATTTTATTTAGGTGGCCAACTAATTAGTCTTTTATACGATTAAACACGCAAACCATTTCTAACGATTTTATAAAATGTTTGGTTAAAAAACCTTACTTATAATTACTTTACTTAATTATGAGTTTTTCTGTCACTCTAACCCATATATTTCCAAAAGCACGAAAACGACCCAAACTATATTCTCTCACTTGGATGGCCCCAAAATGAAAATTATAAATAATAAATTGTCTTTAACGCCATTTATGTATTAAAAAGGTAAAAAAAGATACTTTCAGAAACAGAAACGCAAAATAAAAAAATATGTGTCTAATTATATTCCTTTAGGAACAACATATGCAAAAATTACGAAAACCCGAGTCCTAAATCTTTCTGGGCATATATGGGCTAAAGTCAAAATGCTTCGCAGATAGAAGAATAAACAAAACAGCGTGTATCTCCCATCACTTAACAATAAATTAAGAGTGACAGAAAGAACCATGGAAGCTGCAGCCAAGCTGAAACTGCTTTTGTTACCTACGTTATATTATATGCCATGGGGTGAACCTAAAAACAAAATTATTTATCGACAAGTAGCAGTCCCGTCCCTATCCCAGACCGTTTGAGTTTTTATGTCCGGATCAAACCGCTAGGTATTTTGTCACACAAAATATAAATGTGGCGGACTTCCTTCCTTCATCGGGCTATCAGGGTGATTAATTGCAGTGGTTTGTACCGTGCTATAGGTACCTAATGGGGAGTACGGAGAACGGTGGAAGGAAACTAAAGCTAGGGTCATTTTAAGAGTGACGAAACGCTCACTTAGCGTATTATCTTATGAGTGGACTCTATTTTGCTCTAACCGGGTTTGAACATTATTTATATATTTGTAGGTATTGTGTAGGTTTAGGTACGTCAGAGAGTAGATTCGACCTCTTCAACTGTAAAAATACCATTAATTAGAAGCTGAATTTACTAATTTAAGTTTTACTTGACCCTGAAACTCCTAAAAACAAAACAAACTAAAGAAAGATCATCTCGACTATGCAGTTCAATTCAATATCTTCAATATAAATAATAGACAACGATGGTCCATAGACAAAATGGCAGACAAACACCTAGTAGGAATGTTTTGATATATATGCACGCTATGTTTTGAATCGTATCTTATTTAGTACGTAAATTTAGTTAAACAACAACAGTACCTACCTACCTTTTAATAATAGAAATCAATTAGTCCTGCTAACCCCCAAATACTCAAACGAATCTCAGATTTAAGCTCGACTCAAGTGACGATTTCAGACAGATTTTCATTGAAAACTGTCAAAATATCGCGACATAAGACGTGCTTACATCTAAGTTGCATTTGAGTATTCGGCCGTAAGTGCTTTACTTTTTTTATTATTTAGGTATTTGTCCTGCCAAATGCGCTCTTACTCATGACTTTAAGACCTTTAAACTGTGTTAAAATAACCAAATAAATAAGTGAACAGTTCAAATTCTAGACTATTAACCTCTTAGATGTTCTAACCCGCTGTCAAATTAACCTCTATACTTTAATGTTATAAAGGGTCTTTAAATGATAACCTCCTTTCTCATAAAACATGATGTGACATCACGGGGCTCAGTAAGTAATAAGGCTATATTGCCATATATCGTGTTTTTCATACAAGTTGACGTGCACTACCATGGGGCTATTGTACTAGGTATTTAAACGCTTAAATCCCATTTCACCATTTCATTATACGAAGTATCTTTATTTATTTATTTATTTATATTAAAGGTTTACCAACAACATTACATATCACACAATTATTAATAACTTATTTTTTAGGTCTTATCTTCCATACATTTTGCACCCATTTCTTCATTTTCACATTTCATTATTCGCTCCAAAACATCCTGGGCAAAGTTCCTTAGATGGTACCAGATGCTTATGAGTAAACAAGATTGTTTATTCTTATGCCAGATGTTCTTTAGTCCATGTAGCAAATAACCTAACAAAAATTAAATTCACACAACGAACAGGTGACAGAGTCAAAATGAAGGCGAAATGGCGAACAAAAACGCATTTTGTACACCTAAAAAAATTTTTGCAAGTTATTTAAAAAGTGTAAAGAAAATAAATAAAGTCCGATCACGGCGGCGGCGGCTCGAGCGAGGGCCAGCATTACCCATGCAAATCTTCTACATATAAAAACCTCTAATTCACGACTCGAAACAAACGCGATTTAATTTTAAGGTTAGCTCGGCTACCGAGACGATCTCCGCCATTACCCCACAATCAAATTGTAAGTAATTTCAATAAATATGGCTCCAGCCCTTTATATAGCCATCTAATAAACTGTTCAGGATCACGAGAAAGGAGTTCGTCCACAAATTGATATGTTTAATATTACTTTCTCACGATCTCGCTAAGAATAGCGAAGTCCGACGGCCGGCTATTTATTCCACTTAGGTTCTATTGTGCTAGGGAATGGACTGGAGGGTTATTCTGACAATATAATTATCTACTCGATAAATATGGCAAAAACTGACAAAATATCGAGTGATAATCAAGCGGCGTAGGTATTTTCAAAATCTGCAATTCGATATTTATCGAGTTGTTTTTCTTTGATATGTCGCACGAGAATGCAGTTTTTGACGGTACTAGATATTTATCACATGACATTGTTATCCCGTGATAATGAATATCACTCGATAAAGTATCACGTGATACGCAGAATTGGCCCGCGCGCTGGACGGTTACATTGGCATTTCGCATGTTAAATCTCGGAATAATTACTCCCTCGGACTCCCTTGGGTAGGTGGTATAAAATTTAATGGTTACATATTAGTAACCATTAATTAAATAAGTTTCTCGAGTGGCGACCGCGATGCAATGCGAAACGGAGTGTGGGAAGACCTCCCACTCGATGGACCGACGACATCGTGGCAGTCGCAGGGAGTCTTTGGATGGAGGCGGCTCAGGACCGCTATTCGTGGCGTCGTTTGGGGGAGGCCTATGTTCAGCAGTGGACGTGCACGGGCTGATGATGATGATGAATTAAATAAAGTCACCTGGATATCAAGGTTATTTTTAACAGACTTCAAAAAGGGGCGGTCGATTAAATTAATAAATCCTACTATAATATTATAAACTAGTTGCTGCCCGCGACTTCGTCCGCTTTTTATCGGGATAAAAAGTAGCCTATATGTTATTCCAAGTCCCAAACTATACCCATACCAAATTTCAGCCTAATCGGTGCAGTACTTTTTGCGTGAAACAGTAACAAATATCCATACATCCATCCTTACAAACTTTGACGTCTATAATATTAGTAGGATTATGAGGACCGGAAATTATGAAGCTGATATTGTAAAAAGTAAATATCTACCTATAAGAATGTTATCAACCTAGATAATCAATTCATTGTTTTGAAAAAACTAAAACCGACTTCAAATTCCTTAGTATTTACACTGTTTCTTAAGTTTTGCTGGATAAATACTAATCCCATAGGGATACAATTTTTATGGGACCACCGCGGGATGATTTTCTATAAAATAATGAAAGAATTTTAAAATCGGTCCATATTTGGCAGAAATATAGCGTAACAGACATAAAAAAAAACAAGGTACAGCCGAATCGAAAAACTCCTCTTTGAAGTCGCTAAAAAGGGGTTTTAATCTAGAAAGCTGTAAACAAATCCGATAAAACTAAGAAATAAAATGATATAAACTAACTTTTGATGTCCCGAGTTTTCCATCAAAGCTTCTGTGGTAAAAGGAAGGGAGGCAGGGAGGTAAATGTTGGTATGGGATTACTCCGTTTTTACTAAAAAATACCGTATGCTGTCTAAAATATACGGTCCGGGGTTTCCCAGAATATTTGTTTTATGCCAGATAATATGGCAAACCGGTAAATGTCTATATTGGTCAAAATCAAAACACGAACCAAATTTTTAAAGAATTTGTTAATACCTAAAGCGTTGAAAAATCCTGCCATTCATTTAAAACTGATAGTTTTCAAAGAGACGGTGACAATTATACATTTTGTCAAACAGTATAGGTAAGTTTAGTAATGTAACAATAGAAACCTTGCCAACAACACCTTGATTTCGCAGCAATCTGAATGCACATGCATGCATGTTGCAATACGTATTGTGTACCATAATTGTATTTAGTATGATACTAGCTGACCCGCCCGCGGCTACGCCCGCGTAGACTAAAAAGTCGCGGGCACCAGCTAGTATCTTTCTGAAAAATTATTTGAATGAAAAAGTATTTAGTAACAATTCCGCGTTTATCCCACTCTGATAGTATTCACCAAAGTAAATTGTCCACTGTGTGTTGTTGTGTTTGACAAATTACTTTGGTAAATACTATCAGAGTGGGATAAACGCGGAATTGTTACTAAATACTTTTTCATTCTAATATTACAATGGATTTCCGCAAAATAATGCCTGGATCTATTATTTAATTTATGATCTTTATTTATAAATGCCTATGTGTTAGTATATAGTATTTATTTTCAATCTTAAACTGTCATTACAGTATTATTCTTATGTATAAGCTATATATTATTGTAAAGCAGTAGTTTTGAAAGTTTGTATGTATAGATACATACAAACCTTCGCGTTTATAATATTAGTAAGGATTGACTGCCTCGTTGGTGTTCAACCGCTGATAATGATGTCCAGGGTTCAAATCCCGGGTCGGGCCAAGATAAATAATGAAAAATTCACAGTAGCAGCCCGTATTCACGAAGTTGGTGGTGCTACACCCCTATGCTTTAGAGAGCATTGGTCCTGCGCCTGACCTCTCCCCAGCCATGTCGGTCTGCCGGCCCATCGGATTATGAGAGTGAGGGAATAGAGAGTGCACCTATGTTATCGCACACACTTGTGCACTTATAATAATTTCTTGCGCACATAATCTCTGTTAAAACTGGCCGACGTGGCCGAAATTCGGTTAGACGACATTATCATATTGCATTCAACCTATTGTGTGGCTGCAATTGTTCGCTCAGGAAATGCATGACTATATTTATTATATTAATACATAATTATAATTATTACCCTGTTATATAATTTGCAAGCGAATCTAATGGAGCTGTGCAGTGTGCAGGTAATAGGAAGAAAAATTGCTATAATTATCTTGTTTGTGCAAGTATAAATATAATGATATGCTAGGTAATAAAAATTACTACATATAGGTATAGATCCTTGTGGCATGATCTGATATAAGTACTTTCAATCAATATTGACGACCCATGTGGCACGGCGGATGAAGGCCTGCGTGCGACGCAGGAGCTTGCGGGTTCGATTCGCGCCTTGGGACTTGGGACAAAGTAGTTTGTACGATCTGCAAATATTTGTCACTGGGGTTCTGGTATTTTCTAAATAAAAATATCTATGTACTAGCTGCTGCTCGCGCCATCGCCCGCGTTTTATGGGGAAAAAAATAATAGGAAAAAAGCCTATATGTTATTCCAGGTCCCAAACTATACCCATACCAAATTTCAGCCTAATCAGTTAAGTAGGTTTGCGTGAAAGATTAACAAATATCCATACATCCATCCTTACAAACTTTGATATTTATAATAATTGTAGAAGTAGGATGTAATATAATTGTATGAAGTATATCAGTCATCTATACTCCGATTCCAAAACGTGGATATTTTTTGTATAGGTACAAAGGGGTAACAAAGCTCAAGAAGTATTATTAGTGGAAAATATTTAACGACTTTGTATCATCGAAGCAAACCACAGAAGCTCGAAACAATTTTTGGTTTTGAAATCTTTCATTCATCACTTAATTAACCTCTCGTCCGTTTTCAAATTCAATTTTAAACATTTTTTGCTACTTATGTAAGATTACGACGACATCGTAGCGGTCGCAGGGAGTCGATGGATGAAGGCGGCTCAGGACCGCTATTTGTGGCGTCGTATGGGGGAGGCCTATGTCCAGCTGTGGACGTGTATGGTCTGAAATGATGATGATGTAAGATTATGCGTTAAAGTTTGTGGTTTAGTTTAGTAGGTATGATAATGATGTCCTCCTAGGCGAATTTGGACCATGGCGGCCAGACTCAACGGAGACTAGCCAGGTGCGTAGGATATACCTAATTATTATAGTGCGCAAGTGTGTGCGCAAACACAGGTGCATTCTAACGGGTGAATTTTTGAGACGGGACAGTAAGGGCAGGTACCTTAACCTTTATAGTTAGAGGAAAACGCTATAAGGAGACTATCCATACATTTTTAAGATATTCTGAACTTCTTTTACAGATTTTGGAAAAAATGTACAGTCAGCAAGAAAATGCTGGTCACATGGTCCAACTAAGTGGCCACCTCGCAGCCCCGAACTAACAGCTCTCGATTTTTTCTGTGGGGCTACCTAAAAAACGAATTCTACAAAAAGAAATACAACAGTATTCAGGAGCTGAAAGATGTATTTTGACACAGCAAGGATTTTAAATGATATCCATCCTAGAAAATTATCGGCTGCTAGTAGCTCAGTACAAAAAGGAGTGAACTTATATATTCGTGGCAAAGGCGGTCATTTTGAGCAATTTATTTAAGTATATCATATACTGGAGAGAAGTCAGGCGCAGGAACAACGTAGGTTAAACTATGGTACTACTTACTGGCATTGTGCTAAAAAGCTGTGATCAGGCTGTTCAAGGGTGTAACATGGACGAATTATTTAAAAAAAACAAAATGGAAATTACTCGCGGTTTGGTGGGTGGGTCGTACTGTTAGCGAGCTCTCTGCCACGATCGTAAATTTATACCTACCAATTAGTAGATATTAGGTATTAGTATGTATGGCCTATGTCCAGCTGTGGACGTGTATGGGCTGATATGATGATGATGATCAGGTAGTAGTTATAACATATAGCGTGGTCCGAAAAATCGAAACCAGAAATCTTGGTTTTTGGTACAAAATAATCAAAATTTGTTAAATTGGTAATTGAATTTGTGTGTGTTTTTTAATCCATTTCATCACACATTTCTTAACAAAAGGGTTTCGTAGCTTATCGTAAATTCTTAATTTTGAAATCCTGAATAACAAAATATTTCTAGATAATTAAATGTAATAGTATTGATTGCTGTTACATTGGTTTTGTAACAGCAATCGTACAAAGTAACAGCGTCAAGCAATCTACAGCAATACTTACAGAAAAGCTCCACTAAATTGAATACATTTGTCAAACGTTTACTCGTATAAAAAAACCGTGTAAGAAAGTAAAAAAATGGTAAGCATAATAATAGTAATAAGGTATGGTCTTTCGAGACACGATGGTCACGTGGGTGTCCCTTGCTTACGTCATCATCGCTATCGGCGAATGAGAACACGAATCTGTTTCCTGGTATTACCAGTAGCGTAAAATCGTTACTCCCCGAACTCCTATATGAATCTGATAAAACTATGTGGTTTTTTATTTACCAATTATTTATCACTCGTGTTTAACTAACCATGTTTTGACTGATCTAACAAACATGATTGACGATTGTAATTTTTTATTGATTTTTCTTTGGCCCTTTGTCATCACATTTGTTTCCCAACTTATACGTTTTGTTGTCAAAAGTGGCAACTGGACAGTGACGTAACCAAGAGAGACTCCCGCAGACCTTTTTTTCTTGAATCGTGGTGAATCGTGGTACAAATAAAAACCCGCTCATTGCATGTCGCGCCACACCCTTTTTTAATACATAACAATTATCGCAGTGTATCGGCTACTGTAAAAAAGGAAAAGAAACTTTTGCCAAGATGTCTATTATATTTTTATAATTCTTAATGAGGGAGCTTCGACCGAGCCCACTGATCGGCCGATCACGAAGCGAATAAAATTGTACCTACTTAATATTAAAAATAATCAAAATTACAATAAACAGCAGAATTTGCATGGCTATGTAAAATGAATCAGCAACCAGATACAAAGAAATAAATTTTTTGTAATATAACCGTTTCGGAGGAGTTTGGTTGTAAACACTGTGACACGAGATTTTTATTTATAAGACTAGCTGCTGCCCTCGCCTTCGCCCGTGTTTTATCGGGATAAAAAATAGCCTATATGTTATTCCAACCAAACTATATCCATACCAAATTTCGCCTAATCGGTTCAGTAGCTTTTGCGTGAAAAAGTAACAAATATCCATACCTACATCCATACAAACTTTGTAGGCTTGTTCTTGCTCGGTCAGTAAAGAGATCGCTCTGTCCTAGTACAATCATACTAATGTACTAGTTCGGACTTCTAGTTCTATTAGTACCCCACTCGGCAAAACTTTCGGGTCGTTTTAATCACAAAAGTGCTCCTATTTTAATGCTTCAAAATACGCAATAGATTGTTTTGTGTCAGAAACTAGATTGGATACTATTTACATATACTGAATATTAATTATAATATTATTTCACCAAAACATGCACGGAAACGGACGAAATATCCATTTACCGACGAAATATCGAAATGCAATGCTCCTTCCTTGCTCGTAACAAAAATAATACAAGTAGGTACATACATATTACACTTACAAAAGTTGCAAACATAAAATACTAACAGGGCAATTTGATCTCTATCTTCAAACAAATAAAGTTTCTCATTCATTACCCCTCCGTCTCTTTTACTACCGGGGATTATGCGCTGTCTATCTCTGTTCTACCTTATTCGTTCCTTTGAGACAAGTTACTACTGAACTAGAGAACTAGATGCATATCTCTGTCTCTCTCAATACCGCGGAATATGCGCTCTCTCTATCTCTGTTCTCCCTTAATTATTCCCTTGTCTTCTAGTTCCGTCTGACACGGAATCACAGAATGTAACAGTGAACTAAAAGAAACATTGTACTAGGGAACGAGTAATCGAAATGCATTCTCAAACAGTTCTTTTTATTCTTGTTATTGGATTTTAAACTTTATGCCATAGAAAATAGTGATTCAGACGCCAACTTTTTAGTGGTTTCGAGATTACGTGACTGAAGAGCAGGTGAACTACAAGGAACTAGTTGAGCTGAATCGTTCTTACTAGTTCACTGGTCGGAACTAATTCATTTTAGTTCATTATTCCTGAACTACACAAGACTAAAACTTTGACATTGAAGATATTAGTAGGACTAGCTGACCCGGCAAACGATGTTTTGCCATCGACCACTGAAGGTTTTAAATAATGGGGGTTGGTGTTAAAAAGATGTAAATTGAGGGATAAACGTATTTTTTATTCCCAACTGTTAAATAAATATAACCTATTTATCTTTCTATTTGTTCAAGTATGTTCTAACGAAATATTATTCTACAGTATAAAACGCCACCGTCTACACTTTTTCTATCACTTGCTGTCCAACCAAAGATCGCTCATAGCGATAACACCGCCCACTGTACCTAAATCTGTACTCTTTGCCAAGGCCGCCAATTCATTTACGCTATAAGTTTTCTGTATGAAGCTTAATCTATCTAACTACGAACCTAGTTTTTGGAAGAACACAAGTTCCGTGTTAAATAACTAAATAAAGCTTTATTGCAGGAAAGATTATAGTATAGGAGGTACAGGTATTACCGTATCCTGCAATTGGCGGTCTTATCCGTTGCAGAGATTTCTACCAGACGACCATAATTCAAGGCACCTTATTATTTAAGGCTACCTATGAGCTAGGTAGTTAACGGGGGCCTTCCTATCGATGCAGCTGACTGTACATACAGTCGGTCAAAACAAAGATATCCGTAAGTTCGCGATTGACAGACGAAACACTGTTCTCAAGTAGTGAACTAAATTTTGAGTAATAAATACTCCATAGAAAATGTTTTACCTTTTATATGTAACCAGCGCATCTTTGGGACGCTTCCGATTGGTATTGCTAAGGATCAGTTGAGCTGGCTCTAGAATGTTTGCAAAAGTCTGCAGTTAACTCAAAGGTTTTAGTTTGAATACAATTTCTAATTAGTTTATATTAGTTTTTTGTAATTTTCTTTGTTAATAATTAAAATAAATATTTTTTCTTCGTTAACCTTTGAAATCGCGGATCAAGTGTCACAACAGCAATTTTCAGGGCAGCTTTTGCGATAGTTAGGGCGAGTGCGCACTGTGGGAAGTCGGCCCTTCCCAGTCCGACATCAATCAGACCTCAAATATGTATTATTTGCTGATATTTATGAGATAGAATTATACGTTGTGGCCCCGAGCTGCACGATTGCCCGTACCGTGTATGCCTGCCCTTATAGTTATGCACAAATAATTTATCTAGACGGTGGGTATTTATTAAAATATATGCGTGTATATTATTTAGGAATGATTTGTTTGGTTCCTTCGTAACTGGCGAAATAAAATAAATTGTTGTGAGAAGTGACTCATTTCTTGACAACATTTTAGTTTTCGATAACTTCGTTTAGGTGTTTACCCCTAGACTTAGATTTTCCCACTATTTTTTAATCCTACTAATATTATAAATGTCAAAGTTTGTATGGATGGATGTATGGATATTTGTTACTCTTTCACGCAAAAACTACTGAACCGATTAGGCCGAAATTTGGTATGAGTATAGTTTGGGACCTGGAATAACATACCTATAGGCTATTTTTTATCCCGATAGAACGCGGGCGAAGGCGCGGGCAGCAGCTAGTATACATATATTTTACAAAACTGCAGCAGTTCCTTGGAGTGGCTATGAGTATTTTATGGTACCACATAATCTGATGGAATCCTAATATTATAGATGTGAAAAAGTGTTAGTTTGTTTGTCCTTCCTTCACGCCCTAACTAAGCAACCAATCGACTTGATTTTTGGCATAGAGGTAGTTGAAGGGATGGAAAGTAACATAGGCTACTTTTTGTTCTGATAACGCGGGTGAAACCGCGGAGAACAGCTAGTCCTTACTAATATTACAAATGCGAAAGTAACTCTCATCTGTCACGTTTTGACGCGAAAAAAGGATTATAAGGGTTTAAAAAGAGGGGATGAAAGGTTGTATAGAACTATCTTCATTTTTAAAGCTTGGAATTTGTTTATTAGTTTAATTAGATAGAAATAAAAATGCCATTTAAAGTTTCTAATTTTACCTTCAAGGGGGGGCTAAATAAAAAAGGGAAGGTGATGAAAGTTTGTATGAAAATCACACTGTCACTATTCCTCAACCAGCAACTGAACTCCCTATTCGTAAATTTAAACAGTACATTAAACAAAATCTTATCAGGAAGGCCTTTTACTCCATAGATGATTACATCGATGATGTTAATGCTTGGCCAGATGTCGCTCCGTTCCGCACTGTCAGTAGTATGTAAGAAATTCAATGTTCTGTTTAGCTTTAAAGAAATATTGACATGTATCTAAATTGCATTAAATTTATATTTAGATAGGCAAAATAAACATGTATTAGACACATAAGTGATTTTATAATGTGCTAGTGGTTTCTGTTTCACTTCTTCCACTAGTGGACAAAAAATTGAAGTGAAGAAAATATCAACAACACCTTATTTCTTATTTGATAATAATAACTATGTTTATAGTACAATTTGACTTGTCTAAGTGCTTATTTTGTAAGCCTAAAGAAATAAAGTTATTGATTCTGATTCTGATTCCTCGCGGACGAAGTTGCGGACACAGCTAGTAATATATAAAAGCTACATGGTATTTAACTAACAAATATTATATTCATTTAAATAAAAAATAATCTCAATATATCTGTACCCACCGCCGTGAAATGTTCATGATTCAATAGCGGTAAGCAAAATTGAAGTAACGCAATATTGAGGACCCCTGAACCAATTTTGGGGAGATGGGGTCTGAAGCACCCTTGTACTGCAGTCCAGAATCTAAATGAAAATGTGGATATTGTAGGGAAGATTATTGTTTTGCGGATAAAACAAATTATTATGAATTGTAAATGGACGATCTATGACTCGGAAATATCCTTGTAATATTATAAATGTCAAAGTTTGTAAGGATGGATGGATGTATGGATATTTGTTACTCTTTCTATGTTCAAAAATCTGTTCCACAAACATTTCCTTACCTCAATATCAAATAGTTAATTAATATTATATTCAAATATATATTATATTTATTTTATGTTTTTTATTAATTTTATAATACTATATGTATATAAAGTACGTATTTATTTACAATATATATATATATCTCTATACCACCTACTTAAATATTATTTTCTATTTACACACCCCGTTTATATTTTTTGTCGCTTCTTGACTATCCTAAGGTTGCCTGGAAGAGATCGCTCTAAGCGATAATGGGGCGGCATTATCTTTAAGAGCGATCTCTTCCAGTGTACATTATCAGTATTTGTTTTTGCTTTCTCTGTTTATTATGTTTATTACTTGATGTGCCCTAAGGAATATTTGTATTGTTGAACGGGAAAATTAAAAAAGGTAGGTACTGACAAAATTAGTTTATGTCCTTTCCAAGGTCCAAATTTTATCAACCTTTTAGTCGTAAAAAAGTGGTTACTTTTTTACGAATTAGAATGACTTTTGCATTTTAAATATTATTGAGATCTTATGAATGAGATCCACGAAGCGCGTGATATATCACTACGGGTGATCTTATTATTCCCTCATCGTTCAATGCTAGAGGATGTCGTGGAAAGCAATGTGGATATTCCCTCGTGGTGCAAAGCAAGAAATTACCCGCGGGTGTCAAATCTTATCCATCCCCGACCCCTGTTCTTTGGATGTCATAAAATAGTTGGTAACCGAAGTACATCCCCCGCCGCCACAAGGCGGGCTCTGCGGGTCCCCAAAAACGTTATTTAAATCTAATTACTGTTTCGCCTCCCGCTGATATTTAAATCAAAAAACACTTTTGAAAACTCAATTTGACTATCACATGCCGTTTTGCTGAGAGTTATTAGATTTGATATACCTACCATGCTACGAAACATGCTTGATTGGCGGGTTTCTTTGTATTATACAAAGAAACCCTTCATAAGTAAAGATTGGGGACAGTTCTTTTTTAACGCCCTAAATATTCGACGCAACTTTTAGCGGGATCTCCTTGTCGTATACTGAGGTCTAGATTTACGATGTCAGCATGGATCATTGTATGAAAAAAGAAAAGAACATCGTGCGAACTTTTAAAATTGAATTTATAGTTATAAAAAAAATCTGTAAAGGCTAGGACTGTCAGCTCTAGGCATGTCGTGAATTTTAGATAATCTCTCATTAAAATTTGTCTAAATATCAATATTTGTCGATCTGATTTTGTCCAATAAGGATAATGATAGTTCAAGACAAAAATATAGAAATTAAAATTTTCATGTCAAATTAATGATTACATACAAGTCATTTTTAGTAAAATAATGATGTTTCCCGTCACTAATATTTCTAAGATCTTATTCTATGCTATTAACCTTGAGAGGTTTATAGCATACGATCTCTAATATTCTTTATTATAATAAATTCCTTATTAATAATTTTTTTATTAATAAATTCTTTATTAATACATTCTTTATTAATATTTTTTTTATTAATTAATGTAGAGTGAAACTCCCAAGTAAATCTCTCAGGCACAACTATAGCACAGATTAGGTAATGTTACTACGTAAACTATGGTATTATTATTTACTAGCGACCCACCCTAGCTTCGCACGAGTGCAATGCTGATACTATATTATATATTAATTACTATACTAAATTATACATAAAACCGTTCTCTTGAATCACTATATCTGTTAAAAAAAACTACATCAAAATCCGTTGCGTAGTTTTAAAGATCTGAGCATACATAGAGACAGACAGACAGCGGGAAGCGACATTGTTATTTTTTTTTTTATAAAATATGTTCTGGCCCTCCGCTGTCTGTCTGTCTGTCCATCTATCGGGCTTTATTGTATCTCATGATTCGTAAAAGGTAGACACTAGCATTATTCAGTATGTATTTCATTTGCCGCTATAATAAGATACATACCATAAAAATGATTTTGGGCAAGTGCCGCTATGAAACCTTAATTTTTTTGCTCATCCTTCCAATTCCTGCGTGTATAGTCTAGAGCGCTAATTGACACTTTGAACTTATAGTCACGGGTGTGAAACATCCTTCATTCAGGGAGTCTAATGGATTAGCTATAAGGACTTATTTTGCGTAAATTTGTAATTGTTTATATGTTGTTTTTGCTCAAAATTTTACATCGGTGTCGATATCATTTTGTAAAACTAAGAATATAATTTTGCAAAATTTATAAAAAATAGGGGCAATAAATATGATAACACATTACAATATTATTATATAGCTAAATGCGCGCGACTTTGCCCGCATGGTTGATTTAACATTGTTGTTTTTTGTATATAATGTTTATATTAGTGGCATTGGCATTTTGATTGATGTATACATAGATATTTATTTACTGTTAATTTTAAGGATATTGTATCGTGTGTGCCTTAATAAAATGAAATATAAACAAAGTAAATACCTACGAAAAAATTATATTTTAACTGAAATCAAATTACCTAACTTTTGGAACGAAAAATTCCGGAAAAAACCGCGTGAGTATAATTCCAGGTTATTAAAGTTATTATCTTGTGTATTTCTTTTTTCCTCGTACTTTATATGTATAAACTAGTTAAATAAATCCTACGGAAACAATAATGATAAATCATCATCTACATGCTTGAGAAGAGTGTGAAATAGAACTGTGTCGATCGATCATTTTTCAAGACCTGTTCGATCACGATCGAACTTGCAGAAACATCGAATCAAAAAGACTCTATCGTTTCGTGGGTCGCGAAGACCCATGACTTGCCACTGCCATGCCGCGCCGGTGCGTGCAGTCTATCGTTCGATCGATCGGTCGTTCGTATTTGTCGGGAAAAAATATCTTACCAGTCACGCCATAAGGTTCACTTTGTTTTGCATTACATTAATGAATTGATTGACTCACTCAAAGAATCGATCGTTCGTATTTGTCGGGAAACAACTACCTTACCGTTACGTCATAAGGTTCATATTTCTTTACAAGCATATTAAGCATGATTCAAAATTCAAACAATGGAACGAAAGACCCGATTGTTTTGAAAGTCGCGGGTCACGGTTTTTTTTCGAGAATAACTACCATAATAGTCACAACATAAGGTTCAGTTTTTTGACTGTCATTCATTCAATCAATAGGTCGATCATTTATTTATTTATTTAGTATACAAAATCCACAGCCCTTAGAAACTAAGATTGACAAACTTATTTATAGATCCTATGGCCAATCATTCGTATTTGTCGGGGAAAAAACTACCTTAACTTTCACATCATAAGGTTCACTTTTGTTTTACAAGCATCAACGCCAGAATGATCGACTGAACGATCGAATCCTTTTAAAACTAGGGATTCGATCGATGACTCACGGGTCGCGATCGAGTCTTTGTGATACGATTGATCACGATCGACACAGGTCTAGTGTGAAAGACTTGACTTGGCTCCCTCTTCCCTACTATATGCCGTAGATTGTTTGCTTACTCTATTCCTCAGTCTTATGGCTAGTTTACACGTACCTATCAAGCTATTAAGTAGTTAACGAAATTATAACTGGATTTTAAGCGACTTAATGCGTGTAAACTGTAAATTTAGTGGCAAGTTGAAAGTTAAAATTTAGCTACTTACTTAACGAGCAGAATAGAAATCTTTCGATAATGGTACATGATGTAGGTACCTAGTCATTGTATCCTCTTTGGTAGGTACCACTATCACGTCAGTTACACCACAATTCTTGTTTTTTACCATATCAATTTTTTTATTGTGGCATATGTGTCGAATGTTATGAAATTTTATTGTATGATATAAAATGGCGTGTGTCGAGATGATATAAAAGCCGGATGATGTATTATGTGATGGAAAAAAACTATTAGTAATTCTTGTAAGGGGAAGCACTCACTACCAAACTACAAGTTATTTTAAGAATAGCTTATATTGGTAATGAGAGCAAAGTTCAAAATGAGGCTATCATAACTAAAACAAAAAAACTATTAAACATTTCCAAGATATTTTTAAAGCAATGGAGTGGCTACAAATAAGTGGGGGTTTTCATGCTCTAGATAAATTCCGAAAACTTAAATAATTTGGAAACGAAAATTATGCAATTCAAGACTTGAATGATGCATCAGAATAAGCTTGTACTATTTACTTCGTAACCTCGATCTCTAAAGGCGAGTACACATTGACGATTGTGACGGATAACAAAGTTAGCGCTTTTAAAAAACTACCAATACTTACCTCTGAGTAAACTTTGCGCGCTACTACATATTATACTACATGTATTGTGCCTTATGAAGAAGGTTAAGGAAGCATTTTTGCGGACGCATGCTGTACAGATTTATAAGTGGAACGACTCAGTGGTGGTTCTTGGTTGGCTACATACAGACACCGACAAACGGAAACGATTTGTAGCTAACGGGGTTCGTACTTTACTCAACATCATATCATCATCAACATGGCACCACGTTTGCTCTAAAGACAGTACAGCAGAATGCGCTACAAGAGGACTGACATCGCTACATTTGTCAGAACATCCTTTGTGGTGGCAAGGACCGCAGGGACTGCAGTGGTTAACTACACTCTATGACAAAAACACACAGAATAACACTTACCAACCACTAGTCCTAAAGATCAAGAAACACAGTGTGAACGCAGCCTTAACCGTAACATACAAAAATGATTTGTTAGTAAACAATCATAGCTCTACACGGCGCATAACAAAAATCTGCTGGATATGGAGTTTTACAGAGCGGTTGCGAAATGAACAAATGCCTCAACATAAAAACGTATTCCCTACAAAGATGCATAACACTCTAAATCTAACGATGAAGACTGCTCAATCTATGAAGTTTCAAGACGAACTATTAAAAGATTTACAAGTTAAGAAACTGGTCAAACTAAACAAACGGAGCATGTTGTCGATTTTTATTCCTTACAACGACATGAAAAGGCCAATCCAGAAACTATCACTCTTACCTGCGAAGAACGCAGATCCGCAGCAACAGATCAATGACGCACGATCTACAAGGGATGACGTCACAACGATACTGGCCGAATCGTCGACAAGCGGCCGACCTTACAAAAGCCTATTTTCAACAATGCTGCTTCTAATCCTTCTGACCCCAGGACAGGGCACATACAACATATCAACATTCAGTGACGACAAGGACATCTACTTCGATAAGATGTACAACATGAACATCATACGAGATGAATGGAAAATAATTGTTTACTATAATATGAGTACCTACTGGACAGGATTAGACTACATGCAAGACTATGTCAACCACTTGGAAGGTTACCTACTTACTAAGGATACCGACCTACCACTGCAGTACAAGAGCATAATTTATCAACTTCAACACGAGTTATCAGAGATTAATCACTACAACTGGATTCTCACGAGCCAACTTACTAAAAAGCCCAAAAGAGGATTGATCAATGGTGTGGGCTATCTAGCTAACTCTTTATTTGGAGTACTTGATGACAATTTTGCAAAGAAGTACGAAAATGACATAACAAAGATATCACAGAACGAAAATCACCTACAACTTCTACTGACTTGAAGCTCAAACAAACCTCATGCAGAGAAACGAAGTAATAATGAACAAACAGTTTGGAGTTGTACAAAACTACCCAAAAAAAAAACTTCTACAACTCGACAACAAACTATAAACAACAAGGAACTTCACATTTTATCAGCTTCCATATCGGCGGTGATCATCATCTCTCACCTACGAAAGAAAACATAATAAGTACCATAACTGACCTAACGCAAGGACATATGGACATACACTTATTGCCACCAGAACAATTACAGGAACAAATGAATACAATAAACAATCACTTACCTTCGGACCTGACTTTACCTGCTGACAAGCAAGACGTAAAGGAGGTTTACAAACTTATGCAGATAAAGGGACGAGTCTAAGGCTCTTACATGATAATCGAAGTTAGAATACCTCTACTTAACAAAGAATCATTTGAGCTGGACAGGATAATAAGCCTACCACAACAGTCATATACTATGGAATTTATAGCACCCTACATCGCGTATAATCTACAAAAGAACCTGCTCATCACCTTTACTGAAGCAGAAATCCAAAGTTGTTTTAACGTACAGACAAACCAACTACTCTGTCATATAGATAGACCCATTTATATGATACAAATTAAACAATCACTTTGTAACTTGAAGATACAAAACATAACAATGTGTCACGCGAAGACGGCGGCGTGCTACGAGCGATGGATCAAGTTACACAACAACAACAGCTGGCTGTTCTCGTGCTGTGGAAAATGCACAGTCCGCATATTCTGCATTGGTACTGGCATGACGATTAGGTCACTAAAAAGAAATGGACTACTGGATATAGGTCAAGGTTCCACAATCAAGAGTGTTAGTTTATCCGGCTCGAAGGACCAAAAACTGTAGGGGTTCCTACAGTTATAAGTTTAGTTGATAGTTAAATAGTTAGAGGGAAGGAAAACGTACGATTCAAACCCCCGAGTGCTAGTTTGACACTGATTTTATTTGTAATTGACTGAACAATAATAGTACTAAGGTAAGCAAATTGGTGTAGGTATATATGAACATGACCTACTTAATTCTACCTACCTATCGTGCGGTACACCGTACAAGTATAATGAAAAAATTTCGATTTTTATCATATTTGTGATATACCATCTACTTATTAGTTGATAAAACATATATTAGATATAATTTTTCAAATAAAATGAACCCCTAATCAGAATTTAACAATTTATAAATGAATATAATGTATCTTTTAGTCCATTTCATAGCGTTAAATTGAGATGTAGGCACCTACTAATACTATAAATATTAAAAGTCAAAGTTATTTTTTCTTAATTCTAGGTACCCAAAAAATACAGTGTTGGGGGGAAAATGGATAAGAAACATTAAACGACATGATTGGACACTCTCACAATATTTTCGATTATGTTCATTACATTTCCATGAATCTTGTAAAAGAACTGGATACCTATCAAATAAGAATTTTACATAGCAATGATGTGCCTACAATTTGTCCTGAAGCCTCTTCACACACAAAGGTAAAAATATTCCCCTCTCCCCTTGGTAAGACGCCGCCGTGAGATAATTCTCAATTCGATTTTAAACAATCTCCTATGGGAGCTTGGTACGACATTCGTAGAAAAAAAAATTGTTCGTCTATGGGCTCGACCTCCTCCCACCCAATGGAAGCCCCCTAAGCCATTGCTATGACCATAACCGTAGATAGGCTAGAGCAAAGTTGAGCAAAGTAAAAAACCCTAAAAATTGCCACATACATAATGTAAATACTAGAAATAAGAACAAACTCGCTTTGCCCAAAACTCGGCTGCACAAGATTAGTGTATCTTTTAAAGGGCACGCAAATCAATGTATACGCTTCTACAACAAAACTCCGAGTGAGTTGCAAAAATTATCAATAAATAAATTCAAACAAACTATCAAACATATCCTTTGTAAAAAGGCTTATTACAAAATATAAGATTATCTAGAGGATAAAAAAGCATGGGACGACTTTTGCTCCAACTCGAAAACTAACAACCTAACAAGGTAAAGGTTTCTTGTTCGCTTCTTTACATTACCTCAAAAAGATTGAAGTGAACAAAAAATCAAAGTGGTGATCACTTTATTTCCCTGTTTTACTTATGTAATTTTAATTTTGTGACGTGTCCAAGAGTCCTGTAAGGTCTAAAGGAAATAAAGCACTTTGATATTTGAGTACGGCCTGTGGGCCGCATCAGACCCGCGAATCAGTACGATCCGGCCCGGCAACACAATCCGTTTATTTTTTTTAGCGAATTTTTGCCCAGCTACTTCAATACCATGGAGTATTGAAGTAGCTGGGTCATCTTCTCAGCAGGATGACCTTACTATCTTGAAAGGTACTGAGAGCAACAGCAGAAATTGATTAGTAAATTGCAGTTGTAGCCTAAAGCATTTTATTTTTGTTATATGCTAGGAAGTACGTTAAGTCAACACAAGACAATTTAGCTTTATTAAAGTTTTTACTTTGTAAAAAAATATTGTAACTTTTACAATAAAATGGAACATACGTTTTTTTTTACTATATAGGTAGGCAATTTTTCCCCTCCTCATCACCATTCACCCAGTTTCAAAGTCAAAACAAATGAGGTAGAAACATCACTAAGTGGGTTAGTTTAAGAGATGTCTATAAAGATTCTTTTGGTTATTATGATGAAAGCTTACTCTGTCATCTATGTTTAAGTAATGCTTACGTAAAAAATAACCAGAGATCGATGATTGAGTAAGCTCTATATTGACAAAGAAAATAACAATCAAATAATATAAACAAAATTGAGCTAACTGCAGACTGTTGCAAACAATGCACAGATAGCTCAACTTGCCCATATCAATACCAGTCGGAAGCGTGCCCAAGACGCTGGCTGCATAGCCCCGTTGTATGGCAATGCAGCCAATTGAGTAAGCTAATACAGGTTACAGAATATTTAGTACATGGACCGACAGGATTTTTGGGGGCTGTTGGACAATGCAATGTTGGTGGTTAGATATATATTTTTATTATACATAGAAAATACCCAGAACACCCGATACAAATATTAGCAGATCGTACAAACATTCGTCCCCGAGCGAGAATCGAACCCTCAACCTCCTGCGTCGCAGGCGTAAGTTTAACGCGCATATTACCCGGTGGACCAACGTAGAGGTGTGTAGATCCTGAGTCAAAAGGATCCTGGAGTCGTGTCCGCTCCTGGATCCGTGTGGTTCCGCTCCGGACTGACGTTCTTGGCGTGATGTCCGCGGACACGTTAGCCGCGCCGCGTCGGTCTCGGTTTATCAAGTCGAATGAATGTAACGAGCGATTGGAGCTGTGTCGATCTGATTCGGTTTGGGTTCGGACGTGTTGGATCGACGGATCCGGATCCATTTACGAGTAAACAAGTAACTACCTCAGACAAATTACAATTTGCTAAATAAATCTATAATATACCCACTTATTTAAATAAGTAGGTACTACAATACTATAGTATAGTCTTATAAACCTATAAGTACGAAACTCTTGTAACTACCTACTCACTAATCTAAAACAATGATTGTACAAAAACAGGAAAGTATTTGTCATAGATTCGTTAAATCCACCGAAACAAACGTGTCCTATACAAACAGATCCAATGGACATGTAGGAACCGTTACTGCAAGTGATTCTAACAGATCCGCCAGATCCACTGAATCAAACAGATCTAATGGACATGTAGGAACCGAAACTGCAGGCGGATCCAAACAGATCCGCGAAGTCGTCCTGGATACGTATCCGAACCCTATCCGGAGTCGGATCAGATCCGATCCAGTCGCGGACACGTTTAGCGCATGCCTAGACCAACGACAATGTTCTAAGTATGTATTATGGTAGGTGAGTTATTACAATCTTGCTTATGGTGCATCGGCGGCGGACCTCATTTCTGTTCAAGTGAACCGTGAAAATTATACTTATCTCTTTTTTCTTATGGCATTATACCTAAGAGCAAAAAGTCCAACCAGTGTAAAAATATTATAGGGTAACTACCTACCCTACGGAACGTAGGCTGCTTGATCTTAGTAGACGTTTGGCTTCTTAATAAAAGGCATTGCATTGCATTTGTTTCTCTATTTAGCATGTACGAACCATAACACCATGCATAAAAAGAACAGACAGAATTGGAACAAACAATCAAATCAATAGCTACACGAAAAAAGTTGCAACTCTTATCTACGAAAAATAAATTTTTCCTACCTTCATTTTACACCATTTAAAATGTGAAAAGATGGTAGGCACAAGTTTCGCTGAAATAGGTTAAGAAATTGTATTATTTGATCAGATCCGGGACTCGTGGTGTAACAGTTGCTAACGGAGCTACTATCAGAGGAAAGGTAGGTAAGTTAACTGAGACAGACCGTTTGCCGTATCAATAACAACTTTATAATTACCTACTCATTGAAAGTCGTATTTCGTTAATGTTACAGTACTGGGTTGACGAGCAACTTCTCAGAATCGGATAACGAAGCACAAGGGGCTCAGAAGAAGTCTACAATGGATGACCTGGTGCTTGCTGTGTGGCTCAAGTACCCCAACGATATGGGCGCGCCTCCGGGGGCGATATTAGCTGACTCTCCAAAAGGAAGATCATATCTACTATCTAAAAAGGAGGAGATGGATTTCGACCATGCATACAGTGCCCCTATGTCAGCTGCTATGAGCCTTGAGTGTAGCAAAAACTGCAGGTACAAGACCCTAATCCAGTGTGAATACTGCCCCCGCCAGTATCATCAGTATTCCTTGAATCCACCGCCGCCGATCGAATTTCCGAACGGTCGATGGATGTGTCCTAATCATCCTCAATGCTTGATTGAGTGCGTCGCCTCCCTGCCTCCGCTCGCTGCGCCTGAGCTAAGTGCCCGAAGTTCGCTTACTAATACGGTGATGCTGGGCGAGAGCAGTCTCCGGTTGACAGTGGGCACGGACGATACGTGCGAGGTGTCACTGAACGCTACGCTGTGCTCCGGCGTCTCCAAATTTCACGCTGCCATATATGAGAACAAGGTGACCCGTGAGTATAAATTGATCAACTACTCGGAGTACGGATCGACTGTGGCTGTGGACGGCATCGTGTTCCGCTTGGGAACCGCGCAGGCTCGCGGCCCCACCGTCAAGGCGCGCACCGCCGTGCAAGTCGATCCGCCCGTGCTGCTCCCCAGCGAGCACCCATGCAGCTGCCCGCCTCAGGGCCCCATACTGACGCACGGCCCCGCCATGCTGATCGAGCACGGATGTCTGCTGGGGTTTGGCTGCCAAATGTTCAAATTCTGTATCGAATCATAAAACCCCAAAATCTGAGGAAATAAATCTACCGAATGACACAACGAAAGTTCGGCAGTGCCCGCATCCAACCTCGTCATCCACCTTGTTGGTGATATTCAAGATGACTAACATCTTTTCAGATTTCAATAACTTTATTCTTTTAGGTTTACTAAATATACAGATAAACAAGTTAGTTTACTTACATAAACAAATCAAATTTTATACTATAAACAGTTTTATAGGTGGTGATTTAATTTGTTTATTGATAATTTTTGCAACACACTTGAAGTTCCGTTGTGGTAGCATATAAGATACAGTAATCTTGTATAACCTAGCTATGGGTACAGCGAGTTTATTATTTCTGACGATAAAAATTTAAATTAAGTAACTATGTCTATTTTTAGGTATTGATTCTCTAGGACCCATACTATGTATCTATAAAGCTTGCACGATTGTGGTAAGAGGAATCAAAGTTTATTTATATTTGATTAGAGCATCACTATCCGTATTATTAGTTACTAACACAGTCATGTCATTATAAAATGGTTTCTTTGTAAGCTTAAATGTAGATTTTGAAGTTTGCAATTAAGTAGACTTCTGGAGTAGTTTTCTGAAAAATGGATGGCAAGGCTGTAAGCGGGCTCTTAGTATTTATATTTCCTCTATGTTGTTTTTCTACCTAGTGTGTATGTTGTGTATGTGTTTAAGTACATATATGTATAATTAGTACATACACAAGCTCTGCTTTTGAGGTTATTGCTGCGAATAAAATTGTCCAGTATTTTTATAGATACCTAATCGTTACGTTTTAGTTTATAAGTATTATCATGGCCTGTATTATCTACTGGGTGTAGATCCTAAATTTATTGATAAGAGATACATAGGTATGTACTTACCTAATGAATGATACTATGACCTACAAAGTGCATGGGCCTAAGCCAAGTTGCACACTAGTGGTATTTGTAGATAAGTCTAGATAAGTACATGATAGTTCATACCACATTCAGTGATTAGAAATAGGTAACCTTAGTGAATTTAAATTAGTAGATATTTAAATAAAGTTACCTACCATTAATCATCGATTTGGCTTTTATTTGTCTCCCAGTCCAAATAATCATAGTCCATATTATCAGACTCAGTAAGGCGTGCAAAGTCACTACCATTATTCAAGGGCATGGTAGAATAGAATAGAATAGAATAATTATTTATTGCCTGAACTTATAACTGTAAGTTACATAATATATCCAACCATAACTTATATCTATAAAGAAACTTACAAAATGAATGAGTACAAACTTATTAAAAACTATAAATGTAAGTTAATACATAACTAAGTACATTCTCAGGCAATTGGAGTTAGCTCAGCATAATGCCGACAAGATTAAATAGCATGTGCGGAGCTGTTTTTTCAGCTTACCCCTACGCGACAGGTGATCGTCGGCTTTTATAGATAGTAATTTTGAATGGTAAAGGAACACTATTTGTCCTGCTGTCACTGACCATACCCTAGTTTCCCTTAGTAAAATGTATATTATGTACGTATGTATATAAATAAGTATGTATAAATAGGTTTATGTATTTAGGTATTCTTGTTATTTATTCGTATGTAAAATTTGTAAATGATTAGAATTCTGTAATTTGTATTAGCCTAATTTAACAATACAAGACCAATGTCTTTTCTGTGTCATCTTACTGAAATACTTTGCATTTTACCTAACTTAGATACAGAAAAATCATAGAAATCAGAACTTTATCATAATTTAATCTACTCAAAATGAAAAAATTGTGATAGGAAGGCTAAATAACTTTATAATTATGAGCTCGGGAAAAGCTGCGCCCTTAGGTTCCTACATCATAATCTATGGAATTAATGTTCCTACCTCTTTTCAGCCGCTAATTTTGCCAAGCAGGTGGTGCCAGTTACCTTTTTTTAATTGTTTATTCTTCAACTTAAAAGTACAATGCAGTAAATCTTTACTGCCAAACTATGCAACTGTTTGTCGGCAATAGCTCTCATGGACAACATTGAATTAATTTGTAAATATAAACGAATTCCTTAATTAGCCTAGATTGACACTTATTCTATTATTAATCTAATTTGATACCTAACTACGTGAGACATTTCTATACTTAATTATGAGTTTATGCTATGATGACAGATACAAAGCGGAGTTCTTATTGTGTTATACTAATTACAATATTACATCTCTCTCGCTTTGTGATCCTTTCACGCCCAAAACGGCTGAGCGGAAATAAATGAAATTTTGCCAGGAGGTAGTTTATAATTTTTAGTAATTAAATATTAAGGACACATGGGGGAGGCCTATGTCTAGCAGTGGACATGTATGGGCTGATATGATGATTAAGGACACAGCGATAAGTATTGCTTCTTTAAACTGGTTTTCAATGAGTTTTCACTTGTTACATTGTTAATGAAGTTTTGTGGTAGCTCATTGATAATTGTTGGCGTTAAGAAGCGCCCCTCACGTCTTCCATAATAATTTCGCACTTTAGGGACAAATAACTTGGGTAAGTTAATCTACGTGTCGGGTACGCGTACTCCCTTTCCCTGTGCTAACTGGCTTCTTACAGAACAAGCACACTTAGGATCTTCAGCTAGGTTCTGAAATATTTTTTTTGTATGGCGATGCCACCACTGTCCGCAAGTATGAGCTGCCTCGCGACAAAACTTTGCCGCGTGTCCATACTGCTGGCACGTATAGCAGCGAGTAACCAGAGTGAAATCCCTCACGGGACACGAAAACCCTGTCCTGTCCTGTTAGTGATGAGTGCTTTATGTATGGCGGCTGGAAATTCAATAATATAATTGCAGGATTCTGCGTACTTCCTGCCGGACTTGTGGCTTAATTTTATGGTGCTTAATAATTTTTCCAGGTCACAGTTCTTGAAAGTCTCAGCTAGATTTTGGTGGAAGGGACAGGAGAAAACTTCTTTTTCGAGCATCGGAGTCGGTACTCTAATGAAAACGACGACGCTCGGCTTTCGTTTAAGCGGCTCATCGATTGTAAGGCCAGTTTGTGATTGTTATTGGTGATCTGCACTGTGTTAAGTGTTTAGCTTTTCGATGTCGTACTTGGTGTCGGTGCTGATGATGACGCGTTCCTGGTCTTCCGTAGTCCTCTCACTTGCAGCTTCATTTGTTCAGGGTAGATAATTTTTTGTACAAGGGATTTCGTGTCTTTAGTTTGACGTTGGGGTATATGGCCACAGAACTGACATTTGGGGGCTTCGTGTACGTGTTTGACCCTTTTTTGACCATTTCGGCGAATGAGGTTTCTCCGGCTGGTGGTTTCCGACTGGACTTTCGACGTCTTTTAAATTGTTTTTATGAGGTCTTCAAGCTGGTGGGATTGGGCAAGTTTGTTTTGGAGCATTTCTACAGTGCAATAGGCCTTCACAACTTTGTCTTTCAGAGACTGATAATGAACAGCCTTTTGCGAAGTGCCATTACCCACTTTACGGCAGACAGCGTTTACCCGTTGCTTTTTCTCTGAGTTCATTTTTCCTTCGGATGCAATAGTGCACACCTTATTCAGGTACCTACTGGTTTATCGAGTTCATTCAGCCTTGTATTTCGGGAGTAGTTACTGCGTCGTACACATGGCGAGGAGGGGGCTTAGGTGCTGGTGTGGTGGGGGTGGGCGCTGCCGTCCTGCTGCTCCGGTGACCAAATGGACTGGAGATATGCATTTTACACTAGTTTAGTTTTGAGAGTTAGAAAAATCTGTCATTGTACTTTATAGTTTACACACGTTACTACACATTTGACACAATCGGCAAAAAACAGGTCACTTGTTTAGCAATTGATTATTTGCAAAATTATTAACATCAAGGCACGTATTGCCTCAACGACGACCCAAGCATCAAGACGGCTAAATCTATTTTGATATCGAAATACTCGTCTGGTCATAAGATCAGAAGGTATAATAACCATCCATACATATAAGTATGGATGGTTATTATACCTTAATTTCGTAGCCACTCGCCCTTTCATTTGACCAAAAAAAGTTTTGTATTTTGTTTTAATAGTTCAGTACCTATTTATTTACCCGCTTTGTACCTATAGGACATTATATTTCGCGTGTTCTTAAATTTCTTTGTAAGGGAATCTTGGGAATCTTTGTTACCACGAAGCAACAAAGTCTAATACGATTTAGATAGAAGAGGTATCAAAACACTCCTCTGAATTCCGTCTTAGTTTATTTTACAGTTACTATAAAATAATCATTCTCGACAGGGTTCCATTTAATATTAATCTGACTTTATCCTTGTAGTAACTGAGTCAGGTCACAAGTAACGCCGCGGGCTGGTACTAGTAGGTATATTGTAACTCTGCCCTTGCACGGACTATAATAAGTTAAAATTATACGTCGGCTCGTGTAGCTTTTATACAATAAATAAATCTTTTGACGTATAAATTGTTTTGTATTTTATAAATACAGTGATCCAACGATAGCAGTGGTTATGGATAACTTGGATGAATACGAAAGCGATCTTTACAATGTACATATTATGGTTTGTTTTTCATTATCATAGACTAAATTAAATTGATGCACATAATTTCTGACAAGCAAACTAAGAAATAGCGCGCGCGCGTTTATATCTTTCGTATGAAAAAAATTTAAAGGAAGTTAAATCAAAAAAAAATAACGTAAGCTGTTTTGCATATCTGATGTAGTATTCATAAACCTCAGATTCATAAACGTACACTAAGTTATACCTATAGCTACATAAGGCGTGTCAAAACCATAGACGTATGATTTTCACCAAATTGGCAAAACCGGTAAAATAAAATAGGTAATACAGAAAAAAATTTATCAAAAATCAGGAAGACGCGGTATCATCGAACTGGTTAGAAACTACCAGGACCGAGATTGATAAATTAGTGCTCATAAAAATCATCATCATCATATCAGCCGATCGACGTCCACCGCTGGACATAGGCCTCCCCTAAGGATCTCCACAATGACCGATTTTGCGCTGCCCGCATCCAGCGATTTCCCGAGCCCGTCACTAGGTCGTCGGTCCATCATAAAAATTGTACAAATAAATTATTATTATTATTTTTCCAATATACATACAAAGTAGTGTACCGTAACCTCGAGTTAAAGCCCTAGGGCTAAAAAGTATTTTTCTTTTTCTTTTTGTTGAAAACATCAGCCAGTCAAGACAATCGCCCTCTACATATAAATTGGACTTTTTGGTTTTCCATGTTATAACAACTTCCTTTATTAATGTGGTTGTATCATAAAAAAAATCATAAGTCTATGGGCAGTCTACGGATAGGCCCTTGTAAAAAAAACTACTAGGTATTAGAATACGCATAAACCACGAGCTAGTATCATGTCTGTGGCATAAACAACGCGGAAAGGATAGGTAGAGTACGCGCAAATCTTTATGAGCTCTGTGAAGTTGGCTTCAACGGCTGCGCACTGAACCGTAAATAAGGCGTTGAGGAGAAAAAGCGGGGTGAGTGGGGATCTGACTGTCAAACCAGGGTGGCCAGCAAGAATTTTAGCGTATTTTTATTGTGTCTAGCACATTTTGTTATGCATTACTATAATTTTCAATTCCTTATTTATAGAATATGTAAAAACATCTTATAATCAGAATCAATAACTTTATTTCTTTAGGCTTACAAAATAAGCACTTAGACAAGTCAAATTTTATACTATAAACATAGTTATTATTATCAAATAAGAAATAAGGTGTTATTGATATTCTCTTAATGTACTGTTTAAATTTACGAATAGGGAGTTCAGTTGATTCAGATGGAAGCTTATTATAGAAGCGCACGCAATTGCCCATAAATGATTTCCCTACCTTTCGTAATCTATATGCAGGGTTGTGTAATTTGTTCTTGTTTCTTGTATTTCTATCGTGAACATCACACTTTTTCAAAAAGCTATCTCTATTTTTGTGCGTATACATAAGATTTTCATAGATGTACTGCGATATTACTGTCAAAATATTTATTTCTTTAAATAATTCCCTCAAAGAGTCGCGTGGCTTTAATTTGTAAATTGCGCGTACCGCTCTTTTCTGGAGAACAAAGATAGTCTGGATGTCAGCTGCCTGTCCCCAAAGCAAAATACCATAAGACATAATACTATGAAAGTAACTGAAATAAACTAACCTAGCTGTATCTTCACGGGTAATATATCTAATTGTTCGAACTGCATAGGCTGCTGAACTAAGTCTGCCTGCGAGAGCATCAATTAGCGGTTTCCATTGGAGAGTGGAATCAATATGTAACCCTAAGAAAACAGTAGAGTCTACAAAGTCAACAATCTCATTCTTTAGCATTATCTTCGTTGGAAATTCTCTTACATTAGGTAACATGAATTTAATGCATTTGGTTTTTTTAGCATTGAGTAAGAGGTTATTGGCGGTGAACCAATCTAGTACGTGTGAAAGCGCATCATTTACATCGTCATAATTACATTTATTTCTGTCAACTTTAAAAATCAGTGAAGTATCATCAGCAAATAAGACTATATCATACAGATCTTTTGCTAAAAAGGGGAGATCATTTACGTATACTAAAAATAAGAAAGGACCTAATATTGATCCTTGCGGGACGCCAAATCAATTTTAGGGCCCCTAGATCTTTCTTTACTAATATCTACTTTTTGAACTCTATCAGATAAATATGATTGCATAAGGTCCAGTGCCTTGTTTTGAATTCCAGTGTTTCAATTTTCCAATTAATGTAGCATGATTTACACAATCAAAAGCCTTAGAAAGGTCACAGAATATACCAATAGCTTTATCTCAGGCATCCAATATATGCTTAAGTAAAACTGTACCAGCATCGGTTGTTGATCTACCCTTGTTGAAGCCAAATTGATTTTTATGGAGTAGCCAGTAGTAGATTATTCATCAATGGCAGATTATTTAAAACCAACAATGTTAGAAGAAATTAAACTTTTTATCTAACGCAATTAACCCAAGTTTGAAAATGAAATAATTACTATGAAGCAAATTTATTTATAATCTAGTTGGCAATACTGTCGAATGAATGCTTTTGAGTACAATGACGCAGCAAAGTCTTTGACGGTTGTTCGGTGTTCGTTTCGTTGACTTGATAGTTTATTCTTGCGATTTTGTGGAGTATTCCCTGATATTAGCTGTTTCTCTTAAAAGTTAAATATGCCTCGCGAGCGGAATAACGTACTGCGTCGTCAAACATGGAAAATGGTGTTCGATGTCATAAGTTTTATGAAGCCGATGAATTCAACCTCAAAATGGTACTTCAGTGGACTGCAGCTGCAACAGGTGTGTCTATTAGCACCATAAAGTAAATATTACTTTTCTATTTGATTGTACTTGCGCAGTATTGCTTCCGTGCCTATGTTCACAGAGCTCATTAAGTTTTGCGATCACTCTACTTTGACAATATAGCCAAGGCAAGGAATTTATATACCTACTAACGTAACTTACCTAGTATATAAATTCCTTGAGCCAAGGTAGCTCAGCAGCTTAGCTGCACAGAAGCTGCTTCAGGTACAGTCAGCGTCAAATTGATATGAGCGTCTAGAGTAGTCAAAATGTTCTGAAAAACATAAAAGCATTTGATATACGCAGTTCGAATCATCATTATTGTTGTAAGCACGCAAGGTGTTCAAAATATCTTACTACTATTGTTTCATATCTATATGAGCAGTCAGGGTGTTCAAAATTATCTAACAAAGCTCTCAAAGGTAGTATGCATTTTGACTACTCCATAGCAATTTGACGCTGACTGTACCTACCCTATCTGCTACCTGATTTTTTCAGACAATGAAATAAAAGACAGAGATTTGATCTGAACATGTATTAAAGATAAAAAAACGGGCTGTCTTACGATTAGTCTTACTACTAAAACCAGAGAAATTATATTTACCCTGTTCAATAAATTTATCCAAAATCAGCCAATCAATGCTAGGTAAGTACGCCAAAACATTCTACGTTGAAGGCTAAGAATGTTTGCTATTTACTGACGTTTGCTTTTATTAAACAGTACCATTAAAGCACAGTTTATGAACTTTATACAATAAATATGAAGTAATTGACAGTTTCTTCAACTAAAGTTGCTCAGTCTGCATTAGAGACTCCGCATTGCTGTGCCGGGCACAAGTCTCATTCCCTCTCAAATAGGTACCTACTATAACAATACTTCCTCACAAAAACCCACCGCAATAGCATTCCTCTAAAACCTTTTTACTCTTCGCCGAAGTCGTAGCTAACACTTTGTTAACAAGTTGATGCTAAAATTCTTTACCTCCGCGGTATAAATCATTCTGAACCTTAACATTCCTATTACTTTAATATTCTATAACTCCGAGGTACAGAATTATAATTTATGTTCCAATGCAATCTTACTATGTATGGCATGTGAGATGCATGCGAGTATAAAGGCCATAACAGACGTGGCTATAATATCTATGAATATAACATGCTATAATGTATATTATAGCATGCAATACTGTGATGGGGTTAAGTATTTAAAAAAGAATATAAGTTAAACTAATAAATAAATTGCCATAGAAAATTGAAAAATAAAATGAGATAAATTATCATATGTATTTGCAAATTTATCTCATTTTATTTTTCCTTTTTCTCACCCATAATTCAGTTTATACATAGTTAGTTATATAAGAAGTTAGTAGAGAATAAAGGCAATTTTTTTAAATATTTTAGTTTTATTTATGGAAAAACGGTAGTAATAAGTTATACAAGTTTCAACAAATAAGTTTTTAGTTGTACTCAAACATCCCTGCTTTGTATTCAAACTAAGTTACTATCACAGAACTTAAATTCAAACTCAAATAAATGAGTATATATTTGGTCTAGCACTTAGAACAATTGCACAATGTTTTAAAACTTATTACTGTGTTGCTATACATAAGTTCGACTTATACACAAGTATGACTTATACAGACACGTTCAACTAATTGATAAAATATAAGATAATAAAATATATGCAAAAAAAACACTTAAATATGATAAAAACATGTTAATAAAGACTTAAATACTATGAGAGATCACTTTGTCAGCACTCCCTTGCAACGAATGAAAACACAGGCGGAAATTACAATACTTACGAGACAGTCAAATCTGGCTATGATGAATGGTCTCATTGCCATCAATAACATTACACTAAAAACTAGATTTACACATTGATAGTACACAAAATGCCTTGCTTTTGTGCTCAAATCTAATATAAGAAACTAGCATTCAGTTTTGTAATAAAAAGCCGAATGCCCTCGTAACATGAAGGCTCCTATACTATTTAAATGAAAATGATTAGGAATATTTCATAAATATTGTGTATCATCCAACTGGTTTACTGAATAACACGATATTCTTGACACTTTACTACAGAAAACTAAATACATAGAGCTTAAGTTGAACTTAATTGAATATGACAATAAAGAACACTGAAAGCCCTCGTAACATGCAGGCTCCTATTTAAAATGATCTTTCATACAATATTGTGTATCACACAACTGGTTAACTGAATAACACGAAATTGTTGACGCTTCAATACTGAAAACTAAATACAGAGCTTAGGTTGAACATAATTGAATATGACAATAAAGAACAATGAAAACCCTCGTAACATGCAGGCTCCTATACCATTTAAATTAAAACGATTAGGAATTTTTCATACAATATTGTGTATCACACAACTGGTTAACTGAATATCACGAAATTGTTGACGCTTTAATACTAAAATCGAAATACATAGAGCTTGACTTGAACATAATTGAATATGACAATAAAGAACTCTCAGACAGAGAGAGTTTATTTATTCTCTCTTAGAATAAATAAACCCTCTCTCTCTCTCTCTATCTCTCTCTCTCTCTTGATATATGGAAGCACTGATATCGATTGATAAGAATAATAGTGAAAAAAGTCTATTGATGACTCGACACAATGATTTAATCGCATGTCGAGTAATTGGATCACTGCTGTTCCAGGTCCTCTTGGAAACCGCTGGGTTTGCCGAGGAGACGGTTCCACGGTTTCTGCGTGATTGGGAAAGCCACGCAGAAACCGAAGCACCTAGCTTGAGTCGGTGCGGTGGTAGGACTACCACGGGCCGCGCGATGGCGGCTGTTGTGAGTCTGAAACGGGACAATGTTTGTATCAGTTACTGTCATTATTGAATATACAGATGAGCAAGATAGTAGCTATTTACAATAATTCTGTAATATCCCGGAGTTGAAACAAGGCCCTAACCCCTACATGCATTATGATCTCATTAGCTCTCATGTTCAGGTTACTAAAAGTTATTTTTATTATGTAATCTTGAAAAGAAAAACGAGGAAAAACTTATTATTTCTTAGTCCAAGATGGGCCGTTTACTCAAGTGCTCTGCTCATTTCCTCACTATCACCATGTTCAATAATTCCATCATCAATATTCTGAAATTTAATGTCAGCATATATATATATATATATATATATATATACATAAGGTATTTAGCATAAAAAAATACTCACAAAATGGATTATTAATTCCCAGAGTCGGCCGAGACCGCAGAGCCCGAAGCCACGAACGCAGAATCCAGAGGGGCCGTGCACGTAGAGTCCGGAGAGGCCGTGCACGCAGAGTCCGGAACGGCCGCGATCGCAGAGCCCGGAGCCGCCGTGAATGCAGAGCCCGAAGCGGCCGCGAATGCATAGCTGGGAGCGGCCGCGAACGCAGAGCCCGGAAAGGCCGCGAACGCAGAGCCCGGAGTGGCCGCGAACGCAGAGCCCGGAAAGGTCGCGAACGCAGAGCCCGGAGTGGCCGCGAACGCAGAGCACGGAAAGGTCGCGAACGCAGACCCCGGAAAGGCCGCGAACGCAGAGCCCGGAGCGGCCGCGAACGCAGAGCCCGAAGTGGCCGCGCCAGGAGCGGCCAAGAACGCAGAGCCTGGAAAGGCCGCGAACGCAGAGCCCGGAGCGGCCGCGAACGCAGAGCCCGAAGTGGCCGCGCCAGGAGCGGCCAAGAACGCAGAGCCTGGAAAGGCCGCGAACGCAGAGCCCGGAAAAGCCGCGAACGCAAAGCCCGGAGGGGCCGAGAACGCAGAGCCCGGAGTGGCCGCGAACGCAGAGCCCGGAGTGCCCGAAGTGACTGAGAACCCGGAGCCGGGAGTGGCCGTAAACCCGGAGCCGGGAGTGGCCGAGAACCCGGAGCCGGGAGCAGCCGCGAACGCAGAGCCCGAAGTTGCCGAGAACCCGGAGCCGGGAGTGCCCGAGAACCCGGAGCCAGGAGCGACCGAGAACCCGGAGCCGGGAGCAGCCGAGAACCCGGAGCCGGGAGCAGCCGAGAACCCGGAGCCGGGAGCAGCCGCGAACGCAGAGCCCGAAGTGGCCGAGAACCCGGAGCCGGGAGCAGCCGAGAACCCGGAGCCGGGAGCAGCCGAGAACCCGGAGCCGGGAGCCGCCGAGAACCCGGAGCCGGGAGCAGCCGCGAACGCAGAGTCCGCAGCGGCCACGGGCGCAGAATCCGAAGCGGCCGCGTGCGCAGCCGTGTGGTCGGGCTTCGTAGAGTTGACCGTGTGCGACTCAGCTATTGACACGATCATTCTGTAATCATAACAAGAGCTTTATTATCAAAGAACATTACAATCAAATGATAGAAAAAAAGTTAACTAGTCTTTACAATTGAAACAATTGAGCTAACTGCACACTGTTGCAAACAATGTACAGGTAGCTCAACTGGTCCATATTACAATACCAGTCGAAAGCGTCCCCAAGACGCTGGCTGCATTGCCCCGCTGTATAGCAATGCTAATGCGCTGCGCCAGATACTCACCAGCTCTCGGGTCGCGCGTCGCTTCAACCTTGCACTATATACATATATACGACATTATATACGATAATATTTTGAAAACCTAAAGATAATACATAACCTAAATAAATAAAAGTATTAGAAATCACGGTCTATAGTGTCAAACACCTGCATAGTCATGGCATATAAATGTAAATCAAATGTGTTGGCTTCTTATTATTAATTTACCTGCACGTATATAATAAAAACCTAAATTTATAATAATTAATATGTAAATTGCGTACGCTGGGGTTCTTTAAGCAGAAGAACTCTAACATCTTAGCTAAATTGATTTCTTTGTGTTTTAACGTCACAAAATTGGATTGGCAAAAAAAAAAAAAAATATCTTGTTAAACTTCGTATCGGAAAATACCATTAGTATTATTTATGAGGAATACATAAGAAAAACATTACACATTATCGAATAAATCAATGGACTAAGAACTTACGACCTCCAAACCTTCGCCATTTTATAAAAACTGAGAGTTTGTGAGCGTATACCCCCAACAGGAACTATCACTCATTATGATGTTTGGATCATAGTTGCTTTGGCAAATATCGCCTTGCAAAGTTGCTGAATTAGCACCAAAAAAGGTCTAGTTTTTATATTTTGTTCGGCACTGTATTAGAAATCAAGTAGGTAATTCAAGTACGAATCGCTAGCCGATATTTGCCAAAGCCACTAGAATCCAAACTTCATAATCGGTGATCGATTCTAGGGTTTTTGGGGGCTGCGCTGACAAACTCTCAGCTTTAATAAATGACAAAGGTCTGGCGGTCGCAGGCAACATTAATAAGTTAGGTATCACTTCCGCTGGTATCTTTTCCCAAGTAACTTCGTTAGAATTCATATTTTATACAACAACTGAAGTTTACTTACTTTCAATATAGGTTAAAAATATTTAGCTGGGGAAACCCACTATGCGACGCGTCTAGCAATGAAAAAAATACCCTTTGGTACTTCCCCAAGTAACATATATAAAATTGAGCTTTCATACTATGACGATAGTTTACTTACATTTTGTCAAGTTTAAAATCGCCTGGAAGGGAAAAGCTACTATGCAAAGTGTCTGGCAATAGAAGTACTTGATTTATATTACTATCCCGAAGGAAATACAGAAAATTGAGCTTTGTACCAGGAATAATTTAAGATATATGACCTAGCTCTAGTACCTACGCTTGAATTTCAAAGTGTCTGGCAGGGCAAAGCCACTATGCAAAGTGTCTGGCGTTCTGGAAAACACCTTTTGGTTGTTCCCCAAGTAACATATCTAAAATTCAGGTTTTATAAAATGCCGAAAGTTCAACTTAATTTTTTGAAGGTTTAAGTTGTCTGGCAGGCCAAAGCCACCATGGAAAGTGTCTGGCAGTAGTAGTACTTGATTTCTAATGCTATTCCAAACAAAATATCAAAAACTAGACCTTTATACTATAACGAATTTTTGCAAATTTTGCAACCTTGGGTGCCGATATCTGCCAAAGCCACTATGATCCAAACTTCATAATCGGGGATCGTTCCTACTTATGTTGGGAGCATACGCTGACGAACGCTCAGCTTTTATAAAATGACGAAGGTCTGGCGGTCGCTGGCTCTAAGCCTATTGTGATATGGTTGATTATTATTTGATTTGATTTTATTTTTATGTGTGAATATTCTGATACAACATTTATTTGATGTGAATAGACTAAAACTGAAACTAAGGAATTGTTCGTAACAGAATAATCAAAATAAAAATATGTTAAAGAGAAATAGTCAAATGAAATAACTATACTCCGATTCATAGAATTCAAGATATTTTATGACAACAAAGACATTTATGAATGAAAAGTTAACAAAAACTGATGACAATAACAGAAAACAACAAGGTAACAGCAAAGTTACCACTAAAACCTAAAACGCAAACTGCAACAAAGCATAATGTCACAAAAAAATTCATTCGAGAACGAACGATATATCAATTAAATGATGAATGAAAGCTTTCAAAACCAAAAATTGTTTCTAGCTTCTGCTTGCTTTGCTTCGATGATGCCAATGTTGTTAAATATTTTCCACCAATATTCCTTGGGTTTTTAACACTCTTCTATAAAAAAACTATCCAGGTTCTTGAATTGTAGTATAGACGTGAGTTTCAACGAAATAAATGAAACATGCACTTACTTCTTTATCTCCGGTGAGCATTTCACAAACTCGTTGTCCCAAAATTTGTAAGCCGGATTCTTGGTCAGCTCGCTTAAGGTCACGAGCACGCCCCAGGGGTGCGGACGGTGCCCGATCAGACGCTCAATCAGCATCCTCGAGATCTGTTCTTTTATTGGCGCGCTGTTGGTTTCCGCAAACAGGTAGAGGAGAGCGCACGAGAAGTAGTGCGTGTGGCTGTTTGGGTAGCGGAGCTGATTCCCAATCGCATTCAGGAACAAGTACCTGGAATTTAAGGCCGTGATTTCGTTTTTAATAATTCTAACTAATGTTCAGTGTCTGCGCCATGTGAACCATTAGTTTATTAGGGAGTTTATTACATCCGTCTGTATGGAAGAAGTGCGTTCCTTTCCTAAGGAAGTAGAAGCAGAATCGGCCGATCAAAAAGCAGCAGAAGAAGTGTGTATTTTAAACCAATGTTATTACCACCAATGTTAGTTATACATAGTTTCAAGTTAATGTAGTTTAACGTCAGCATTCTTCATCATTTTGGTTGACTGGATGAAATTTCCGCTTCGTTCGTAATTTCGTTAATATGGCTGATAAAGATAATAAAAGGAGCTCACTAGTGAAAAGTCGGTAAGAAATTGTATTACGGTTGTGTCTACAACTCTTAGTCGTATAGAGGTAATTGTTACGACGACGTTCGTCAAATTTGTGTAAAATTATTGCTTAATTTTCAATAATTGCGCGTTAATATGGCGCGTTCATTATATAGAGATTTTCTAGCGCATATTACCCGATAAAATTAATTTCCCAATTTAATGATTTATTAGAACATGAATTTCGATGATGTACGTAATACATAATGATAAAATAAAATGGCTGAACCTAACAATATTAAATTCTATCTAAATTTTATGGTTTAGTTTCATTCACTCTCTCTGTATGATCACTTTACAGCAAAATCCCGAAAAGTCTTAATTAAAACTACATTTTCGATAAAATACCGTAAAGCAGCGGTAATAAACAGCATAACAAATAATCATCGACCTGATAATACGACTGGTGCATGACTCTATTATGACATTTATAGGTATAAAGTGGGCCCTTTTTGGGTCGTGATAACGTAATAGCGACGTATTTACGATCAGAGCACGGTAATGTTATCTATAACATTACCGTGACCAGAGTATGTAACCAAAAGTTAGAATCGGCACGTCGTCGTGGCGACTTATGAAATGTTTGTTGGGTAAATAATTGCGCGTTTAAAATTTTAAGAATTCCGACTTGGCGTCTTAGCGAATATGTTCGTGATGAACCTGCATTTCACATAGTGTCTGTAAATTAACAAAAAACTTGTATAAAAAGTCACTCACCGTCCTTCGAAGTCAAGGTCGGTAATCAAGCTCTGCAATATATCCATGTGAGAGGAATTCGTTATGGTGGTAATGCTCGTCTGGAGGTCCTCGGAGCGGAGGTGGGCTATGGCCTGCATGCCCACGTAAAGGACCACCGCGTTTATCAGCAGGGTGTTGTAGAAGCAGCCGGTTTCGTTGGTAATCTAAGAAAGATATAAAAAAAATATTTAACGTGTAACTTATACGATTTTAATCAGCCAATTATATTAGTAATGTATGTATTGCGAGCGTCCTTAAAGCGGAGCGGGCGCGCAACAAACACGCCGCGTATACGCAGCAAAATCGTTGCGACTTGCAACGAAATAGCAGCGTGGCCGCCATTTTGTACCGTCTCGTAGAAAATGTCTTCTGTTAGTTTGTATCAGATGCAACAACTCATAAAATGTAGGTCTTGACATTCCCAGGTAGGAACGTAGTTGTTTTTTTTTATTCGTTTGCAAAGCAACACAAAGTACCAAAGTACCTAGTCGATCTCTTCCATTCGATTAATTGATTAATTTGGATTTTCCCAAATTCATCAATGTTTTCGTTTTTGTCTCCGGCGTCTTCGAAGTAACAAAGCCAACAGCAGTGTATTATACGCTACAAACATGCGACGAAAACGTTGTGAATTCGCCACGCGTCCGAGACGGATTCGCTGATCGCCCGCTCCGCCCCGCAGCCGTTCGAAATCCGCTAGTATGATAAGGCTCCAACGGAAACTAACAGATGGTCAGCTGCTTCTGTGTAATTTTAACACTTGCACTGTAATTAGGTACCCATCCGTTTGCCAAGTGTGCCCTGCCAAGCGCCAACCCCTCTTGTAGGGGAGGCAGCATGTTCAGCAGTATAACCGCTTAATGGATGAAAGTTATAAAAGTGTGTGTGAGAGAAACTGACCTGCATATATTCCTTCAGCTTGGAGAGGAAAGTGACTGGCGAGCGATTTGTCAGATACACGTCGAGAATCTTCCTAAACTGCGTGTTAAGCAAGATTGCGTCGTAGTTGATGACTGTACGCGGCGGCTTCGTGATCTCCGTCTGCAAGTCAACCTGGACAAAGGTAGGTTTTTTTTTTATTTGCTTACGGTGGCTTTAGTTTCACAGCGGCCATGGTAGGCCTATTGTGTATATTTTCCCACAGGCGCGCGCGTCTTTCTGTGATATAAAGTAGCTTATGTCTGTTCCGGCATACCGTCAACTTCCATCCCAAATTTTATTAAAATCCATTCAGCCGTTTAGGCGTGTAAAGGTAACACACAGAATTACTTTTACCGGTATAACATTTGATAAACAACCCAAATTGATGAAAAAACAGGGTTTTAATCCTACTAATATTATAAATATCAAAGTTTGTGAGTATGGATGTTTGTTGCTCTTTCACGGAAAAACTTGGTCAAACTGACCTCGCCATGGAATACGAAGTTTTCATACCAACTCTTCGAGAGGGCTCTTCCGTGTATTTAAGAAGGCTACGAACCTCTCCCTAATCTCAGCGGCCGGCCCATGCGGAATTGTTGTTGTTTCAAGTCGAATCAAATGGGGCGCGCTATGAGTGAGAAAGCGCGTCTAACCATCAAATACGAAGCTGTCATGTTGCTGTGTACGTGTGCTCGGTGTCGGCACCATTTTTTGATATTTTTTCGTACT
Organism: Eupithecia insigniata; assembly: GCA_947859395.1. Taxonomy (NCBI): domain Eukaryota; kingdom Metazoa; phylum Arthropoda; class Insecta; order Lepidoptera; family Geometridae; genus Eupithecia; species Eupithecia insigniata. The sequence continues at coordinate 18,562,411 of OX401993.1, forward strand.
TTGCGATGAATTTTTAATAAACGATTGATTTCAGAAATATTTTTGATTACTTATAATGTTAGATACATACATAGGATGTTTGCATCGTGACAGATTTTCAAATAAAGGTGTCTATCATGCATAAAAAATCGCTTGAAAATGACTCGATTTTGATGGTTAAAATTAGTTTCGCTCTCATTAAAAGATCATTATGTTTTGAAAAACTAAACCTCTACAAACGTAGCTATTTTTCATGCGATTACGTATCTAAAATTTCAATCAGATCGGGACATAGTTTCCAAAAGCGGAAAGTGCGTTTGTATGGGGGCTAAGGCTATGCATTCTGTTCTTAAGTACTAGCGGCGCGCCCCGGCTTCGCAAGGGTATTTAACAAAAATTTTGAGTTCCCAATTTTTTTTTTTTAATACCTGTAATATATCCTATGTCACCCGCCTATGTCAGTCTTCCCAACAGTGAAAGAATTTTTCAAATCGGTTCAGTAGTTTCGGAGCCTATTCAATGCAAACAAACAAACAATCAAATCTTTCCTCTTTATAATATTAGTTATCTAGTCACATCACAAGCTCTGTTTAATTTGGGCTAGATGCTGTGTGAATTGTCCAGCATTATTTACATATTTAACAATAATAGCTGGAAGCAAAGACATTTAAAAATGTCTTTGCTTCCAGCGTCTTCTTCGATGAGGTTTTCTTTGAAATTGGGCTGAAATCGTTGGTTAATATTGATAATTTCTTAAGTGAATAAAAGCAGTAATATAGCAATGAAAAAAGAAAACCCCCTTTGGCACGCGGAAGATCGAAGAGTCAGTGTGAAAACTTTTTATTCCATGGCGAAGTCAGTCCGACCATGTTTTGTGGTAAATGCTCTATTGGTATACATGAATAGATATTATTACTATACATAGAAAATACCCACTGAACTATCAGCAGAACTAACTGCAGATCGTACAAACATTTATCCCGAAGCGGGAAATGAACGCATTGTTTATAACTACTAACCTTCAGATCCACGAGGAACGGATTAGGCATCCGTATATTACGCGGGAACGACGACAGTATAATATTCCGTAGCTGAATGCAATTGGCCGGGATTTCTTGGCAAAAGCCAAAAAAGTTGTCGCATAAGAACTCGGGGAAATCGTGAAGTATGACTAGAAACAGTTTCAGTGCTCCCTTGTACATCGCCCCCGCAGCTGGAGTGAGATTATTGTTCCGCAGGAAAGGCTTCATGAACTTAAGAAGGTCGATTAACAGCGTATAATACAACGCCCATCCCTGAAAACATTTCAACTAACATTATTCCATGAAGTAATCCAGTTCAAAGCAGAAGCAGACGTACATTTCATGTGAAGTAATGAATGCCAATATCACCCGCGTACTTATAGAATAGGATTGAGAATGACGTCATCTGTCATCAGCAGCTCGAATTCATACTGAGCGGGACAGCTCCCGCTCAGTCTGAATCTCGATTTGAGCGGGACATGAGAGTTGGAGTCATTCTCAATCCCATTCTCTATGTACGCGAGTTGTAGGTACAATGTGTGAGAGGTTGAATTGATGGATTGGTGAAAATGGTAGCTAGTATATAGGACGCAAATTGTGTTAAGCTTTAATAAGATTTTAGCGTTTTTACAATGGATGAAATGCAAAATATAGTGATGCTTAAATGTGCGCTAGTTATAATTTGATAACTTTAGAGCTAATGCTGGTGATGATTAATAAGCTTAAGAGATTATGAATAAAAGTAAAAATAACTAAAATCGGAAATCGAAAAAAAAGCAAAGCCGATATGACGCGGTCACCCCATCCAAGTACTGACCACGCCCGACGACGTTGCTAAACAGTACTTAACTTGGTATAGACGTTGGACCCCACCTTTCGGCCTTACTCATCAATTGCATATAGAAATGTGGCTGCTGTGTGCTCGGACCTTAAGCGAATAAGGTTATTAAACTTATTTTATTATAATTATTGAGTAGCTGAACCGACAGACGTTGTCCTCTCATTCAATTTACTGTCAAACAACTGACAGCTATTTCAAACGTGCTCAGCAAAGAGGAGATAACGCTGGGGCTAAGGTTACATTAAAAAGTTTACAATGAAGGTAGTCGTTAAGTTTTCTTAAATTTTCTAAGTTTCTGTGCAATTTTTTTTATGTAACCTTCTATGAAGTCATTTTTATATATATATGTAGATAGATATAGATTGTTATACATACTCTGTCAAAATTTCAACTGTCTACTTATTACCGTTCAAGAGATACTGTATTTACAAAAGTAGTGCTAAAATTGCCAAAATATCTATTTTTTATGGCAGCCCCCTTTTATTTTTGATATTTATGTTATTTTTCTTATTTGTTGTTAATTCTGCGATAGAAATACGCATTCTGTGTAAACTTCTCCACCTTTTATGGTTCATGTGATACAGCCCGCTGAAGAATGGATGGACAGACAGAGCGGAGGCTTAGCAATAGGGATCCGTTTTCACCCTTTGGGTACAGACGGAACCCTAAAAATTACACAATCAACAGTGTTAAATTCCTCCAAAAAGCCTTATCTTTTATAGGGTTGACTAAGTTAAGAATAGTCAGCCAGACCAACCTGTAGATTGTTTGCAACAGTCTCCAGTTAGCTCAATTGTTTCAATTGTAAATACTAGTTCTAATTTGTTTCTATTATTTGATTGTCATTATCTTTAATAAAATTATAATTTAAAACCTAATTTAATATATTTTTAGTACGACATCTTCACCAAAATCCGAGCAAATATTTAGAAACAAGATAATATGCAAAAGTTGGACATTAAGTATCACTGTCTCGAATTTTTGCTCATTCAACGACCTACATTGCTATTGGCGTACAGACTGGTTCCCTTTAACGTACACGCCACACTATGATCTGATGGATAGTAAATTTACTTTTGACTTGAGTTTCATTATTGCCTCAATCTAAACGTGTAAAATATACGTAAATAAATGTAACTAACAAGGAACTAGGCTATACTATCAAGGAGAATGAGCAATGTTATACAGCGCATGTCCACAGATATCTAGATATGACGACCTCTGCGGCGCGGTGGGCGAAGGTAGGCCTGCGACGCAGGTTGCGGGTTCGGTTCCCGCCTCGGGACAAATGTTTGTACGATCTGCAAATATTAGTTCAGGGTGTTCTGGAAGTTTTCTATGTATAATAAAAAATATTTATCTATGTAGTGTATTATATTAAGTATATCAGTTATCTAGTACCCATAACACAAGCTCTGCTTAGCTTGGGGCTAGATAATGCTGTGTGAATTGTCAAGCATTATTTATTATCTATCGCAAGTTCAAAGAAAAATCGATTGTACAAATAAATCAAAGAGTTTAGTTTCATGATCGGTCTATTTTAAATGACACTGAATAGAAGCTCTGCTTATTTTAGTGTTAGAGCATGACACGCTAAGTATTTACTTTCTTCATCCTAATTTTATTCAAAAGACACAGATGGCCATGGATCATTATAGTAATGCTGGACAATAAACATCCTCATCTAGCCCCAAGCTAAGCAGAGAGCTAACTGATATACTTAATACAATACATAGATATTTTTTTTATACAGAAAACACTTGGAACAAATATCAGCAGACCGTTAAAACATTTGTCACGAGGCAGTAATCGTACCCACAACCTCATACGTCGCAGCCGGAGCTTCACCCGCCTGCACGAAGATCATCAAATCATTTACTACTATTATTTAAAAGACATGGATCGCAACTAAGCACATTGCGCTGAATAATATTGCTAACTATCCTCGTCCACAAGTTGACACGAAATGTACACTAGTATGAATACCACTTACTTTCTGCTGATCACGGGGTGGCAGAAGGCGGCAGATGAAGGATCGATGAGAGAGTAAATCCAGCCATGCGTAGGCAAAGCCGGGAGCCACAGTCGGTTTCACGATGCGCAGTACATGGCAGTACGCGGTTACTATCTGTAGAGATTGGGTTTGTGTGTAAGAGGATATTTTTCTAAATTCAGAAACAACCATATTACTTTGAAACTCGAAGAAAAGTTAATTTTCAAGCTGTTGCAAACAATCTACAGGTAGCTCAACTGGTCAATATCATTACAATATAACCAATGTATTGATATGGACCATTCGAGCTACCTGTAGATGGTTTGCAACAGTCTGCAGTTAGCTAAATTTTTTCAATTGTAAATACTAGTTTAATTTGTTTATATTATTTGTATGTTATTTTCTTTGTCAATAAAGATATATTTTCAAACATAAACAAGTTAATTTATAAAAAACGACCGATTTAATCATTTAATTTTATATGTGTGTTTCCAAAATACAAACAAAATTAACCCATACATAGTATTGTCTAATCTGTGTTCATAACACATAAGTACATATAATATATAAGATACCTACATAATTGTGAACATAGCCACATATTTTATAATACTATACTAGACACAGGTTTTATAAAGTAATTATTATTTATTGATGAAATATAAATATCGAATTTATATTAATAGTTACAATACAATACATAACTCTTTATTGTACACCACAAAGACAAATAAAACACATAGATAACATAAACAAGTACAATAGGCGGCCTTATCGCTTAGAAGCGATTTCTACCAGGCAACCTTAGTTAGTTTTCAGAGAATATAAGGATTATTTATACTAACTAAACATCCGCACTTTTTAGGCTAGAAAGTCACGGATCGATTTTCAACCGCGCCCGCCGCAGTAGGAACACGTTGTACATGGAAATGTAGACATCGTAGCGGTCGCAGGGAGTCGAACGATGGAGTCGGCTCAGGACCGCTATTTGTGGCGTCGTACGGAGGAGACCTATGTCCAGCAGTGGACGTGTATGGGCTGATATGATGACATAATATAATATAAAGGATTTTCTTAAAGAAATATCTTACCTCAAAGTTCATAGCCTCCAGGAACGGATCAGGAGTATTCATGTCGAGGTACAGACCAAGCAGCAGCCTGTAGTATGGCAGCTGGTGGAAGTTGCTCCGAAACTTCTTGTAGTCTTGCAGTAGGCAACCGGTGATGATTCCCAGCACCTGGGGAGATGTGCGTCTTCAGAACAATTGTAGATATACAACAGACTCCTGCGCATATAAGAGGTTATAAGGAGGAGGATAAGTAATATAGTCAGTTTCAGTATAGTATCAATAAGTATATATTGTGTAGCATAAATAACAGTTTTGGTTCTGCGTTTGAATCACAGACATGGTGGAGTTGCGCCTGTTTGAATGGATTATTCAGAAAGATTGTCACTGGTCGCGAAGGATATTAAAAACTTTTTTGTTTTTTGAGCTTAACAAGTATATCAGGATATAACACAGACATGGTAGAGCTGCGTATAAGTGTATTTCTTTATTATTAAATATTATTGAATTGTGAAATCCCTTACTTTTTTACTTACTAGCTTCTGCCACCGGCTTCGCATGTGTATTTTCGGTATAATAAGTATCCAATTTTATTATATATGTATATATCTTATATATAAAATTTCCATGTCACAATGTTAGTTACCGTACTCCTCCGAAACGGCTTAACCGATTTTTACCAAATTTTATATGCGTATTCAGTAGTATATGTATATATAAACTAGCTGACCCGCCAAACGTTGTTTTGCCTTCAACCCTTATCACTTAGGGGCATGGAAAATAGATAGTAGCCGATTCTCAGACCTACTGAATACGCATATAAAATTTGGTTAAAATCGGTAAAGCCGTTTCGGAGGAGTACGGTAGCTAACATTGTGACATGGAAATTTTATATATAAGATATTGTCCAAATAAACACAAGTTTTAGCACCTATAAAAGGTGACTATTAATAGGTAAACACAAATAGATAACCTATTTTAGTTATGAAATGTTCTATATGTACAACAAATTTATCTTCATCTTGCAGTAGTTTTGAAGATCCTAAGTAACTATACAAATCACATTTCACAAACTTTTGGCTTTATAATATTAGTTACGATTGAATTATGTTTGTTTATTGTTTCTACTATTCTTGTATGATATACCCTCTTCACTGCTAAATATTTTATCATTCGTGTTATTTTTTATGTGATTTAACGTAAATCTATTATTATTTAGACACATATTTATTGGTTAGAAAATAAAAAGTGTTCCTTTATATACCAATAATAGAAAATAAAAGAAATTAGTAGGTTTTAGAAGTTTTGCAACAATTCAAGGCTAAGCGAGCCATACAAAGTGCTTAGTCTCGTCCCAGATTTTATGGTCTTCATTTAATTTAATATGCAATGTTTATTAGACAGATTTGATTCTTATTATGTTTTACGGTACTGATCGGTGTTGTAAATAAACAGGATGCTTTTTTTAAGAATTTGTGGGTTCAATCACCGGCTAATGAGAGTACTTTTGAAAAATCGATAATCTCAATGTTAGTAAATATGCTCGTGTGTGGTATCGTTGCAAAGGTCTTTGTTTGTACTTTCCGAAAGCGTTTCTCAAACTTTTGTGAGGTTAACGATTCTCAAACGATTAGCAAAAAGGTGTAAAAAAATATAGATCAAAACTAAAACCCGACTACATAAAAGTCTTAAACAAGCGTTCACATATTGTCCATAGCATTTTCTTTTGATACTTAGGTAGTCGGAGGCACCCACCCCATACCTAGGGTACAATTGGGCCTAATAAAGGCCTCCGACTACCTAAGTATCAAATAAATGTTATAAATAAATGTATTTCTATTTCTATTTACCTTGTTCAGAATGCTCAGTTTCGGTGTTGGTTGCCCGTTAACACGCGTGTGCCTAATAAGAAGCGACAGCAGCTTCACATAGTTGTCCACGTACTCGTAGAGGTGGTCGCGACTGATCAGACCATGAGGGGGGTACTCCCTGTGCTGGTTTAGCTCTTTGTATACCTGCAAAAAATGAAAAAAAAAAAACATCTTTTTCTGTTATTCTGGTACTTTTTTTTACGAGCGACCGTTAGTTTTCTGCTGACGCTAGACTTGTTCACTTCCTAACTTTAGCTAAATAATTAATGTTTTGAAAAAAGTAATATCTACTTCGAATAATTTTACAGTGTTTTTAAGTTATGCGTGACAAATAGTGATCTCTCGGGAATAAAATTACTATGGTCACCACCTCGGGATCATTACCTATATAATAACGAAAGAATTTTCAAAATCGATTCATCTTTGATGGAGAAATCGAGGAAGGAGAAGCCGAAAACAGAACCTCCTTTTTTCGGTTAAAAATTACGAAGTAATCGAAAAGCTTTTTTTTATGTTTTCTTTAGTGATAAAAATATGACTAGGAGGCAAATAAATAATTTTCAACTCGGTATTTCAAACCTACCTCCTTTATGGCCATCTGCGTGGCGATCCTCAAGAATTGAGTGATCATATCATCCGGCAATAGTAACAGGTTTACATCCACCGTATAGAAGCTGTTATTGATATACAGTTCGAGATTGATCCCTGGAATGCGCATGACGGCCTGCCATTCTCTCATGATGCGTTCGGTCATTTCCACCAGGTAGGTCAGCTCATCGTCGTGCAGCATCTGAGAAGGATAGGAAAGCATTGTCAAGAACAGTACATTGTATTGTATACCGACGCGATTAAGTGTCCGATTATAAACGAGTGTCACTTGAGTCACGACGTGCAGCCGAGCGTTTTTAATAATACATGAGTTAAGTAATAGAATGCACTTTTGTTATTGTTACTATATCTCTTTAGATTATTTAATTACTGTGGGTGTGGTTGGTAATTAAGAGTTTGTACACTGAATGGTGTCTATTATTAAGAACACAAATACATTACATGATTTTCACGATCTCTAATTCAAGGTTTGGATACGTGTACATTGATCAGTGGTTTTAGAAGTGACTGACGTGACAGCGGCTTGCTAATGAAATTTGCTTACATTGCTGAAACACAATTGCACCGCGTACTGTATGCTAATCTGTGTCACTACACATAAAAACGAGGAAAAGAAACGCTATTTTGTAAAAAAAAAAAATATTAGAAAAATGTTATTACTCCGTTCTTCTGAAAAACTGAGATTATTTTTATATTTACATAACATTATAATTCATTGACATTATAATTTTTATATTTTATTACATTGCATGAATTTCGATTGTTTATTATGTTTATTGATTGTTTATATGTTAATAATGTAAGACATGAACTCTTTTGCAGTGCCCTTACAGGGTGCATGTACCTATTGACATAAGCTACCTACTTAGATCTAAGCTGTATACATGTACGTGTAAGCAAAATAAATGAAATACGAAATAGCTCTTCCCGTCTGACTCTGACACATAGTGCTTTATTAGGCCTACGAGGAAAACCCTTCGTTCTTTGCAAAGTTCCTAGAAATATTTCCAGCTCACCCGAACATCCCTGATGCCGTCGTGGATACGCCCCGTAGGGCCGATAGGGGTCATCTCACCGAGATACGGGTTGGGGTCTTGACTGACGCGCAGATTCTCAATCAAAGCGGTCAGACCTTCAGGTATTGGTGTCCTAAAGCAACACATTTTGATTATATAATCTAGAAAAAATCCTATGCACGGGTTGGCCCAAAAGTAATGTCATATTGTGAATGTGCTTTAATTTTTGCAGATGGCGTCAAAATATTACTGTGGTTTGACATCTATGTTGTAGACAGATGCAGAGTTGGTTGGTAATAAGCTATGGGGCGCGATACACACCTGAAAAACTACCGTTGGGGCTTTTAGAAGTCTCGCGTTTTCCACAATAACCATTTTTGCATGCTATCTGGCTCCAAATTGGCGTTTTCTGCTTCAATGTTAGCTTACAAGACTTGCAAACTTCTTGGTTTGTTGTAAGAAGAGAAAGGAAAAAGTTTAGCGCCGTTAGATCAGGCGATCTGGACGGCCAGTTCAAATCTCAAAAACGGAAAATCGGTCGGCCTGGAAATTGGTTTCTTCGGAAATTTATGTTTTTTCAGGTGTATCGCTGCTCAATGGCTTATTGCCAAACAATTCTCTATCTTTTTACAACATAGATGTCCAAGCACAGTGATATTTGCCGCATTTGCTTATGGTTATATTACTTTTGCGGCACCCGTTAGATACACAGAACTACAGAAGAGGTACTGTATCAGTTTAGACAGTTAGATCCCGAACATTTTTATGCTCACTGGATCCAGTAAATGCAAATTTGTTTCATTTCTGTGAAGAATCTTTTAATGCTGAATTTGCTTAAGGCCAAATCTAGCTGGATTAAAAAAGCTGCTGGATTGCAATCCCTATCCCTTCTTATTAACAAACAATCAGATTGTATTTCTTTATAATAGCATTGTTTAGCATACCCGTTATTATGCGACGTAATGTGTATCAGCATATCCGTGATACCGTATAAATCTGGTTCATTAACGTTGATGTTGTTTCTATCGTCGACCAAGTATAGCTGCACAATTTTCATCGCAAAGGATACAGCCGCGGAGTTCTTGCCGTTGTCCATCATTTTGGTGACGGCGATATTAAACTGTGAACAAAAACAAAAATAAAATGCCAGATTTAATAAATACATATAACCCCCTTGATGCATGAAATTTCATTCTACCTACTTCATTATATGTATATAACAGGGTGGTTTTTTGAGAAAGACGGTGATGGTAAAGTCTGAAACCACGAGCTTTAGACAAGTCGTGTAAGGAGTCATGCCCTCGATTTATAAGAAAACAATAACTGCATAAATATTTATAGTTTTATTGTCATCTTTTATTTTTGACGGAAATCGACCCAAACATTTTTATATAAAAACTAGCTGACGTTGTTTTGCCTTCAACCCTTATCACTTAGGGGTATGGAAAATAGATAGTAGCCGATTCTCAGACTTACTGAATACGCATATAAAATTTGGTAAAAATCGGTAAAGCCGTTTCGGAGGAGTACGGTAACTAACATTGTGACATGGAAATTTTATATATAAGAAGACATCCCTTTTATTGAACCAATTTAGTTCATTCCAGTCTATGGTTTAATCAATTAATTTAAGATCGGGTGTTGTTGCCGGCCATCTCAACGGACCATGAGTGCCAATCCATCTATGCACAAAATGTTTGTTCAGCATTAATTTGTCTAACTGCACGGCTGGTATGAGCTGGGGCTCCGTTTTTATAGCCCAATGGTTATAGGCTATGTGACGTCAGATAAAAATGGGGATCTAAGTAAGGGTCAAAAACCCCAATGTTAGTAAATATGTTCGTGTGTGGTATCGTTGCAAAGGACTTCATTTATTTGCAGGAATGTAGGTACAATAAATAAGGTATTAAAATTTAAAATAACTCACCAATACATTCCGCCTCGTCAAGGTGTGCAAAAATTCATAGGGCTATATTTAACATTAAAAATAACAGATAAAAAATAAAATTTTAAGTACTTCCAATTCGTGTAAAAAAATTACATAAGGTATAATATGTCAGTTTCTAAAATTTAAATAATCCTTAAGATAGTAAATACTTTTATCCATTAGCCATAATTTTTAGTTATATTTTAACTTACGACAAAGCTTTAAAGTCACTAGGTAATTTATTATATATAATTATCGCCTGATGATATGCGTTTTTTTATAAGTCCTAATCTGCAGATCACTTGTGTGAATAGAATAAGAATAAAATAATTTATTTGTGTAAACAGACCTACACACAATAATTTAATTATAAAATGTAGTATAGAAGTCAGAATATCTAGTATAGAAGTCTACAGCTGGAATGTGAGAAAGTATAACGTGGGCATGCTCCGGGGGGTCTGCCCACGTTACGCCTTCCAGCACGTGGTCGCCAAACCTTACGGCCCCAAGGGCCATCGGTTCTGCGAGCTATGTGCTCGAAACTTTAGGGAAACTCTTTTATGGCACGATGAAATGAATGAAATGAAATGGGAAAGATGTTAAAAAAAAATATGTGATGATTTAGTCTCAGTCAGGCGACCGCCCGAAGCTTTAACAAATGCAGTGATGCAACAGTAACTTGTCATCCATCTAACAGAATCTAGAAGCTTCTAAGGTATATTTACTTACTTTTGGCAAGTCGATTAGTCTATTTCTGATGAGGCTGTCGATCGACTGGACATTGTATCTCATCTCTTCGGGGCATTCACTGATGTATTTGGTAATTTGCTCGATTGTCCAGAAGTGGCCAAAGACCTTGATGTCTTCTATAACTCTCAGGGTACGAAGATGGATGTCCCGGTAGTCTTCTATTATATCAATGTGTACTGGAGCTGGCAGCATGTAACTTTTAATAAAGCCTTGGACCGCCTGGAATTACATTTTTATTACTAGTAAACAATTAGAAAGAAATAGAAAAGTGGACACTGGTAGAACTCGCTTCTAGCAAGTGAATATAAAATCATCATCATCATCAGCCCATACACGTCCACAGCTGGACATAGGCCTTCCCCGCACGACGCCACAAATAGCGGTCCTGAGCCGCCTCCATCCATTGACTCCCTGCGACCGCTACGATGTCGTCGGTCCATCGAGTGGATGGTCTCCCATGTAGGGGGGGTTTTGCCATAATCACCACGCTTGGCAGGCGGATTGGTGATCGCAGTGTTGGTGTTGAAAAATACTCAGAAGGAAGCTGCTGCCCTTCCTCTGGTAGGTTCCCTTAGTCGACTCTTACGACATCCACGAGTTGAGTTGGAGGGGTCAATATTCGTACGCCACGTATATAAAATCATATGGTATTATTATTAGTTTAGTTACCCATATAGTTTGAAAAATAATTACATCTTAGAGCTTTTTAAGCCTAAGGAAATAAACGGTATTGTTTCTGAATATTTCACTATTTTAACTCTCAGACAAGCCTAATGTAGCAGATTGAAAATGTTGTATCTAAATATTCAACAGATGTGGCGCGGCGGGCGAAGGTCCGCTAGCGACGCATGAGGTTGTGGCTTCGATGCCCGCCTTGAGACAAATGTTTGTACGATCTGCAAATATTTGTCTTGGGTGTTCTGGGTATTTTGTATCCTACTAATATTATAAATGTCAAAGTTTGTAAGGATGAATGTATGGATATTTGTTACCCTTTCACGCAAAAACTACTGAACCTGTTAGGCTGAAATTTGGTATAGGTAGTTTGGGACCTGGAATAACATATAAGCTTTTTTTATAACAAAAAAATACGGGCGAAGGTGCGGGCAGCAGCTAGTGTATAATAAAAAAATCTATCCATGTAATGTATTATTGTATATCAGTTATCTAGTTCTATTTCCCTCAACGCAGGCTTTACTTAGCTTGGGGCTAGATAATGCTGTGTGGATTGAACAGCATTATTGATTTATTTTGTGAAATCATGATACCTTATAAAATAAAGTGACACTCATTATTACAAATGCGTCAGTTGATGTTGAAGTTTTTTTTTTTAAATCTTTATTTAAAGAGCTTAATCACACTGCGATTATGTCGCTCTAACTAATTAACAGGAAAGAAAAACAAAAAACACATTATTAAAATAAGAAAAAAACTAAACAGATTAAACTTTCATCTACTAAACTATTAAAATAAATAAGAACATTAAGGTCAAGATGTTTTGTTAGGAAATTATCCTATCTTCGATGTAAAGTCATGAAATATTTCAGTGAAGACAACAGTAAAACTACTCAACGGATCGATGTCAACGGGCATAAAATTTTGACGCCTGTTAACGCATAGTTTTTGACTTGGAATAACAGATAGGCTGTAGATATTCCCTCACACTTATTTTATATATCTTTAAGAAATAACTACAAGTCGTTTGTTTTCTTCTTTTGATACAGTCAGAGTGGGAAGGAACCCAGCTAAGCAACTGTGTTACAACTCTGCCAGACAGATACGACCCGTAACACGCCGTATAACAGTGTTCTGTGTTTTTTGTTACTAACTTAACATATTTTTACATTTGCAGTAAAATTTAACAAATATGTGATGTCAAATTGTACTCTCTGCCACATGAGGCTGCGTCAGTCTGGAAGAGGCTATAAGTAGATACATTTTCAAGATTCTTAAAAGCTTAGGCCGTACCTTGTGCAATAGCTGGTTCCAGGATTCAAAATCGCGGTTCGTCATAGCGTTGATCAGAAAACCAATCAGGGAACGCATGTTGGAGACCAGCTCCGTGACCATATTCCCGTGGTTCTGCAGGAACTGCAACGCGATACCGCAGACCGCTGATAACTCCTTTGAACCGTACGCTTTAGATGGGTCCATCACCTGGTGAAAATGAATTTTCATTGAGATAAAGAGTTATTTTGCTTTACGAGACGGTATGGCTATATCATATCATATACTTAAGCTATATCATCATATAACATTATGTGTACCTTACCAAATCTAATACTTAGCAGCTATATTTTACAAAGGGAAAGTAATTAAAGATAAAAGAGATCATTTCTTATCTTTTATCTTTTTATTATTTTGTAAAAGGCGTTATCCACCATAATGAAAATTAATTACGTATACAACGCCATTTTTCAACACTAAATATTTATTATTATTCAACTTGACTTCAACCAGTTCCATAACAGCTGATCTATTTATATAGTTTAACTAAGCACTAGTCATTCCACTGCTGTGCAAAAGCCCTCCATTACCTTCAGATATTATCACGATCCTGATCTATTACCGTACAATTGGCTAGGAACTCGTCCCAATATAAAAAGTTAAAAATTTACAAATTTTATACACTTACTATACGTTTTTTATAAGCTTAGATGAAGTATATTTCTTTACCTGGCAGTTGGCGAGTGGTAATTTATCCGACTCAGTGGGTTTAGGTAAGAGGTTAACATCCCTGATGGGAAGGAATCCGGGTATATTGTAGTCGAATTCTTCGTACACAACTATTTGATCGTCGCCCGGGCCACCGGGGCGAAGCCTGACCCTGTCTGGTACCCTGGAAATAAATAAACATAGAGAACGTAAATAAAAACTATTAAAAGCGAAGCTTACAATTATCATGTAGAAAGAATGCGAAAACAGTCCGAACAAGTATTAAAAAAAATTTAAAAAATAAATGTGTAGCATTCCCACGCCTAGGTTTTTTTAGGAATCACGCCATGCGTAGGTATTCCAGTTTGTACATGTTTATGTAGAATAAGATCTTCAGGACATGGATGCCTACTCTGTAAATGAAGAAGTTGGAGTTGCTGTTTCGTTTTCAAGCAAAACCTACTCTTGTGTCACCTACATATGATAGCGTTGGCGCAAAATGTAATCAGAAAATTCAATTTTAGTTTTAGTGAGTAGGGTTGGCTGGGCAGTGTTTATCCATACAACATTGTATCTTGTATACGGCCTTCCCCAATACATATGCTACTTTTTATATGTGAAACGTGTGAGGTCGCAGGCTTAAAGTGTATTTAGAAGTATAATAATAATGTATAAAGAATAAAGAAATGCTATGAATACCTTTCCGTCTGGTAGGCGATTATGCTGGGGTTGTTATAGAGATTACCGTCAGCGCGTACAATTTTGCGTATATTGAAATCGGCTAACAGCCGTTTGTCCAGCTCGGGTAGAGCTTTCTCCACTGCTGTCTTCTGTATGATAGCACATGCTACCTCCATATTTTCTTGAGCTAACGTGGCGGAGGCAGCGTTGATAAATTCCTATAGAGAATAGAAAAGCGTGAAATTCGTTATTACAAGTAAAACATTAGTAAACAAAACTACCCCATTAATACGAAAACATTTAAAATATTACTTTTTGGATGTAACATTAGCCGTATTGATTTTGTAAATAACGGTAGAAAGCCTAGAGCACTACGGTAAAACATAAGTAAAGACACAAACCAACAACTCTCTAATATACGGTATATCTCTAATATACGGGTAATCGGGTAAAATATGATGTAAATAAACTTACCGGCGGCGCCACAGAAGGCAGCAGAGCTTTAGTGAAGACAACTTTCAAATTGTCGGTAACGGTGGTCAACAATTTCTCCCGGCAAGTTATCATCGCCATGCCGGCAGTCAGGTTGCGCATAAAGTGGTGAGCACATGTCTGCAGGCGGACCTCGTTTGGGTCCAAAGAGAAGTCCTTGCGAATGATATGCTCGCATGTCGTCACCGTGTAATTTATAGCACGTTCCACCACCGGGTGAATCCATTCCTGGATCGATCGCTCGATAGAAGGCTGAATGAACTGTATCAGATGCGGATATGTCTGGAAAAGTGGCAGGGACGGACAGTAATTCATTTTGGCAGCTAATGCTACATTTGAACCTAAATCGACTTCTGTGAATGAAAATTTGGGCTCCGGCGTGGGGAGGAGGCACTTCAAATTTGTATTTGTTTGCACAGCCATCTGGTTCGCATTGCCTATTTCTTTCGCGGTCATCAGGTTAGGCGGATCCACTTGCACCTGGGCGGGCGGCAGGATTACCTGCGCGCAAGCCCCCACCTCCTGCTTCATTTCTCTCTGCGGCCGAGACATCTGGTACGCGATGCTTTTCACCATCTTGGGATCGTTCAGGTAGAAAGAAGGCTTCGCCTTATTTATGTCTAAACCCAAAGTATGATATAATATTTCAACTTCAAATTTGAGGTTCAGTTTCAGATCAAGTTCCTGGTGTAACTCGGCTAACACATTAATTATTGCCATCGTCCACGGATTGGGCGGTTTGAATACCATACTTTTTAGGCAAGATTGCAATATTTTTGCCACAAATGGAACCACGAACAGAAGCTCCTCTAAACCTTTATGATAGGCTTCTAGCACAAGCCCTTTAAGGTCGATATCTATGAATAGAATCGGCCGATTTCTGCGGAGCGTGATCATTCCCAGCCAGTGGCCTAGGTTTTTCAACAGCGAGCGATTTGAGAAATTAGATATGTCCTTATCCGAGTGTAGCAGCACCTTTATGTTCCGGTAAGTTTCCTTCATGACCAGGTCGTTAACTTCGCGTATTTCCATAACGTCAAGGAATTTGGAATATAGTGCGTGAAAGTTCAGCTCTACTGATACTCGTTTAACGACTATATACTGTGAGAGCCAGGGGTAGTACTCTTCGGTTAGCACTTCTTTTAACTCGTTCCATTTCGTTGTGAGATTCAATTGACTAAGATTATTAAAGATAAATACAGTTTTTTCTTGTACATGCTCGGGTGGGATGGTTATCTCGTCGTCCTTGTCCGTTGCTGTCAGCAAGATGATGTTGCTCGCCTTACTAATGGACGGCTGGCTGCAGTGCTGGATGAACGTTGACATCTTGGAGCATGCGGAGGCGGTCGATGGCTGGCATGCCCTGGGGTCAAATTCACTACACATTAATTGGGTAATCATAGTTCTGTTAGCGATGCGTGTGCGTAGTGTGAAATGTATGACACTGACCTGTACTGGATGGTGGTAACGCCGCTGGAGACAGACGTGGTGGTCACACCGCTGCAGCCGGCGGTGGTCATCACACTGCTACAGCCGGCGGTGGCCATCACACTGCTACAGCCGGCGGTGGTCATCACACTGCTGCAGCCGGCGGTGGTCATCACACTGCTACAGCCGGCGGTGGTCATCACACTGCTACAGCCGGCGGTGGTCATCACACTGCTGCAGCCGGCGGTGGCGCTACATCGGCCGGCGTAGCGGGCAGCACGGGCTACTTTGCTTATTTGGCGGTTCTCGACTCTGCAAACTGAACACAACGTACTCACAAAAGTGCAAACATTCCATCGGGATTTCCAACGTCATCTGCGGGTTATCCATCATCGGCGTCATAGACATGCAGATGATGGATATGATGGTCTCCATGATGGAACGACATCATCGCGAAGGGGCTGACGGGCGGGCCGCCGAGAATGCGCGAGGGAGAGTCCAGCTGTCTGGCGAGTGTGCCCGCCATGCCATGCCAGAGGGCGGGCTGGGCGGAGTGAGCGACATAGAGGCCATGCCGGGCCCCATCGCACCGAACGGGTCCAGTCTCGGAAGAGCATACCTTCTTTTCTTATACCATGATCGCTACCTTTTGTTATATTTTCCCCTACCTCAACAATGTTGTTTTTAATACTAGCTGTTATATTTTCCCCTACCTCAACAATGTTGTTTTTAATACCCCTGTCACCAGAACTAAAAGTAGCCTATGTTACTCTACATCCTTTCAACTTACTCAAAAATCAAGTCAATTGGTTGCTAAGTTAGGGCGTGAAAGGAACAAGGAACTGAAGGAAGGACAAACAAACAAACACACTTTCGTATTAATATATTAGTTAGGATTGCCTAAATTTAATTCAATTGAAAGGATGGAGAGTAACATAGGCTACTCTTGTCTTGGTAAAACATCAAATTTCCATGGGAGATTTGCGGGAAGTTTCGTATTTTTATACGAAAATTTGTCCTTCCTTCATGCCTTAACAAAGCTACCATGCTTGCATTTCTTATGTATGTTCAATGTGTAAATATTAAATATAAGTACCATCCTAGTTTTAACTTATGTATCGTGTTTAAATACCTAATAATAATGTACTTACTAATAATAATAATTATGTACTTGTTAGGCACTCTGCCGTCGTCACTCCACAAGGGCCCTACTGAAAACCAGCGCAGTATTGGACAATTAATTGCTCAATACTGGATAACGCTGAGATAGGGACCCTTTTTACCCCATTTGTCATAGTTGTTAGTTTATCTCCTATGTTAATTTTAGACTATTTATATATTGTTCTTGTGATTTGAGCGTAAATAAATAAATTTTATCAATCGATTTTATTTTTGGCACTGTTAAAAGGTCGTGAAGTAACATAGGCTCCTTCAGGTCCTAGAAAAACATCAAATTCCCAAAGGAGAGATACAGGAATATTCGAATACAGGAAAATCTAAATATAAAGGGTTATTTGGGAAATGCTTCAAATTTTGCCCACATTTAGAAAATGTCCTCGAATAGGTTATTGTATTTCATGAAAAGTTACTGAACGGGAAAAAAGGCCTTTTATCCCTCTAGAAATGTGAAAATCGAATTTAACGCGGGTGAAACCGCGTGGAAAAGCTAGTAATATAGTATAATATTATAGTATATAATATATATTATAATAATTTATAATTTCAATTTGATGACGTCGGAAGTTGCCGAGTCAACTAGGTTTTCGTATTCAGAAGAGCGAGATCATTGTTTATATTTCTAAGCAATACTGAGGTTAAAATTTAAATTACATTCTAAAGTCTATTGGAGAACTTGATTCAGGGAGGGCGATTGGGGCTGCAGTCCGGTATTCCATAAAACAGAGGCCTTCTCATTAAAAGCTAAATAAAACATAAGGTCCCGACGTCAACTACATAAAACAATATTTTTGAATAATCCTTAGGCCCAACGCAAACAGAAGGCGGCGAGGCGAAGGTAAGGTTCAGATACGGCGCAGGCGCGACATCCGC
This sequence comes from Eupithecia insigniata, assembly GCA_947859395.1. Lineage (NCBI taxonomy): Eukaryota > Metazoa > Arthropoda > Insecta > Lepidoptera > Geometridae > Eupithecia > Eupithecia insigniata. The sequence goes on from OX401993.1 coordinate 18,580,791, forward strand.
GCAAATAGACGCGGGGACGATACATACGGCAGAGAGTTTTATTATTAGAGATGGGCCGAATGTGGTTTGAACCGAATACGAACTTGAGGTTAAAGAAGCTTTATTTCTCATAAAAACTATATAAGTTCATACAATGAGAATAAGTAATTCGTAAATAATGTTTAAATTACCTCTAGGACTTATTTATACATAGTTGTAGGTAATCTAAGTTCTTATATAATAGTGCTATTTAACATAATTTAGGATATAGGTACAAAAGAAATGTTATTACAAGCCAACAAAGATCAAAAATAAACAGGGTAGATTGCAAAACTATTAGCGGTATGACTCCGAAGAAGTGTTATTATGGTGTATGGTACAAGTGATGAGAGACAAGGAAAAGAATTAAGTAATGACACAGTTCGCTATTTATCTATGTTGCTTACATATTTCAGTCAGCTATTTTTAAATATTTTCATATTTTCACATTCTTTCACATCGTTAGATAAATTGTTATAAAGACGGGCTCCCTCCGATATTATTGTTCTCTTACCATAATTAGTTCTACTTTTTGATACTTTTAATTTAAATTTATTCCTAAGACTGTATTTATTTTCTCTCTGATGTAATTGTATGTTTGTTTGTTATTCTTTTAACAAGTACGCAAGTTTTTAAAATATAAAGTTGGTTTAAATTTAGATAGTTTGATTTTTTTATACAGTTTTTCTGTGGGAGTGAGGTAGTTGTAATGATGTAGTACTTTTAATATTTTATTTTGAGTTCGCTATGCCCCATACTTCTATTAAGTATTCTAATTGAGATTTTACAAGGGAATTGTATATGATGTTTCGCACCTTAGCTGGGATACAGTTCGTTACCTTTCCTACCTACTTTATACTACTACCTACTTTATAATAATTTATTGTTTATGTTTCGGACGGTTACCAGGATGGCCGGGTACGCCCTGGGAAAGTATCCCACTAAGGTTCGACGTGCGTTCCTTTCCTCTTCCTGGCTGGTAGACGCACGCCGCCACGCACCCCTGAATGCGTAAGTGTGGGTAGGCCGACCTGATGACCTTCGGGAACCTCGACTCGAAGAAAATGAAAGGCAGCGATTTTCTGGTCTGGATCCTAGGCTTCGGCTCGTTCCTATTCTCCCTACCACTACTTGCTGTGTTCCTTTCACTTCTTGCCTCGGTGGCTGAGCTGCGACTGACTGCCCAGCAAGAAACGCGCCGTATATTATTTTATATGGTCGCGCCTTACTGGCAAGACGATGGCCTATTTTTACTCGAACTTTCTAGCGGTTTTTTACTTGAGCCGAACCCTTTGATCTTTATTTATTCATTATTCTTTCACAGAATCCTTACATATTATACCTTTTTAGATAGGGAATTATGCCCTTTACCTTATAAAATAAAATAAAATAATATTTAAATATTTACGTACAAATAAAAAGTTCCTAGAACAAAAACTTACAAAAAACTACAGTTCGGAACGTTTTCCTTACACAAATCTTAGAATATCTCTAAAACTAGTTATCCGATTTACATTATTCAAACGGAAAATTAATCCCTAAGTCTAGACCTTTTTAAAACCATCAATTTCACTACAAAATATTCACAAACAAAAACAGTACAAGTGCAAATAACGTAAATCCTAAGTGAAAATTGACATCTATCTAGCTTAGAGATAAAACTATGAAATAAACCTTCCTAATTACAATTAAGCGACGTAATCTATCTTACATAAGGGTTTTATCACCGACATTCTCCCCCTCGTGCTTCGCACCATCCTCCTGACTCGGCGATCGTTCTGGCACCAACAGCACCACTCTCGAACTGGGTCTCCGCAGCACTCCTCCTCTGGTCTCGACGTCGACGATCCGAGTACGCCTATCTGGTCCAGGATAAGCTTGCTGGATTCTTCCGCGTGGCCAAGTGCATCTCGGTAGGGTGTGGTCGACGATCAGTACGATGTCTCCAACTTGCAGGTCCATGGCACTGGTCCTCTTCGAAGTCTTCCTTGGTAGTAGAGTAGGCAGGTATTCTCGCAGCCAGCGTTGCTAGAAGTGGTCGGCAAGCCGCTGCGTGGCCTTCCAGGTGTGCCTCCCCACGAGTTCGTGATCTTCGAAGCTTCCGATTCTCGCAGCACCGCAGGATCGCCTGAGGAGGAAGTGGTTTGGAGAAAGGACCTCCTCCTCAAGGCTCTCGGAGAGGTGAGTGAGAGGTCGAGAGTTCACAATATGCTCGGCCTCTAGCAGGAGGGTGTGGAGTACCTCCTCTCGTGGATGCTTCTCGTGGAGTGTGGCGTCTAGTGTTGTTTTGATGGATCGCACCAGACGCTCCCATGCACCGCCCATGTTTGGTGCGCCAGGTGGGATGAACTTCCATTGCACGCCGATCTTCTCCGCTTCTGAGATGAGGTCTTCTTTCTTCATGTTGTCGACTGCTTCCCTCAGTTCCTTGTTCGCACCGACGAAGTGCGAACAAGGAACTGAGAGGGAGTGGTCCCGTTGTCCGTGTAGACCTTTCAGCCGTTCAGCAGGCAAGTTCGTCGGTAGTTCTTGAGGTTTCGCCTTCCTTGTCTTGCACCATTGACATTGATGCTTAACGTTCTTGATTGCCGACCTTAATCCCAGCACCCAGAAACGTTGCCTGATCTCGTTCATGACTGTTGCATGATTCTCATGGTTGAAACGGCGGTGGAACTCTTCTATGATGAGTCGTGTTGCCTTGTCCTTGCTGTCGAGCACGATGGATCGTTTTGTAATCTCTGGTTACGTCGATTCTTCCTTTCAGCCGCAGAAGTCCATCTTCCAGCACTACGTCGAGTCTCTTCAACTTGCTGCTGCTCTCTATTTGCTTTACTTGCTGAAGACACCTGATGTCTTCTCGGAAGCTCCTTTCTTGACTCTTCTTCAGTAGTAGAGTTTCAGCTTGCTCCAGTAGGTCTGCTTCCAGCGGTATGTAGTTCACCGATTTTCTGACCGGCGATTGTCTCCTTGTGATGTTCTTCTTAGCCTCCTTTTTGTCCTATTCCAGTCGGGATCCGCTTGGCTGACGTTGACCTTCTCCTTCTTTCTGCAGAGTCTGATGAACTGAAGTACTCTTGCTGTGGCTCGCAATAATCTCTTCCACGATGAAAACCTCTCAGGATCTGGTGTTGGATGGGTGAGGCTCACTGCTGCTGTGACGTCCGCTGTCTTCTCCTCGCCGATGGTCTCCTTTTTAAAGGTCCTTGCCGCAGGCCAGTGATGCTCTTCTTTCTTCAGAAAGTCCGGCCCGGTGAACCATCGGTGATTGCAGTCGAAGTCTTCCGGCACGTCGCGTGTTGCATCATCTGCAGGGTTCTGCGCTGTGGGGACCCATCTCCAGTCTTGAGGTTTGGTGAGATCTTCTATCTCAGCCAATCTATGAGCCACGAATGTCTTGAAGGTTCTTGGGTCCGTCTAGATCATAGAAAGTACGATGCTGGAGTCCAACCTGAATATTCTTCTTGTCACCTTTAAATCCATCTCTTCTTCGACCGAATGTGCCAGTCTGCTTCCTAGGAGGGCTGCCTGGAGTTCGAGACGTGGGATCGTTACTGGCTTCAATGGAATGACTCTTACTTTTGCTGCTATCAAGCTGAAGTGGTGAGTTCCATCTTGATCCTCAGTTTTCCAGTATACTGTAGCTGCATACGCCGTCTCGCTGGCATCCGAGAAAGTATGCAGCTCCCCCTCAGTGCGATGTGGCGCCAGGCATCTTGGGATCTGCAGGTCTTGAAGCAGCTTCATCTTCTCCAAGTAAGTCTTCCATGCTGCATACTCCTTTTCCTCGATCTCTTCATCCCAGCCAATGCCACTCCGCCAGATGTCTTGAAGCAGTTTCTTGCCTTGGACGAGAATTTGTGATGCCAATCCTAGTGGATCGAAGGTTGACATCACGGCGCTGGTGACTTCTCTTTTCGTGTGCACTTGGAGCCCCCTTGCTATTTCTTCTGGTGTGTTCCGGAGATTTGCCCTGAAGCCGATGGAGTCCCGTTCCGTGAACCACCGTAGTCCCAGAGTCTTCTCCTCTTTCTCGCCGAGGTCCACTTCTGTCTTCTCGGTTGCTTCAGTCTTTACTCCTTGCAGCAGCTCAGGTTGGTTTGATGCCCAACCCCTGAGTTCGAAGCCCGCTTTCTTGTGTATGAAGTCCACTTGTGCAGTAACTCTTCGGAACTCCTCTTCTGATTGGAAGCTGTGGAGATAGTCGTCCATGTAGTGGTTCAGCTCGATCGCCTTTGCTGCTTCCGGATATTGCTCCCTGTAGTCCGCTACATTCCTGTTCTTCACGTAGATTGCTGTGCTCGGAGATGATGTTGCGCCGAAGATAACTGATATCATCCTGTACTTCATCGGCGGCACGTCGCGACGATTTCCTCGCAACAGGAACCTCAAGCTATCTCGATCATCTGGCCTGATGCGGACTTGCAGGAACATTTCTCGGCTGCCACTGCGAAGGGTCCCTGCCGGAACCTCAGTAGAACTCCGAAGAGCGACTGAAGCAGATCTGGTCCCGACAGCAGAGCATCGTTGAGGCTTCTTCCCTTGGACTTGGCTGCAGCATCGAAGACGATCCTTATCTTCTTTTTTAAAGGGTGAACTACGGAGAAATGCGGCAGGTACCACATCTTCTTGGACTCGTCTTGACTATCAGATACTTCCTCTGCATATTTGCTGTCGAAGAGATGCTGGATCTGCTTGTTGTACTCCATTTTTAGTTGCGGATCCTTGTCAATCTTCTTTTCAATGTTGAAGAGGCGATTCTTTGCAGAAGTGTAGCTCTCCGGCATCGGCTCCTCTTCATTCTTCCATAGGAGTCCAGCTTCGAAGCGCCCATCTTCCAGTCTTCTGCAGGTCTTTTCCAGGATGGTGAGTGCTCTCCCTTCCGCGTCTGTCGTTGGTCTTTTGGGCTGCACACCAAGCGCTTCGATGGCGAAGTGATCTTTGATGGCCTGGTGCATTTCCTCTTCCGGCGTGTTGACATGCAGGCACGTGTTGAGGAAGTGCACTAGCCTTGCACCTCCGACGTCAGTCCCGTGGAGCACCCAACCAAGTCCCGTGCTGGAAGCGACTGGTTCGCCTGGCTTTCCTCTTCGTATTTCTTGAGTCACGATCAGCTCCCAGTTATCTTGCCCAATGAGCAGCTGTGGTGGCTCCCCTTCGTGATGTAGAGCGTCGGCGATCTTCTTTTAATGCGGATATTGTTGTATCTTCTTTTTATCCAGGAACTGCGGCGTAAGCTTTAAATCATCGACGGTCCTGACTCTCTTGAGGGTCTTCCGTTGTCCCTGATGAAGCCCCTTTAGTATGAGGACCAGCACCTGTGAATCCTTCTTCTTAATGAGCTTTCCACCAACTGTCTCGATCACCAGTCTTTCATTTTTTCCGTGTGCGCCGATCTCCTGTGCCACCTTCTTATCCAGGAGTGACACTGTCGACCCCTCGTCCATGAGGGCCAATATCTTCTTAGATCCTTTCGTCCCGAAGACTTCGACAGGAATAATCTTCAGGTATGCCCTTGTGTTATTAACTGCGTTTACTGATCCAGTAACGCCCGATGCCTCTTGTGATGCTTCCATCTTTTCACCGGAGGTCCTGACTTCCTACTCGACGTGCAGCAGGTGATGATGGCACCTCTTGCACTCCTTGCATGATGGCTTCTTGCAGCTCTCCTTTCTATGTCTTCCTTGAAGGCACTTGAAGCAGACGCGACTCTACTTAACGGCTGCCCAACGGTCTTGAACCGATGCCTTTAGGAACTTCGGACATTCCATGAGGAAGTGTTCGCTCTCACAGATAGGGCAAATCTTCTCCTTCTTCCTTGGGTCCTTTTCCTTGAAGTCCTTTTCCTTCGTTGAGTGAGCCGCTTGTCTGGTCTTCTTGAAGCCACAGCCTTTGTCCTCTGACGTTGCGAAGGCCCCACACTTGTCTGCTTCTGTATTCAGGAACCTTGAAATGAGCGTCAGTTCCGAGAACTCGCCTTCTTCTGATGCTGCAGTGAAGTCGTACCAACGAAACTTTAGAACTGTTGGCATCTTTTCCACAATTTGCTTCACTATCTCCGGTGAATTCTGTAATCAGGTATTGTGGTTTCTTCAGTCCCCTGATTGTTGCTACGCTGTTGCTGATCTGGCTCGCGAAGATGCAGATGTCTCTCGGGTTCTCCATGATCTTCGGTAACGCCCTGATCTTGTCCAGTTCGGCCAGCACCAGCGCATCAGGTCTTCCATATCTCCTTCTGAGGGGTTCCATTACTTCCATCGGAGAGGCTTCGGAGTACAGCAGACTCTTGATAGCTTCTCTTGCGTTGCCCTTTAGTGCTCTTCTCAGTCGAGCCATGTTCTGGACGTCGTTGAACATTGGTGCTGTATCGGTGTAGACGGTCTTGAACGCCAACCACTCGCTGCTGTTGCCGTCGAAGTAGGGTAGCTCGTGAATGTAGTTCGGCTGCGATGCTAGGCCCCCTCCTCCGGCGAAGGCTTCCTTCAAGGCTGTCGTCAGCGCTTGAATCTCGATCGTGGCTCCTCCCGTCGAGGGGTTCCCTTCAGGCTTCGCCTTCTGGGGCTCTTTCGGGAGCTGCTCTGGGGGCTTCAGGACTCGCTGCTCTGGTTCTTCCAATACCGACGTCTCGATCCAGTTTTGTTCTGTCCTCTTGTTCTGCCTGGTCTTCATCCACGGAGTCTTCATCTTGACATTGTGCCAAACTCAATCTGACACGAGCTAGCTTCGTTGCAGCCTGGGCTTGCTCCAGCTCCCAGCGCGCCAGTTCCTCCCTGGCTTCCAGCTCGTGTCTTCTGGCTGAAGAACTCGTGGTCTTCGTGGACTCGACGACTGACCCCCGTCGGCTTCAAGGTTGTGGCTGAACCAGCTTCACCCTGTTCCGGGGCATTTCCTGGGGTCTTCTCTGTCGTCTTCTGTGCGGCTTATTCATTGCTCTGTCCCTTCCCGGAAGCCGCCATGGTAGTCTTCTGTGCGGCTTTTTCATTCATTTGTCCCTTCCCGGACGCCGCCATGGTAGTCGCAGTGGCTTCCGTAGTCGAGGTTCCTTAAGTGGTCGTCGTACCCCAAGAGTCTGAAGTAGTTCCAGTAGTTCCCGATGTTTCCGTAGTTCCCGTAGTTCCTGATGATCCCGATCCTGACGCGGACATAACCCCTTCTGACGCAGTTCTTCTGTCTCGTCTTATTCCATGGGACGGGACACAGGGCGTGAGGGGGCATCCTTCTGTGACCTGGTGACCGGTATCTTGAACTTCCTTTTCTTCCGGGTTCTTCTTCTGGAATCTTCTAGCTCCTTCTAGCAGGGATCCGGCTCGTAGGGCCAACTGTTTTGGACGGTTACCAGGATGGCCTGGTACGCCCTGGGAAAGTATCCCACTAAGGTTCGACGTGCGTTCCTTTTCTCTTCCTGGCTGGTAGACGCACCCCGCCACGCACCCCTGAATGCGTAAGTGTGGGTACGCCGACCTGATGACCTTCGGGAACCTCGACTCGAAGAAAATGAAAGGCAGCGATTTTCTGGTCTGGATCCTAGGCTTCGGCTCGTTCCTATTCTCCCTACCACTACTTGCTGTGTTCCTTACACTTCTGGCCTCTTCGGTGGCTGAGCTGCGACTGACTGCCCAGCAAGAAACGCGCCGTATATTATTTTATATGGTCGCGCCTTACTGGCAAGACGATGGCCTATTTTTACTCGAACTTTCTAGCGGTTTTTTACTTGAGCCGAACCCTTTGATCTTTATTTATTCATTATTCTTTCACAGAATCCTTACATATTATACCTTTTTAGATAGGGAATTATGCCCTTTACCTTATAAAATAATAATATTTAAATATTTACGTACAAATAAAAAGTTCCTAGAGTAAAATCCAAAAAACTACAGTTTGGAACGTTTTCCTTACACAAATCTTAAAATGTCTCTAAAACTAGTTATCCGATTTACATTATTCAAACGGAAAATGAATCCCTAACCCTAGACCTTTCTAAAAACATTTCAAAACAATTTCACTACAAAATATTCACAAACAAAAACAGAATAAGTGCAAATAACGTAAATCCTAAGTGAAAATTGACATCTATCTAGCTTGGAGATAAAACTATGAAATAAACCTTTCTAATTACAATTAATCGACGTAATCTATCTTACATAAGGGTTTTATCGCAGACAGTTTAAGTGATTTATATGTTGTTTCCAAGTCAGTTTATCGTCAATCCATATTCCCAAATATTTTTCGATATGCGATCGCATTATAGGATTATTGTCTATTGTTAAATTAGGTAGATCTGGTAAATGTTTATTTTTTGCAGCAAAAACCATGAAAGTTGTTTTAGATGTATTTATTGTTAGCAGATTGCACTTTAACCATTCATTAAGTTTTATTAGATCACTTTGTGCGTCAGTAATGGTGTCGTGGATATAGTTACCAAAGTAAAAAAAGACACGTATCGTCGGCGTATAGTGTCAAATGTCCAGTTAACCCAATCATATTTATATTATTTACTAAGGATGGGAGTTATTGGATATTTTGGCTACCGGTTATTAGTTGGGTATTTTGTTTCAATACCGCTAGTACCAACGGTACCCAATAACGTTACAATACTCTATACCTGTTCTGATTTCTACCCAATATATTTCTAACCGATTTGGTTAGAAATACCATCTAACCGATTTGGTTAGAAATACCAAATACTTGTTGCAGCTACATAACTTTACGGGTGAACGGTCCGCTAGTACCTATGCGTAGATGATAGTTAGGTAAGTATAGGTATTGAAGCGTTGGGTAGTTATGGCTCACGGTCGGTTAGGCGCGATGCTCGCTTTGCCCAGTTATTCCCTAGCGGTATGCGGATTTTACAATAGCGTTAGATATTTTAGGACCATGCTAACAGGTACTGAGTTAGTTATTGAATACCGGACTCATCTCTATTATTTACATAGATTAAGAACATCAAAGGTCCCAATATTGATCCCTGTGGTATACCATAAGGACTTCGGCTGAACATTCGGTTAAAATAGAATATGTAAGTTCTCCTCTTCATGAAAACTTATTGTACACTCATAGAAATATCGATCGGTTCCCTAAAAATTACGACATACATAATGTAAATACTAGAAATAAGAATAAACTCGCTGTGCCCAAAACTAGGTTACACAAGATTAATGTATCTTTTAAAGGGCAATGTATACGCTTCTACAACAAAACCCCTAGCGAGTTGCAAAAACTTTCTATAAATAAATTCAACCAAATTGTCAAACATATCCTTTGTAAAAAGGCTTAATACAAAATATCAGACTATCTAGAAGATAAAAAAGCTTGGGACGGATTTTGCTCCAATTCGAAAAATAACACCTAACAGGCTAAAGGTTTCTTCGTCGCTTCTTTACTTTAGTCTACATACCGAAGCGACGGAAATCAAAATATCAGTTTATTTTCATATCAGTGTTTAATTTTAAGAATTTGACCTTTTCTAAGTGTACATTTATTGTATTTACGGAAATAAAGAAACTTTGACTCCAATTTGTAAGTTGCTTCCGAAGTCCTTCTTTTACTTTTGACAATATGATATGGTAACATTCAAGTGACATTTTATAAATTGTGTGAAAACGATGAGTGTGAACTGCCATACTGTTTACTACAAAGTTTGCGTAACTTTATTTACTATGGAATTCCTGAACAGCGCTCCAAGCGGGAAGTTTTAAAAATATTTTTGCGAGTGTGAATCTTTTACCATTACTTTTTATGTTACGTAAAACGTGAATTTGATAGTTTACTTGATTTTTTGACAGTAATGCGAGTGTGAACGGCAAATTTCGTAATTTTTTGACAGTAAGCAATTTGGTTACGATTTCACTTCATACATTAAACAATAGGTAACTACACTTGCGAGCTATAAACTGGAATCACTTCATCGCTGGTTTTTGCAGACCATATTTTACAGTTTCCATGCAATAAACAGTAGGTTGTGGTATATTATTTTAAAGATAATTTTATTAGCTTTCAAACTCTTTCGATATCATAGCGAAAAAAAGGTTCATCATATGTCATGGAACGTAAAACAAAAGACATAAATTTTTGGAACGAAACATAAATTTTTTCAAACTCCTGAATCCCTATAAAAACTGGGAATTTATGCAATTTTGTCATCAGTCCAATATATCACGTCACTCAAAATACTGGAATTACAAGAAAATGGAAACCACACCAATAGAAGCCGCTCAAATCGTCACCCTAATCCAGCAAGGGTTCTCTCAGCGTACTATCGCTCGACAGCTTCATCTGAGCCAGTCCTGTGTCTCCAAAGTATACAAGAGGTTTAGAGAGACTGGAAACTTAGTCCGAAGACCAGGATCTGGACGACAGCGATGCACTTCGGCGAGAGATGACCGATTTATTGTCAGCACTTCTCTCCAAAATCGACATCTAACCGGCGTTGACGTCCAGCGGGAGCTCGGAGAAGTTCGAGGAAGAACTGTCAGCGAGTGGACAGTGAGGCGAAGACTCAAAGAAGCTAACTTGACCCCAAAAAGGCCAACAACGGGACCCAAATTGTCTACAGCCACCGCAAGCCCGACTTCAGTTTGCTCGTGATCACTTAGATTGGGATATACAGCAATGGAGCCGAGTGCCTGCATGGCAGCGACCGTCGACGGAGAGCCTACAGGAGACCGGGAGAGCGATACGCACAATGCTGTATAGCGGAAACAGTGGCATATGGGGGTGGGTCTTGTATGATGTGGGCGGGGATTTCAATTGAAGCTAAAACGGAGCTGGTATTCGTACCCGGTGGAGGTCGGGGAGGAGGACTAACCGCAGAAAGGTATATCAACGACATTCTGCTGGGCCATGTACCCCCTTACGCCGGGTTTATTGGCGAAAATTTCCTGCTAATGCACGACAATGCCCGCTGCCACACCGCTCGTGCGACTAGACAGTACCTGGAAGAAGTCGGGATTCCCACAATAGACTGGCCAGCCGTCAGCCCTGACATGAACCCTATCGAACACCTGTGGGACGAGCTGAAAAGGCGGGTACGAGGAAGATCTCCAGCTCCGGCGTCAATAGAAGACCTATAAACTGCTCTTATCGAAGAGTGGCAGGAAATTCCACAGGATTCCATCAGGAAACTCATTAGGTCAATGAAAAACCGTTTACAAGCAGTCAGTAGGGCCAGGGGGGGCAATACAAAATATTAAGCGGGAAATAACAAAGATTTTAAATAAAAATTTGATATTTTCATATTACTTCTTATTAATTTAAACATCCACAACTTCGACCTATTGTAATAATTCACTAAATGAAGGTAGGAAACTTAATTAAATTTAAATAATTTTTATACCATTCGAAAGCTAACAAAATTTTTTTTCAAATGGTATACACCAATCTGCAGTTTATTCCATGGAAACTGTAAAATATGGTCTGCAGAAACCAGCGATGAAGTGATTCCAGTTTATAGCTCGCAAGTGTAGTACAACTCTTTATTGTTCACCAAAAGGTCCACAAGTAGAATACTTGCTTCGGCAGTACATATAATAAAAGTGAGATGGAACCGTGATTGTTTAGATTCCTATAAGTAATAATATGTTATGTGTTTACAATTGTGCTGAAAATGGATTTATTCATACAATCAAGACTTTATTTTGCGCGTAGAATGCTTGAGGCAGCTCATGCACAAGATGAGCGTAATAGCATGCGGATTATACGAAAACAATTTCGCAACATGTACGACCCTATGAGAGACCTCTCGGAAAACGGTTTCCGTGATACATACCGTCTCACCAAAGACGCATTTTCGTTTGTATGCAGCGAACTTCAAGAGCATTCTCTCTTAAAGTCTACAAAGAAAAATAGTTTGGAAACAAAGGTACGTACATGCATCCTCTAATAAACCATCGGTCACAAGGTTCTTGGATGTCCTAGGATACCTAACCAGTGACCCTAATTTATCGGGGTACCTTCTTCATCAGCCCATTGATATTCACTAGTACCTACCTCACATGTGCAACACTTATCTACCTATGTATGAATGTTTTTAGGTCTTTACTGCACTATTTTTCTACGCAAGTGGAAGTTACCAGCGCCCTGTAGGGGTGGCTAAGCATATAGCGCAAAAAATGTGCAGTGTCTACATTCAAGAAGTGACACAAGCCCTCATACATCCCAATATGCTAAGAAAGTATATTCGCTTTCCACAGACAGCTGCTGAAAGACAGTCAGTTAGTCACAAGTAGGTACTTACCTGTCTAGCTTTTTTAATTTCTGTCTAGGTACACTTAATCTAGGCATACTTAATCTTTGCAGGTTTTACATAAAATATGGAATTCCAAGCATCATTGGGTGTATTGATGAAAGTCACATTCGTATATTTGGACCACCAAAGGAAGAAGAGCATTTGTGCTTTTGTCGCAAACAACATTACTCAATTAATGTACAAATGGTTGGTACCTACATGCACACAATTTTTCTTATGAATAAAGTACTATCAGTAGGAAATTGTTTTGTTTCAGGTATGTGACAGTGAATACAGGATAACAAATGTTAATTCTAAATTCGGAGGAGCTAACCATGATTTGGCAGAATAGCAAAGTTAATCCTTACATGCAATCCCTTCATCAATCTCGAGAAATATATTGGCTTTTAGGTAAACCTGCAATGTTAAAACTTTAAATGTTAATTATGTCCTGTCTTTTTATAATAACCTGTCTAATGTCAAAACATTATTTTTAGGAGACTCGGGATATCCTCAACGCCCATGGATGATGACTCCAATTTTAGAAGCAGCTGATGGCTCTCCGGAGGCAAATCATAACCATAAGCATGGAGCTGCCAGAGTAGTCATTGAAAATGTATTTGGAAGGCTTAAGAATCGATGGCGTTGTTTGTGCCAGGACCGGGTTCTTCATTACAAGCCTCCAAAATGTGCACAAATAATTCAAGCCTGCTGTGTGTTGCACAACATTGCACTTGATTTCTCTGTCCCACACTCAGACAGACATGAAGGTTTGCATAACTTATTTATAAATGCATGTTGAATAATGAATTAAGTTAAATTGAAGTGAAGAGAAAATCAATAACACCTTGGTTCTTAATTGATAATAATTACTGTATTTAAAAATGTTCATATAACAAAATTTGACTTGTCTAAGTGCTTACTTTGTAAGCCTAAAAGAAATGAAGTTATTCAATCTGAATCTATTATTTTCTTGCAGATGAAATCTCAGCCGATCCTGAAATATTCAGTGACCCAGCATCAGGTCACAATACTACAGATTTGATTAGAGGAAGGGCAATGAGGGAACAGTTAGTTAGAAGTTACTTACATAGGCACTAAGAAAGTAGGTTTTATATAGGTACATAATATTATATTTGCATTTATTAAACAGGTTATTCTAATTTCTTCTCTATAACATCGAGCATCCTTTTTACTATTTCCTGCCACTGCTCCTGCAACCGCAATTCTGTTGCCCTCAACCGCAATTGCTCAGCCTGATTTTCTGCCTCCCTCTTTTCCTTTTCAATTAAATACCTCCTCCACTCAGAGTCAGACTGCTGAAACTCATATAAGCCACCCTGTCTGTATGCGTCATTGGTCTTAGGCGTCGACTAGGCGAATTGTGAAGAGCCGAGGGACGTCGTCGTGGGGAATTCTGTGGTGTCAAGTGGCGGTATCTACGTGGTGAATTTTGAGGAGTCTGCGGATGTTGACTGCTATTCACTTGCCCGGAAGTTGATGGAATTGGTACTGGCAGTTGGGATGGTGAATCAGGAATGAGGGACAGATCAAAAGGCTGGCGCCATTTTTCTATACCTGAAAATAAATTAACTTCATTACTTACATGTACCAAATTATTATAAAATACATTTTTTTAAAGATTCATTTATTTTACCCAAAAAAACAAACAAAGTCCAAGTACATTAATATTAAATAAATCTAAAATTAAAAAAAGGTAACATGGAAATGGGCACTAAAATCTAACAACTATAAAACATCAGGTAAAATGGCGCCCTATCTTAGCATTTGCAGTACTAGGCAATTGTTCAATACTGTGCGCGGGTTTTCAGTACATTATGATAGGATTTGGAAAAATTCCATAGATTGACAGGAACAATGAAATTCCCATGCAATGAAAAACAGACTATCACTAGTAGGTACTTACTTATTTCAATTTCCGGTGTTGGTGGTGCCGGTGCATCTGAAGTACTTGGTTGAGCCTGAGAAAATACATAAATATTATATTGTATTCTATAACACATTTTAACATATCAAGGGAAGATAATTTGCATCTAGGCAACAATATTCAGTAATTTTCAGTATACCTACAAAATATAATTTGCATCTAGGCAACAATATTCAGTCATTTATATTTCAATGTACCTAGGAAATGGCTGAATATTGTTGCCAAGATGCAAATTATTCAGAATCCAAGAAATCATATTATAAGTTCACACAATATGGAAGAATCACAGTCAGTTTTGGAATGAGAAAACTTAATAAGTAAGTACTTTATAAAACAATGAAAATAACCTGAGCAAATCCACCTTCAGAAACACCTAAACCAGTTGCTGCTAGGTGCCCTATAATTCGGAGAACTCAGTTCTCCAAATCTGTTAGTTTTGATGGCAGCGCAGGCCCACCACCGGTAGCATTTACAAAAAACATTATGCGAGCAGCTTTCTTTTTTGTATTGTTTTTCATATCGCTCCACACCTTATAACAAACCACACAATAAATGTATAAAACTAGAAGGTAACAAAAACAGGGCATATTCAGGCTTATTTATTAACTGAATGGGTTAGCCCATTACCTATTTGTTAATAGATACAATAAAACAAAGTAGGAATCTATTTATCTAGGTGCAACATGCAAAGCAAATACTTGAGGTTAGTAAAATAAGTTCTTATGATAAATTACCTTTTTCCATTTCTCTGTGTCCTTCTTCTCCCCGCTTGCATCACTGTTGAGAAGTGTTGTGAGCTCTTCCCAACGGTTGATGGCCTCTATTCTCCCTCTAGCATGGCCACTAGGCTTGTTGAGATCTCCATGCCTAAAATAGTTGTTAGGTATGACTTGAGGAACAAGTTGGGTAAAGGATCACTTATTTAACTTTAAATACAAAACAAGGCCGCAAGGTACAAATATAAAGTTACTTACTGTTCCATAAATGTGACCATCATTTCGAATTGGGGACCACTTGTTCTCATCGCATTCAGATATCTTCTCTCAAACAATGAGTAGATACATTATCTACTATCGCTCTCAAACTCAAATCGAGGAAGGACGCCACGCCACGGACTTGGTTTACTTTTTGGCAAAACAAAGACGCTGTCTTTTTTTCTCTCTTTCACGTATGCATTAGAAAGAGATATAAAACAAATGTAATAGACAAGTTATAAGTCGACTAAATAAATCCCTTCCTAATGCTACCTAGTAATCACGAAATCTTACAATGCAACTTGGGTGCGTAATATGTGAAGTGAGGCCATTATCTAACTTGAAAACGTTTCGAGTAAACATAACTTTATTGGTAAAGTATGATGACGTTTACACTCGCAAATTTTACGTTGACTTCGCGTTTGGCGTATACTCGATAAACTCGATCGTCGAGTTAACGAAATTTTATGTAATGTTTTACACTCAGCCTACAGGATATTCATATAAAGTTTCCATTATCTTATGGAACCTGTGCTCTTATCGCGCCTGGACCGTATGTTTACCTTACCTTCGCCTCGCCGCCTTCTGTTTGCGTTGGGCCTTAGGTCGCTCCGCTCGCTTTATTATTTTTGTTAAGGTTTCTTTGCTCTTTTACCGTAAGCTAATGTCTCAAAAAATTTAGGGTTCGCTCCGCTTTCTGTTGTCTCAGCTTCATTGTTATTTTGGCCAACTGTTATTGTCCTTATTATTATTTTTGATACTTATTTAGTCGGAGGACTTTGTTCCTGCTGTAGCCCTGACAATCGGTGGACGCTTGTTTAAGACTTTTTACGTAGTCGGGTTTTAACTTTTAACTACATTTCTATTCAATTTTTTTGTTAATTGCTTGAGAATATTAACCGTTATTTAGCTTTGAAAAACAGTTTTAGAAAGACCAAACAAAGGCCTTTGCAATGATGCCCCACACGAGCATATTTAATAACATAATAATTATTACCCCTTACTTAGACCCCGCTAACTAGTTAGACCCCAATATCATCTGACATCATTTATAGCCTATTATAACCATCGGGGTATTGAGACGAATCAATTGATACCTCATTTGTTGAAATCGGACAAGTAGTTTCAACGCTAGGTGGAAACATAGAAATCGACTACATACAATCATATATACATAGGGTGCCAAACTCAAAACCCTCCTCCGTTGGTCGTCGGCTAAAAAGTGCATAGTTTATCAAGACACGATTTCAATTGGTAGAATCATTTATGTATATTCAATTAGTGCAGAATACTCGGTTTGCAGCATCCGCTGATGTCAAGACCAAAAATCAGCATCGGCATCCGCTGATGTGTCAAAGAACGGCATCAGCAATATCGGAAATTGAAATAAGTAAGTACCTACTAGTACTACTACATATTTCTAGAAACTGCTCATTCTGTAGCAGGGAGAGTGAGCAGTTTCTAGAAATATGATGGATATTTGTTCCTCTTTCGCGCAAAATCTACTGAACTGTTTAGGCTGAATTTTGGCATGGGTATAGTTTGGGACCTGGAATAACATATAGCCAATTTTTTATCCCGATAGAACGCGGGCGATGGCGCGGGCAGCAGCTAGCTTTTATATAAAAATGTCATTTTATTTGACTGTGCTTTCAAATTAATTTTAACTAGCGACACGCCCCGCTTAGCGTGGTGCAATGACATTGGCTTTGGACATTGTTCTTTTTTGACATTAGTGGTGCAAATCTGAAAATTACGCAACGGATTTTGATGCGTATGGATAGAGTGATTCAAGAGGTAGATTTATATGTATAATTTAGTATCAGCATTGCGCGAAGCGGGGCGGGCCGCTAGTTAAAATTAATTTGAAAGCAGGCAGATACAAATAAAATTTAATTTTTATACTATTGATCCGGCAAACGTTGTTTTGCCTTCGACCACTGAGGGTTGAAGATTCATCGTCATCGTCATCATCAGCCCGTACACGTCCACTCCTGAACATAGGCCTCCCCCAAACGACGCCACGAATAGCGGTCCTGAGCCGCCTCCATCCAACGACTCCCTGCGACCGCTATGATGTCGTCGGTCCATCGAGTGGGAAGTCTTCCCATTCTCCGTTTCGCATTATTGGTTGAAGATTATTAGAGTACTAACTAATATTCTTATTAAAAAATGGGGGTTGGTGTTAGACAGGTAAAAATTGAGGGCTACCTACATATATGTATTATTAATACCAAATCATATTAGGTGTTAGTTAGAAGATGAAAATTGAGGGATATACTTACGTATATTTTATGGCCAACTCATAAAAAAATAAAATTTTGTTCAAAAAATCAAATATTAAAATTGGCGTGAGCCACCCTTATCATATAGAGGTATAAAAAATAGATAACATCCTATTCTCAGACCTACCAAATAAACACATCGGTTAAGCCGTTTCGGAGGAGTTTGGTTACAAACACTGTGACACGAGATTTATACCATAATACTAGCTGACCCGGCAAACGTTTTGCCATCGACCACTGAGGGTTAAAGATTATTAAAATACTAACTAGCTACCCGTCCCGGCTTCGCACGGTTGGACATTTATTATTTAAACATTTAGGCATAAACGTACAATAAATGCAGGACAGCCTATATTAATCAATGATATGATAATGTATGCATTCAAGTGGTGAAATAATTTTAAAAATCGGTCACGTACTTTTTGAGCCTATTCGTTACAAACATACATACATTCAAATCTTTCCTCTTTATAAAATTAGTATAGATATCGCTATTAAATAAAATCTACGTATTTTTCACCTTGTAACTGAGCGACACATTTTGACCTCTAGCGGAGAGTTCATTGAACTTTGGGGTCAATGACTAGAATAAAAATTACACCAAAAACATATGTTAACTATGCATAAAAAATTCGTCGAAAATTTTTCAGTGTGGACCCTCCCGCACCCACCCCATACACTTAGGGTACAATTAGTAACAAAGGCCTCAGACTACCTAAGTATCAAAAGAAAATGCTATGGACAATACGTGAACGCTTTTTTAAGACTTATGTAGGGTTTTAGTTTTTAACTATTTTTTTGGTACAGGTTTTTCTCTAACAAGTTAAATAGTTTTGCAATAGGTGATAATCTGATAGTAGACAAGAAACATAAATATTGTGAAGTTTCATTATTCATCTAGGCGAAGTTCCATTTGTTGTAGGTTAAATTATAATGAGCAGATTCATACACTACTTGGTATTGGAGAGACTTGATACTAACGATATGGGTAGACTTGATTCCAGGACCAATTCTCTCATAGGTGCCATGTAGGTATTTTTCATGTTCCCATGACCCATGGGAGACTAGATCTCCCAGGATCAAGTCTTCTGGCATCCAGGATCGAGTCACCCATAGGGTACACATGGTACGAAATCCTATTTTTAGTTTTTGTTGAATATTTTTCAAAACTTAAGGTAAATTTATAAAGTCTGTGGGTAATATGTTTCTAGATAAATTTTGAATATTTTAGTACCACAACATCATAGATTTGAGCTAAAACTTTGTAGAAAAACTAAATTGGGGAATCAACTGTCCCCCTTTTCTTCTAAAGACGAGATATATTATTAAATTTCTTGTAGGTGTGTTGTATCAAGATCAATATAATGTTGCTACCTCTTGGAAATATTTCACAGAAGCAAGGGCTTACAACTTCGGTACTTGTAAAAGTTATACAAAAAAGTTAAGTGTTTCACTTCTGCCAACAAGCCATAAAACTGGTGAATAAAGTAACTTTGACCTGCAACTGAGAAGTTTGGATTGAGCAGCAATGGTCCTCTAGACGCATCAAAAACCTTAAATTAATACAACTAACCTTCTTTAAAAGCCCCGAAGGCTGGTTGACAATATGGCAGAGGATGGGTGGTTGAGCAGGCCGGTGACACGTACGTTTCTGTAGGAGTCCTAGGCAAGCTGGCCTGCCTCTGTGAAGAGAACTCTTAGACTGTAGTTTTGAGCTTCCAATCAATAAGAGTTAACGATCTGAAACAATATGAGTAGTTATGTATAGTTTAACTTATTTTTACATAAGATGGGTAAACGGAACTTGTGTGGGCAAAGATTTTGTAGAAGATAGACCACCTAGCAATATCCCTTGAGACTTCATGACTGCTCTGCATACTGCTCTACCTACCTATAGTAGATAAAGTTACTGAATGCTTAAATATAAAAAAAAATAAATAAAATGTTTATTTATTCAAACATAATAAAAATTTACCATAATTATGTTATATAATTATGTACCAAACATTAAGCTCAATGATTTTTTTTATCTAAATTAAAGTTAGAATTAAAAAAATTAAAGTAACATCCCAAATAGAGTTCTGCAGCCATTCAACAAAATCTCAACCCAAGGAGTCTTCAGAGCTAGGACCCTGTTGAACGACTGCATGATGGGCGAAACAAACTTGCTGCCTACAACCTGTAGGATGGTGTTGGTACTGCTCCATATTCTGTGCAGCAGCGAGGTGGTTTTCTTGGGGATAATGGTGTGAAAGCCATCAACCTAGGCCTCCAAGGGGTTGAGGAAATTTTTAGGGGAAACTTACAAATTTTATCCCCCTTTATGCATTGAAGCCCAGCTTTATGAACTTCTGAATTTACGCATCCAACAAGATTGTTTCTCAAAGCAGAATTTTCATTGAAATAGCCAGTAGGTAGTAGTGCACAAGAAATTTGATGTACCTAGTATAGTCTATAATGTATGACAAAAAATTTAATACGAGCAAGGAAACTGCTCATGGTGAAGCTAAGCAAATGGCTGACCAAGAGAAATGGGTCATGAGGCCAAATAGGAAGGCCACTACCAAAACATTAAGTGTCACACCTGCTCCTTGGTAGCTGTCATCACCGTGTGTATATGGACCTCTATTCAGTAAAATACTCTAATCACATAATATTTGGTGACTATGAGTTGAGTACGAGAGATTTCAGTCTACCCTCACGAATAAAAAAAAGCACCAGGTTACTTGTGGATTATTATATGAATGGTGTGAATTTTCTTTGTAGGAATTATGAGTTGGCACACACACAAAGACCATACCAATAGATTAATTACTGTGCCAGGGCAGAATGCAGTGAAAAAGTTTATCATACTTTTTTTTAATATACTGAGTTTGCTACTTCTGGCTAGTTTACTACCAAATTGGTACTAAACTACCCAGTAAAAGCAAAGGAAGTAGTTGAAGACATGTAAAGGGTAACGTGGAGATTTTTTCTATTTATACGAGGGTAGACTAACGGTCCACTTATTGAATACCGAAAGTACACGTTTCACAAAATGGTGACAAAAGAAAGAGCAGATTATCAATTTCTTACCTGATTCAGTTCTCGAGCTGACTGTTTGTAGTTCTTCCTGTTGAGATTAGTAATGAGGGAACGTATTTGCGATAAACTAAAATTTAGAATCAGGTTCATACATAGCCCATCACATGAAAATCGAAAGATTCAAACGCGATTGAAGCTCTCTCGATTTAGGATTTATTCCGACCGTAAACATTTGCCCCAGCACAGTTCGCGATTACAATAGACCCAATATCACCAATTTTGTTGTTCAGATTTGATGAGTTTTGGAAATAAAAACTTCGGACGCACCGCGCTCGCGAACACTCAGGTCTAAAAAGAAAAACTTCTCCCTCCTCTTTCAAGTTTTCAACGATCAATCCAGTGTTACCAGATAAGAAAACCGAAAATACAATGTTTATGATAAAAATACTGTGTTTGTCTCTCTAAGGTTTGTCTAAATAAAAACACAATGCTTTTTATGGTGGAATTTTAATACATTATTTACTTACCGTTTTCATTATTTACAAAACACTGCAATAGTTATCCTTACAACTTTGAATTTAACAAATGACACGTTTGAAATAATCGGATTCAAACTGGTCGGATACGATGGACGATAGAGAATAACGATGACGGACGTTCATCTATGTAAATATTATTACCACAGATTATCAGATAAGTATGTAGAGTGATCGCAAAACTTAATGAGCTCTGTGAACTTAGGCACGGAAGCAAAACTGCGCAAGTACAATCAAATAGAAAAGTGATATTTATCAACTAGCGGCCCACCCGGGCTTTGGCTAGAAATCCTTTTTATGGTGCTAATAGACACACCTGTTGCAGCTGCAGTCCGCTGAAGTGCCATTTTGAGGTTAAATTAAAACGTTCATTGTCTTCTTTTGTCATGAAACTCATGACATAGAACACCATTTTCCATGTTTGACGACGCAGTACGTTAAACCGCATGCGAGGCATATTTAACGTTTAAGAGAAACAGCTATTAACAAGGAATACAACACAAAATCGCAAGAACAAACTATCAAATCAACGACACGAACACTGGACAAGCGTCAAAGACTTTGCTGCGTCATTGTACTCAAAAGCATTCATTCGACAGTATTGCCCACTAGATTATAAATATGTAAATTTGCTACAGAGAGAGAATGACACGATATTAAGATCTAGATTGTATCCCTAAGTATGTGTACACAGCATCATTTATACAGAGCAGTTCTGTGTACAAAAATATTGTATATAAATATTAAATAAGTTTGAAGCATGCAATTAAAATTAAAACAATCAATGAGGAAACAATAAATTATTGGATTTGAATATGTAGAACCAAAATAAAGATTAAAAATTACAAAAAATTATAACCACTCTCCTTAATGAGAGTGGTTTCAATATCTTTTTTAAATTTAAATATTCTATTGTTAAAAATATCAATATTGTCACTATTATTAATTAAAAGATCATTGTATTGACGACACATTCTGACGATAGGGTTGTAGTAAGAGGTGTTATTGGCATGGACCTGTAGGGCGAAAGTATGCTGAAAGGGATATCGAGATCTTGGTCTGGTATTTAAACTTATAGTAGATAGTAACACAGGAGAGTCTATTGCTGAGTAATTTTGTAATAGAATAATTTTGAAAAAAGTGATCATGTCGACGTATTGACGACGGGTTTCAAGAGACATGAATTTGAATTTATTAAGCTTTTCCTCATATGTTGGTAGCGTTCGATTAAACCCGTATCTATATCCCAAAATGTTACGGAATATTTTCTGAATTTTTTCAAGGCACTCGATGTGAACTTTATAGAAAGCGACCAAACCACTGCATTATATTCCATAATACTACGAACAAGTGAGTGGTAGAGGCATATGAGACTCCGTGGGTCCTTGAAGTCTCTTGTGGATCTAGTTATGAAACCAAGTAGCTTGGAGCATCTAGCCGAAATATAGTCGTAGTGGGCATGAAATCTAAGCTTTTCATCAAAAATAACTCCGAGATCCTTAACCGTAGATTTCCTCTCGAGAACATGGTTCTTCAGTTTGTAGGTAGCTAAAATTTTTTTTTGTTTCTTGTTAGTAAACGAAACTATGAAGCATTTGTTAACATTTAGAAATATTCGTTTAAGGTTACACCATTCATCAATGGCATCCAGGTCTGCCTGAAGGAGTATAGAGTCAGTAATCCACAAGGTAGAGTACACTTTTAGATCATCGGCATACAACAAGCAGGGATTCCAAATTCTATCAATGAGATCATTAATAAAAGCTACGAAAAACAATGGACCAAGGTGGGAACCTTGGCCGGCATCGACCTGACCTCAAACCTCTTGGAGTATAAACACTACCTAGGATACCTACGTCAGGATCTTTTTTTAATCCATGTTGACGAGGCGACAGAAGTGGCTCTAAGTGATAGTACAGAGAGTCATATACCAAAGTAAATACTCAAACAGTTTACCAAAACATGAGAGTATACTGATAGGTCGGTAATTTTCGCAGCAAGATTTATCTCCCGATTTAAAGATCGGCGTAACATGTGCTGTTTTTCACACGCATGGGAAAACCCCAGCCTGAAGAGATGCATTGAAAATAATGTAGAGAGGAGTGCAAAGTGACTTGGCATATCTTTTAATAAAATGAGGGGGGATCCCATCGGGGCCAGCACCTTTGTTAGGATCGAGATGAGCTATCTTACGCAAAATTTCATCTCTAGTGATAACTACATCACTCAGAGCAGCATTGCGGCTATTAGACGCAGAGGCTAAGTTTGTTACTTGTTCGGACTTTTCATAAACCGAGCTAAAATAGTTTGAGAAAAGTTCACAAACTTCTTGGCGATCTGATGATATTAAATTTCCGATTCTAAGTATGCAAGGGATGTTATTTGAGGACTTTTTACCATTAATGAAACGCCAGAAACTTTTGATGTTGCCATCTAAGGAAGATTCTACTGAAGATACAAAATGATTTTAATCATCGGTTATTAGTTTTTTACATCTACGGCGCAACATAGAAAAAGTATCGTAGTCCCGAGGGTTTTTGAAAATCCGATAACGACGATGATAATTTGATTTCTCCTGAAAACTAACCGACGACGATTGATTGACGATTTTCGAACGTGGGTTAATTGCGTTAGATAAAAAAAAAATTATTCTAACATTTTGGGTTTAAAATAATTCGTCATTGAGTGTAAGATGTTTTTATATATTCTTTAAATATTGAATTGGGAAAAAAAAGGCAGAACAAAATGTGCTAGATGAAATAAAAATACGCCAGAATTCTTGCTGGCAACCCTGGTTTGACAGACAGATCTTTCCCCTCAACGCCTTATTTACGGTTCAATGCGCAGCCGTTGAAGCCAACTTCACAGAGCTCATAAAGATTTGCGCGAACTCTACCTATCACATTTTCACAATAATTACACATCAAACAATACCGTTTCTGGTAGCAATAGGTAGTTACCACACTCAATTTTGTTAGAATTCGCTAAAAAAGAATTGGGAGTGTATTTGTTCCTTTCTTTAGTGCGTTACAAATTAATGTGTTAGAATCAATGTTCGATGAGACATGGAAGTAGATAGTCAAATATTATGGGATTATTTATTTATTATTATTTCTTTATTGTAATTGAACCACCTTCGAAGGATTATTTACAAGTTTAGAATAGTTCCCGTAATTACAGGCGGCCACATCTAAATTCGAAAATATTGAAAATATAAGATTCTATGAATGAAACAAAGAGAAAAAAAAAACAAGATGCAAGGTAATAAAATACCTAGATGAATATTTAAGCACTTTAACATCATTAATTGTGTTCCTTAAATGAAATAAATAACTAAGAAAAAGAGTAATAAATAATTTCACTTAGTACTAAGTAATTGATCCTTGAGGGGCGTTTTTAGCGCTCATAGTGTATTTACCCATAAATTAATTATAGGTGAGTGAAAAATAACAGTGTTCTCCATACCGTAGTAATATAGTGCACAGTAGATGGCGTAAGATTACGGTAGATCTCTGTGCATTTGGCAGCACTGTGAACGGTTCATAAACTCAGTGTTGCCGTTGGTAAAAACTAAAGATAAAAAAATCCCCAGAAATAATGTAAATGCGTACTTGCAGTGCGGCTTTAGGCGTATATTACACGGTCAATAATATCAACTTATCACGATAGTATTGATAGTATCATAGACCTTATCGCATTATCATGATATTATTACAGATTATCCAGAAATCTTGAATTCCACTACGCATATTGCAAATGTAAGCGCCTCGCGATATTCTTATGTAACTACTAACCAGCGTTACTGGTATGGATCTTTTGCAAACCATGACGCTCTGAGGATCTTTTCGGACCAAAACGCCTATCTATCGAATCGGATATCACTCTATTTATGCATAGTTTTCACTGTAGCAGAAAATATAATAATAATAACGTAATAGCTACAGTGAGTTTAATGACGTCGTATTATAGTTAGTTCCCCGGCGAAGGATAGTTTGAATGACTGTATTTTACTGTCAATGATGTACCTATTTTATGGTTTGGCTAACTAATTTATGCATGTTATGGAATCTACTCATGCCATAAGGCTTCATTTCACGTTACCACGACCTATAATTTTACAAACGGTGTGCCGGTTCGGTTCGGAGCTTTTTCATTTTGAATGCCGGCAACATGGAGGACTGAGAAGTTCCAACCAGAAACACGATTTCCCTCTATTACAATTCTGTGAGATGATTATAATATTATCATATGTGTAATGGTCCTATTTCAATACTTGTGATCTTGCGATACGATCACGATATTATTGACCGTGTAATACTAAAGCTGCACTGCAAATACTCATTTACATTCTACCATGGTATAAGAAAACAGGTATGCTCTTCCGAGACACGATGGTCACGTGGGTGTCGCCAGCTACGTCATCGTCGTCATCGGCCAATGAGAAGACGACTCTGTTTTCTGGTGTTACCAGTAGTGTACAATCGTAACTCCCTGAATTCCTGTATGAATCTCATAAAACTATGTGGTTTTGTATTTTCCAATTATATAACACATTGACTCGTGTTTAACTAACGCTGTTTTGACTGATCTAACAAATGTAGGTAATTGACGATTAACTTTTTTATTGATTTTTCAATTGACTCTTATCACATTTGTTTCCCAACTTCTACATTTTGTTGAAATAATAAATATAATTGACGATTGAAATTTTTTATTGGTTTTTCAATTGACTCTTATCACCTCTGTTTCCCAACTTCTACATTTTGTGGAAATGAAGTGGCAACTGGACAGTGACGTCACCTGGCGACACTCGCGGCCTCCTCCCGGAAGAGCATACCTTGTTTCATTATACCTGTTTTCTTATAACATGCATTCTACATCCGAGCATTCTACCTATAAATTATTATAAAACAAAGTCCACCGCCACGGCGGGGCGGCGTCTATCTGTCGATCTGTTCGCGATAAACTCAACTACTGAACGGATTTTCAAGCGGTTTTCATCATAGAGAAATAAGTAGGTAAAGGTAGCATAAATCATTTACGGTTATATCTATGTATCACCATAGTTGTCATGTATCTTTGTCTATCCCTCGGAGTCAAGCTATGAGTAAAAGAGATAGCTGGTGTACGTATAGCTATACTACACTGTCAGTGTCAATCGTGTCAGCTTGGAACTGACTAGTTAGTTCAAAGTTGTGGTAGGACAGATGAACTTTATTGAAATTCTAAGGAATTACTGCGTTTTACCTAAAACTTTGTTGAAAAAGTGAAAATATGTCTTGTTCTGCTGTGTTCTGTCGTTCAAAACGCCATAACGACGGTGGAGTAAAAGTCCCATTTACTCCACCTTTTGTGCTTCTTGGATTCTGCGGATTTGTCATTATATGCTTAAGTTTTTCGCTCAGCATAAATACTAAAGTAATTATCTTTATTACTAGAAATCTTTAGTAACAACATTTTAACAATCTATTTCATGTGTTCCTATGTGTCTAGGATACAAATAATGTCCAAAACCATGAATAATTAGCCGAGATAAATTTCGCATGATTAACAATCAAATTTAGTTTTCGGGTTATACCGCATCCGACCCACTAGTTTCAGCCAAAACTGGTCCGAAATAGAAAAATAAAATTGATTGCTGATTTCATTCCTGATTCGTCCCATTTCAAGATTTCGTACAGAAAAGTACTGTCCTTCACACTCTTCTCAAGCATGTTCTGATTTATCATTATTGTTCAATCATCATCTGATTTATCATTATTGTTTCCGTAGGATTTATTTAACTAGTTTATATAACTCAAAGTACGAGGAAAAAAGAAATACACAAGATAATATAACTTTAATAACCTGGAATTATTTTCACGCGGTTTTTTCCGGAAGTTTTCGTTCCAAAAGTTAGGTAATTTGATTTCAGTTAAAATATAAATTTTTCGTAGGTATTTACTTTGTTTATATTTTTCTTTTATTAAGGCACACACGAAACAATATCCTTAAAATTAACAGTATATAAATATCTATGTATACATCAATTAAAATGCCAATGCCACTAATATAAACATTATTTACAAAAAACAACAACGTTAAATCAACCATGCGGGCAAAGCCGCGCGCAATTATCTATATAATAATATTGTAATGTGTTATCTTATTTATTGCCCCTATTTTTTATAATTTTTGCAAAATTATATTCTTAGTTTTACAAAATGACATCGACACCGATGTAAAATTTTGAGCAAAAACAACATATAAACAATTACAAATTTACGCAAAGTAAGTCCTTATAGCTAATCCATTAGACTTCCTGAATGAAGGATGTGTCACATCACACCCGTGACTATAAGTTCCAAGTGCGCTCTAGTCTATACACGCAAGAATTGGAAGGATGACTTAGAGTATCTAGAACGGAGATGTCAACGCAAGGCGTACCCCTCTGCCGGCCATATGGCCATACACGTTATATAAAACTACTTCACTCGTAACCGCGACCATTAGCTGTCGTTTCGTGTCGCGAAGTTGTGCTCAGTGAAAATGGTGAATTGTGCGGTATTACGGTGTAAAAGACGATCAGAGACATCAAACTTAAGGTACCGCGGTATTTCCTATCACAAGTAAGTGATATTTTTGACAATTCTTTTTTGTAATATTGTTTAATTTAGATTCAAATGGAATAGCAGTTGCGACAGTTTTAATACGACGCCAACGTCTTGGTAGAGGGTGTAGGTGAGTAATGTGAGTATAAATTCCTTGGTAGAAGGCGTAGTGTGGGGACTAGTTGAATGAAATTGATTGAGTGAATGATGGAATGAATACAATGCCATGTGTTTTTTTTTTCGGTTAAATATGGGTATATTTAACCGATTTAAAAAAAGGAGGTTCTGTATTGGACTCGTAATGTATGTATACAACATCAATTCAAATAAGTTAACGAAACACGGAGAAAGGATCTCTATCGGGAATACATTACTTGGAGCATTCAGAACGGGAGTAGCCGAGCGTACGTAGTCCGAGGTACATGATTGGTCATTTATGTCTGTTTATAAAAACTAGTTTGCTGCGATTGTCTCTGTCATTCTGCCTTCAACATGTCGATTTATGGAGCTCCCTTAAAATTTTGGTGGTGCTGTGTCGTTTGTTTATTGCTATTTGCTTTGTACTTTTTGAACGCAGAAACATATAAACGTGATTTTTTGTACAGCTGGTGTAGTATGTAAGATGAAAAAAAGTAGCCCATGTCACTATCCAGTGACATGGGCTACTTTTTTCATCACAACTTGGATGAAACTGCGGTGCATAGCTAGTTCTTTATAAATAGACTGTGGATTGAAATATCAATACAGTACAAGTAGATAATCATTGAATATTATATTAAATTTATAATACAAAGATGTCCCTAATGCTTAAATAAATTACCAACGTAGTTTCAAAATCATTGAACTATTTCTAAGGAAAGGACTTATTTCCAAATATTGATCTACATGTCTATGATAATGAATGTCTATGATATGGAATTAGGAAGATTGGTTATGCAAAAGTATACAGATACTAGAATCTCTTTTCTTATGAAAAAAAAACAGATCCAAAGAAACGTGTACGTCACATGAACAATAAATTAGTCCAATTTAAACACCAATAGTGTAAAAATTATGTAATATACATTTATATTAAACACCACAATATCATTTTGTTTTTAATTCCTAGCCATACAAATCCGCGTGGGTCAGTACATTTGCTAACAGCCGCTATTCTTCTTCTGCTCTTTATTTTTCTCACCCCACCACACCAATAAGGAAACAAAATATTTATCAAAAAATGCATTCATGAAAGATTCATCGAAATCAGTTCAGTATTAGAAGTTCTAAGACTGACCCGATTTCTATGAAGATGTTCTAAGTTAGAACCCCAAGGTTCATAATCCCGTAATATTTGTTGTAATTATGTAAGTACATACAATAACTATTAGCGCACCGAGGTTTTACTTGCGTAGAAAGAATATAGCCTTGTGTTACTTAACAACAGTGTACCTTTCTATTCGTAGAATAATGTTTAAAATCGGTTTAGTAGTTAATGAGATTACGCCCTACAAATCTATAAAAAAAGGAAAAGTTTATGATTTGGAACAACCCTGATTTCATTAATTTGAAATCATTCATTTTATCGGTCTTTTTACACCCCATCACTACTTTTTGTGTTAGTGTGTAACTAAACAATAGTGTAACAACAGTAATTCTTTAATTGTGTGCTTGTTTTGTGTTTGTTACAGCTTTTACTTGCGTGTGCGTTTATAGGGACGCTTAATTTTTCTGCATTAGGGTGCGTGATTATGTAAATGTGTGCTGTACCGTGCTACCTCGCCTCCCGCGAAAACTGGCAGAATCATTTTAGTACTAAAAGCTTGGCAACTCCCTTTCTAGATACTCTAAGAAAGATGAGCAAAAATATTCAGGTTTTAAAGCGGCACTTGCCCAAAATCACCAAGAAACTAAGGCTACGGAAAGCGGAGCGAACACTGACCCTTATTTTACCCGACTACGAGAGGGTTATGATTTTGACACCCTATGTATGTATGTATGTATGTAGCCGATTTTTATGTTCCCTGGTAGCGCTGAAACTACTGGTCCGATTTCAACAAATGAGGTGTCATATGATTTGTCTTAATAGCCCGATGGTTATAGGCTATGTGACGTCAGATAAAAATGGGGGTCTAACGAGATAGCGGGGGTCGAAGAAAGGGTCGAAAATTTCTATGTTAGTAAATATGCTCGTGTGTGGTATCGTTGCAAAGGTCTTTGTTTGTACTTTTCGAAACCGTTCCTCAAACTTTTGTGAGGTTAACGATTCTCAAACTATTAGTATAAGGTGTAAAAAAATATATAGTTAACACTAAAACCCGACTACATAAAAGTCTTAAACAAGCGTTCACCTATTGTCCATAGCATTTTCTTTTGATACTTAGGTAGTCGGAGGCACCCACCCCATATACCTAGGGTACAATTAGTAACAAAGGCCTTATGTAGTCGAGTTTTAGTTTTTAACTATATTTTTTTTTTAGATTTCAAAAATCATGTTTTTGTGGAGCCCCCATTAATTTTAATATTTGTTTTGATAGTATGTTATTATAGCGGCAAATGAAATACATACTGAAAATGCAAGTGTCTACCTTTTATATATATTTTTTTTTTTTTGCTTAATGTGGCTTTAGTGTCACAGCGGCCATGGTAGGCCTATTGTGATCGCCACTTCGAGTGTTCACCGTGGCTTTGATCAGAACTTTTGAATGTCTCATGCCGTTGGAATTTATCCAGAGCTTGGTAGATTCCTCGTAGCAGGAGTTCAAAAGGATTCTTTGAGCCAGGCTTTTTGGTACGCCACAAAACGGCTCGGGGCCAAACTGAGTCCCCTTGGCCCCGGAACGCGCCAGTTCATCGGCACACTCATTGCCGTTGATTCCCGCGTGTCCCGGTACCCATTTTAGGACAAGTCTGTTGTTCAGGCCCAGAGCGTTCAGGCGTGACAAACAGTCCTCGACTAACCTGGACGTGATGACCTTCGAATCCAGTGCTAGGAGGGCAGCCTGGCTGTCAGATTTGATGAAAATGTTTTGGTTGGCGTATCGCTTTTGCAGATTTATATCGGCGCACTCAAGAATGGCAAATACTTCTGCTTGGAAGACGGAGGCGTAGTTACCCAGGTTAGTGCTACTGCTGAACCTAGGTCGCTCTCCATACACTCCAAAGCCTACGTCCTGACCAATTTTGGAGCCGTCTGTGTACCAGGATAGGCTCCCGTCCTTGCAGAGTAGTTGGTTGTTTGACCAGTCTTCTCTGGAACCTTTTATATACAATAAAGCCCGTTAGATGGACAGACAGACAGCGGAGGGCTAGTACTAAGGTCCCGTTGGTACCTTTTGTTTACTGAACCCTAAAAAAGTGTGTAGCTTTTCTATAAAATGTGTATAGTTTTTCGAAACTCGTTTTCGATTGGTAGAATCATCTAATTTGAATTAGTGTGGCATACTCGGTTTGCGATTCCGACACGCACATGGCTAAAATCAGCATCAGCATATGTGTCCAAAAACGGTATCACCAACAACCCTGGTTGAAGGTACTAAAACGTGCCTGTTAAATATGGGACGAATTTGGAATGAAATCGGCATTCAAGTGTATTTTCCTGATTCGGACCAGTTTGGGCCGAAGCCAGTTCGGCTCGGCAGCAAAGTCACTTCCCTAGTCATGCACACTATTACAAATCTGCAACGGCACACTAATAAAAACGGACATGCGTAAAACTGAAATGGTGAGTCCATAAAATTCTTGGTCCTAGGTTTTCATCAATCAATAGAATGATTCATGGGGAAGGTTTGGGTGTATAATTTGTCAAGGTTTTGTGTACATTGTTTGAAATATAACGATAATTGTTGGAAGTATCGGAAAATTTCAAGCCGCCTGGGAGCTTTCATTGAAAGCGGCAACGCTAGACTTGATCAAGCAGCTACGTTCGATAAAATTGTAAATATCTTCGTATGCGATGTTTTTAATTTAATTTAATATTTTTTTCGTCTTTAGCGTTTTAGTTACATAATAGAGAATACTTTATTGACAAAGAAAATAACAATCAAATAATATAAAGAAATTAAACTAGTATTTACAATTGAAACAATTGAGCTAACTGCAGACTGTTGCAAACAATCTACAGATAGCTCAACTGGTCCATATCAATACCAGTCGGAAGCGTCCCCAAGACGCTGGCTGCATTGCCCCGCTGTATGGCAATGCTAATGCGCTGCGCCAGATACTCACCAGCTCTCGGGTCACGCGTCGCTTCGACCAGGCGCTCAGATAATTTTTTGAAAACCCGGAGAGCCTCGGTACCCCACGGACCTAGGGTCTCGACTCCAAGGGGAGCAAATGCGTAGGCTCTGTCGAGACCTGCATATTTGCGCCTCTTGAGATCCTCGACCAAATCTGCCGCCGAACCAGCCCTCACGGATGTCCTTGAAAGATGGGAAGGCGCAAGTGTGTCGACACATGTAGCGTCCCACACAATAGGCCTGCCCAGCTCCCAAGGGACTAAAGTCATGCCGTCGGGCCTCTTACCATCGTCACGCAACAGACCATTCGGTTCGAGAATAGCTGGTACGTTAGCGGTGACAAAGGCCCGCCGGATGATGTCGTTAAGGCTGGCATGGCGAGATATCCGACCGGCAGCTCTAGTACACGATAATCCGTGATGACCAAGCTGTTCGACAACAGTACCGCACTGGCATTGATGAGGCGCGCAACACCTTGCACCCAACCGAAGACATGTTGCTATACGGAAAGTTACGGGATCCAAACATATTTTAAACGTTACATAATTGTGTTCGATGTAAAAATCTTCCTTCCACTAGTGGACAAAAATTTAAGTGAAGAGAATATCAATAACACCTTATTTCAAATTAGATAATAATAACTATCCCCTTATTCATAATATTCTGCTAACTTAGAGCATTGCTAATTCTCAATCTGTCTTCTTCTATTGACGTAACTCAGAGTAAGTAACAAAACAGCTGGTTAGCAGACCATTATGAATACGGGGGTAAGTATATAGTATAAAATTTGACTTGTCTAAGTGCTTATTTTGTAAGCCTAAAGAATAAAGTTATTGATTCTGAATCTCATTGGTGTTTTTAGTTATAATTTACCGCTCGTATTGTTGTTACTGGCCTCCATTCCATGACTATGAAATTTCCATGAACTGGACACTGGCAGAAAAGTGGCAACCCAGACACATATTTCCAATAACAAAGAAGTCGTAGGGTAGATACCAACATTTTACACTGATTAGACTTTTTGCTCTTAGGGATAATGCTTTAAGAAAAAAAGAGAAGTATATTTTTTCAGGGTTCACTTGAACAGAAATGTGTCTACCTGCGATTTATGGAATTCCAAAATAAAGTAAGGTAGGTAACATAGCATAAATAATATTAAAACAAATTAAACTGAAAACAATTGAGTTTATTAATAAAGCGGAAATCAAAAGAAATTATAGTAACAAAACAACTAAAAAATTATACAGCTAATAATAGCCAATTGTGAAGATAGTAATATTGATCAACGTATTCTTAACTACATAACTCATTAATGCATGATACCCACTAAGAACTTTGCATGACATTTGAACATTTAAGACCATTAAAATAAAACCAATGTCTTGATCGAAACAACCCCATTTTATTTCTGCCGAGAATAGCTTAAACTAATGTTTAAAATAGGTCATCCTTTACTCCACTTCCCTAGTTCTTGAATGAACGTGTGACATTCAAATTGATATGAACGCACAGAAATGCTTACAGAAGTCGTGAGGTTAGATGAATAAAGGGAGGCCGTTGCGTCAAAAGAAGAGATAATCTGATGAACAATTAGGTAGTATAAAAAGAATACAATGTAAGTAATTTAAGTAAATTATAGTTGTACTGAGATTTAAATATTGAACAAATTGATGTGTCTGTAAGGAAATTAACATATGGCTAAGCGGCATACTTTTATCATGAACACCTAGTAAGATGATTGCAATAGATTAATATATAATATTAGAACATCCATATTAATAACAGACAAAACATACCTCTTTATCTGGGCCCCCCATTATTTAAGACAAGCTGATTTGTATAAGTAGGTATCTAATATCATATACAATGTTTTAATATAAGGTATTATTCAAGCTATAAGGTGCTTATAAAGACTGTCAGGTAGACCATAGTTGATTAAAGAATGTTAACATTATTAACACATACTTTACTGGAAGAGTGACAAATAAAGTACAAAATAGAAATATAATTTAGTAATAAAAGAATTAATAATATCCAATTAATCAATTATAAACCAAATGCAAGCCTAACCTCACGAAACTCAAACTATAAAATTTTAAAGATGCGTGTTATAGTACAAATCACTTATCTAAAGTTACTAATAATTAACATAACTAGAACAAAATAGAAGAACAGCTGTTGAGCAGTCCAACTAAATAACAAAGAATCGAATGTTTTACTTGATACATACTCGTATGATACGAAATAAGAGGTCACACTGAATAAAGACGGTGCTGTGATGCGCGGTAGTACAGTAACTACTTTAATACTTTAAATATTAAACTATATCTATGCTTCTCAGTCTTTGTTTCTTTATTTATAGATTACAGCCATCATCGAAGTATCTCGCCTACATATGACGTTCTTCAACGACCATAATACAAAGTATAAATATACGCACGGTGATTTTATTTAGGGACCACTTAGACAACGACAGTTTCATGTCGATAAAAGATTGGTGTTAGGATCCACTCGTCCATAACCGTAAACCGTGAAAGGTTTCCGACAAAAGTGGCCCTGAAAACCCCACCATGTATACAACAAATATAAAATACACCCATAGAGGCGATGTTGTGTATAGCCGCCGATCTACAATTGTAAAAATCAAGTGCGTGTTCTAAAGCACATGAATAAAAGAAAGGCTAAATTCGGTATGATTACAGAAGATTAAATGTTATTTATGCATGTAAGTATTATGATTATCTTAACACTAATAATTATTATAATAACTTGCTGGCCTTTAGTATTGAGATATTTGGATTGTACATAATAATATATTAAATAAGTGATTAAATAGTTTATTAACTGTAATGTACTTTAATACTACGCTAGCGCACATGGGTAATATTGTGTCGTAAAATGCTTCAGTTCTGAAGACACTATTACATTGTAAATGAGAACACAGCTAGTATGTATTGCTTGGTTTACAGTACCTTAGTCACAGATATCACACGATATTCTGTAAAATTAAACAATATTACAAACAAATGTACAATTTGTTGTGTACATTTGGTTACAATATCATTAATCTGCTCGGCAGAAAACATGGCAGGAATTGTATCAGTTATTGGGGCACATGCCAGCAATAAGGATGAATCAAATAATCCCTTAAGAAGACTAATACAGTTGTAAAAGGTGCATCCCCCAGTGCCCTGGCTAGTCATATTAACAATGCAATAAGTTAGATAAGATTAAATTATGATTACACTTTCTACTGATATATTCGATGCAAGTTGCATAATGTAGTTTAGGCATGATGGTGAGTTATTAACAAAATATCTCAAACAATTTATACAAACACAATTACAAAAAATAAATAACATAAACATCAAGACATGAAAAGATAGTATAATTCTGTTTATAGTATAATTAATATAGTATAATATAATTATTATTATCATTCATTAAATTTTAACACTAAGGAAATTGAATAAATTGTAAATATTAAATTGGTGGTTATATTATAATCAAATTGTAATTATTAAATAGTTAGTTTAATTTCTTTATATTATTTGATTGTTATTTTCTTTGTCAATAATAAAGAGTTCTAATTTGATATTATTAAATTGGTTGTCATATATAGTAAAAACGATGTCTGCTCATCTCTAGTCACAAACATAAAATGGTGGCACGCTGCTTGCTTCCAAAATGTTGTGTGCCGTTTTATTTATTTTTCCTATAATATCAGTAAGAAAAGCAAGTAGAGATTAAGTTTAGTAATAGAACAATAAATTAATAATTGAAAAAATCAAATGACACCATTACAAAAATATAAATAACAAAAACATTCAAACATGCAAAGATCGTATAATTTGTATCTCATTTCCATGATCATGGGCCTTTTGTCTTTTGGGAGGCATGAGTGGGGCCGAAGCCATAGTATAATTATTATTATCATTGATTTAATTTTAATAATAAGGAAATTGAATAAATTGTAAATATTAAATCGGTATTTAAATTATAATCAAATTGTAAATCGGTTGTCATATAGTAAAATGTATGTCTGCTCGTCTCGTGTCATAAAGATAAAATGGTGGCACACTGCTTGCTTCGGAAATTTTGTGTATCGTTTTAGTTATTTTTCCTATAAAATCAGTAACAAAAGCAAGCAGAAGGCTAAATTTAGTAATAGAACAATAAATTAATAATTCAAAACTTTAAATTTACCCATTTTGAAGAAAATAATAAATTGAATATACATAAATAAAGCATTAATTGAATAGATTGGCACAAGTAAGTGATTGTTCATATTGCAGCGAGTGTAAGAGCCCAGGCCTTACACCTACGGACTGCTAACGCGGCCCCGACCAGTCCTCGTATACTGGACTACTGGCATATCACAAGCGACCTTCGCAATGCTATCGCATCTACTAAATCAGCTTGAACTCAACATACATTGTCTTTCACTTACGGCTAACTAAATTGAGCCTATTATAGTTCATAAAGCTCAATCAGATCCAGCTTTTACTTTTTACACTGGTGAAAATTCTACTTGTAGTTTTATATAACTTACGATAATCTTCTATGGCATTCGCCGTTTGCGACTTGTAAATCGGTACCGGAGTATGCGAATTGTATACGTGAATATTAATAAATATGGATGAAATATGTTTAATCATGTCAAAAAGTATAATTAAAATTGGTAATTGAAATCAATGCAACACAGAAATAAACTTTTACATTACAATTAAACTTACAAACTATGATCCAATTGTCTTTGGGATAAAAATGAAGTACAGAAATTTGGCAATGCTGTTCGTAGCCACAATTTTCCCTTACTGATCATTTAAATCTAGCTCTATATTAATGGTACAGTGAATTGTAAGTAAATAATTATGTGAGTATGGTATTGAGTTACGCAAAACTGTTGAACTACCCATTAATGCAGTCCGGTAGGTGGGTTGATTCACTCAAACTGTTGCAGTCTGCCAACAACTAACTTCACTACTCCCGAAACCTCTCCTTGAAAACATAACAATCACAAGTGTCACTAGCATCCCTTGTAACCCAAAAACAGCGAGGACTTCACAGCAATAACCCTCACACTTGCATAATCGTAGTCTAGTCATTTTAGCAAAAAAGTTTAGTCAACTTTTTCAATCGAGCCAACCAGTTGGAAACTCGTATACGCGTTCAATTTGGCATTATTTACGTTGTCTTAAGTTTCATAAAATATCGTGTTCGCTACATAAGTTATTCAATGTCAAATGTCAAAAAAATCGATTCGTCACAATTATGAACGTTTCTATAGCTCCAATGATGTTGACATCTATTATAATCGTGTATATACAAATAAAAAAAAAATATAAACGTGATGAGTATAATTGAATAAGTATCGCGCAGCGAACGACTGCACGGATTTTTTTCGTTCAGTAGATTTAATTAATAATCAAACGATAGAATTGTTTGTGACATAAAATTGAGTCCACCATAATTATAAAAATTACCAACTTGAGTCGTTTTTAGGCTCTACTCACACAATTTTTTTATGCCAATACCTTTTTCGCGTCAAAACCTTTGATGCGGTTGGGGTAAGGCTGAGCGCAGATTTTTATGAGACTTTTGACACAACGTTTGTAACACCAAAACAAAGGTGTATACGAATTTCTAGCTGGTTGGCTCGGATGAATAGGTGAAACACAAAAATGACTGGACTATCAGACGAACCCTCACCGTACAATTGACATTGTATTCGTCCGTTCGAGTAGAGCAGCGAGGTACAGTCCAAAAGCGAAACCTCA
The DNA here is from genome assembly GCA_947859395.1 of Eupithecia insigniata. NCBI lineage: Eukaryota > Metazoa > Arthropoda > Insecta > Lepidoptera > Geometridae > Eupithecia > Eupithecia insigniata. Next base: position 18,618,383 of record OX401993.1, read on the forward strand.
AGGCACGTAATCGCCTTAGAAATGCCAGGGAGCGTAGAGGTTGGCGTATCGGCGCAGCAGACGCCGGTTTAGCTGATGCTAGTCATCGCACTTGCGGCAGGATCCTGGGAGGTCGAAGTTGAGGACGAGGAGCTTGGTCTCCTCGGTGCCGTTGCGGGAGCCGACAGCGCAGACGAGCTTGGTAGGCGAGGCGCGGATCCGCCACACTACGCCGCCCGACCCGCCCGAGCCCAACTCCACGAGGTTGCGGATGAATTCACCTGTGTGCACGTCCCATAGCTTCACGGTGCCGTCGTCTGATGACGTCACCACAAAACGGTTGCTCGACTGCAGGCAGGTCACTGCTGACTGGTGCTTGTTCGGCCCTAAAACGCAATAACAACATTTACACTACAATCGGTCTAATTCTAAAAGCATTCACATTAATATTTTAAGTCTTTTTGGATGTACTTATATAAGATTATATTTATCCCATGGGAACTGATTTATAATATACTTACAATAAATCAGTTCCCATAAGGTAGAAATAACCCAATCCAGTTTCAATAGAAACACAGCTTTCGAAGTCGCTGGCAGGAACTGGTTATATATGTTTGTTGGTTTGCGCAGTACAGTTTGCATGAGCTTACTTGCTTGTGTGACTTTGACATAACATAATTTCTACTTGATGGCATGACCCCTAACGATTCCATCATCTGAGAGAGGAATGCGTTAGTTTTTCTTCATTTTGGTAAGTTAATTTTCATTTAGTAATCGGTCATACGAGGTCAGTCGCTATATTGTTTTCATCAAAGTTCACTGGTGTTCGCTACATAGCGAGAGGGTGTGATTATATGGTATCTTTAAATGTTGTAATATGTGGTTCAATTTGAATTTTCGTGTATTGTGCCTCGGTCCCTTTTATATAGCACTTGTGTGTATTTTCAAGTTCCTATTCCATTTGGTATAGGCATTTAGTATTCATCCGGTATATTTTAATTAAGTAATTCAATTAGTTCCTTTTAGAGTCCATACTATTGAACTCTTAAATTGGTCCATTCTAAATTTATTTTGAATTGGTAAACCTTTTATACAATAGTAGCATTAGCTTAGAATTAGTAACAGGACTGCCTCGGCTTCTACGCTGGCAGCACCATACATTTAGATTTAAGAGCTACTCGCTTTTCGAGAGACCTTATAAAATTAATAGAGTAAGCTACTGTAACATACTAACCTATAATTGATTCCTAATAATTGAATCGATCCCAGGCATTTTTGTTATAAAAGAGAAAATTGTTTCACATGTTTACTATTGGCAACCAGCCCCGTGATTAAAATTCTAGTTATCCGGCCTAAGTAGTTAAAATGCCGTCGGTTTCTGGCGCCTGAAACTTAAATTATTAACTCAGCTTAACGACCGATTTCTAAAATTACCTTTGTTGTCTTTTGTAAATAAGTACTACGAGTAGAATTCGCTTAGTTCAAAACCTGTCGCGCTTTAAGAGATATTTTTTTTCTCATTTCCATGATGGGCCATATAGTGACCCGGTCCTCGGGGAGGCATATATGGGGCCAAAGCCAACAGCACAGAGGCCTTTTATGAGAATTAATCTAAAGGCGAGAGCTACACATAGCGGGTATCATCCTTGGTTGCACAATATTTTTTTTTATTGTTGCAAACGGGATATTTGTCATGTATGTAATGCTTCACAGTAATCAACTTTGGCTGCCTCTTCGTAAATTTTTCTAACCTATTTACCATGTGCCTAGTTTTTTCTCGGCATTAAACTAGCGTCGTACGTATACTATTGGTACATACCGGATAGCGTATGAAGGCAATGTCCCGTGGTGATATCCCAGACTTTGACCGTAGAGTCTGCATTGCCCGAGACAAGGATGTTTGAATGTAGCTCCATTCCAGAGGTCAACGACTGGTGGCCGGTCAGCGTGTGCTTCAGCTGACCGGTTTCTACATCCCACACGCGGATGGACGTGTCTAGGGAACCACTCACTACGTGCACTCCATCGAACTGAAATATTACAGGTAGATTATTATTACATTGGCTTTAGTCATAGATTATCGAGAATAAGAGATAGCTACTATAGTGATCAGGATGAGCAAGTTACTGGATAAAATACAGATTGGTTGAAGTATGACTTTCTGGCTTTCTTGATTTGTTTTCGAACTATGTAGATCTGAATTGTAAAAGTATAATATATAAGTTTAGATTTATTTGAATTGCCATCTGATGTGAATTAATAAATTTGATTGCTTAGACAAAAACTAAAAATCAACTTCAAATTCCATAGTATTTACACTGTTTTTCGGGAAAAATGCTTATTCCTCGGAAATATAATATATTTTGATGGGACCACTTTGGGATTATTTTCCATACAATGGCGAAAGAATTTTCCAAATCGGTCCATAATTGAAGGAGAAATCGAGGCACTAAAGAAATAGTTCCACCATTCTATCTAACCGTAACTACCGGTGAAATATTATGAATATTGAAATTATTATAATGAATGATCGGTTGTGAGATCACCTCAAACAGATCTGCCCCCCTAGCACGGGGATTGTTCTCTAGGGTAGAATAGACAATAATGACATCGCAACGCCATACATTGCGTACATTATTGGAGTTAAAGGAATGAATTTAAATAATTTACGTATTCGATGACAAAGTGGCGTAATTTTTCTCTATTCTATCCTAGACAACAATCCCCGTGCTAGGGGGGCAGATCTGAAAACCAGCGCTACCTTGCTTTTATGTGAGGTAGCATAAAGCTGAGGTGGAACCTTTTGGCCTGCATCGCTACAGCGCAGAGCACACACTTGGCAGCCGACCTATCCTCTACCTAGCTTGTCTACCTGCTTAGCTAGCTTATTGGTATTTAGTATATAAGTTAGGTAAGTAAATACTATTTTATATTCTGCTTCTTTTTGTTCTGTACTGTATCTTTGTTATGTCAATAAATGACTCTTTATCTATAAATATAACAAATCTGGAAGCTCTAGAGCAAAGGTTGACATTTTTACTGACGTTTTTGACAGTATTATTCAAACATTTTAAAGTTAATCGACGAAGCTGCCGATTGTTCGATTATATTTCCAAAGTAAAAACCCTTAAGCAAACTAAAGTAAAACAGCTAGAACATTACATCAGCCTGTACCTCGTATTTTACTTGGTCTCCGGTTTTGAATGCATGAAAACCTATCCTACATTCGTTACCTTTATAGTAAGGTCCTATTTTACCGAGTCCCTAAACGCTTTTCCAGCTTTTCGCTTAGCTGAGTCTCCGACATTCATAATGCATTAGTTTTGAATATGAATAGAATGCACCAAACTTACCTGCAAACTATACACCCTGTTGGTATGCCCCGCCAGAGTATGAAGGCACTCTCCAGATTCCGGGTTCCAGACCTTCACAAAGTAATCATAGGCACCGGAAACGACCACTTTCCCGTCGTATTGCACACAACGCACCGCGGCCATGTGACCAACAAGGACTTTCAGGCACCGTCCGTCGGGAATCGACCAGACCCGAAGCGTGGCGTCACGGGAACCAGACACCACCCTGATGACAAAGGAAAAAAGTTCTTTAAATACAATGTTTGCATATTTAAATACATACCTGCGAAAACAAAGTTTTCCTAACAAGAAAAAATATTACAATGATCGTATAATTGAGTAAGCCGGTATAAGAGCTTGTTATATTCTGATATTCTGGTGAATGTCTGTACGATTCTAATGTAAATAAGGTCAGCATGATTTGCATGCGGATTCCACTAAGAAGGCTAAGGTAAAATTAGATATGATTGCACTTTATCAGAATTGTAACGGAGGAATAATGCACTCGAGGAGCTCCTTATGAACCGAAGCACCACGAAGTTGTGCCATCGCTTATTGTTAATAAGTTTAGTAATTTACATCCCAAAAATGTACGACCTAAACGGGTCTTGGACCCTTCCACTCAGTACGGTAATACGCTACCAGAGGGGTGAGTCTGACACGGCGTGATCGAGACGTCAGCGTCTTGATCACGTCTCGACTGTTGGTAGTCCGGTAGCTACCGTGGACGTGTTGAGTAGCTGTCGAGCTGGGATGTAAAAATAGTTATTATCTGTTATCTGTATTGTAGTATGTAGCTGCATTACTAAGAGATGGCGTTAGAGTCGTGATTCTGCAAAAATATTGTTTACTCCTTATTTTAGATGCCTACGTATTATTTATCACTTTTTAACACTCGGATAACACTGAGGTACCTACCATAAATCGATTTATCACTAAACATTGGTCATGGGCAGGTGTAATTGTTTCTTTAGGTACCAATGTAGTAGGGTACCAAAAATATTTTTCTGCTACATTTTTCTTGGCAAAAAGTCCTCTCAGTCTACTATACTTTAGGTAGGCATGTACTTATCATGCGTGGAGGATCCACCGTGTAAGATTTTACCATGTACAATTTTTTTATTGCTTTCAACAAACTCCAAAATAATTATTGGAAAACTAGCAGCGTTAAAGTATTGAAAAAATAAAGATATTAGATTATCTCTAGATAGACTTTATTGACACAGAAAATAACAATCAAATAATATAAAGAAATTAAACTAGTATTTACAATTGAAACAATTGAGCTAACTGCAGACTGTTGCAAACAATCTACACATAGCTCAACTGGTCCATATCAATACCAGTTGGAAGCGTCCCCAAGACGCTGGCTGCATTGCCCCGCTGTATGGCAATACTAATGCGCTGCGCCAGATACTCACCAGCTCTCGGGTCACGCGTCGCTTCGACCAGGAGCTTAGAGAATTTTTTGAAAACCCGGATAGCCTCTGTACCCCACGGACGAGGGTCTCGACTCCAAGAGGAGCAAATGCGTAGGCTCTGTCGAGACCTGCATGTTTGCGCCTCTTGAGATCCTCGGCCAAATCTGCCGCCGAGCCAGCCCTCACGGATGTCCTTGAAAGATGGGAAGGCGCAAGTGTGTCGACACATGTAGCGTCCCACACAATAGGCCTCCCCAGCTCCCAAGGGACTAAAGTCATGCCGTCGGGCCTCTTACCATAGTCACGCAATAGACCATTCGGTTCGAGAATAGCTGGTACGTAAGCGGTGACAAAGGCCCGTCGGATGATGTCGTTAAGGCTGGCATGGCGAGATATCCGACCGGCAGCCCTAGTACACGATAATCCGTGATGACCAAGCTGTTCGACAACAGTACCGCACTGGCATTGATGAGGCGCGCAACACCTTGCACCCAAGCGAAGACATGTTGTTATACGGAAAGTTACGGGATCCAATAGAGTGCAAGTATTATATGAAGGAAGTGCTTGCAACCAATGTCCTGACTCCCATTTACAAACGTGCTCCAGCTCTGCAGACGGGCACGATCTGCAGAGCTGGAGCACGTTTGTAACAAAGAATTCCGTGTCAACTCACACAGAGGCCCGTCCCATTGCCGTTGGGACAAGAGATTTTGGGGGAGCAGCATCAGGGCAATTAATTATAAGTAACTAGCTTCTGCCCGCACCTTCGCCCGCGTTTTATCGTAGTTCTTTGTTAGCGTAGTTCCACGTTCACACGATAGAGGCGCGATAGACGTAAAAACTGTAGCTGGTCGACAGTGGAGTCGTGGAACCACAGACAGAGGAAAAGGGAGAATATTAGGGGAGGCACATATCCGCCATCAGGAAAATATTATTCAATACCATATTCATAATGTAAGTGAATTATTTCGGCTTGAAACCCCCTAGCTAATATTATAAAGATTGTAATCCAGGATCGATCCAGAATACAGTCACTTTATAGATGTCACATCGCGCAGCGCAAATGCGTGTGATGCAAGACAAAAAGGAGATGATAAACTCAATTTAATTTGCGAATGGCTGTTTCACAAAAATAAGTAATTGTACTTGCATTGCATGCTCGCAAAATAATCGTTAAAAGATTGGAGATCTCTGTGGGAAAGAGGCGTGACGCTGAGAAACAAAGCAATGCATTTAGGCTCGGACTCCACCGAAGATGTCCGGAGTGGAGACGTGTGCTGGCTAGAGCGGAACTGAGCTGCTGCGTGCGGCGATGTTTCTTAGGACGAATGCACTAGCGGCGCCCCTCACTGCACTCCGCTCTTCTATTCTCCATTGCGTGACGCCGTCGCACACTGGTACCGATTAATGAAATCTGGGACATAGAGGTCGAAGTCGACTTCGACCTCTATGTCCCAGATTTCATTAATCGGTACCAGTGTGTTCGCCAGTTTGCAAGACACAGCACACATATCCGCTTCGAACTATCTTTGTTTTCTTCGCATACAAATATGATACATCTCAGCTCAGTGGTATCCACTGAAGCTGAGCGGAGACGAGATGATTGAATAACGTCGTTCTAGGGGTGGTTTAAAACAAATCTCTTCTTCGCTCGTCTTGTCTCCGCTTTGGTGGAGTCCAGCCCTTATACTCTGAACTAGAATCCAAAATATTTTATGTACAAAGACATAAATGTAAATAAACTGAAAACAATAACAAGGTGATCACTAAAAACTAACAAAAATTTCAACGCGCGCAGCAAAAAATTTTCAAATTCAAGTTTGAAAATTGATGAGAGTCGCATCAAATGATATAGGAAAGCAGCCGAAAGCATATTTTTGGAAACTTGTCTGATTTGTTCCTATGATCCCAGTGTCGTAAATTATTTTCTACCAATACTTATTTGGTTTCAAAATCGACCACAATTTCGTTTATAAAAAATGTCCTGGATTCTAGAAGCATGTATAGTGTATTGCTATAACAACATTAGATCTCAAAAGCTGGTCTTTTATTCGTGATGCAATAAGTACGTTGTGCGATTAGTTTTCGCGGCATCACAATTTTATTTGGCGTTTGTCTGCCATCTCAATAGAATATGTGGGTGGACTAAGATGGACCAGCTTAAAAAATGTGTTAATACTAGCTGCTGCCCGCGCCTTCACCCGCATTTTATAGAGATAACAAATTGCTTATATGTTATTCCAGGTCCCAAACTATACCCACACCAAATTTCAGCCTAATCGGTTCAGTAGTTTTTGCGTGAAAGAGTAACAAATATCCTTACATCCATCCATACAAACTTTGACATTTATAATATTAATAGGATTTATGCAAGGTTAACTTAGGCTAGGTATGTTACGAAAGTATATTTAAAAAAAATTACATGGCAGGGCAGAAGCTGACATGTTATGGATTTTTAGATTATCAGAATATATTTTCCCATGGTATGTTCTGACTCCGAAACCCGCGAAGAGGGAACTAAATACTGACGCCCACGCACTTGTTAAGCTTTGGTCTCTTGATCGGAACGCACAACTATGCGGTATGCGCTGCTGACACATAGTCGTATGAAAAACGTCTCGAATGGCCCCTCAATGTAAGAGACAAATTATGCGTCCGGCACTGCCGCAGCGTTGTGCGTCCAGATCAAGAGACCAAAGCTTTAGCCGTCTCGATGGTACGAAGTAGAACAAATCATCGCGAGCTAAGCGCGAGCATAAGCTAGCTCAGCGAAATTTATTTATGGATACTTCTTACTGGATGTTGTATTTTTTTGATCGGTGAAAACTCGTAATAAATTAAGCGCAAGCCCAATAAAGTTATCATGAGATTATACAAGAATATAATCATAGGTGGTTCAAATAAATTAATGTAGACACATAAGTGATATTATAATGTGCTAGAGGTTTCTTTTTCACTTCTTCCACTAGTGGACAAAAAATTGAAGTGAAGAGAATATCAATAACACCTTATTTCTTATTTGATAATAATAACTATGTTTATAGTATACAATTTGACTTGTCTAAGTGCTTATTTTGTAAGCGTAAAGAAATAAAGTTATTGATTCTGATTCTATGGGCTAAATGTAAAGATCATACTTGGTACACGTGTGAATAATAATTGGGCCGTGGGGCCAACTCAACCCGTGGATGTCGTAAGAGCCGACTAAGAGAACCTACCAGAGGATGGGCAGCAGCTTCCTTCTGAGTATTTTTTCAAACATCAACACAGCGATCACCAATCCGCCTGCCAAGCGTGGTGATTATGGCAAATCCCCCTACATGGGAGACCATCCACTCGATGGACCGACGACATCGTAGCGGTCGCAGAGAGTCGATGGATGCAGGCAGCTCAGGACCGCTATTTGTGGCGTCGTACGGGGAAGGCCTGTGTCCAGCAGTGGACGTGTATGGGCTGATGATGATGATGAAATGTAGATCATCCTTGGTTCACGTGTGAATAATAATTGTTTCTTTATTAACATATAATCCCAAAATTTGTTCTTTGCACAGAACATGGGCACCTCTGAATGGGTAAAAATTTATTTATTTGGAATGAACAAAAACATATACAGCTAAGATACAATGGAACACTGGAAAAGCGCATAAGTTTTGTTTTGGAAAATGAATACCTTGTGTGGTCAATTAAACTCGATTACATTAAGAACATTAGCTTAGGCAAGCACACATGTCATCGTCGCAGCTGAACAAAGTCTTAAGAGAAACACCTTATTGGCTCTTACTATTTGAAGGTTGTATGTTAAACATAAAGTATAAGCAGCTGGGCTTTAAGGGCCCATTCACAGAACATCCGTTTTACAGGATCCATTTATTTCCCCGTGATGGCGTGTGTAATTATAGGACCGTGTTCACGATTGTAACCGGACCGTTTTTTTACGGATTTTTAGCTATTGGAAAAAATCGTTTACTGGATCCGGAATACTGTCAGGTGTGTGAACTCGCTCATACAACTACGTACGCCATCATGGGAAAATAAATGGATCCTGTAAAGCGGATGCTGTGTGAATGAGCCCTTATAGTGCTTAAATACGAGCTCGTAAAGAATTACTTCATATGTAACCTCATAGAAGGAAAATAAAAAGGAAGACGAGTAAGGGGAATACCAAAAATTAACTACCTATATGAGTCAGATCAGATCATCGGAAGAGAATAGTGGAGGACATTGCGTATCCGCACCGGTCGTAATATTTTAAATATTATTTCTAAAACGAATATCAAGATTAACACGTGTATGTTTGTATAATATGTGTTTTATATTGTATATTTTTAACAAGTGGCACAACTATCTTTACTCTGTACAAAGGGTACTACAGATATTAATAAAAACTACACGAAATAGAATTTAACACAGGGTTTCGTATTTACTAATTTTTATTATTTATAACCAATAAACGCCAACATTATAATGCAATATTTGTAGCTACAAAATAAAAAAAAATATCGTTATCCGTAGTAATATATTATAGAAATTTATTTATTTATGTTTATTAATGCCACCTAGGAAAGATAGAAAATTCTTTATTGCACACTTATTGGTAAGAAACAGAAATACAAAAAAACAACTTTAAAACTAAGTTACAAGTGGCGGTCTTATCGCTCTCGAGCGATCTCTACCGGGGATAGATAGGATTGTTGGATAGTACTAGCTACACATTGTTACAAGTTTATATTGTACAATCACTGGTTCGTGTCAAAAAGCGTATAATGAAATGGACGGACTATAGAGAATCATTACGAAGCTTTTGTATATAAGACTACCCTACACGCAGCATTCCAGGCGCTTCTCCAGGATACAACGAAACCTATGTCTTTCGCGGATTATCCCGGGAGTGAAGATTATCCCGGGAGGGAAGATAACCCGGGGTTATCTTGCCGAATTACATTATGATCTGTTTTACCCGACGTGGCATGAACAGGTAAAACACAAATAAATGTCAGTAACAATTTTTCATCCTATTTTAATACGCGCAAATGTTTATTAATTCTCGGAAGTAAGCGTAAGTGACTGCGCAGTAGCGTATTTTAAGGTGTCAGAGGTACGCAGAAGGGTGAAATGAACATTTCTTCTTCATCTGACGAAGATGTATGAGTATCTTCATATATACGGAAAGAAATGATTATTGAAGGTGTAGTTCCATTACAAAAATTTATAAATGCATCGTGGCTATGTTCACAGAATTCATAAAGATTTGCGCGATATATACGTTAACAACTTTCGTTTCTGACCTGACAGATGTGAGCGTGAAGAAACGTTGGCGTTCTTCCAACAAAAATTAGGTTCGTAGTTAACCCGCTTACATCCGTAATGAATCCCATACTTAGACGCTAGGAATAGGCAACGACTCACGTGAGACGTTGGGAATAGTCATGCGTGAAATTTGGGGAATAGTCACGTCTCTCGCGAGCCGTTGGGAATAACCCTATTAGACAGAGACGCATAGTTACATATCTCACTCACCTATTCTGGAAGAGATGCATACAGCGCACAGTAGACGTGTGACCAGCAAGCACCTTCAGGCAGCGACCGGACTTGGCGTTCCACACGCGAAGGGTGCGGTCAGTGGACCCGCTGATCACCAGGTGACCGATCATCTGGGACGACCATACCCCGCCAGAGTGTCCGACTAATGTACGAAGGCACTGTTGAACAAACAACCATGGAAAAGTAATATTAAAATATGTTTTTTATTGAGACAAATTAGCTTAGTTTATATGTGGGCTTAAAGCTAAAAGTAGTCCTCAGAGTGAGCGGCTGGTTAGAAGATCAGGAAGTAAGAATCAGAATCAATAACTTTATTTCTTTAGGCTTACTAAATAAGCACTTAGACAAGTCAAATTGTATACTATAAACATAGTTATTATTATCAAATAAGTAATAAGGTGTTATTGATATTCTCTTCACTTCATTTTTTTGTCCACAAGTGGAAGAAGCTTATACATTAGAGGACAATCATATTTGGTAGATAGATATAGCATTTGGGACGCTGTCTTTTTGCGCTAGATGGCATCAAGGGGTCGTGCGAGCCTCGGCGTACTTACCTGAAGCGCTGCAGAATCGCGAATATTGGATACTCATAGCGATAAGACCGCCCACTATATTTCCTCTATAATAAGCATTTCTGTTTGGTAGACGGGAACACGATACGACCTACAAATATGAATCCAACCATACTAAATGTATGAAACCGATATGCTTATGGCGCGACACGACACATAAGTATGTTTCCGTCTTAAGACCAACTGGGTTGAATTAAATACAATAGGCATGACGACTGATTTTGAGAAACTACTCGGAGATGGTTTTAGACTTCTACTGAATACAAAATAAATCGTATTTCTGCAAACAAAAATGAGTAAGGAAAAATAGAGCTTATCACTGAAGGCTTATGTACAGCGGTGGACTGGTAAAGCTGTGTACAATAACTCACCTTGCCGGTAGCAGCTGACCAGACCTTGAGGGTGGTATCATCGCTGCCGGATAGGATCCGGTTCCCGTAGAACTGAAGGCATGTGATAACGTGATCGTCGTGACCGCGCATTATGATAGGACTGTTAACCGGCTTGTGGAGCCATCTGAAAAGTGAATTTGTGCGTTGTTATTGTTGTGTTATTATTAACCTATCGCTACTAAATATACTCCAATTCAAAAACTTGGATATTTTTTGTATACAAAGGGGTTACAATACCCTACGAATATTAGTGGAAAATATTCAACGACATTGGAAACAGTTTTTGGTTTTTAAAGCTTTCATTCATCACTTGATTGATCTCTCGTTCGTTTTTTAATTAAAATTTGAACATTTTTTGCTTGAGATTATGCGTTATTGAGTCTGCATTTTAGTTTTAAGTGATAACTTTAATGTTACCTTGTTATTTTCTGTTATTGTTTTGATAAGATTTCATTCATACATGTATTTAATGACATTAAATATCTTGGATTCTAAATGGGAGTATATTCCATTTATTTAATAAATCTTTCAATCTACTGCTAAAGGGAGGAACTTTAAAGATAAACGTGTTATAAAGATACAGGAAGGTCATCAAATTAAACGAAATCCTAATCCTAACTAATATGCTAAATTGTGTTTGTTTGCTTGTCCTTCCCTCACGCTCTAACTAACCAATCGACTTGATTTTTTGGCATAGAGTTAGTTGAAAGAATGGAGAGTAACATAGGCTACTTTTTGTCCTGGTTAAAAATCAAATTCTCATGGGTTCTCATTTCACGAAAAACTACTGAAAGGAAAAAAATACCTTTTATCCCCCTAGAAAAAAATTCGAATTTAATGCGGGTAAAACCGCGGGGAATATCTAGTATTAAATAAAAGACTCTTTCAGAACTAGACCACTCTCCTGATGAGTTCCATAGAGCATAGTAGTGTTTTATGCATGAAGCATCAATTTAATTTATTTAAGGATCTCAAACGCGGCAATAGAGTGAATTTTAAGTTAAGTATGGGTGGTTCATTCAACTTTCTACATCGAGCTTGATTGGCTATTGTATAGATGGAAGGAGCTACACTACGTTTGCAGAGTTGCGGTCTTCACTCAAGATCACAATTACCCGAACTTTTGTCGGTTATTTGAGAGATATGACCGGTAACCTCAGCTCGCCAATTCTTTGACCTATGTCGACAACGACAGTTACCTGTTCTCAATCAAGTACTGGCGCATGTAAGCTCCCTTCCAAGGACTAGCGCAGCGAGGCAAGTTGCGAGGTACGCGCTTCAAGGTGGTGATTCCAATACGGCGGCACTGCTCCTTCCATAGCAAGTTGTCATCAGCGAGCCATCTGTAAATGAGTGGAACTTCTTTGAAACTTCATAGTGACAAACTCCTTGCGGAGAGACACTGGCTGGATACAGGCAGACGGACAGATGGACAACAAAGTGATTATTTTTCCTTTTGAGGTACGGAACCCATAAAACCCATTAAAATTATCAATATGAGAGGAGTTATTGTGTCCAAAATAAACAAGTAGTTTCAGCGTTACGTGGGAGCATAGAAATCGGCTACATACATTATAAATAGGGTGCCAAAATCATAACCCTCGTCCTTCGGTAGTCGGGTAAAATATGAAAAAATTGGACAAGTGCAGGTCAAGAGTTTAAAATACAGGTTATCGCCTCTTCAGATAAGACTCTTGTTGAGCGTGTAAGTGTTTAGTTCGATTACGACCTCATTAGTGTGCATTGACTGAGTAGTCAGCTAGAGTTCTGTGTTCGGTGACAATGTATTTAGATACTGCTGATTACCTGGCTTTAATAAAAAAAATCTCTTTATTTCGGATAACTATATATCCATTTTAACCGACTTCATACAAACAAGGACCTCATACCTCATTCCATTGGCAATTATGTCCGCACGCTTCATAAATTGTTTTTAAACTGTTTTAGCCTTATCATAACCAAACTATTATTTAATCCTGAGCTGCGTTTGCGCATTGGCCTTTACGTCCGCTCAAGGAAATGTCAGTCATTTAAAAAACGTCAGATATATTGAAAAGGCTAGCAAGAATGAAACTGTAATTAACTAGTACCTACAACTTATTTGCCATACTGTATTGTAAAGGGTTTTTCAATAGGGACGCTCGCACTTTGACAGCGCATAGCGGCCATCTTGGTAATGCGATAGCTGTCAAATTTGGTATGAATACATATTTAGTCGTGACAGTTCACCATGGAACGCTACACGCATCAACAACGCGTAGAAATTATTAAAATGTATTATCAAAATCAGTGCTCTATTCGCCTAACGTTCCGTGAGTTGCGTCCAATTTATGTCGTTCATGGCCGTCCTGCAGAGCCCACAATCAGTCGTTTGATAAAAAAAATTGAGCCCGCGACCTCAAAGGCCTATATGTTATTCCATGTCCAATCTTTGTGTGCACAATTTTAGCTCAGTCCATACAGTAGTTCTGGCGTCATCTTCGGTCAAACATCTTTTTCACAGCAATATTAGTAGGATATATTGTATTACCTACATCGTAAAAGTAATTAATATATTTACTGAATCTGAATTACTCGACCTGCAATCACGTGATTGCAGGGATCATCCTGCAATCACGTTCAGTTTAGGTAAAAGCAGTGATCTGTTTTTCTCACTGCGTCACTTGCCACACTGCCATTACCACGTGGAAATGGCAGTGTTGCAAGTGACGCAAGTACACACAGGTGTTATTCAATTCTTGAGCAACATCTTGTGTCAACAATGAGCTTGACGCAGATCTGCACCGCTACTGCCGCAGAGCACAAAAATGTGCATTCAGATATGGGTTTAAATTCGTAACCTCTGGATGTATTTTACATTGACAGGATACAACAGCAGGCAGCGCGTGGAACACACGCTTGAAGCCTGCGGTAAGAAATTATGTGACAATAAAATGTATTTAAAGATAAATAAGAGCTTTGAATGAATATTGTTGTGGTTCTTCCTTAAATCCAAATTTACGCTGCTTCAAAAAGGACCGCCATGAAATAATGCGTACAAATGGTAAACAAGGCGTGAAGTGCACAAGTTCACGTGTGACACGGTCAGTAATCAACTCCCGCGCAACAGTCACTCGACACCCCAGCTGGGCGTAACCTTATCCGCTTACTTCGCCGTAGCGTGAGAACCATTACTATTTGTACTGCACTATATGACAGTTTACTATAGATAGACATGTTTATAGAGTTTTGTGTTGTGTATATACATATAAATACTGATTTAAATGAGATTTAATGATTTAAATGAGTTTTTAAGTAGACGACTAATGATTATCTCAAAAATAATATAAAAAAATCGTATAATAATACACACTACTACTTATATATTTAGACGAAACCTATAGTGTTACCAAAATAACATTCCGACATAATTATTTTACTAAAATTATGTTTTTGAAAAAAAAAAACTTGTAAACAATTTTTTTTTTTAGAGAATTTTCTAGAAACTCGGTACACTTCCACTCCCAGTAGGTACCACGTCCTGCTTGGGTAACATTGTGTCTCCTATACATTACCTAGATACTAACAGCCGGTTTCTCGAACGCTAATCAAATCGCAAATCAGTTGACAAGGCAATTAACTTGACACACTGGTCAAATCAAATCGGGTTGCACGAACGATGATTAGACAAAAATTAACTAATCAATGATCATCTTACGATTGTCAAATCAGTGTATATTTTCATATGGTCACACATAATTTAATCATTCCTTCAGTTCAATCCTTCACTCCTAAACTTCAAAAATGTCACATGTTTGCGCTGCGAATCCTTGTTTCTACTTCAACTTCTTTAATGGCACCGCTTGCTTTTTGCTACGATTTGCCAGTGTCTGTGTCAGAGATGGAAATATTATTTATAAGTAGGTATTATGGTGAAGCGAAAGGAGGCCTATACCCAGCAGTGGGTGATCCCAGGCTGATATAACGACTAGTTTGGTGGCATTATGCCTCCGTGCTGAGGGGGTCTCGATTAGGGGAGGTTTGCCTTCAAGTTGTGCCAGACTCGGACCCTGTTCCACTTCTCCCTGAGAAAAAGCCTACTCCAGCCCTGAACCTCCTTGAGGGTCCAGGTGTATTTTCCTCATCAGATTCACTGCTGCTGCTCACAGTTATATCCGAAAGCGACATCCTACAATTTAAGAGGTTATTTTAATTTAGGTACAAGTATTTTTTATTGATAAAACGAGCCATAAGTATTGTGAAATTTAATTAAACCACTTTTGGAGTTATTTTTTTATATGAACAAGGTTTAGAACTTAGCAAACGCAGTAAATTGTAGTAATTATTTCAGCTAATTAGAGCAAAATCACCGATTAGTTGATCATTGATTTAACAAGCGCTTGACTAGAGAAAAATGCCTAATTAGCGTTCCAGAAACCCATTTTGATGTTTGACAAGAGATTTGCTTCAATGATTTGACAGACTGGTCAACTAATCTCTGTTCAAAATCATAGTACGTAATCAACGTTCGAGCAACCCAAATGATACTTGATCAGAGATTTGATCATTGATTAGTTAATTATGAAGATGATCTGCGTTCGAGAAACCGGCTGTAAGACCTACAAATGTACACAATGATGCAATAAAATAAATATAATTATGTATCAAATAAATAACACTTTACAGATGTTAATCATCGATCAAGGTACTTACTCGCCGCTATCGACAGAAGTTGTAAATATCTTTAAAACAGGGAATGTTTTGCTCAAAAATTAGATTACTGAGCAACCATATTTTTGAAGACAAAATCGGTAGTATTGGACACCACACAGTTGGAAATAATCCAAATGATCTAGACTTGGCGCAAAAACCAAAAGTAATGGAATGAACAGCTGAATTCATAGTCAAATGAAAATCAGCTGATTTTCATTTAACTATGAATTCAGCTCATTGTTTATCGCTAGATAGCGTAATGCCTGAAATAGGTATAGCAACGTCATCAAAACAATAGTTACGCGAAAAATCAACACTACAAAAAACGTGTCAATGTCTTATCGAAATAGAATATAGCATTACTAGCTGACCAGGCAAACGTTGTTTTGCCTTCGACCAATGAGGGTTGAAGATTCTTACAGTACTAACTAATATCGCTATTAAAAATGGGGGTTGGTGCTAGAAAGGCGAAAATTGAGGGTTCCACATGCAGTTCAAGTTTTAGCGGCGCGCCTGGGCACTCAGGCAATGCCACTGGCAATGACGGAAAAATTGATGATGGGACGGAACCACACACACATCATCAGCCTATGCATTCCACTGCTAGGGCTAATAGTGGTATAGCGCCCTGTCGTCAGCTTCTCGCATCCAGCATCCTGCCATCTGGCTGATGCTGGCCTGAAGGAGTCAAACAAGAAAAACATTTAGGTATGACTAAAAGACTAACCTCCAGTATTGGCAAGTCTGCGCGGCACGAAGCAGGTCCTTAGGCTGTAGGTAACCGAGAACAGTGAGAGCGAGCTCCTTCGGAAGTAGGGAAATGAAGTCGCGTTGGAAGAGGGGCTCGATCGCCTTCATCATGTGTCGGACCTGACCGGCAGCGCAGCGCCCGATCAGCGCGTCTATGGCTTGGATCTTCTCGTTGTTGGTCCACGATTGGAACCTGAAATGAGAGGGAGGCTTCAGAGATTGTAAGAAGGCATCAGAGATTGTAAGGAGGCACGTATCGTTTATCACACCATGCAGTTCTACAGTGAACACCAATCCGCGCCACGCGTGGTGTTTATGATAAAGCCACCCTTGTTTGGGCGAGTCATCTTTAGCAGTAAGCGAACGTGTGCTGATGAGTAGAGTATCATTGGACATCAAAGGTTAGCAGGTAGAGAATGCTATCTAGCATTATGTTCACCTATGTACAACTTTTGTGCAATATTCTATCTATCATCTATTGCTATACAGCGGGGCAATGTTTCCGATTGGTATTAATTGGGATCAGTTGAGCTACCTCTAGATTGTTTGCAACAGTATGCAGACAGCTCAACTGTTTGATTTGTATTATTTACCGACGAAAAACAATTGTGGAGAAGGTTCTATATTCGTCTGTTCATCCGTCAATTATTGACCGATTTAGAAAACTCTCGCTATTCTATGGAGAATGATTCCGAGGTGATCCCATATTTTTTCGCGAGTGTTAAGTATTTGTATTTCTACCGAAAAACTGTATATATACTTAGACATTTTAAGTCAGTTTTTAGTTTTTTCAAAACAATCTAATTATGTTAATACTAAGTCTGAACCTTTTGTAATTTTCTTTGTAAATAAATGTTAGCATGAAGGTACGTACCTAGGTGGACATAAGTAAATGTACATGAAATATAAATAATCGTTAATGTTTTCAAATATTAACAAAGTTTACCCTTAACACATAATTTATTGTATGTATCTAGTAGTGTATTATGAAATTTAACTAGACACGCTTATTTACTTGATGTAAATTGCAAAGTTTTGGAACTCTTCACTTTTTCATGAGACACTTCACTATACTGCACAATAGGAGCGAAGCACAAGTGATCAGGTCACACTGTCGAATGTGTCGTTTCAAGACAACATCGGATGTATGGATATATCTCAAGTGATGCTGAATTGACTATTCTACTTGACCCGCGCTGACCGGTATTTGATGACTTTAAGAAATTTAATATAGTATTGTCTTTCTCTTTTTTTCTTCAACTATAAAACCATCAACTTACAGTTATACCACGTTTACAAGTTACACCTATGCGTAGAAGTCTTATTTTTGAATTGCGCGCAATTATTTCAACCAATCATAGCGCGCCACATATGTACATATGCACGTGATATTTTGCCGTCCCGACAAAAATTGCAAGTTTTATTATACATAGAACATACCCAGAACACCCGGGACAAATATTTCCTGGTGGTACAAACATTTTTACCAAGGCGGGAGGGAATCTAACCGGCAACCTCCTGCGTCGCAGGTGGACCTTGGCCCGCCGCGCCACATCGGTCGTCAAAAGTTTAAAACGTAAGTCTCTGATTATGAGTGCAACGTGTTTTTACGTCAATTTATTTTATGTTATTTAGTTTTATGTTAGCAGTTTAACTTATTTACGTCCATTGAGTGAGGGAGTTTCAAAGCAGTTTAACTTATTTAGGTCCATTGAGTGAAGGAGTTTCAAGCTGTCGGTGTTGCTGTGCTGACCAATCTCAATATCATGGTCGAGTATTGTGGTGTCCTGAAGATGTCTCGTGGAGAGACGAAACTAGTAGACAACTTACTTTGATGAATACTATCAGAGAAGGTTATACGCGGAATTGTTACTAAATATTTTTTCATTCTAATATTGTGCAATGGATTTCCGCAAAGTAACGCCTGAATCTATTATTTATTTTATGTAATCATCTGTTATGCATATGTTTAGAGTGTGACAAGGCAAACAAAATAATTGTAGGTAAATAAATAAACACATAGTAGGTACAATCAATTGCACTGGCAGTAATAACAATGTATCGTCAACAATCGTTATGATACAAATGTAAAGTCCAGTTGGGCCATGGAAATGTACAAGATTGATGGTCAAAAAATTTACACCGTTCATTGGTATAAATCAATCATAATTGAAGTGCATTCAATAATGCACAGTCCAAGATGCTGGTCGATTTTAAATTATTCAGGATTGCGAATGATTTGTAAACGTAGATTAGAAATAAAATCTGCGTTTATTTTTGTAAGTTTTTCTAACGCTTCTAGCTTTGAATCCGTATTTGAACCTGCAACCGACGATATGTTGTACGGATTCTTGCTTCACCTCAAAATATTCGACGATATAATGTAGATGATAATTTTCAGATTTCTATGAACCCAAACCAGTGCTGGTTCATTCAAAAACTTGTGCAACTTTTGTAAGGCTTCATTTGCACGTTGGCAAATTATTACTAAGAAACAGAAATTTCGAACAATCACGTTCATGTTTAAGGTCACGTATTAACATATTTTCAGGAAAACTTGGTTTGTCGAGAAGTTACCGCTCTATTATATATAGATGGTTCATTAATAGATATCACGAATTTGAATCACAATTTATATTAAATACTAATTTTATTGTAAAGGATTCTGGCATCTCAATCTTATTGGATATTCACAGGAGACAGTATCATCGCAGCGCTGGTTTTCAGCGGTGTCAATCACATGTCTTTTATAAATAAATATCCCTAATGTTGGACAGTACTTCATCTAGCCTCAAGCTAAGCAGAGCTTGTGTTATGGAACTGATACATATATTGTACTTAATACAATATAATAAACTAAATGCTTAATGGTCAAGTCATACCTACGTAAGCTTTAGTATGTACACGATTACATAAAAATGTATTAGTTTTAAACGCAAATTTTTATTTGTTATTATTACAAATTTCACTTACTTGTTCAACCAAGGTTTGATGTCCGTCGGAGGATTCTGGGCAGCTGCAGGCATGGTGGCTATGGGACTTGGAGAAGGTGGCCACGCGGGTTCACCACAGCTCACGTAAGACCCATCGGGGCAAAACTTCTTGGCCGACACTGGCGATGTCGCCACGTAGCGACGTTTCCGCTGCGAAGACGTTATTTTACTCTCATGGCAATGAAAAGGTACCCCGCTTAAACCACCCCGTTGCGCACTCTGATAGATTGCACCATCGCGCCTTTAATCTCAAATTTACCCTACGTCTTTATCAAATAAGATTCTAGTCTAATTGATTGAATTAGAATTTTAAAATGTAGCTTTCTACCGAGACCAAATGAATCAACAATGAGTAAATTGTATCTAGACAAAAATAATAATGTGTGTCACTGAGTTTGATCTAATTTTAACACAGTTTTATTGCCTATGTTGTAAATCTTTAACTGCACAAATTTTAATTTTTCTTATTTTTTGCAACTTAGGAGTGAACACTGCACATCAGTAGATAAATGTTGATACAGGCATTTCGAAACAAAACATTTTGGAATTATCAGTTCATAAAGACGAACTCATAATAACAAGTAATCTTGCGGCCAAAATTGTTCATTACCTAATATGAGTATGAAAACTTCTGCAATATACCATTTGTTCAGAATTTAACGAATGGAAAATACCGTAAAAATATTTACAAAATTATACTATGCGAATCCGCTCATAGAATCACAGCACGGCCGCTATGTTAAATATAGTCGGAAAAATGTTTTTTTTTATTTTGCAATTGATCTGTTGTCACTTTTACGTACCCTACATTAGCAAAAATTAAAAAGTATCTTGCCTTTAACTTTGGACGAGGTTTCGGCATGAGTGGACCTGGTTGAATGAGGTCGAATCTCCCACCCCAGGACCATATTAAGATACACTTGAATAAAACATGACTGGACATTTAAAATTCTTTTCACACTCTATGCTCTTAAAACGCACTTTATGTATCTCTAACCAAGCAAGTGATTATAGCCCTGTTAACTCAAAAAAGTGAAGGTTTTACCAAATTTAGACAAATCGAATGAGATCTCTAAGGCTTGTATTGTAAAAAATTTATCAGTCGTCGATCCATGCTTGAGTAAAACTTTAAACTTCACTCAAGCATGGAGTTGTGACT
This sequence comes from Eupithecia insigniata, assembly GCA_947859395.1. NCBI lineage: Eukaryota > Metazoa > Arthropoda > Insecta > Lepidoptera > Geometridae > Eupithecia > Eupithecia insigniata. The sequence goes on from OX401993.1 coordinate 18,639,238, forward strand.
GACCAAACATTCATGTTACAGGTTTGAGAGTATCCTTAGTCAACATTTCCATGCATATTTTTCATGTTCCAAATGTCTAATCTCTTTATTCTATTGAAAATAATGTTAATATTTCTCAAGGGAAAAAAATTCCCACAAATGAGTGATTTTTTAATTCGTACAATGAAATCTTCAAAAATCGAACTAATCTCTGTTCAGAAGGCGGGATAACAAAACGAATGTCGCGAAACACGTTACAAAACTTTAACTTTTTAGGTACTCGCAGAAAGTGCGAAAAGTAGAGAATTCTCCTCGTGCACAAAGCTGTCTTCGTCTTGGGCGTAATTAACTACCTCTCGCGCTCGGGATTCTGGTAACTCCCTCGCATCTCTCGTGTATTCATTATATGTATGTATGTATTTATTGTGATTCAATGACGTCCGTGACACTGCTTTGAGCCCTTGTCGGTGCAATATCTACTATTGATACCCGACAAGAAATCGTCTCGTCTCTTATTTTGCAATAATACCTATACTCGAGCCATTCTCTATGTAGAATGTTTGTAACCAACTTACTGCACAAAAATCCAAAATTTTCTATTTGGCATCGAATTAGAAAAGTAATTGTCAGCAATATGCATTATGGAAAAAGTTTAAATCGACAAGTGATGCAACTTCTGTGAAAAAATCATCAGCAAGGAAGTGATTTCTAGATTACCTACGTATGGAGGCAATGTTTTCCAAAATTCAATATAGAGTGTGGACAGAGTATTAATATAAAACTAGCTTCTGCAAAACGCAATCTATGTTATGCCAGATCCCGAACTGTAGGCGTGTAAAATTTCAGCCCGATGCGTTCAGTAAAAGCCAAAAACGTGCCCATAGAACAATAAATAGATATTTGTTGACTTGGAAAAACTAATCTTTAGACCACTTTTAACCGGGAAACAAGACGCGAGTAGAAACTAATATTATAAATGGAATTTTGGATACTTAGAGATGGTTTGATACATTTTGACGCCAAAACGATTGAGACGGATCAGTATGACGGTAGAGGAGATATTTTGCGGGTAGCAAAAACCGCGGTCAGAGACTAGAACTTTCTCGAATTATTTTTATTCAGCCCCATAATCTATTCTGTAATTCTATATAGGATTTATAACTGACTTACCCAAACTCTCTCGCGTTCCGGCTCAGGCTCGTCGCTATCGTCATCCTCCTAAAAACAACATCTTGTAATGTATGGTTATGTAAATAAACATATTCAATACGAAGACTACCTATATAAAAAAAATAGAGCGTCTGGTATCTGGGGCAGCGCATCAGCATTGCCATACAGCGGGGCAAGGCAGCCAGCGTCTTGGGGAAGCTTCCGACTGGTACTGATATAGTTTACAGTCTGCGGTTAGCTCAGTTGTTTCAAATTGTAAATTCCTAATTCTAATTTGTTCGTATTTTATGACTGTAATTTTCTTTGTAAAAAATGAATCTATGGAGAAATCTATTGAACAAGTACCCTGTTTATTACATAGCTGCTTTTCAGTAAACCAAAATAGACGGGTAACTGTAGTTTGATTATAATTAGCTAATCCCATTAGTTATAATATTATCTCATTTCACATTTACACATCAAATTAGTCAATACAAGTCTTATCATTATCAGTCTGTGTTTATTTACAACTTCACGTTGTTTATGAGAATTAGTAAACATAATATGACTGCAGTATACTAGTATTTATTAGGTGTGAGTATTGTTATGGTACGGTTACCTCATGTGAAGACAGGCAAGTGCACCATGACTCCTCGTGTACATCTTCCTCAGAATCTTCCTCATCATCGCAGTATTGAGCCATGTAATTCTGTAACAACATAGTATTTTCTTACATTATACAGAAGTTCGATTGAGAAATGAGCGACAGAAACATAGTTATTTTCGTTTATTAGATTAAAAAGAGAAGGATACAGATATATAGAAAACATGCGCTGTAAAAAGCTCATACCATAGGTTTGGCACTAGCAGACGAAGTCCTCTTGCCCCTATTGTCCAGACCCAGCAGTCTATCTGCGTTGGATGTGGAGGCCCCGGAGAACTTGGAGTAGGAACTTGAACTTCCGACGCTGGAGGCGTTCGAACTCGGCGCCCCATCGCAATCCTCATCTTCGTTATCCATCTCCTCAGCCTTATAAAGCTTTCCCTTAGGGTAGTCTTTCTTCACTTCAATTGTACTGCTTAGCAGCTTCAGCATAAAGTCCTCTTTCTTTTCCTCAGGCTTGGACTCGGGTATGGGATCATCTGGCAATGGTATTTCGCTGGGGTCTTCGACGAGGTTCTTCAACAAGCTGCTGTCTTCTGGATCCTTGCTGCACCCAGGAAGGCTGTAGTCATTACCCATGGCGTTTAGGGCGGATATGGTTTCTGAGCTGGAGGTGAGGCTAGAACTGGCGCTGGACAGTGTGCGGTCGTATCTTAGCTTGCCGTCGACGGTGATCATGCTTTCATTGGGACAGAGTTTGAGCATTCTGTTTTCTTCCTCGAAGTCTTCCCGCTCTATGTCGTCTATGGGCTGCGCCGCGGCCGCCACGTGCGGTGACAGCCGCTCCTCGAGCTCTTTACCGTCAATGCTCATTTCGAAAGCGATTCGGCTTGTCTCCTCGAATATATCACACGAGTGCGAGCATGACGGCTCCATCTTAGGATCTTCCTGTAAATTATCAGTAATTCACAATAAAACAATTTTTTTTAAATCTCTTGTGATGAGTTACTCATTCAATACACGGATCTAGAAACAAAACCATTTTTTTGGAAATAAAGGATTACCCGACATATTTGTGGAAAGGATATCCTTTCCACAATTACACAATGACAATGACAATTTTACAAATTGTCAATTTTACATAATGTGTCGCTGCATCTGCATGTACAATAAATTATGCGTTGTTGAAATTTTTGTTTAAAATTGTTTATTTGTTGTTTTCGTTTATTGGTATCAGTTTTTGTTGAATTTCTGTTAGTACATAGGTAATCTTTGTTTACAAAAAAAGGTTTTGTTCTAGATCATAGGTCAATACACATACATAATTATATAAAACTATCTATTAAAATAGTTGAGAGAGTATGGTAGAAACTTACTTTTTCACTTACTCCAAATTGGCGGTAGCATGAGCGTTTTTGCTGCAAAAAAAAAAATAGAAATCAGTAGTCATTAGATTCGAAGCACTATGTTTACACTCACATAATTTAAAAGTAATGAGATATTTATTCAAATGTTATTAAACTGTTTTATGACCACACGCGTCTTTACTATGGAAAAGTTATAAGTAGCCTAATTTTACAAAGTTCTGCTGGGCTCTTTTTGCTGCACCTCCACCACCCAAGAAAAGACTAATAACTGGGCTGAGAGAACAGGAGACAATAAGCACAGATTCATAGAATAAAATATTCAGATACAATAACTTTATTTCTTAAGGCTTACAAAACAAGCACATAGACAAGTAATTTTTATACTACAACAGCTATAAATATAGTTATTATTATTAACTAAGAGCACAAAGACAACATAGCCACCAACAAACCAAAGAATCAAGCAGAACCTAACACTTTAAAAAAGACTCCAACTTCTACACCAAGAGAGATAACAATTATATATGTATGTACCTGTATGGGTTTAATCTCTATAGCCTAGTGATATAATAATATATTATAAATATATTTATCAACTTTATCAACTGTATTTTATTGTTTTCTGTATTGTTGTATGTTTTATTATTGTTCAGTGGTATTTGACTGTCAGTATTTTGAAAGTCTCTTTTATAAAATATAAATCTTTAATTGGCCGTAAGTTAAGAGTATATCATTAAGGTTCAATTGTCTAGATTAAAGGGCTGTAGATTTTGTTAAAACAATAAAAAAATATAAGTAACATTATTATATGAATCAAATGAAATCATCTCAAGCACTCAAGCAATCTCAAGCACAACTAGAGCAAAAAAAAAATTAAAAATCTAAAACAAAATTTATGGTGAAATTGTTAGTTGTTATGATGAAATATGCTATATTATGGAATGATTGTTAAATGTTATTAATTGAATATAACCTAATAACTTACCCTCCAATAAAGTTAAAAAAGCAACTCCAATTAATACCCCCAAAATTTAAATAATTAAACCAATACATAATAACTATAATTAAATCATTTATAAACATAGATATCGTGTGTTCTTTGTCTTTAATAAATAATATGCATTTTTTGGTAGTTAGAAAAATATTAGCATGTGTTTACTGTTATGATTTAATGTCTAGGAAGTTCCTAACAAGTTATTAGTGTTAGAGTACAAAAGATTAGTTGTTAACTATAATTGTAAATTTATAAGCACCAGATGATGATTTGATGCTTCTTCTGATATCTCAAGGTTTGCAGATTGAGAACTCAGCAGAAGCATCTCCAATGTCGACAGAGCCTCGGATTCAGGCATTACAAATCTGAGCCCCAACTTCGGTTGACGTTAGTATCAAGGGATTTGGTGCAGTATCATATCCCATACAAAAATGAGGCATCTTGACCGAAATCAGGGCTTAAGTTTTCTATCAACTTTCATTTACAATTTATATTCATAAAATATTATGCATTCTAAATTTTGTTAGGTACCTTCTTTGTTTGATAATTAATTATTACCTACTATTGTCAAAATAGTATTGAGTCATTGGAGATCTATCTTTAGTTTTTGTTTCATATTGTTGCTTTATTCTGCAATTGAAGAGGGAAAACAAGCTAGAAATATATCATTAGGCATTAAAATAACTACGACTGTTGAATTTTGTAACAAATAGTAATAAGACCCCAGAAAACTAAACAAATTGTGAATTAATAATTATTTTTCATTTTTAAATCATTTAATCATCACCCATTTTAACCGACTTCGAAAAAAGGAGGATGTTCTATGTTTGGTATTATGTAAGTTTTTTATGTACAGTCATCGACAAAATTATCTTAGCTAACAAAGCTCTCAAAGGTAGTATGCAAACTTTTTTGAGTGAATATTTTTGAAGGTAAATTTTATGCCTAGATTTCTTTGTTAGCTAAGATAATTTTGAACACCCTGGCAGCTATATAAATATGAAACAATTAGTATTAAGATATTTTGACCACCTTGGGTGTTAACAATAATATGACGATTGAATTGGTTTTATGTTTTTCAGATCATTTTGTAGACTCTAGACGCTCACATCAATTTAATGCTGACAGTACCTATGTTTGTTGATTTTTCTTTCAATTAAGGACGGAATTTAAAAATTCTTTTGCTATTGTTTAGAGAATGATCCTGAGGTGGTTCCATAAAAGCTTTACTCCCAAAGGATTAGTATTAATCCAGCAAAACTTAGAAACAGTGTAAAATTAAGGGATTTATCGTATTTTGTAGTTTTTTCAAAACAATCTAATAATGTGCCTTAAGTTTCTTAACCTTTTGACCACCAGTCACCTATACATGACAAATCACCTGAGGACCCCTCAGCACCAACCACGTTTAGATTTATCTTTTTTCACTTTGTGCTTTGGCATAGAGAACACAGGAATACGTTTTTGGCATGGTGGCTTAATAGAATATAGCTATTCTTATTTCTTTTTCCTAGCAAGAAAAATTCACAGTAACAGCCCAGAGTCAGGAAGTTGGTGGTGTTACACCTCCGTGCCTTGAACAATCTAATAATGAAGCCTTTGATCCTGTACCTGACTTCTCTCCGGTCCTGTCGGTCAGCTGTCCCATTGGATTATGAGAGTGAGGGAATAGAGAGTGCACTTGTGTTTGGGCATACACTTGTGCACTATAATATGTCCTGCACACCTGGCTAGTCTTCGTTGAACAGAAACAGGCTGCTGTGGTTGAAATTCATTTTAATGTAACATTCAAATGTAAAATGTGTGATGTGTTGTATTCTAGTAAGTTTTAATCATAATAAAACAAAATTTAGTTCAACAAAGCCTGAAATTTTTATATAGTTATCCAAATGAAAAGTTCTCATAAACAAGTAATTCTTCATAATAGATTTTGAGATAACACTGAGTGAGTGAGCAGAACCTTCCCAGAATCACAAGGCCACAAAATCAAACAAAATAAGCACCATTAGAGTAGAACACCAATGTCAAAACCAAGGCCATTTCAATCATAGTTGTTTATGACCACTTTTATGGGGTGAAGGAAGAGTCCCAAGACAATAATGAAAGCAGGAGATGAGCATTCAAACACTTTCCAAGACCGAAAGGAATCGTTACTGGCGGAATTTTTCTGAAGAGAAGATAATAGGAAAACGACGATAAAGAATCTAAATCACATGTGCTCCCATAAAAATCCCTCAAAAAAGCAACCGTGAGAACCTTTTTTTTTAACAAAGGACAGGATTCACAGATGCATCCGTCGTAGGATCCAACAAAAAAAAACCATTGACGATTTTACCACGAATGGCAAAATTCTGACCTTTGCAATTCAAAACTCCCTAGCTAGAGCGTAAAAGAACTGAACGGACGAGAACTTCACTTCCTAGATAAAAACTCAAAGTAAAACATCCACTAGCACACCCGATACGACAGGATCTATAGCAGGTGTGAAACTAGATAATATGTGGGATGGGATGAGGGACTAATTATCTACGTGCCCCACGTCGCAAACAATACTAACCTGTTTTTGTTTTAGGGCGCTGGAACTGTCATCAGTTTTACTTAGGGTTTGTTACGAAACATCACAAAAGATTGGTTTTGGTTTTGTATAAGTGCACAATGTGCTTTGATGAATTACAACTTTCTTTACATTACATCAAACACCGTGGTCAGCCATCGACCATAGACTAGAAATCATTTAGACATACATAGACAAGACAGACAGAAGATTAGTGTTTCCAGCTGAATTATTTTACTTGATGAAAACTTTTAAGCAAATCCACACTTCATCAATCAGCAATAATTTTCATGGTACATGCAGATTAATATTTTTTTGTTGCACTACAGCTAGAAAGCTTTTTAATCTGTGGATTTTGTTACAAGCGTCATTAACATGTTCAAGCAGCCTACGTTCCACATAGAGGGATTTGACATGATCACACTTTTATAAATTTTGGAGCTAAAATCGAGGTAATGACCGATACAAAATTAAAAAATATTACCCACAATTTTTTTACTCCTCGGTGTGCTTGAGTTTATAAATTTTTTATAAATGCTATTTTATGTACGTCTGAAATCTTGAAAATTGTTGATAATTCAATTTAAGACCTTTACTCGTTTGAGTTACACACACACAATAACAAAGAAAATTTTAGTTTTCTTAATAGTTGGGTGCGTTCAGTTTTATAACATTTTATAATATTTAGTATTTAGAAGTATTTTATACAGTGTTCACATTATTAAAAATGGTAAATAATAACTTAATGGCACGTCGACAAATTAAAACATGTTAAATAACTATGCTCTTTGTGTGTTTTGTTTCTTAATCTGGGGCTCTTTAATTAGATTGCGAAGTCTATCAAGATTTTCGATCTAAATAAAACTAATACTTTTATAACTTGCCTGAACTGGTAGCACTTGGACTGCCAGTTGGAAAGTTGAGCGAGTCAAAACAAAATGTAAGGCTATGGTTATAGTTTATACTACTATATGAAATTATTATCACCTAAGATATGAAACTGATATGAATAAATTTTTGGAATATTTATATATTTACGAAGTATATTTGAGTTTCGTTCTTTTTGCGAGAGTATATTTCGCATGTTGTACCTTAATAGTCAATTTGTATATTACATTGAAAATTATAGAGTGCCTATAGTCAAGAATTGTACCTAAATGGTCAATTCCTATAATACATAGAACATTCTATGATCCAAGAGGATAGGTCTGCTCTTCTGGGAGTGTCACCAGGTGACGTCACTGTCCAGTTGCCACTTCATTTCAACAAATTGTAGAATTTGAGAATCAAATGTGATAAGGGTCAATTGAAAAATCCATAATTAAGTGAATCGTCAATTATCATATAGTAGTAGTAGTTATAGTATGGCTATCAAGCAGCCTACGTTCTTTGTAGTATGGCATCACGGAACCGCACGCACTGTCATACTTCAACTTCATGTATATTTCTTTTTCAGTCGCACACTGTGTGTATTGTCTGTACCAAAAACTTGTAGATACGGCCACGTACGGATAGACGGACGGCATATGGCTGTAAAACTAAAATACTTCCGCCAAAAAACGGTCCTAGCAAAATAGCAAGTACCTACTGCAGGTAATGCATTGCCCTCTACTAGGGTGGCCAAAGGTTTCATGATTTATATTGTAATGGGGAAAATGGAAAATGGGTTTTACTTTTTTTGATAAAAGTTATACAATAAGGTTTTTATTGCATAATTCGTTTTCACAAATAATAAAATCTGCAGAGGCTGCCAGCTCAATCTCTTCAAAGAGGTTGAGAGAGGCCCGGCCACACAGGAAAGTAACTAAAATACAAAAATATTGTATTTTCCGCATTTAAATGGCCGTGGATGCCGTGGTGGGATACGGTAGGTCGCATGAGCCCGGAAGCGCAGCAGTGTGACCAGATTTAAATTTAACGTTATGCTAGCTGCTCACCTAAATTCTGCTAAAGTCTGCTAATTATATTTTTAGTATGCCAAAATTCTACTATTGAATGAAAACACAATTGTACAAATATTAATGTATATGAATACAAAAATATTGATTAATGAATAGCACCATTAATTGGAACCTACCTCAATTTTTTTATCATGTCCATATGATTATTGGTAGGTAGTTACAGAACCTTCGTCGTTGTGCTATGAGCGTCCTTTATCATTGTTTTTTTTTTGTATTTCTGTATCTATCAATAAGTGTGCAATAAAGAATTTTCTATCTATCTATCTATCTATCTATCTATCTGTCTATCATTTTCTTTACTGGCGTGAAATTTACACATTCACCTTGGTTCTTTTACTGACTGTTTCACGTGTGGAATTGCACCAACATGTTATTTTTTTAATTTATTCCTCAGGTCAGTTTTTATATTGTAATTTGCTAAAATAGGCGTATTGGACATCGACTATTTATTGTAAATGTGAGTACTTTTTATTTCCATCTGTATTAGTAACTCAACCCTTAAGGGGTTCAGTAATTTTGTGTTATATAAAGGGCTATTTAAATTTAACATTATGCTAGCTGCTCACCTAAATTCTGCCAAAAACTGCTGTTTTTTTAGATCTGCGACATAATCTGCTAGACTCTAAATTTCAGATCGAATTCTGCTAAAATCGCAGAATTCTGCTAAATCTGGTCACACTGCGCGGCTTGTATAATCGTTCACATGCTAAAGATTGGACTGCGCAAGTTTAGTTTGCACTAGGGATGGGCAAATGAAAAAAAAAATCGATATATATCGCAAACCCGGCGAACTCCGTTTCGCCACCGTTATCACGCACCGGCGCCACCTACTTAAAATATTGGTTTGTAGTACATGCTATGTATCAGAGATGGCGCTGTATGTGAAAAAAGATTTTCCCGCTTTTCTGTTGAAATTTTTCCTGAATTTTCTTTGCTATAAACCTCACGGAGCCCGAGACCTTTCCAACGAATGCAAAACCGTGGAAATCGGTTCGTGCGTTCTGGAGTTATAGCGTCAGGAAGGAAAACCCGACTTATTTTTATATAGTAGATATTGTATCGATATTTATTATTAGTATCGATATATGCATAGTAAAAAATATCGATATTTCGATATATCGATATTTTTGGCCATCTTCATTGTGCAGGCAAAACGGAGCGTGTAGCGGGCCATAGATCAATGAAACTAACCACAAGTTACGGAACATAGTCCGGCTACACGTTCAAACAGTTGTGCAGCCCGGTCCACAGTCCGGTGTGTGGCCGGTCCACAGTCAAAACTAACACAGTTTATTGGAAAAACCCGTAGATTATGGATTTTTCCATAGCCGAAAAACCTTAAACTTTTTGTCACAAGATTTTTTTTAAGTTACTCTGTGGACGAGTTTGTGAATAAATCCTTATTTTGTGGACCTAAAAAGTCAACGATTTTAGAACTTTTGAATGAAAGTTGAATTAAGGAATTAACAAAGGTACCTAAGTGTGATGCGGGTAAGAAATCACGCCAGGAACAGTTGGTTTTTATGACTTATCATTATGGAACGAAAACGTTGGTATATTTTAACAAAATATGAAAGGTTAAGTTTAATCAAAATTGATAAAAATAAAAAATATCACGGATTTAATCCGTTATAGAGCAATTTTTTCACGTTTTTTTTTACAGAGAAGATTTTTTTTGTCGATAAATGGTGTAGTTTCACCCAATTTCATTAATGTGTACTACAGGAAAACTGACACTGTATAAAAACTAGAGGTAAAATATAATTTGATTTTGAGTTCTTCCTTTCTAAGTGTACATTTATTGTATTTATGGAATTTCTTTATTTCCAAAGATTTTAATATTTCCTAATACCGTGCCAAAAATATAGAAAATTACTTAGTTATAACACAGTTAACCAAGCGTGTATCGCGGATTTAAAGTTATTGGCACTTATTTACTAAAGTAACCAGTGCTCAATAAAACTTTTATAAGCCAAGGAATATTTATCCCAAACAAGATATTTTACTTGAATTATATGATTATAAGACTGATGAATGTTCCTAATAAAAACGTAAGATATTATTGTAAGTACATAACTGAACCATTTAATTTAATAACTATGTTTTATCCTTTAGGCGCAGCTCTACCATGTCTGTGGTTTTATCACGAAATAGGATGAGTTTACCGTACTATAACTTCAAAGAATACATGATAACGAACATAGAGGTATTATCCCTTGGTATTATCAATGATATTCTATATAAATAAAACTCATTGGGTGGCGTAGCTCTACGATGTCTGTGCATTGGGTATTATTCTGTGGTATTATTGAATGAAGCATTATAGCAAAGATTGTAAATATGTAGTAGTAGCGTAGCTCTACGATGACTGTGAGTAGTAGGTAGTAGTGGTAGTTAGCAGCCTACGTTTCAATAACTCATGAAAAAATTCTAGGTCTATGTTATACTCATAGACTTGAGGATGAAAAATTCTAGGTCTCTATGATCTTGTGGTCTGTGGTTAAATTAAAACCTCTTTGATAAAATTTCAGATTTGATTTTCGAATAACATTGACAGTTGACTCCAACTGTACTCTATTTTCTCGTTACCGAAAAAGTCAAGCAAAATCGACAAAATATTCTTGAATTTTTACTAGCAATTTATCAAGGTGAGGAAGGTGAGTGAGAAATGTAATGTACCTATATTGCCGTCTTAACGAGTAAGGTACCTGGGTCGAATATGGCCATCTTAACCCGTGATAATGCGCGCCTAATGTTGTTACACGGATAGGCACGCGTGAGCAAATTGCTCACAGTACTTTAGATGGTTATACTTTTACAATATAAGTTCTTTTTGCCTATAAATGGGTCAAAATGAATAAAACAACAATTAGTTATTTAATATAAAATAATATATACAAGAGTTTTAATTAAAATTATGAAACATAAATGTAATTTCTAACTCAAATTAACTAAGGTCTATGGGATCTACTATCTTCGGTACTCTTCAGGAAAATAACGATAAAAAATTACTGCCGCGCGACGCAGAGCACTTGTGGAGTACAAGTGCTTCACTGCGCAATCGCAGTGGGCCTAAGCAGCGCGTGAGTTGGACGACGACGGGAGGGGCTGAATAGTTAGGAATGAATGGCTGAATACCTAGGCGCCCAGGACGCTATGAAGTCAGGATCACCAGAAACTTTTCAACAATTTTTTGTCTGAGTAAATTGATCATAGCGTGCATTCTCACAGGTTGCGGTTTGGAGGATTTTTAGTCACATTCCTTAGACATAAGGCCAATCAGTAGTATTTTATATTATAGAGTATGTATGTAACTTATCGTCGGCAGTAAAATAAATGACAAATGTTGGTTTAGCAAGCAGCAATTTTTTCTTTTTAAAAAAACGGGAAATTGGCCATTTTTCTGACCCGGTACGAAAATATGCCCATACAGTTGAACATTTTAACTGTATGTAAATTATTATTCATTTTGTTTAACATATTCAGTATGTTTATTTTAATAATTAATTGAAGGAAAAATAATCAATCCCGACGTTAAAAAGCTCCTATTTGGCCATATTAACAGCATGAGACCAGCGGCTGGTCATATTTCAGTCATTTATTTATATTTTGTTTTCACTCACACATCAAAACCGAGAAAATTATGCGTAATAAAACACAATAGAAATATCATCTCACTTCATTACGCTATTATGAAAAGGTCGGAAAGGAAGAAAATTATTCAGGGAAATATTGAGCAAAACGTGTTTCAAAATATTTTTGCGGCGACGCGAATCCTTCCCTTCCCAGGAGTATTTAGTAGGAGCTCCCCGTGCTCCTACTAAATACTCCTACTGATAGGAGCACCGGAACACCCATGCCCTGATGCTCCTACTGAACATAAAAATTGCGGGGAATAATGTTAAATTTAACTACTGTTGGTCTAAATTTAATTCCTCCTCCGGGAGGGGCGGCTGTGTCGTTTCGATGTGTGCCCAACGGTTGAACTCGTTCGGTTTTGCAAAATATACAGCTACATAGATATAGGTATGTGGCCATATTAATCGGCTGGCCATATTTGACCCAGGTTCCTTATCATATCGCCCATAGGCGGTAGGTAACATTACATACTTATAGAATACCTACGTTAACACTTTACCTACCTGGTAAAAGAGTGCGCTTCAGGAGGGGTCCCCTTCTATTTATAACCTCCCCTCCGAGGGGACGTAGTCATCACAAAGTAGTCGAGTAAATAGGTGACAAGTTAAAAAAGTTTAGGTCTACATACAATCTACATAGGGAACAGTCTCCGTGCATGTAAAAAAGCATTAGCGCGCGTTACGCACGTAACTATTGCATGCTGTAATCTCACTATTTCTGTCCAGGAACCTCAACATCGTGAAGGATGAACCACCTGAGGATCCTTGTAGCGACCTCGATACGCGCACGGCCGCTGTTCACCAAAATCGAGCCTCCAACTAAGATGCAGATGAGGTCCTTCGCCCACCACGCTCCAGATGGCCCACCGCAGCCATTTGATAACTTGCCTTTTTCTATTCCAAACCGGTTGGTTTTACTTTTTTAACCGCCCGTGCATGACTGAAAAAGGAGTTTTGATTTTGACGTGTATGCTGTATGAAGGTTTTACCAATAAAGCTTTATTATGTGTTTGTAACGTGAGGTGATAATAGTGTAATTACTATGTTTGTTAAAAATCGATGCAGGCATTCAAATGTTATAAGGTGGATCAAAGTAAAAACGGCGTCAGGGATTTTTGAATTTTGATACTCACGTATTAGTAGGTACTTAATGGCTTGTATTCGTAACAATTTTTCGAAGTGAAGGGTCCGTCCAATAAAAATCTAAACAAGATAATTTTAATACCTTAAGTACTTACAAGGCACATCTAACTAAACCCAATTTTGTTTGTTTCCAGGTATGTGGCGACTGCTGTTTTTTGTATTTTCTTCGGTGTAGGATTATGGGCGCCGTTTTTAATATTATGGTATATGATGGCTAAGAGAACGCTTTGAGATACTGGGATTAATGGCGTACCTAGATTTTATGTGTATTGGTACTGACATTATGTAGGTATTTTCTATTTGTTAAAAAATTGGATGTTATAAGTAATTAAATTTAGTTATAAATAAAAACGTCAAGTACGAGTTAGAATCGCGCACCGAGGGTTCCTTAATTATAACACCTTGTTTCTTGCTAAATTTCATGATTCTAAGTCAACGGAATGTAGGGATGAATTGTATTGATTGATAGCTAACAAAAAGAAAAAAAAATGTGAATAAACTACAAATTCACGGTGTTCGGTGTAAATTTTTCCCTTTTGCTTTAAGTCCTTGCTTCTTGCAAAATTTCATGGATTCTAGGTCAATGAAAAGTGCTATAGGTGCCCTATAGGTTTTCAGTTCATAGCGAGAATCAAAACTCTGTATTTATAAAAGAGTAAACTGGGTGACTCATCGAAAGATCTATTCGTATGACACACACAGGCTTAAAGAAATAGACTTAGGCTAAACAAATTCTCTAAAACTAGTTAGGTACACAAAAATCTTTATAAAAATTACAAAACAAAATGTCACGCTTCTCAAGTCAATGTTCAGATTTTTGAGCCAGGTCACTGCTTGTGGCGGAAGGTTTTCCAGATCACTCCAAGGCCTTGAGTAGGAGTGGATGGGGCAGCGCTGAAAAATGTGCTCCATGGTCTGACCCTCTTCCCCGCAGTTGCAGAGTGCAGAGTCTGTCCACCCCCACTAATACCGGAGGTAGTTGCAGCGGCCGTGCCCTGTTTTTAGTCTGTTTAAGCGGCACCATTGTTTGCGAGGTAGGGTGAATCCTTTAGGTTTAAGTAGGGTCAGTGTGTTGGGCACGCGATCCGTTTGTGGTGTCCAGCCAGTCTTTTTCCAGTTTTCTGTGATTTGGTGTTGCTGTGCCAGCGCATAAGACGGATGTCGGGATTTTAGTCTGAGATGGTGGGTAGAAGAAATCGTGGTGAACGGGTAGTAAATAGTTAGTAGACTCCTTTTTCAGCTTGTGCTTCGGCGGAGATTTAATAGTTCTACGTGGCTCAGCGCTGGCAGCCAGTGAGGTGGAGTTGACTTCACGGTCCCAGAGATGCAACGCATGGCGGCATTGAGTTTTGTCACTACTTTGAGCACGAACGCTTTCCAGAATAGGTACATATCAAAACAAATGCCGTGAATATTGGTATCAAAATATTAGTCCTAAATAGTGAGAGAGTGTTTGTTATTAGGTATGTGATATTTGAATAAAAATACGAATAAGCTTCTAAAATGGGAGTACAGTTATTGGAATATAAAAATATTAGACTGGAGAGCAGTTTTCTTGCTGAGTAGACGAGGGCGATGCCAGTTGTACGCAAGTAATCAGCTGAAGCACCCCAAGACGTCCGACATTGTGTAACGGTAAGAAAAAAAATATTGGCGTCGGTACTATTTATACAATATTAACAAAAAGAAACAAAAACGTGAAAGGTCATTGTGGGTAAAACTTTTGCTAAGAACTATATTTTTCCGTGCAAATTTCAACCTTAAAGGAGTGCACAAACTAACAATCAATCAATGTATGAAATCTCAAAATTATTTCTAAGTGTGTATATCTACCTACGAACTGCCGACAACCCCTATCAACATTTGAGACTGCTGATCTTTGTTGATTATGGAGTATAATAAAGTGAAATAAATTACACGATCTTTTTTTGTCATTCCTTAGGTTTCCGGTTCTCGAGGACCTCCCTTATGGTTAATCCAGGATAAGGAAATTCAATAGGATGACCAGTTCCACGATTCCACGACGAACATAAAACACATCCGAACACAGAACCTACTCCTTTTATGAAGTCGGTTATTAAGCAAGCGTATTATAATAGGGTATTATAATAATCTGTGGAAAGCGGTTGAATGATGTCTGCATTTCTGAAACAGCGCCATCTATGTGACGTAGCGAGAATCAGTTATCCTGAGATCCTAGTTGATGGCACATAAAATCTCATTGCCTTTAGAATGAGCCTTTAGAGATGCAATTGTTATCTCGAGATGCTACTAGATGGCGCATTAAGTTAAGATTTGTCTGTACTTAGTCCTACTGGTAGATAAAAAACGGCCCTTAAAACGGGCAACACAAGACAAAAACAATACTTTATGTTCATAAAACAGTCGGCACGGCGTTATTCAATGGCACACAGTGGTTTACGAGAATGATTAATATAAAGAATTATATCAAAACGTAATACGATTTCGTATTCTCATGTATCAAAACTGTTGTTTCAAATAATGTCTTTGATCGAATGCCACCACCATCTCCGATACGACACCACGCAACACTTACCTCCTATGTATATTTATTTCCAGAGGCCTCGTCTTACCGCACCTCTACGTAGGTCTACGGCAGTATTTAGTATTCATCTATGGTCTACGCCGTAGACACTAGCAGTGCTACGGGGCTAAGAATGCTATGAATAAATCATAGCTTTCGTAGCCCCGTAGTACTTATGATAGCATTTTTTGTTTACTTTATTTGTTTACTGGCTTATCTTTTTGTTTACTAGCTGGTGCCTGCGACTTTGTCTGCGCAGGATTAATACTTCAAGTAGCTTGTATTCTTCTCCAAGGTTCTGTCTATCACACAATATATCTTTATAAATTATATCATATGTGTCATTCTGATGTATAAGCTATATTATAGTAAGTTTCATTACAATCCATTCAGAAGTTTTTGCGTAAATGAGTAACAAACATCCATACATACAAACTTACGCGTTTATAATATAAGTAATGATAAGGATGCATCTGCTGATTCTCCAGTGTAGTTCACAAGGAGACCCAAAGTTGCAGATTATTTATCCAAAATATTATTTAGGACGCACCATTGAGTGATGCGGCTGTAAAATTATTTTTTAAAATACGGGCTGACTTAGTCATACGAGTACCAATGACTCAAAGTACCTTAATAAATGAAGAATAAAAAAAGGTTACGAAGGTTTAGGGTCTATTAATTCTGTCAAAAGGAACTCGTGTCTGTTGCGATGTATGTGTAATCTTTCAATCACAAAGAAATCAATAAAATAATTGAAAATCCAAAAAGTGAGGATGCTAATTGCTTGACCGAGAACCTCAGTGGTTTTTTATACGTATATAACGCGTGTTAGCGTAAATATTGGGATTGGAACTGGCTGCCTGCTTCTGTTTTTCCTACCATTTGCAATCTGGGTCTCTTCAAGGCAAGACGGCAAGAAGTATTCACGGTATCTTCTAGACCTTCGTGATACACCGTCGGCCACATCGTCACTTTCCATCAGGTGATATTGTAGTCAATCGAAGGTCCATAAAAAGGATGTTTGATATTTACACGTTTGGGTGTGAAATCGGCTACTTTGTCACCATCATGCCATGAGATATGGGTAGGTATCGTTTATGTACATACATATATTATATCCGCTAACCCAAATGCCGCCAGCAGCAGTCACCGAATGTACATAAATAGGTAAATATTGAGAGGCTTAAAATATAAAAACAAATACATTTCATTTTGTTTTATTCATTTTCAAATACAATAACATCTATACAATAATGGTATTTCTACGACTAAATGATTTACTATATTGACACATGCATTATAAATAATAAATATTAAAATTACAATAATTAAAAATAATTTATAAAATAATAATGATTTAATATATTATTTATATTGACTGGAATCTTCAATCACAAGATTTGTAGGTAACTAAATGGTATATCACTAAAAAGGTATTTCATTACCCGAATGAAAATAAACAGTTTTATGTATAATTTCGAGTTGATTTCTTAATCATGCAGATTTTGATATAAATCTAAGCTCGATTAAATACCCTTACAGGTACAGTCAGCATCAAATGTATGTTTGTTATGGTATTATAATATAACACATATAAAATGATCTTTTAAGTCTCAAATTGATGATTGTTCGCAAAAAACAATATTTAAAATCAAAGTCTTGATCGATTACTCTGTATTTATGTATTCGTTCGTTAAATTAGTAATAAATAAAAAAAAATACTGAAACCACTTCCAATAAAAAAACAAAATAAATAATTTATTTGAAATAAATCGTAACTACACAAGTATTTATTACTATAAACTATACTAAATCTATGACGATTGCACTTTTAAAATAGTTGCCTATATAATCTTATTTTATGTACACATTATTCAGTATTCGGAACATATTGATTTTATAATATATTAGGTAATTAAATATTAGAACTTATTTGAAGTTATAGTCGGTAAGTTGTCTTTTATGGACCACAAAATCTGAAAAAATTAAAAAGTAGGTATAATACTAATTGGTTTCGTATTTACTTACGACTGTGTGGAACATTTATGATGGTTTCCACCTTAACAAGTATATTTTTAAGTCACTTGACGTAGAATTTAAATCGTTGAATAAGAAACAAATTATCTTTTATTTCAGCCATTTTTGAAGTAACATAAAATTGAGCTTATTTTTATAAAAAAAAAATGTCGTATGTTGTTGCATGAGTTCCAATAATTGATGAACACACCGATTTAATAATATACAATAGAAACGACATAGATTATTATAATAATACTGAGTATCCAATTGAGTATTGGTATTTGGTAGATCCTCTTCATCGATATTCATAACTATAGTACAGGGTGACTCAAATCAATACGAAACAGACTTAAAACCTTATTAAATATAGGTTTTGTTCATTATTTCTGAGAAATAAACTGGCTTGTCAAGCTATTAATTAAGTAGAAATAAGTTTTCTACTTAATAAGTAACAACATATTGATGAAGATTATGAATCTTTTTCGGATATTATCTTGTTTATAAATACTTTCCGTGTGTTATTCATTCGAGACACTCTGTACACTTCATGATACATCGCAATAAATTTTCAACAAATGTTTACAAAATAAAAAAATATTTAAAACATTATCACGAAGTATCACGCCTTTTTTTCATTTTCTGATTCATTTTCAAAGGTCCGATAAAATTTAATTTACCCTAAATAAATAATTCTACTTATTCATAATGAGTATCTAATATTTACATTTTATTAGAGACTAGTATAATATTGTATGGCCTTGGAAGTGCCACGACAGAAGAAAAAATTACCAACAATCACAATGTAAGGTTTATGCTTAAAAATAACATATTATCTAAAATAAAACATTTATTCTTTTTATTTGAATTGATATTTAGAGTTATTTATTATGCAAAGATTAAAGATTACAAGAGCTCCTTTGGGCTGGTGACTATAAAATTAATGATAGAAAATAAGTAATTATCTTAAACCTACTTATGTAGACACTTATCTGTAGGAATCAAAACTTAAATTTAATAAAAATGCCGCACATTTTACACAGAATTAGCTTTAAGATAAGTAGAGTATTATGATATGAAACAGAAGACCTAATACAACTTTCTTGTAATACCATATCTACGAAGGTAATAACCAGAAATGGAAGAAATATAGTTTGCAGATCGAACAAATTACAATACAATCCCAGCAGAGGGGATTGCATCGCAACAACTTGCGTCGAAGTCGTCGATTCTTTCTTTTGAATCGGTTAGAGTTTTTGGAAAAAATTAAAAAATGGTAAGTATAATCACAGCCTACCTATATACTGTAGTATAACTGAGGGCAAAAGTATAAAGCAAATGAAAAAATATTTCTGAAAAAAAAAACTCAGTATGATGAAAGGGTAAATTCATTTGCACAATAAAATTGTATAAACTGTTTGTAGCAACTTAGATCACACTTTTGACCAACGAAGCTCCACGTCGCGTCGTTTGAACCTGTATGAGTGGACCTCCCTGTATAAGTTACTTATACTACAAAACTTTTATTCTGAATGTACACTGACTGTACAGTGTTACTTATGGACTCCCATGATCCAAGAAAACAGGTATGCTCTTCCGGGAGGATCGCCAGGTGACGTCACTTTGCCACTTTATTTCAACAAAATGTAGAAGTTGGGAAACAAATGTGATAAGGGTCAATTATATTTGTTAAATCAGTCAAAACAGCGTTAGTTAAACACGAGTTTATGTGATAAATAATTGGTAAATACGAAACAACATAGTTTTATCCAATTCATACAGCAGTTCGGGGAGTTACGATTTAACGCTACTGGTAACACCAGGAAACAGATCCGTCTTCTCATTCGTCGATGGTGATGATGACGTAAGCTGGAGACACCCACGTGACCATTGTGTCTCGGAAGAGCATACCTTGTTTTCTTATACAATGTGGACTCCAAAGTCAGCAGACTTTCGACAAGTTGATAAAACACTGTCGGCTGCCTACAAAATTCACACACTGAAATGTTGTACCAACCCATCAAGTTGTGTTACCGACTCGGTTGTGTAGACTCCATTACAGCCAAACGTGTATGAAAGCTCTAACAATGCTAGCAACAAGACAGAAGTGATTCTGAAAACGTGGTTAATTATGCCCTAACACAGACCGCAGAAGTCTCCGAAGCTTTTCCACAGGATAAGTAAAATATTTTCTCGTACTTGTAAGTTGCACCTATAATTCTGATCTCCTTATGAAAAGTGCAAAAAAACTTTCAACTGTTCATTCAGGTGGTCTCGGGAGGTGGACGGTGGGTGAGAACCGGCAATAACTAGCTAACTATCTAAGTAACAATAGCTAACTAACTAGTTATTGCACTTTTCAGAAGGAGGGCAGAATTGCAGGGGAATGTGTAAGAAGGATAAGTTCGCTTGCCCATAAAAATCAAGCACCGGGGCTTCTCCTCAACGTCACCGATGTACCAGAAATGTTCTGCATGAAAATTATTAAATTCACTTTCATTAATGTGTCAAAATACGAGTGTAGATAGATAGATTCACAGATTTAATATTCGGAGAGGAGTTAATCAAGCGTGAGCAAAAGATAAGGGAGTCGTCTAGGTTTCGTACAGCCCTACAGTTAAGTGCGCACATTGTGGTTGGTAGCAGACAGGTCATGCGTAGTGCGGGTAGGATCCGAGATGCGAGGCCACGTGCGGAGGCGCCATCGAGTGGGGGGAGTAGAGGTTACTGCCCCCACCCCCCCAGTTGCCCCACGACGCCGACGGGAAAATAGACGCTGGAACAAGAGGTTACATGAATGCGGAAATAGCTACACTGTTATTTTTCACTCTGAAGTAAGGTTCCAGTGAGGTTACTTTTTGTTGATATATTTTGCAACAGGATAACATTAATTAAGTATGCAGTCAACCAAAAGTCGGCGACACAGCCGGGCGGGTTAGTGCGATATTTCAGTGATGAATATCTTGCCAATAGTGTTTTGTCAACGTCTCGCGGACCTTGGTGTGTATACTACATAATATTAATGTTATGATGTTGCGAAATCTTGTTCAATAAAAAGTGACTACAGTGAGTATGCATCATTAGCTAGATGGTTATTTAGTTTCCACACGAAGGCACCAAGTTTTCATTGCAGTATGCGTCCGCTTTAAAATTGGCGTCATTGACGAGAACTGGTACCACTCGACTGATTTGCTAACCGTAAAAAAACACAGCGTAATACAGTGATATAATATATTTCAAGGGATTTTAAGCTGCATGCACACGTCGACGCGCGTTCGCTGCGAGTATAAACTTGAAATTCAGGAAATTTGTTGCATTTTGATCGCTTCAGTCTTCGCGCGTCGACATAAAATAATTATGATGGTAGATATGCTATCGTGTAAAGAACAATAGGTAAGCGTACCTATTGTTCTTTACACGAAAGCATATCTACACTTGGATCTAATGCAATTAGGACCTACCTAAATTATAGGAAACTGAAAAATAACAGCTAGTATCATATTTTTCATGGTGTTATTTTTCAATTTACATGTATTTCGCCAAGGGCACATCATACAAAGAGGTGTTGACATTGGGCGGTAAAATGGTTTTTTGTTGAAGGAATACTATAAAATTAGGACTGTAGCATAAATTATTAGATTCTATAGGACATTTTGGTTCACTGGTCTTGATTTTGTTTAAAAATACCTACTGATTTTAGAGAAGCATATTTTTTACATTGTATAGGTGCAGGATTTAGCAAATTGGACGGAATTTTATAACGTAAGATGATGCACGAAATCGAGCGAAATTTTTCGCTACCGCTCTGCGTAGGAACAAGGCTTTAGTGATATGGTAACACATATGTATATATATATATATATATATGTTAATGCTGTTGCAACATGTTGGTGTGGATGCACTAAAACGGAACAACCTGTAGAAAGCCTGCCAAATCTGTCAATGAACCCATTCAGTGGCATTGAACACACCCCATTAAGCCAGGCGAGGTACTTGTCAGTTACAACCCGTTTGGAGCGCCGTGCAAATATTAGCCGACTGGAGTGTACCTTTGGAGTGTACGCATTAGCAGTACAAACGGAGGTACAAATGCAGATTATGCCGACTGTACTGCAGATGAAGGGTGCATAATACATCACGATTATCTACCGGTGGGTACAGTTGACGGCAATATAATGAAGGGCTTTTTTATTTCTATTTAAATGAATATCTTTGTTTTGTTTTGTATTATACTATTAATATTATTATCCTCATTTGATCATGAATCCACTTGATCAGTTTCAAAACATCTGTTTGCTAAATAGAGTAATTTAAAAAAGTTATAGTTTGACATTCAGATTTCGATAGTAATTAATAATGGATAATATTTTATTTTGTGGTACACCATGTCAAAGTCAAAGTCAATGTTTCTTTATTTCCGTAAAATAATAAACAATAAATGTACACTTAGAAAAGGTCAAATTCTTAAAATTAAACCCTGATATGGAAATAAAGTGATATTTTGATTTCGGTCGCTTCGGTATGTAGACTAAAGTAAAGAAGCGACGAAGAAACCTTTAGCCTGTTAGGTGTTATTTTTAGAGTTATTTTTCGAGTTGGAGCAAAATCCGTCCCAAGCTTTTTTGTCTTCTAGATAGTCTGAAATTTTGTAATAAGATTTTTACAAAGGATGTGTTTGACAATTTGTTTGAATTTATTTATAGAAAGTTTTACGCAACTCGCTAGGGGTTTTGTTGTAGAAGCGTATACATTGCCCTTTAAAAGATACATTAACCTTGTGTAACCTAGTTTTGGGCACAGCGAGTTTATTCTTATTTCTAGTATTTACATTATGTATGTCGTAATTTTTAGGGAACCGATCGATATTTATATTAGTGTACAATAAGTTTTCATATATATATTGACATGGTCTGTGATAGCCACAGTGCCTCGTACTTCATGTTTTAGGTAAAAGAAATTGTAAGAAAGGCGGTAGGTCAAACCTGGTTTTAATTTTGTCTATGTTAACAAATACTTTGGAAGGAACTCTACTTAGACTGACTGTACAATGTATGAAGATGAAGGGTGCATTGCATACATACGAGTATGTACGTTATGTTTAGTGACATGATTTTGACTTTTCATTGTGGGATTTGTTTTGAGTGTTTTATGATAGGGTTGGTTCAGAAGGGCTATTTCGCGATTGTTGTTTTAGTTACAAGATTTTTTTTTAACTTGCCGTGTTGTAGTATTGTGGGACAAATTTTGCAATAAAATTTTAGAGCAGTTATCTTAACTGATAGTTATGAAATTTGGCATACTTATGTAAGTTCGGGGATACTGCAATGTTATGATACCATCGAGCTGGTCTAATGATGGAGCACAGAAGGTGGTGATAGGAACTCCTAAACTAAACAACACACATAACCCCATAGAGTTTAAGTTCGTTGGATTTTTCTTCCCAAGCATTTAAGTCCTAGATAAAAGCTTGTTAAATAGAGATGTTTTAAATATTATTTGACTGCCTATTAGTTCACTCAAAACAAAAAGCTAATAACTCGAATTTCAGTTTGATTGTTTTTAGGTAGGTACATAAGGTTTAAGTCAACAGTTTTAGGTGAGAAATAAGTTGAATCGATAAAAAAACAATTGATTTTGGGTTGGTATCGTTGAGGTAAGCTCTCAAGAGTTTATTTTGGCAAAAGAGCAATTCTAATCTAAATATTTTAAAATACCCAATAGTATAATTTGTACAATTATCTGAGCGCCTGGTCGAAGCGACGCGTGACCCGAGAGCTGGTGAGTATCTGGCGCAGCGCATTAGCATTGCCATACAGCGGGGCAATGCAGCCAGCGTCTTGGGGACGCTTCCAACTGGTATTGATATGGACCAGTTGAGCTAACTGTATACACCAAGCTGCAGTTGGCTCAATTGTTTCAGTTGTAAAATTCTAGTTCTAATTTGTTTCTATTAGGTATTTGATTGTGATTTTCTTTGTGAATTAAAGTATTTACTTCCACCGTAAAAAAAATATACAACGTCAAAGAACTCAATTTGAATTTTAAAAAAGGAACAGCGTCATCAAAAAACCATTTCGTCCGAGCGTTCGCTGCGGCAACTATTACCTGTGGTAGTCGGCATCGCAGCGTGAGGCGACATGAACGAGGATAGCTTGGCCGAGTGATGGTACGAGCTCATGAAGAGATCGCTCTGGTACTTGTAGGCGGGGTCGCTGGCCGCCGGCTGGGTTGCCGCGGCCAGCCCTTGGAAATCAAATTTGTAGGCATACCGCTTGCCGTGAACCTTCGTCATTATGTTTTTGTCGTAGTAGTATCTGCGCAAAGAGGAGCGGTTAGTTGTGTGTTTAACATGTAGGGTTTGTCGCGGGTTCACATTGATCGGGTTGTTCATTGATGGAATGTTCATATTGGCAATATTTAAATTCAAATCTAGCAACTCATGTTAATGTCATAAATATATATAGCTGTTTTTACCACTTTTCGATTTAGTTTGAAATATAATTCAACATCACGTTCCATGACTATGAACATTGCCATCAATCTTCCTGACTCACTTGCTACAAGCAAGCTACTACTTTATTTCATGAACAAAACAATATGTTCAGAACAAAATGCATGGGCTATTCGCCAAGCAAAAAAATGGGTACCCAGGTTATCGCAAATGCTCGCGTTCTTTTGTTTTTATCATAACCCATTTTACCTGATTTGTTTTTACCTGAGAGCTCGGCTGAGTTTGTCGTAGTTCATGTTTGGCTTGGACTTGCGTTCACCCCATCGACGGGCCACCTCGTCAGGGTCCGTCAGTTTGAACTCCCCGTTGGTCCCCTCCCAGGTGATGCAGCCTGCGTTGCTGGAGTCACTCAGGAGTTCAAGCAGGAACTGCCACAGTTGGATCTGGCCTGAACCTATGGAAGAGACAGAGCTAGAAAGAGGCTTCTGGTGAATATATTATTTACTATTAGTTTACAAGTAGGAAGGTAATCTTAGGATCTAACACGCATGACAAGGTATGAGCCATGAAGCCAAGCCACTGTGACTCTCTTGGATTTCAAGGAATAAAGTATATTTTCCGGTATTTGCTGACAGTCCACAGCGTGTCCAGATTTTAAAACTTCTCGATAATATTGAAATGCCACTTTTTACTCCATGTTTTTACAAAAAGATGAAAACAACAGAAATTTCAAATAATCTAGGTTAAAACTGGATGAAAAACTTTCAAATCCGGGACAAATCAAAATAAGAAAAATATCAGGATATTTTCCCTGCGCCTATAAAAACGCGATTCTCGTAAAAGTCCTATTCTTACATGGATGGTGTAGCGTTAACATCGGGGTCGGGCCCCGCATGCCGTGATATTGGGCGGCTATGTTGCCTCTCGCACGAACGACTCCGGCCACGCACTCGTGTGGAACGGCCCTTAACGTCGGTACTACTTTGCTGGCGATACTGCCTACCTAATGTTTTCTAAACTTTTATAGGCCTTGACGGTAATTTGCACATGATTCTTAATGTTACTTAGAATCTTAAAATATGGAAATTGAATTGATATTGAAGCAAGATGTTACTAACTACCTAACCTAACCTAAACAAAAATATAAAATAGTTTTTAAGGTAAAAGAAAATGAGTCCGTCTATAAATGTGTATGGTGTCATATTTTTCTGTTATACAAAAAAAAATATTCCTCCTCAGAGAAACATCTTTGATAAAATAATAGAAACTATTTCATCACAATCATAATATACCAAAAACTTTTTTCCCTAACACAAAAATCAGAAAAGTTTCTCCTGTCTCTACCGCCATAAAACCGTGTTCACACGAGCGTGCCCGTGATTTATACTATTTTCATCTCTTATGTCACAACGTTTGCGCATCTCGGCCCTCTATTGTGTGTACGGCCCATCGGTTTTATTACTTGCAATTAATGCGCTGATCGGCAAAATATTGGGCCCCCACTCGATGGATGGCAACACTATGCTTTTTTGGTTGAGTTGAGATAGTTGATAAATTGACGATAGCCGATATAAATGAGAAAAAGATATTGTTATGATAATTCGATCTTTATCCGCGCATGATCATTATGGCAAGAACCTAATTATACTAAAGTCGATAAACTTCTTATGTTTAAGATTTATGCTATTATAATGAAAAGTTTGCACTTATTTAATTTCTTCAAATTCTTTTTCATATTTATTTATGCTAATCAAAGTTAGATTATAATCGGATAGTTTTACCGAATTTTCAATTTTTTAGGGAATGTTTCCACATTTTTCTCTCAATTGGCGAGCATTTACTTCATTTTATGGGTTATTTAAAAGTTTTTTGTTTTTTTTTTGTCTTTACGTTATTTTTGTTTGAGATTTTTCTCATTGTTTATGTTTTGGAGCCACATCTGTTAGCCGCAAAATGGAACAGAATAAAGCATCTTACACTGTATCAATCGTAAGTTTTTGAGGATGTAAAGAAGTGGTTTTGTCTGATGACAGTCCCACTTCTTTAGTTAACGAATCGGACTGAAATTTTGCACGGCTGAGGTTTCTGCACCTCGAAAAATATATAGGCTACTTTAATACCGGAAAAAAAATGCATAAAGTTAGTTGAAAATTTAAATTTGCGTCATTACAATAAAATTATCAACAAATTATCATGAAATTAACCCCTGGATCCCACGGTCGCCTGTGTACAAAGGTAACCGAGCTCGCTTACCGCCTTAATACCCGCGTGAAACGGCAGGTAAACACGGGTGTGTGAACGCGCCCTAGTAATTACGTCAGCACGTGCCTGTAATTGTTTTAGTTTTTAATAGCGCCCGCGCCGCGTCACGATTTATTGAACTAAATTATATGATTTGATTTTTAACCTTTTGCCAGGTGACTGTGTGAAGGGCTGTGTATGCTAAAGCCAACACAATTACTGCCTAGCGTCAAAGGTGGGATCTCCGCTGCACTGCGACCATCTTGTGCGTCAAGGGCACTCAATGTATTAACAGATTCAGCCTCTATAACTGCTCTACCATCTCAACTTCATCATCACGCGTCATGGGCACTCGATGTCAGTGCCAATGCCGGAATTATCTGCAAATCCTCGATGGGAAGCACGCTTACCGTCAATTTTCGTATAACCGACGAACTTAAAAGAATGAGATTGAGAATAAAGTCATCTCTCATGCTGTCCCGCTCAGATCGGATTCGAACTACTCAGGACAACATCAGAGAAGACATAATTTTCAATCCCATTCTATACAAAACGCAGGTTATATTATAATACACCGACTACAAAACTTTCCGATGAGTTATTTTATTAGTTATTATAAAGTCAATTGTGGTTTGCAAAATTTTAAATCAAAATATCTATTATTGCAGGTACTGCCAAGCATTAGAAAATACTGCATGTTAGGACTACTTTAGTAGAACGTGGACTTACTGCCAGGTGTGTTTGACCAGTCGTTTGAATGTGTACTAATTATTGGTTATTGTTTCTATATAGGGGCATTAGAGGTTAAGCGATATAAAATCTGTGTTGTTAAAGGTTTATTGATTTCTTCTAATGGTTTCGATATATATGCAGAGCAAACCACACAATATTGAACTTCAATAAGTTATTATGAATGTAGCCGGGTTAAGTACGAGCATAGTTTGTGTTGGAAGAACACCAACGTTCACAAACTACATTCGGTTCCAAAAATAACGGATCATTCACAAAAAACTAAATAACTCCAGAACTGTAAGAGTTAGATCAATGAAATAAAACACAAGTTAAACACTTGGTAGTTGCGCTTCTAATAACATATTATTTAAACTGATTGTATAAAAAATCTAGACAAATGACCGGCATGGCATATTAATGCATGATAATGCCGCCAGAATTGTACATGACTACCTTGAAGAGGTCGGTATCCAACTCATGCAGTGGCCAGCGCGAAGCTCTGACTTAAGCCCCATTGAGCACGCCTGGGACGAGCTTCAGCGATGCGTAAAAGGTTGAAATCCCACACCAATCACACTTCACGAGCTCAAACAAGCACTGGTGGAGGAATGGGATGGTTACACCAAATTACGGAGCCAGTGCTGAGGAATGCACTGGCTCCGAAATCCGTAAAACAGCAAAAAAACAATCATAAAAATATTTAATTTTAAGAAAAATATGACTTACTTTCGTTTTTTTAATTTCTAGATTAATATTGTAGGTGCACATAAGTTTTATTTTATCTTTTTATCTTTATAATTAAATTCTCAATTGAACAGTCTTCGTTTCATTAGGATAGCATTCGTAGTTCAGGACATATTCAGGTTTATGTGACTGGCCCGTTATTTTTGGAACCGAGTGTAGGTTCATAGTTAACCCGCTTACATTGTCAATACTGCCCGCGACTTCGCCCGCGTTTTATCAGGCTAAAAAGTAGCTTATATATTATTCCAGGACCCAAATTATACGCATACGAAATTTCAGACCAATCAGTTCAGTAATCATTGCGTGAAAGAGTAACAAATATCCATCCATACAAACTTTGACATTTATATTTTCTATAGCTAATTTCTATGTACGATAAAAATATCTATGTATGTGATGTGATATAAAGTAAATATATCAGTTATCTAGTACCCATATCAAAACTGTATTATCATTATATTCATCTAGTATTTAGTACCTAGTCTTGTGTCAAATAACTAACCCTAATTATAAGTGCCCGTCTATTTACTAACAAATTATGGATTCTGTTGTCCGAAATAAAAGATTATATTTATATATTTATAAGCTCTCGTTTCTTTGGAGCTACATGTTGCTGTGTGGATTGTCCAGCATTATTCATTTATTGTATTTAATTTTAATAATTTTACATGGTTCAATCAGTTAAACTAAAAGTTTATCTACAACTACCTAATTAACCCTCGCAAAGGGACAGTCACTCGTAAGTGCGTGACGTGTTATATTAGCACGGAACTTTCGAGGGTTGATGCTAGATAAAAATGGTTTCCCACGATCGTGATTTGACTTTCTGACTTTTAGAGGTGTACCTATGCAGGGTGGCAGGTAATGTTTTTACACTGTTATACGAAATGGTTATCATTACAGGCTGCGCACAGCAAAACTCGGTTCTCTTTCCTCATCACTACTTAGTATAAAATAAAACAAAGTCACTTTCCGCTGTCGGTCTGTCCCTATATATGTAAAACTACGCAACGGATTTTGATGCGGTTCTTTAATAGATAGAGTGTTCAAGAGGTAGGTTTATACGTATAATTTAGTATCAGCATTGTACCCGTGCGAAGCCGGGGCGGGTCTCTAGTTACATATAATGCTCGAATCTGAATATTACATTGCAGATGAATGCACGAAGTACAACTCCTGAACAAAAATAAACCGAGTAACCCGGGTCTCGGTAATCCTTTTCAGTTAGTAAATTTTATGGGACATTGTAGAAAGAACCTTGTACATAGGTAAAACGGAATAATTTCAAGCTTCTCAATCAAGCTCTAGAAAACTTAAAAACATAAATAGCTTTTCTTTTGAGCACTTTACCAATATTGTATGCAAATAGAGGTAGAGCAATAATTCTATTTTTTTTAGCCGACTTCCATTAATTCAAGTATTTCTATGTTCGGCTTTATACGTATGTTTTTTATGTTTGTATGTTCGTTGATTTCTCCGTCAATTCTAAACTGATGTTGAAATTATTTTGCCTTTCTATAGAAAAAGATCGCGAAGTGGTTCCACAATAAAACAATTTTTTTTTATCATTACTGTTTATATTGTCAAAGTATTTTTATGGGTTCTTATAATTTAACGCATTTACTGCCCCGCCCCGCGGGTCCCTGTTAGTAGGTACTTAATTAACTATAATATAAAAAACGTTGGTCCGAGCGCGAAATTTCAATTAAAACACGTCAATGATGCAAAACTCAAAATAAAATTTGGTCCGAGCACGAGATTCCTTAATCAAAAGTTTAGCTCACTGTATTTCACGATGAAACAGCAGCGAGGGCTTTTTCGTCAGGCAAAACAAAACCTATCTGAAACTAGCACAGGGAAATTTTTTACTGATATTTGTTAACGCTAGAGTTGCGTGTGAGCTGGCAGCTTGTAGACAAAACTCGGCTCACCTTGTTCCAAGAACGGAACAAAAAGGAAAGGAACTAATAATGGAACTTCATAAACGGATTAATATGTGATGACGGTTAAGCATCTTTATGTACCTATAAGCTTGGAGAAGTGATAACGGAGCATAAATAGATCGTTAGCTATTTTTATACCCATAAGTCATAGTGAGAAAAAAATATTTAATATTTTTGATGATTTAGCATAAAAAATACATATAACCCTCAATTTTCAATTTACTAACACTAATCCCCATTTTTTATAGCGATATTTTTAAACCCTCCGTGGTAGATCGCAAAACTGTTAATATATATGTGTTTTATATATCTTTTTGGTCTAAAATAAAGAGTTTTGTTATTATGAAATTGTAATTGTATATTCTCTTACCTGAATTCGCCAGCCGACTGCTTGTCGGACCAAACATCTGATATGGATCTGTAATAAAAAATCACAGTTAGTTTGACCTTATTTACCAAACTAATAAAGCCAAGGACTCAATCTCAATGGTTGTTCGTGCCGTGGCCAACCCATGCTTGGTGTATGTACTACTAGCAACCCGCCCCGGCTTCGCACGGGTAGTAGTGCATATTATCTCAAAGGGATAAGGCAGGGTTTTCGATGAAAGCTCCCAGGCGGCTCGAACACAGAATATTATTGAGGGCTCGACTTTTTCCGTCACTTCCAACAATTATCGTTATATTTCAAACACAAAATCTTGACAAATAATATACCTACCTACCTAAACCTTCCTCATGAATTACTTTATCAATTGGTGAAACGGCATGAGAATACGTTCGGAAGTTTTTTATTTTATCACGAACATGCAGACAGACAGACGCGGCGGAGAACGTTGTTTTATAAAATGTGGTGATATGTAGTAATATCGTAACTGGCAACAAATGCCTTTCTACGTAACCTAGTATCGTCTTTAAATGGTTTTCTTAAACGGGGTTTCGGACCAACATTTATTGAGAATGTCTCATTTGACAAATGAGCTAGTAGTGTTGGTGTTGCCTTGTGCTGCCAAATCTAAGTATAACGTTTGAACAGAGAGGGGGCAAAGTGGGGGAAGACTGTCAAAAGGTGTAACGCTAGGTACACCTATGTACATATATAGGGCCGATTTCACGACCTTTTGGCTGAAGTCAAAAGTTCGCCTTAGATAAAATGAACGTACCTACGCAGTTTCGTTTAAAAATAAGCATATGTTACACTGGTTTACTATTTATTTAGGGCAACAGAAATATACTTAACACAAAATATTACAAACTATAAAATAAAATACTTAATAAATAGTTCTCTCTAAATTAGAGGTAGCCACAACATGCGCAAATAAGTTTTAGCACTACTGAATAGGAATGAATATACATTTTGAGGAATATCCTACGATATTCCTCACGGAGCTACGAGCAGCACCGGCACTTTCTACAAAGTGCCGGTGCTGCTCGTAGCTCCAAGTACTTTCTACCAACGCTGTAACGTGGATGAATCGTCGAACAACGAAAACGAATCAGTCGAATAGTTAAAATGGACTTTCCTGTTCAAAATCTTTGTAACACACCAAGGGAGCATTTTCTTTCCCAGCACTAGATCACTCAAGACATATCATAGATAGCGTTGTCATGGCAACTAAGCTACAACACTGGACGAAAAAACCTGATACAGCGCATAGATTGCATTTTAAGTAGCGTATTAAACGGGCGACTGCAGAAGATTTACATAGATAGCGCTGCCTGTCGTCGTTTACAAATACTTGTTGATACCGAGTCAGGTGAAGTTTTAGGGCACTTGGAGTTTTATCTGTTCTTTGGACTTTCGAGGCGATTGCGCGTTTCACGTTACGGTTTCAGAATATCATGAAACAAAAGCAGCTTTGGGATACGAACATTACGAACCGATCCGAGCTGAACGGGATTAAACGGCTCATACAGTACGCGAGATCCGAAGCGTCGTCGATTGCTTTAAATTTTTTGCGGAAACGGGCTTCTTAAAGTCGTTGGTATTTCTTTATAATTATGATAATAATAAACAAAGGTACTTACTAGATAAGAAAAAAAAACGTAAAAAACGTTTTTAAGCGACTTTTGTCCAAAAATATGTAGGTATGTATTTTGCAAAACATACCGATGATTGCAAATTATATTCATTAGTATTTGCAAATAATATTGGTTAAATCAAAAGAGTATAAAGCAAAGCTCGCAACAGTAAAAATTTGATCTGGAAAATGAAATTTGAAAACTGTTCGGAATATTCGGACGAAATCCAACAGACATTTTCCTACATTTCTCCATTCGCACACCTCGTATTTGAATCTCAGTTGTAATCGAATACTCTGCAGAGTACAGGCCTAGTTTTAACAAAGACCAGTAGGGCACGGGAATTGGTGTCTAGGGAAGAACAGAAAAAAATTACATCACTTTGTCATCGAATGCGTAAATTGTTTGAAATTCATTCCTTTAACTTCAATAATGTACGCAATGTATATAGAATAATCCCCGTGCTTGGCCTGCAAATGTTTTCAAAGAGATATCTATCTTACCAATATAATACCTATTGTATGAAATAAGATTCTAACAAAAACTTTTTTAACGAGGTATATATCAATGCAGTGAAAGTCTCGTAGAAATTAATGGAATATCACATACACACCACGATTATCAGTCGGTTCATACGCTGCTGATTAAACTAAACATTGTACAAATATCTTGTCAAAAACATTGTTCCTTCTCTTGCCATAAAGACGTTAACAACAAATTTGATCATCCATAGAGTTAATCACCAAACGAACAATCCGCTGGTATGTTATATGGTGCATAACTACGGTGTTCATTTATTTATTGCCGACCTCTTTGGCACAGTGAGCAAAGGTCTGCCTGCAAGATTATAGGTTCGATTCCCGCCTCGAGACAAACCTTTGCACAAACTTCAGATACTGTTCTGAGTTTTTTATGTGTATAACAAAAAATATCTATCAATTTATGCAATGTCTATGAGTTACCCATAACACGAAAACTGTTTATTTTGAGGCAACATGATGCTGCATGGATTTTCCAGCATTATTTCTTTATAACGGTAGGTATGGGTAAGTGGGGTATAAGACTAAATTCAAACCCCATTCTCTGCCTCTAGGTTTAATAGGTATAATCACCCGAACTTTGAACCATAAAAAATCACCCCCATAATTTTATGAGTTCAGTAGTGGCTATGCAAATCACGGTAATAATTTCGGTGGTACATTGAAATTGAAACAAAAGCGCCCCCTAACGACAGTTCTCGCCTTTTGTTAATATTAAAATAAAATAGTAATTCTGAACGACACTTAAGTTGGCTCTCTTACTATAAAGGGAGACCGTGACTAATTTTCGACCCCAAGTCATTAATAATGACGTCATTTGACACAAAACGTGCACTGATTTGCTGTGATTAATCTCTGCCATGAATAAAATGAAATAAAAAACTTACAGACCGATAACCTGCTCTTTGTTTTTTTATTAAATGAATAAATACTGGACAATCCAC
Source organism: Eupithecia insigniata (assembly GCA_947859395.1). NCBI lineage: Eukaryota > Metazoa > Arthropoda > Insecta > Lepidoptera > Geometridae > Eupithecia > Eupithecia insigniata. The sequence goes on from OX401993.1 coordinate 18,672,801, forward strand.
TCAGCATCATCAATCCCCAAGCTAAGCAGAGCTTGTGTTATTGGTTTAATTGCTTGGGATGACCGATATACATAATACAATATATTACATAGATATATATATTTTTATAAAAACATAGAAAATACCCAGAACACCCGACACAAATATTTGCAGATCGTACAAACATTTGTCCTAAGGCGGGAATTAAATATATCGTTGAAATATTTGTTTGCATTTGTAAAGAATAAAATCCTGAAGGTTATGGCCATTGTTCTTGCATTTACTTCGCAGATGATGAAGCTGATGAAGAAGATCTACTACGATGGTGAACATCAAATGACACATACGACTTAAAAGATGTTTACTCGTATTATTTTAAGGATAACGTTAAATTATTAATAATTAATGTCTTAATTAATGATACCGTAAAACAGTTTTTACTAGTACGGAGGACTGTCACCTTAATAAGGTTCTGGTACTGATGACATACCTACCAGCCAAATAACAACAAAGTCGTAGGCTTAGAGTAAATAATCCGTGTTATTTAATTTACATACACTTTAGTTATATAAAACCTACCTACTAATGTTTACCAAAATACTATATTGTACCAACCTACATAGTTAATATTTTGTAAGAAATAAATAAATGTTTAATGTTTATCGCACGCGCGATTATGCCGTCCATGAGATAAGTGAAACCAAATCAAACAGACCCCCTTAGGATGCCTGTCCATTGACGCAGAGCATGCCAGTAGAGCGGAGATTTTAAGCAACTCCATTGGTTCGCTGAAACAGAGCCAATATTTATACCATTGGTTAATATTGCATAAGAGAGAGATAATTTTCATAAATCTCCTTTCCGCTGCCTCGTTACGCATCAATGGACAGGCAGCCTTATGGCTTGTTTAGACCTGCGGTACTCGCTACCCAGAGCAGTAGCGAGGGCCGACTGGGTATCCGGTACATACAAGAAACACGGACAAGATTTGACGACGCGTCAAACCTGGGTAGCGAACACCGCGTAGGTTTAAGAACGCCTTCACATAAAAAACCTGTCATTTATAAAACAGTGAACCAAAAGATAGGTATCTACTTAGCAAATACCACTCGCTTGCAACGGTTAAAAAGTAAAAAATGAAAGTTACTCACATTCAACAGCATTTTTACTGCCAGTTGCTCTATTTCTACCGAGAATGTCTACACTTTTTATTGTTAAAACCTATAGTAATTGACATTCGCGTGTAAACGCCTCGAGAAATCCACAAAATGTTTAGTTTAATACGAAAAACAGCGAGCCATTACCTCGCATTTGTACATTACCGACATTGACATTGAGAATTAACATAAAGCAATGTTTCACATTTTTCAAGTCGGTTCACTTATTACTAGCTGCGCCCTGCGGCTTTTCCTGCGTATCCAGTTTTGAGCGAATAGAACCAAGGAATAAAATATTTGATACTAACTTTACGACCGTGTTTAAAGGGGATTTACGATAAAAGGAAATATACGTCATTATTTATTTACTTGTTGTAGTTTATTTATACTGAGTTTTGAGTGAATCAACCAAGGAATAATAATTTTCCATACACACTTTACCACCATTTTAACCCCCGCAGAGGAACTTTTTTCAAATTAGATTATCATCATCATCATCATATCAGCCCATACACGTCCACTGCTGGACATAGGCCTACCCCATACGACGCCACAAATAGCGGTCCTGAGCCGCCTCCATCCATCGACTCCCTGCGACCGCTACGATGTCGTCGCGTCGGTCCATCGAGTGGATTAGCTATTAATTAGATTAGCCTATGTGTTATTCTAGAACTTATCCTATCGACATACCAAATGTCATCTAAATAAGTTAAGTAGTTACGGAGATACGTGGTAACAAACATTTACACAAACTTTCACAATTATTATACATATTAAATAGGATTTTGTGTGAAGACAGAAAGTGTTACACGTAAGCCGTACTTTGCTACACGCTAGGAAAGTGGCCGTTGTTCTTTATTGGAACAGGTAACAGAAATAGTGATAACCTTAGAGTTCCATGGTTAAAGTAAAAGGAGAAACAGCCACATAGAGATACGAAGTTTTCTCATTGCTTAGATACGAAAGCTAGCGTGCTACGAAGGTACTAGAAAGGTCCTACGTCGGGTGCTACGAAGGTGCTACGCCATTTTGTATAACAATGGAAACAGTAAGGTGTAGGCTTGAAAGGGCTGGTTTGTGAAGCTTCAAATGACCAAAAGATAGTTTGTGCCCTCCTTAAATTCAGAACGCTTAAAGGTTATCGCAAATCTGGACCGCACCACTGCAACACAACATCTATGGTAGGTATAGTTCTAAAATTCCATCAGTCATTTGAACGTCTACAAAAAAAAAAACAGACAGCGTGTAGATAATCTCTGCAATGTCCGAGCGAACGAAATACATCGTTTTGTTTGACTTGTCAAATCAAATATCAAAGTGCTTTATTTCCTTTAGACCTTACAGGACTCTTGGACACGTCACAAAATTAAAATTACATAAGTAAAACAGGGAAATAAAGTGATCACTTCGATTTTTTGTTCTCTTCAATCTTTTTAAGGTAAAGTAAAGAAGCGAACAAAAAACCTTTACCTTGTTAACCTAACAAGGTAAAGGTTTCTCGTTAGTTTTCGAGTTGGAGCAAAATGTGGCTTGCGGCTTCCCTAGAAAGTATCCGGGTGGGTAAGAAACCTGTAGGTATATAACTCAAAACCGAGCGCGAGTGACGGAGCACTGCTACTACTATATAATCCAATCAAACTTCTTTAAACTCAAGACACAAAAACTACTGAAGCTTCTGTGCCTCAGCCGACATACCAGGCCAATTAGCATAAAAGTGCTTGTCAATCTGCAAGAGAGATGGCTTTCATCGGTGACTAAACAGAAAGAGTCGCGAGTCAAACGCGCGAGTCAAAAACACGTAATGGCTGTTAAATCGAGGGTGGCTAAATGGCCGCTAGGGGGCGCGGCGCGATGCTATCGAGATTATGATGGATGAGTGGCGCTCGTTTCAAAACTCTCAGTAAGGTGTAGGCTTGAAAGGGCTCGTTTATGAAGCTTCAAATGATCAAAAGATAGTTTGTGCCCTCCTTAAATTCAGAACGCTTAAAGGTTATCGCTGATCTGGACCGCATCACTGCAGTAAAACACAAAAATAGGCTTTAAAAATGAGCATTAAGTATACTCGATATTTTTAGAATTTTGTTATATTGACGTTGTCAGATAACAGACGCGCCACTCGCTTCAAGCATGCGGTAAGCCACTTGTCACTGTAAATGTATCAAAATATTATGAGTTTGGGCCATATTTAAGTGTTGTGTGCTTTGATGTAGCAGTGGAGGCACTGAGTCAGATTTGACAGCTTGTACAAATCTAGGCTTCTAGGCCTTTACCTGAGGAGGGGTTCTCATTCTCGCAATTAAACTCATGGACAAATTGAGCGGAACGCAAAAATGGAGGCAAATCTCTCCACTTTCTCCGGGTCGTCTCCATACTTTGGTCCTTCCATCAACTACCTTCTGACAGAATCTGGAGTCATTGGTAAAGAGTACTTCTCCCCAATCATCATCATCCCTATTAAGATGCAAACAACAAAGCTGGACCGAGGTAGGTACTCGATGACCTAAGGTTAGCAATGGGTTCTGGCCGGCAAGTATGCCCCTAGACCAGCTGCCTTAAGTCTTCTTCTTATCGTTTTGTTGCTACTGTTACACTTATCGAACTTCTTGTAGCTTTTTTCATACCTCGAAACAAGTCAAAGTGTGGTTGTCGAGAACCCTGCTTACAATAAATATGTCGTCCCTCTCTCTGTTGTTACTCTTATGCGAGTTTGTCATGTACGTCTGATAAACTCTCTAAAAAATATGCCAAAAATATACGTACGAAAGTGCACAATACTACAATAAAGTACCCTCCAATATAAAAAAAATAAAATTCATTAAATGCATTCAAATAAAACTAACTGAATACGTGTTATATAATTAATTACTTTTAGATGCATTGGATCGGTATATTAGTAATTGAATACTTTAGTAGTCATTTTCTCTTGCAAAAGATAATTGTTTACAATTTTTGTCTTAAGCTATTTTAGTTTATCTTGTTTTACAAGAGATTGGTGCCCGTGAGAGGTTTATAAAACCTGTGGTACAGGTCAACAGGGCCTTCCTCCGCACGACAATTTGGGATATATATGTATTATACGATACTTACATAAGAAAAGACAGTACCTAAAAACTATTTTTTACAAAAACGGCAATAAGTTAGACCTTGTAAGTATACAAACAAAAGAAATATATTAGAATTAGAACCCACTTATGTATCTTAAACTAATAATGTAATTCTTTGATTGGTAATATTAGTATGGTACACTTACGAAAACGACCAACCTACTTAATTTATACCTACTTTAGAACCACTTTTTCTCATGTAAGTGACAATGTGTCTTTTTGGGAAAAAAAATATTTATACCGATTTATAAATTCTTCAACATTCTCATAATCTAATCACGGTAAAGTAATAGAGGCGTAAAATTCTCGCACAGGTTCACATTTTCTAGTTCCGTTTCTCAAAGCGATTTTAAAAGGCCTCAAGTGTCTACAAAGGGCTGTCGTCGTTCTAAATAACACATAATACAAGTCATAATTGCACAGCAAAGACCGTGGCCTGGATGTTGCAAAGAAGAGACATCCGTTCGCGTCCCCAGTCGGCAAAAACGATCCAATTATATAGAAGTGAACTCTGTAACATACTGCATAGGAACTGCGTTGGCTGAATGAGGGTCAGACAGAATGCATTTATAGGGCGGACGTGCAAAATCATTATTTATACGCGAACTGGCAATTTCAATCAGTCCCGTGCAATTTGGACTTCATTTGGTGATTGGGATTTGGCTATTAATCGTCAAAAGACTCATCTACGTGACTGCTAGGTCTGATATATTCTAGCCTGTCTAGTTGTAGCATGGATTATTTTCAATTTAGATGCTTTGGTTAGATAAAGATAAACATAATTTATTTGCATAAATATGTGTAATAACAACAAACAGCATCAGTTACAAACATGTTTACCGATTGCGGTGTAAAAGTTGTGAGAGACGGCATGCAACAAAGACAGTAACTAAAATAATAACTGTGTTACCAGAACTATGTAAAAAAAATATGTTAGTACATAATTAGGATAGTGAATTTTTAAAATAATTCTACACATTTTAAACTGAAAATTTATCATTTAGAAAGTCATCAATCTTATAATAACATTTGTCAAGGTAATTATTTTAAACTTATTCTTATGAAGGGAGATAACAGCCGATTAACGCTGATGACAGCATCAATTCGAGATGACAAAAAGTATCCATTTCATAAGAGATTTGACCATCGCTAAATTAGTTACCGAAATTATAGGTGTGATTGTTTGTACTGGGTCACATCTGAAGCTATTTGACTGAATTAGAATATTTTTGCACAGAAAGATAGCAGATATATTTAAATACTTAGCGCTATAGATTACCAGGTACCATAAGACCCTCACGACAAGCATAACTAAAGTTAACCTTCCCATTTAATTTAGTCAAATATTTTTTTTAGTTCATTTCCCATGGGATCCGTTCCCAGAAAAGTACGCCTTTGTTTACTAATAATGCAATAATGACTTATATCAATCATTATCTGAAATTAAATGAAATGCCAAGTTTAAGTACATATTTACACCTATATAATATAAATTCCTTAAAAATCTAAGCCATCACCAGAAGGCAGAGTGCCCAGAATGCCATGTTGAATGCCAATATTAATATCATATTATTAATATAATAATAATAATCATCATCATCATCAGCCCATACACGTCCACTGCTAGACATAGGCCTCCCCCGTACGACGCCACAAATAGCGGTCCTGAGCCGCCTCCATCCATCGACTCCTTGCGACCAGTACGATGTCGTCGGTCCATCGAGTGGATGGTGTCCCATGTATGGGGGGATTTGCCATAATCACCACGCTTGGCAGGCGGATTGGTGATCGCAGTGTTGGTGTTTAAAAATACTCAGAAGGAAGCTGCTGCCCTTCCTCTGGTAGGTTCCCTTAGTCGGCTTTTACGACATCCACGGGTTGAGTTGGAGGGGTCGATATTCGTACGCCGCGACCCCACGGCTTAATATAATAATATATTCATATAATATAATATTATAACTTTGGTAACATCTTCACTACATATGTAGTATAAAACAAAGTCGCTTCCCGCTGTCTGTCCCTATGTATGCTTCGATCTTTAAAACTACGCAACGGATTTTGATGCGGTTTTTTTTATAGATAGAGTGATTCAAGAGGATTGTTTATATGAATAACTAGCTGCTGCCCGCGCCTTCGCCCGCGATTTATCGGTATGTAAAATAGCCTATACGTTATTCCAGGTCCCAAACTATACCCATATCAAACAACCTAATCGGTTCAGTAGTTTTTGCGTGAAAGAGTAACAAATATCCATAAGTCCAACCATACAAACTTTGACATTTATAATATTGAGTAGGATTTACTACATTGCACCCGTGCGAAGCCGCGGTGAGTCGCTAGTTATTTATATTTTATTGTTCCAAAATGTCCTAAGTTCTATATTCCAAAAAGTCCCAAATCATTTCATTACGCCTGCAATGCAACAATTAAAAAGAGACCCTTCAGGGAATAGTTCTTTTGTGAAGTTTACTATAGGAACCATTTCCAAGGTCTCTCAGCGAGCCAATCAAAATTATCAAACCTGAACCAAATGTTTGCAGATCGTACGACATATCCGTCGGCGAGAATTATTCCCGCCTAGAAATCCTACACTCACGAACATAAACTTTTTTTTTAAACCTGTCGTTATCCCTTGTTAACCGTATGTGGGGACAGCGGGAACAAAAGAGCATAGACTTCGACTTTTTATAAGGCCGGAGAATCTACACAGCGTCATCTAGGCCCAAGCTACAGAGCTTGTGTTATGGGTACCTACTATGTAGATAACTGATCTATTTAATACAATATATTACATAGATAGATCTTTTATTATACATAGAAAATACCCAAAACACCCGAGACAAAAATATGCAGATCGTACCAATATTTCTTCCAAGGCGGGAATCGAACCCGTAAGCTCCTGCGTCGTAGGCGGACCATACCCGCTGCGCCACATGGGTCGTCGATTTCAACGATTATATGATTCGAACGACTTCACGTATATCCTACTAATATTATAAATGTCAAAGTTTGTATGGATGGATGTATTGATGTATGGATATTTGTTACTCTCACGCAAAAATAACTGAACCGATTACGCTGAAATTTAGTATGGGTATAGTTTGGAACCTGGAATAACATATAGGCTATTTTTTATCCTGATAAAACGCGGGCGAAGGCGCGGGCAGCAGCTAGTATGCTGGTATGATATTTTTTCCACTAATACATAAATCTTCTGCAAAGGATTTCAGTTTACCTGCTCCACAAACTAAATTACATCCCGCGAACATCCAAAATAGAATTGTCAAAAGTGATTACGATTTCGATTTACAGACAAATTGGTGGGACGGTTGATGCGCTGCTTCTGTACACTGCTCGCTATGACACTGGGGGGCGGATTAAGGACGTAATCAGGGGCATCACCGCACGTAATGATGTCTTTTTTAAAAGTATTTCACGGAAGTAAAGAATGTTTACGTTGAATTATTAATATTTCTACCGTTCGTTATCATCCCACATCTGCGCAAAGGCCTCCCTATTCCCCATTTACTTTTCGTGATCTTGTGCTATGGAGGACCAACCTTCTATAAATCTTGTGAGATCGTAAATTGTCCCTAAGTTCTGCTACTCTTGTTTATATATATGTATTTGGATAATAAGACAAAAAATCATTAAACTTACATTATTACACCTATATTAATTTGAAATTTCAAATCATATTTATGTTTTACGTATTTGTATAGTTTGACAACTCAGCAAATCATATTTCAGCCAGTTAAATCCTAGTCCCTTAAATTAAATATCTACATACATATTATATAATAGGAGATAATGCGTTAATCATCGTACTACCATACAAGCGTTATATTTCTTTATGCTTTTACTGTTGTTATGTAGGCAGTTAATTCGAATATTAAAGCATAGATCGCACATTCTTTAGCCTTAATACGTCCCTGGTTATTTTATAAATTGCGTTTCTGTGATTGTTCGTGTGATTTGATCCAAGTCGTATGATTCTTGTTACGTGGAAACGACTGGGGGTTTTTATTTCCCGAAGATAATTGTCCAAACATCTTATTTCTATCTAGAGAGTTGACTGATCGATCTGTCATCGGCGAACTTTAAAAACCAAAACCTTAGGTTTAAATAATGTGGACAATTATAAATCCTAATAACATTAAAAATGACAAGTTTGTGCGTATGGATGTGTGGATGTTTGTTCCTCGTTCACGCAAAAACTACTGAACTGATTTGGCTGATATTTGGTATGGGTATAGTTAGAGCCTGGACTATATACGTTACAGATCAAAAATAAAATAATATTCGATTTTTTCTGCAAATTTATTTTACTAAGAAAATAACAATCAAATAATATAAACAAATTAAACTAGTATTTACAATTGAGCTAACTGCAGACATCAGTCTGCAACATAGGCCTAGTATCAACTAGGCCTATGTTTGATATTGGATGTGTTTTTAGCAAGGTAGACTATCTAGCTTCCTATTGAGACTACTTTGAATCCATTTACTTAAAAAGAAACGAAGAAAAAACAAAATTATGTAGTTTTAATTTTAAATCGCCTTGATTTCTGAGATAGTTAATATATAATTCTGATTTTTATCGATAAATATAAATGTCACGTATCCATATATCTCGTTTGATCAAGGTTCGAAAATATACATTGTATATTCCTTAATTATAATTTTCTTTCACTAACTATATCGAGAAGGAAGACCAGTGGCGGATTCCCAACAGTCTTCCAGGAAGACTGTTGGGAAGCAGCTTTTAACTGTAAAATGAAGAATGAGATGGGAAAAACCTTTGCCCAGCAGTTGGAAGCAGTTAAAAATAAGAAAACAACATCAATCTAATTTGCGTCAAAGATTAAGGCATATTCAAAGCCGTCGCATCTGACTTTCCTGATAATATTTTCAAATAGATATTTATTTATTCAAACATTAAAAGATATCCCTCAATGAATAGAGACGATAACTCGATTGGCACAGTTCCCTTCTATTCAGGATTCGTTTATTTCTTCTCTTTGTATCGCACACTGTGCGATGTGAGGTGACGGATGCAAACAGCAGGGGTCAGTTCACGGCTGGAGAAAGTTATATCCAGTAACAAAGTGGGACACGAAATCGATGAGAACAATCAGATGGTATGAAAACCTGATCCAGACTATGCGCGTAGTCTAATAATCATTATAAAATTATAAGAAACATTTTGTATATATGATGAAAAAGGGACAATAGGTACAAAATGCTATATAAATTTCTTTGGCAATTTACTGTATTTGTATTATTTAGGAATTGTCTCTATTGCGTAAACTTATGTATTTATTACCAAATACTGTATAATAATGGCCTATGTCCAGCAGTGGACGTGTATGGGCTGATGATGATGATGACTGATGATGATTAGTAACATTTTGTGGCACTCTATTTTTAAATTGAATTCAATAAGTTTAGCTTTAAGATACAAATTTCAGCCATTAATATACCTATAAATTAACTAAAAAATCTATACTAATATTGTAAAAAGGAAAGATTTGATTGTTTGTTTGCATTGAATAGGCTCAAAAACTAGTGAACCGATTTGAAAAAATCTTTTTGATAAACCGGGTGACATAGGCTATATTATATTTTCTAAAAATTAGGGATCCTGAAATTTTTGTTAAATACCCGTGCGAAGCCGGGGCAGCCTGCTAGTCTTAGTTTAAAGAGACACAAAATCTGCCTTCGCAAACGCATGACATGTGTGCGCGTCGAGTGTTTCATTAAAGCGTAGTCCGTGTCCAGCATTCCAGCTAGTTTCAGATAGGTAATTATAATAGATATATTTAATATTATAAATATTATGAAATCGTATTGAAAGTTTTTATAAATACCTACATTACATTGAAACCTTAATGTATATTAAGGTCAATAATAGTCAACATATTTAGATCAATCTGAGGCCTAATTCTGCTAGTCCAAATGATTTCAATCTTGACACTTCTATCACGCGTCCAACCGTCTGTAGTTTCATGAAAATTAAAATGGCGGAATGTGTCATTATGAGACGATACCATTGTTATAAGTGGAGTTAGGGCCCTGGTGTTCTGATGTAGTTTTTCTCATAATATCCACTACTTAGGTATCTAGGTCTAGATAAAATAAACATATTTTTTTATTTTCTTCTGAAGACAGAAAATATATTGATATTCCATCCACACAGCATTGCATTACGGATCTTAGTTAACAATCATAGAGCAGGTGTCAGTAGAGTCCAAAGGACGGGATCCAAGGGCCCTCGAGTTGTTTGCCACTGTATCGCAGCGTTCTTACCCCTTCGTATTACGACTGATTGGACCCGCCAAATGAACCTTACGATGTTAGCCTTTTCTACTCTAATTACGTACCATTACCAGCACTAATCTCTAACACCAGACTCGGTGGAAAATCACACCTTATTCGTTTGAAACATAGCACGTTTTCAACCAACGAGGTCGAAAAGAGCCACGAACATGCGTAGGGATGCGAGGTCTTTCGGCGAGAATACAAAATTGCGTGTGGTTATAAGCGGTAAGGGATAGTGGTCGTTGCGGGGTCGGTTTTAGGTTGGTTTTGGTTCGTGGGTGTGGAATGTGGGGCTGGAGGCTTGAACGAGTTAATGTGTGCGGCACAAAGGACCAAATCACTGCCCTACGTGCGGCCGGCGAAGAGCGAATTTGTATTCCAATTATGACGCCGCCGGCGAGACGCGCGGGGTCGATACCGTCCGTCATATTTTTTATGACTTGGCAATTGGACATTTTTTCATATTTATATACTTTTTCAAGTTTCTTTTTGTTTAGAATTGCTTGTTCCAGATCTGTTTGTATTGGAGTCTAATGTATTTTTTCATATAATCTCAAAAACCTATCTGTCTATCTATTGATTTGCAGTCGGAAATGTCGGAATACCGTTTTTGTAATATCCAAGATTTTTTTTTATAAATAAAGCAATGCTTCCACAGTAATTGACCAACCAGTTCCTTAATTATTCGGTACGAACCACCCTAAAAGCGAACCGCGTAGGTAACAGTAAATACCTATCAACGTCTGAGCAGAACAAAGCGAAGACAGACAGTAAAGGCCATAAAATAATAATAAAAGGATAATTAATCGATTTCACTGCATTACCGACCCTCGGAAAGGGCGAGGTCGGACTGCCGGCGACAAAGATAAAGACAAAAGTTTAGATTCACTTTGATTAGAAATTAATTCAGTCTGTGGTGATGATTTCTTGAAACAAGAATTAAATCTTAGTCTCAGTTTAAGCACCATTTTCTAGAACGCAGTTTAAGTGGGGATTGCACCAGAAGCATATTTGTGATTAGGCTGCAGTTATACGTTTAGTTGTCATATTAGATAAATACATAAAAAATGTGATTAGTGAAAAACCTGACCGTACTAAACGTAAAGTTATTCTGTGCTTTTCCTTTGGAACAAGTTAAGACTGGGTTACCCGGATTTAGGGATTTTTAACTGTCCGTACCTCAATAACTAGAAGGCCTATAGTTTTGAAATTCAAACATATTATAGTTGAGGATATTTTCTAATGCATCACTAGACAAAAACACGAATGGTGACATTTCACCCGATCAAAAAAAAATGTCAAAGAAACCTCTAAATGAAACTTTAAATGATCACTGTGAATAGAAAAAAGAATAAAATAACACAAATTGTTTACGAAAACATTGCAAATGTTATTACGCAGTACATCACTAGAAAATATTTTTATATGTCATACAAATATTTTTCAAAGCACCTAAATAACTACAAAATCGTGCTCGGCTGTCTGCGCACCGTTCTGCTTCTTGCTTGCGTCTTGCAAGTGCTGGGCTCACCTCGCCTTAAATCAATCCCTCTACAAGAGGAGCTTATCGTTTTTGTATAGTATTGACGGATCAAGCTATCTTTTGTTTATGTTGTTTTGTTATGAACTTAATCACCAGCATACAATATGCTAAGTGTGAACTGCCATACTGTTTACTACAATGTTTGCGTAACTTTATTTTCTATGGAATTCTTATTTTTAAAACTTCTCGTTTGGAGCGCTGTTCAGGAATTCCATAGAAAATAAAGTTACGCAAACTTTGTAGTAAACAGTATGGCAGTTCATACTCAGTATACAGAGGTTTAGTTTACAGTTTTAGAAAACGTATCTGTTACAGTATACTTTGACATGAGCTTTTCCGGTAGGTACTCATTTACATTTACAATTATGCGTTATTGAATTTTTGTCTTTGTTTCTAGTTGTTGCCGTATTGTTTAGCTTGTTGTTTTCTGTTATTGTTATGAGTTTTTGTTAAGTTTTTATACATACGACTTACAAAAAATATCTTGGCCTCTAGAACCGAGTACAGAGTTTAAGTTTATTAATTAGCTAGTTTTGAAATTACATAAAACAATCCTGACATTTAGGCCCAATTGCCCACTTGTAGCCGCTAACAGTTTGTCCCTACAACATCTATGGTTGCGGAACATCCCCTTATTCAATAAAGCTCGCTCGTATTTTGACTTCTATTTGTTAAGAAGCTCGATTATTGGCCAGTAATTGTTTCGGGAGATCTTTCTTTAGGGAAACTTCTCTGAGAGTGATTCTTTATTTTTACTATCTGGTATTATCCGAGGAGGGGGTAGAGTTAGTTAAATCAGTTCTCTGCTACTTCTTTTATTTATTTGAGGATGTACGAGACTGGTCTTGCCAAGTCGATCGACGGGAATATTATGCCAAGTCTCGAAAAGGTACGACCACGGGATATCAATAGGTACAACGTCAGTTCGTACTTTTTGCTTTGTCGTAGAAATTTTAATGTTTTTGGTTGGATTAGTTAGAATGTTTAAAGCAAAAACTACCTATATGCCGAGTTTGACCTGACTAGAATATTAGTTTTGTCCTAATATTCTAACAGATTATACGTTCCGCCCGTCTCTACAAGATCTGTCTCAACACAGCAAAGTCTACGTAGAATGGACTGAGAGTCGATCCTGCCCAGGCAACATAAACGCAGACAGACTGGCAAAGGAAGGAATAGTTAAAAATTGGGAACGACTTTGATTTCTACACTTCTAGATACCATATATGTGTAGGTAGGTTTGTTTAGGCGTCTTTGTAAGAAACACTAAGATTTATTTGGTTAGACTCCACATTTTCTAGAGTCATACAAACAGTCAATTGACCGTGCACCGAAGAAATGAACAGTATTATTTTTTCGCGGTTTAAGATACCTTATCCGAATTCAGCTGCCACCAGTGGCAATTGCTTAGACGTTCATTAGTCAGGAGCAGTGTTTAGGTACATAGATACCTAAACACTGATGTATATCATATTTGACTCGACCGCGGTTGTACAACAACGTTGAAGCTGATTTTCTGAACTAAAAATACAACGCGCCCTACAAGCGCGCTGCTTGCCGTTAAAAATAACATTGACAGATCTCAGTTTTATCCCTTGTTTGCGCACCACGAGCGACGCCGACTGGGTGCGGTGATCAAACAATACCTACAACTGTTTGTTCATCACCTCTGCGTGCTTGTCAAACTTTACTGATGAAATATATGGGTACCTACGGGAGATAGGGCAGCTATAATGTGATGTATTGTAGGTGAAACTGATATAGTCCTATGCAGGTCCTATGTATGTAGTTTCTTAGGGAGATACATAGTTTCGGAAAATATTTACTTATAAAAGCAAGAATACGTTATTCTGACATGTGTGTCCAAGAGGCCTGAAACGTCCAATTTTAAAGTAAGGCTGTGTCGTGCAAAATAATTCACAACGATAGTCGATACAATCAATATATTGCAAACTTTGTAATGCGTACAGTTCGTTTATGATTAATTAGTAGAATAAATGTTTATTAACCCACTTTTTACTAGCGTTTGATATACTGATCAATGGATTCTGTTTAGCTTTATAGAAATATTGACATGTATCTAAATCGCATAAATTTAGATTTAGATAGGCAAAATAACAATGTATTGTGATATTATAAATGTGCTAGTGGTTTCTTTTCCACTTCTTCCACTAGTGGACAAAAAATTTAAGTGAAGAGAATATCAATAACACCTTATTTCTTATTTGATATTAATAACTATGTTTATAGTGTAAAATTTGACTTGTCTAAGTGCTTATTTTGTAAGCCTAAAGAAATAAAGTTATTGATTCTGATTCGGACAAACTGTGGGTAGTTTAAAATTTCATTGTTTTTTGTTTATGGTAAATGAATGTTACCTTTATAGCTAGAAGTAGTTTGTGTTAGTAAAATTCGGATATATTCAACACTACGAGTGTTTATAATTCAACCATTTTAATCATGAGTGTTTTAAGGTGAGTAAATAATATAAATTGCATATATTTTGATATTGTTTTTGTGAAAACATGATAGATTACTTTACTTCTATGAAGTGAATACTAAAATATAAAGTTTTCCTCTCGGTATTTTTTTGTATAGTTTAATATAAAATATGTATGTATGTATAAAACAAAGGAAAGTTAGACTAAAACTTAAAAATAGCATGTCGCCATTAAGTTGAATTTTGATAAAATGTTGAATTTTTTCACAAACTTCTATATTAATTTCGAATAGTCATTATAACATTTTCAAAATATTGCCTAGCTATATAGTTTTATTTTTATAAAGCTTATCAATCCACTCCATTGTACGCATAAGCGAAGAGCATTTTTTTTTCTACCCGCCTTGTTCGTTCTAACCAGAGTTTAGAGATTCTATTAGCTTGTTATTTTAAATTTATTAAATGGTCTAAAGAATCAGAATCAGAATCAATAACTTTATTTCTTTAGGCTTACAAAATAAGCACTTAGACAAGTCAAATTTTATACTATAAACATAGTTATTATTATCAAATAAGAAATAAGGTGTTATTGATATTCTCTTCACTTAAATTTTTTGTCCACTAGTGGAAGAAGGAAAGTTTAATTGAATCGCTTGTATGTAGAGCGGGTGAGTCCCTTGCATTGGCTAAATAAATGATAGGTTTACAAAATGATGTGTCCTGAAGTAGAGTTAATCGTAACATTCTTCCATAAGTAAGATCAAAACTAAGTTATTATTATTACTAGGTTTTAGAAGTTTGAGTATACACTCAAAATTTAAACTCAAAATCATCTATATGTGGTAAAGTGTGCATCACCTATTTAAAATAAATGCTATTTACGATACCTACCTACCAGTTCAAGTTGCCCAACTAAGTATGTAGAAGTTGTCTAGGTACAAGAAATACGCGTAGGTAGGTAGGTATATCTAGATTCATTAGAAATACAAGTCTCTAAGAAATACGCACCTACAAGAAATACGCTTAAATTGATAAGAACATTTAAGAAAAAATTCAGAGCAGGCACTGCTCAAAATTTTTCTTCCATCAGCCAAACCCATCTTGGATTTAATACAACCTAGAAAGGAAACTAAAAACTTACACAAAACTGAGTTGGTTAATTCGTTTCCTACCAGTCCAACGCATAATATCATTTCGCTACCTTTCGGTTCGATTCTTGCTTGCGTAGCACATTTATATCTTGTTGCATGTCCAGGGGCCATACACAGCAGCGCTAGTACACGACACAGGCGCGTTACAATGCGAGACGCCTTCCGAGGCACCTGCTTACGAACTATTAGGTAGGTACCTACTCATAACATTTTATGTAGGCACGTGATGACGTGCGCCATTCGATACACGTTTGTGACTTACGAATTTGTTACGTTTGGTTCTTTTGGTATTTGGTATGTGGTTGGTGGCTTTATGGTAGTAGCTTCTTATTAAAAAATTCTGGATGATCTCGTCTTGATTTTGCTCTTTAAAGCTCTCGTGGGCAGGTTAAAAATTGGGAACCACTTTGGTTTCTACACTTCTAGAGACCATATCTGTGTAGGTAGGTTTGTTTAGGCGTCTTTGTAAGAAATACTAAGACTTATTTGGTTTTAATGAGGCTACTGTGAATTATTCACAATTCCACTTTATTTCTCTTGCACAAATTGCACAATTTACCATCTTTTAGTAGAAAATGGATGATGATTCTGAATGATCCTTTTTGAATCATTGATTCAAGATACCTAGTTTATTGCGTTCATGTGTACATAAGAACATGACGTAAGAAATGAAAGTAATATTGGACCTCGTTTAATAATTATTGCTCTGGGCGCTGAGCTGTGAAAAGCTCTGAGGGTAAAATCAACCACAGGAACTGCCAGTCCAATACTTATTTACCTATTTGAATCAAGCCACTGCAAAGGACAAATCTGACCTTTACCCCTGTAATCCGAGATCGCGTGTCAGCCGCCACGCGCCAAGCGCAAACAACGATATTTTCTAATGAAACTGAGACGCGGCGCCGCCATCTTGTCGACGCGTTTTATTAAAATGGCGTGCGCTGCCGTTTGCTCTCAAGTGTTATTTTTCCGGGTTCTTGGTCAAGTATAATGTTGAAATTTAGAGTTTTTGTTTAGAAGCTTTTTTATTAGGTTTTGAATTGTTTTTGATGTTTGAGCTGAAATGGTAACTAGGTAAGTATTTATGATAAATGCTGATTTAACCATGAACATTTCAACTTGCCAATGGGTTTGGTTAGGCTTGGTTTTTTTTTGAAAAAGCTCTTCTAATGCCCGCCCATATTATAAATTGAGTACGAAAATAAGTAAGGTACCTATACCAGTGAACCTACATTTTGAATCAAAGCATTGTGATATTATTTAAATATTCCCAATCCATGAGCGAACTCGAGCAAGGGTCCCTTGTTTGTTGTCTACGGTCAGTTAGACAGGGTACATAAAGCTTGTTTGTGTCCGTCTGCTGTGACCAAACATATTCTAGGAGGGACATTTTATATTATTGCATTTAAAAGATATTGTGCGACTTTTAGTGCCGAAGGTTTCTTGTTCGCTTCTTTACTTTACCATAAAAAGATTGAAGTGAATAAAAAATCAAAGTGACTTATGTAATTTAAGTCCTGTAAGGTCTATAGGAAATAAAGCACTTTGATATTTATGTACGTATATTTGATATTTGAATAAGGAATTGTTTCCCAAAACTACAAAAACAAACGACACCCGTATCAGCTGTTTATTTATAAATAGGTATTCTACGAAGGCCATCATTATTAAGAGCAGTTAGCCGTAACTAGAGTGAAACGTGACGGCCATAGAGATGCGAGCGCGAGCCCTCTCTCTTAACTAGGTATCGGACACATCAGTCGAAGATGATTACCAAAGTCTTAACCGTCTTAAATTCAATAAATACGTGTCTTCATTCCAAAAATGAGGAACTGTGGAGTTTACATTTTTGTTTAAGTATAACAGCCGTTGTTCGGTTCGGTTATACGCATGACCATTTATTTAAAATTAGGTAAGTAATCAATGCAGCCAGCATCTTGGGGAAGCTTCCATTTGGTATTGATATGGATCAGTTGAGCTATATTTAGATTGTTTGCAACAGCCTGCAGTTAGGTCTTCTGTTTCAATTGTAAATACTAGTCCTTATTTGTTACGTAACGAGTATATCCTTGTTTTTCCTTTGTATTTTTCTTTGTTATTAAAGTTCGCTCCGTTCAATTGTTAGATCTTTTTTACCTCACAATATACATATGTACGTATTGATTTCCAACAACCGGAATTACTGGTTATAAGAGTTTATGATTATTTATCACTACCTAGTATAACCATTGGGGAGTAAAGGTTCTCGAGTGGCGATCGCGATGCAGTGCGAAACGGAGTGTGGGAAGATCTCCCACTCGATGGACCGACGACATCGTAGCGGTCGCAGGAAGTCGTTGGATGGAGGCGGCTCAGGACCGCTATTCGTGGCATCGCTTGGGGGAGGCCTATGTTCAGCAGTGGACGTGTACGGGCTGATGATGACCTAGTATAAAGCAAAGTCGCTTCCCGCTCTCTGACCCTATAATATGCTTAGGTCTTTAAAACTACGCAACGGATTATGATGCGCTTTTTTAAATAGAGTGACTCCAGAGGAAGATTTTAAGTATAATTTAGTATCAGCATTGCACCCGTTCGAAGCCGGGGCGGGTCGCTAGTTCTATTACGAATAAATTGGATTACTAACAACCCCGGCTGAAAGCTATCAAGTTCACGTTAACTCGTTTAAGTCGGTTATACATAGAATCTAGACGCAAGATTCAACTTTATTTGAAGTAGCATACCGTGTTTTTTTTAAAAAATTGGCATGAAAATCAATCTCGAAATAAACTAATGCATTGCTTTGCTAGTGAATTACGAATAGGAATCCTACTATACAGGGCGTCCCACGGCCATGCCACATGGAGGGAAAGTATCTTAAATATTGGAGATGGAACATTTTACTGAAAATCTCCAATATTTAAGATACTTTCCCTCCATGTGGCATATCCGTTGGACGCCCTGTATAATATAATCCTACTAATATTATAAATGTCAAAGTTTGTATGGATGGATGTATGGATATTTGTTACTCTTTCACGTAAAAACTACTGAACCGATTAGGCTGAAATTTGGTATGGGTAAAGTTTGGGACCTGGAATAACATAGAGGCTATTTTTATGCCGGTAAAACGCGGGTGAAGGCGCGGGCAGCAGCTAGTGTAAAATATATTTTTTATTCCAAAGGTATGAATGATGAAATGGGAAAATGACAAACTGGGTGAACGATGAAGTGAAGGAAAATTATCAAGCGGTTGAATGATGAAATGGGTAAATGACGAAATCGGATGTAAGCATCAGTACTCGAGAAGCAAATAAGCTCTGATTAGCATTGTCCAGCACTATTTACTATTTATTTTTATCTATATATGTACATACATATATAAAAATGTACCCCTATTTCTCATGGTCAAACTATAACTTGAGAACGGCTTTACCGATTTCATTCATATTTATTAAATGTTTTATATAACTTCGAAGAAAGTTCTTCCATTAAAAATCAGTTTTAGTCATATAGCTTAGTCTCGACAAGCTACGCTATAATGACACACTTTTTGAGCAAGAGAATTGAGAAAGTGTATCAAGGGTAGGTAATCCATTCATCATGTCGACATGTCGTATGGCGAAAACACAACCCGTGCTTTAGTAAGATTTTTCTCCACCAAAGTATAAAGAGTAAAAATATAAATGTAAATCGAAAATACGGTATTTCTAAGTTTAGCCATGGACAAAATAAACTACTTCATCTATGGTTTAGCTTACCTGGTTGACGGAGGTGGCTGTGCGCATCCAGTGTCGACTTCGACATCGCCGATAGAGAATTGGTGCCATAACCTGAAATTTTACATTGTTATGAATACGAGTAGGTATAGTCTATCTTACTACAGGTCGCGTCATGCTTTAATAGCGCTGGTCTTGATGCGCAGGAGTCGATTTTTAGAATTTTACACCATTTTACACCTGCGCAGTATCCCTCTCCAATTTTACCGAGCGCTATTAAACCGTGGCGAGACGTGTAATATAATATAACCGAACCATATAAACCTTCTTGTGGTCAAATGAAGGGATATACTATAAAAAAAGTTTGTGATATGTGAATTCTAATAACTTAGGTACTGCAAAACTACTGAGCAGATCGAAATTAAATTTGGAGTAATACATTTAGAACATAGCCTAACTTGGATAATAGGCTTCTTATACCGAAGCCGCGGCAGAAGCTAGTTATAAATAAAAGGTTACCTAGTGTTGGAAACACACATAAACATTTTTTTTTCTCTATCTTGTCATTTAGATACATACATATCTATAAATAGGAAAGAATAAAATAATAGAGAAGCCTCATTGTTAAACTCCTGACTCCAATATTTTTTTCTTTTTACCAGGAAACAGAATCAATTTCATCCCTCCCACAGGAAGATTTCGGTTGTTTTATAATAATGATTGATTTCGTAAATTGCATTAAATTGGTAATTTGCCATTTTTCCCGATGTTTTCCTGTCTTTTGTCTATTTATGGCAATTCTCACAAAAATTACACAGATTGTTCTTAAGATAAAATTAACCATATTCATAAATCATACATTATATTCTTGGGGACGCTTCCGACTGGTATTGATATGGACCAGTTGAGCTATCTGTTGATTGTTTGCAACAGTCTGCAGTTCAATTGTTTCAATTGTAAATAATAGTTTAATTTTTTATATTATTTGATTGTTATTTTCTTTGTTACTAAAAATATACATGACTATTAAGATTGTTTAATTCAGCTTATTTCTATATTACCTACACGGCGCGACCTTAAATGTTTTTTCAAGTGTTTCTAGTGTTTCAGGTATCTCCGAACATCGAAACGGCAAAAGCGATTTTAATAAATATTATCTTCATTTTGTTAAACTTTGCGATAAAAATTTCAAAACTGTGACCGAGTCGAGTATTTAA
Organism: Eupithecia insigniata; assembly: GCA_947859395.1. Classification (NCBI taxonomy): domain Eukaryota; kingdom Metazoa; phylum Arthropoda; class Insecta; order Lepidoptera; family Geometridae; genus Eupithecia; species Eupithecia insigniata. The sequence goes on from OX401993.1 coordinate 18,693,411, forward strand.
GGCTTACTAGCTGACCCGCCAAACGTTGTTTTGCCTTCAACCCTTATCACTTAGGGGTATGGAAAATAGATAGTAGCATTCTCAGACCTACTGAATACGCATATAAAATTTGGTAAAAATCGGCAAAGCCGTTTCGGAGGAGTACGGTAACTAACATTGTGACATGGAAATATTGTTTATAAGATATAATTTACTAGTTTTATGCTCTGGCTTACTAGCAGCTATATATACTTAGATTATACATAAAAAAGGTTTTTTTGTGAATGAACTATAGTAATAAAACCTGCCAAGAATCCTAACTAATGTTATAAATGCGAAAGTTTCTTTGTTTGTTTGTCCTTCACACCCTAACTAAGCAACCAATCGACTACAGTTAGTTGAAAGTATGGAGAGTAACATAGGCTACTTTTTGTCCTGGGAAAAAATCAAGTTCCCGAGGGAGATTTACTGGAAAAAAGACATATTTATCCCCGTAGAAATATGAAATTCGAATCAAACTCGAATGAAACCGCGGGGGAAAACTAGTAATAAAATAAACATGAAAAAAATCCCAACGTTTGGGGCTTTTCTCCAATAAAATTCAATTGAAAGTCCCTTGTCCCTTGTTTCTACCAAATCGTTTCATAATTATCAGCCACCTCATCAGGAATCTAACTCCATTCGATGACAATATTGGCCATTTTGTTCTTTTTGGGGTGAACAATGCCAGAGGCGATAAAGAGACACTGCCAGTGGATATTAAGAGTTATTCTCTGGTATATAGAGTTGACGTTGCTGGTTGTAGCAGATAGAGGATTATATTCTCTTTGAAGCTCTTCAATAGGATTTCACGGGTAGTTAGTGTTAGAGCAACATTGTCGAAAGTGCTTTGATTTTGGGTGTATTTTTGATTTCATGTTTCACGGTCCTTTGGGTGCGGGGGATGAGATAGTTGGCTATAGATATATTGTGTTGTGCAGAAAACTTAGAATTATTTTTTGTTTTGTTTTTTAACAGGTTTCTATATGTTCATTTTTTTATTATTTTATATACACATTTAATATTTTATTTTATAGACGACTAATATACATATAAATAAACAGGTTCCCCTAACAGAGGAAGGGCACCAGCTTCCTTCTGAGTATTTTTCAACACCAACACTGCGATCTCCGGTCCGCCTGCCAAGCGTGGTGATTATGGCAAATCCCCCCTACATGGGAGACCATCCACTCGATGGACCGACGACATCGTAGCGGTCGCAGGGAGTCGATGGATGGAGGCGGCTCAGGACCGCTATTTGTGCTGTCGTATGGGGGAGGCCTATGTCCAGCAGTGGACGTGTATGAGCTGACATGATGATGATACACATTTTTATACATATTAATGTTAAATACACCAGAGTTTAATTACAATCTAGTCATAGAATTGGCTAATAATTTAGTTTTAACTTATTTTTATATATACTAACTAAATAATAACCATAAGTTTGATTATTTGTAAATAACTAAAAATAGACTTCGAAATCCTTACTTTTAAACTATGTATTTCTTAAGTTTTGTGGTATAAATATTAATTAATCCTTTAGAGATAAATTTTTACGGAACCACTATTAGAATTGAAAAAAACAAAATTGTATGAGTGAATTCAACGGACATACATAAAAAAGAAACATATGTACATACAGCTGAACATAGTACTACCTCCTTTTTTCGAAGTTGGTTACATCTGGGAAAATGCTACGCTTATTTAAACTATTGTATAATATTGTGTAGGTATAAGTATAATAAGGAGTCGATGGATGGAGGCGGCTCAGGACCGCTATTTGTGGCGTCGTATGGGGGAGGCCTATGTCCAGTAGTGGACGTGTATGGGCTGATATAATGAAGTGCAATAAAGAATGACAAACAAAAATTCATGAACAGTTAAAAAACCAAAGGTTCATAGCAAAACCGTAACTGCCAAACCTAAAATTGCCTAAATTGCATGTTTTCAACAACGCCACCGTTTAAAAAAACGAATAGAAAATGAAACCCCGTGTATCCAAACTGGGTTACATAAAAATAAATCCGGCCAGTGTGCCAGTCACTTTCGCTTTGAGCGCCAAATTTTACCTACTACCAATCCTACAATATCACGTTACACGGGGTGATCAATAACGTACTATAGTGGAGCGGAACTGTTCAAACAATCATCCTGTATATACAGGTCGTGTGAAAACTGACATAGTTTTGATATTATTTCAGGTATAGATTAAGTAAAGAGTAAGGAAAGTAACCTTAGTAACCTATTTCCTTACTTTTGTCTGTTAACACTAGTGTCGAAGTAAAATTACCTAATCTGTGCTAGTGTGTTTCTGAGATGGAAATCTTACCCAAGTTTAATTATAACCCGTTTAAAGCCGCGTTGACACAATCGGAGTCTACTCGGAAAAGGCTCGGACCGAGTGGACTCTTAGGAGTACTTTCATACGAGTGTACTTGGAAAGCTGTTAACATTAGGATAGTTCACTCTGATCAGTTTCTTATAATTAGTGAACATCAAAAAGTGTCATGAAATGTTTGGCTGTTGTACTAGACGCCTTTTTTTCCTACTTGTATACGAGCTACCTCGGAAAAGTAGAACCCGGTCTACTCAGATTGGACGCGGCCGTCGTCCGAGTGCTCTCGTATTAGGGCTGCCACAATACGAGTTGCGTTCGAGTAGGTATCCAAATCCACTCGGTCCGAGCAGACTCTGATCGTGTCAATGCAGCTTTAAACCTGGTAAGGGAGTGTCGGACCACAAACAAGAATTTTATTAGTCAGTAAAATGTTTCTTCAAGACTTATATTTATAATGAGAGTGTTTACTGAGAGGCATCATCCATATTTTATTCAGACAACCGATTGATAGTTTAGATATTAAGGAGAAGTTGATTGCTAGTCAGTGACTCCACTAATTAAGTATAAGAACCTAAGTTTACATTTATTTACAACTAGCTGCTGCCCGCGTTTTATCGGGATAAAAAATAGCCTTATGTTATTCCAGGTCCCAAACTATACCCATACCAAACTTCAGCCTAATCGGTTCCGTAGTTTTTGCGTGAAAGAGTAACAAATATCCATATATCCATCCATACATCCATCCATACAAACTTTGACATTTATAATATTATAGTAGGATATAACCATGTCAAGCCACTTATCGAGCGACTGGTGTTATGGGGCTTAATGTACAAAAATCCGTCTCGTTGCTCGTTGTGTGTGCATTTTTTAGGCTTATTCCAGTTTTCCCCCCTACAACGCACAAAAAGAGGGAAAACTGGAATAATTAAAAAATCTATTCCAGGTTTCCCCCTTCCCCGTACTGTTTTTACGCACCGTATAACTGGTTAATACCCAATATATGATTATTCATTTAATGATTATTCAACTATTCATGTCTAAGATACACCCTGTATATATACAAGGATGGAGAGCGGTCCGTTGTTGTCTACACTATCAATACAGAGACGTGTTTACTTTTTGCATTGTATGTCTAAGGGATAGACAACTAGAGAACTACATTTTATCAATACCTAATATATACAATCAATCCCTAGATCCATTCGTTTTCAACTATTTCAAGGGCTCTACCAAATGCCTAGATCAACACTCCATTCGTTTTCAGCTATTTCAGGGGCTCTACTAAAGGCCTAGATCAACACTCCATTCGTTTTCAGCTATTTCAGGGGCTCTACCAAATGCCTAGATCAACACTCCATTCGTTTTCAGCTATTTCAGGGGCTCTACCAAATGCCTAGATCAACACTCCATTCGTTTTCAGCTATTTCAGGGGCTCTACCAAATGCCTAGATCAACACTCCATTCGTTTTCAGCTATTTCAGGGGCTATACCAAAGGCTGGATATCGTTAAAAATAACAAAAAATTACCTGCACCCGAGTAGCAAGTTTGCCTGAAAGTGTTTTTCAGAATAATGCAAATTGGGAAACTACATACGTAAATGATACGTTTGAGTGAATACAGTATTCAGTATTTATTGCATTCATACATAAATCAGGTATCAATGATAAGGTGAGTTTATATAATTCACAGTATGTACCCATTTAGGGTGTTGCAATGGAAGACTGGCCAGGTATCATGCCTTTTTACACCCGGTGTGGTTTGTTGAGACAATGTCAGAAACGTGTCAGAAGAATATCGTTTTCATACCCTTTGTATGGTTAGAGACACATTATTACATAACAAAGCAATAATATGTGACTCAAAAGTAAACCTTCATGCTTTGAAAAAACAGTTCACGTGAAAAATCTTATAAAAATTTCAAAGCCCACTATCAAACAATATCAGCCCCGCTAGCACGGGCTTTTCATTTCTACTCTACCTAGACTAGAGAAGACAGTTTCTTGTCTTCATAATCTTTCTCTTGCCCGAATATGCCGTTTCGATAAACAATCCCTAGAAAACAGTTTCTTCGTAGAGAAGCGCTTTCTATAGGAACGGGAACCAAACCACAGAAAAAATATAAATGCTGCAAAAAGTTCGTTCTTTGCGTTTCATTACCAAGAAAATCAACATAAAACCAGCCGTATCGCTAAAAAGAAAACCGAGCCCGTAAATAGAAACGTTTTTTGATTACACCAAAATGTCACTTTATTGTATTTGTCAATGTCAATTACAATATTTTGAAGGGTAATTTCTTTCGTTCAAGATGTAATTTTCTTTTTTTCTTTTATTGGACGAAAGAAATACCGAAATCTTTTCACAAAATGTTTCGGTGAAATACTGTCTCTGGCAAAGTCGGCAAATGAAGATTATTGAACTCATAGTATATACAATACATGATAACGGAGATTAATTTGGTTTTGGAGCAAACAAACAAACAAATTATTCTCCGATTTTTTATGTTGCATTTGCTTGTAATGGCTGCGGGGCCATTAACTAGACACAA